>OX381599.1:6005000-7205000 GCA_947458855.1 Monopis laevigella | reverse complement strand
CCCCAAAAAGTTCACCCCCACCACCCCTCCTTCTGGGAGAACAATTTTATTCTGTCAACTAGCTGACCCGCGCAACTTTGTCTGCGCGTTTAAATTTAACCGTTTACGCAGCGTACGCTCTTAAAAGGAATAATTTTTCCCCGTTTTTGCAACATTTTTCTTTGTTACTCCGCTCCTATTAGTCGTAGCGTGATGTTATATAGCCTATAGCCTTTCTCGATAAATGGATTATCCAACACGAAAATATTTTTTCAATTCGAATCAGTAGTTACTGAGATTAGCGCGTTCAAACAAACAAACAAACAAACTCTTCAGCTTTATAATATTAGTATAGATGAGTGAAACAGTGGTATGGTAAGTCCAGCTATTATAAATCTTTGAAGACTGCAAAAATAATTTGAAATAATATGGCCCTTTATGGCTCTTTCAATAGGCGGCATTTCGATCACATAGTCCGGGAATTTGGAGTCATCACAATTAAAAAAAAAAAAGTTTTTGTTGTTGAACTAGTAATACAAATATACATGCCATTTTCAGCATGAACTCAAAATAATATTTTTTTATGAAATACAAAATGATGCCATTTCGTATTTCATAAAAAAGTCTTATTAAATTAAAAACACGGAAATGTTTCATATATTTTATGTAACTTTTATTATTATTTATAATATCATGTTGTTATTCCACACGCATGCCATTTTCAATATATACTTGAAATAATGTTTTTATAAAATTCTAAACGGCATGCAAATAAAAAACGCGGAAATGTTTATTAAATTTATTGCAACTTTTGTTATTAATTAAAATAAAATGATCCTGTGCAATATGCATGCCATTTGTATTTAAGAACCACAACGTCATAAAAATAATATTTATCTTTATTAGAAGTAATTTGAAATCACGGAAAAGTGATATTGAATTTTCACAAGAATATCCCAAAAAATTCCACCCTCCGTCATCAGTCATATGAGGGGCGCATGCCAATTTTGTTAGATTTTTTTTGTGATGGAAACTTTAATGTTTTACATCGGCATGCATTTTGACAACACGGAAATATCAGATTTTTTTTCTCATTTTCACACAACCACGATAACTTGAATTTGTTTGCACTACCTTCTCCAACCCCGCAGGGACCCCCGCATTGTTGCCAACGAGCAACGCGAGGCCGCTATGCGGGCGTCAGGCATGACATTCGCCTCGGTGGCAAGCCAACCACCTACCACACCGCCAAGGAGCTCGCAGCCACCCCCACCAACCGCCGATCAACCACAAGCGCCACCAAAACTAAAGATCCCCCCAATCACGGTGGAGACCCTCCCCAATTGGACGGTCCACTTCCGTGCTTTGAAGGGGATCTTAGGGCATGCGCCAAACGCCAGACCCTTGGGCAAAGGAGTCCGTTTCCTGCCCAAGGACATTAATGAATACCGTGGGGTACAGAAGTACCTCGCGGAGGCCAGGGAACAGGACCCAAGGATTATCGGGCATAGTTATGCCATCCAACAGGACCGTGCTCACCAGGTGGCCGTCAATGGGTTATTGATGGACACGCCGGTCGAAGAGTTGATGGCAGACCTGGAGACCATCGTCGGAGTGAAACCCGAGTTTGCCAGGGCCATCCCCCCCATGCGCGGACGACCTGGTACTACATTCTTCGTCCAGTTTCCGCACCTGGAACGGGACGAACAATCAAAACTCATGGGAATCCAGGAGCTCTTGGCGATTCCCAACGTATCTATAACAGCGTGGGTTCGTAGGGCAGGCCCACCACAATGTCATCGGTGCCAAGCATTCGGCCACTCCTCCCTCGGCTGCTTCCGACCAGCCCGCTGCGTGCGCTGCGCCGGCTCACATCCAGCATCGGACTGTGATAGGGAGCACGCCACCATCAAGTGCGCCAACTGCGGCCAACCACACGTCGCCAACAGCAGAGCGTGTCCAGCGTTCCGGCGAGAAGCACGAAAGCAGGACGCTAACATCCCGTCTCCTCTTCCAGCGGACCGTAGACTACCTGTGGCAGACCAGCCCTACAGCCAGACTGCCACCCAAGAACCAACACAGCAGGGCAATCTAATGGCGCAGGCAAGGGGACCTGCACCAACAATTATTGCCCCCCAAACAAGCCGCCCTCCTAAAAAGAGGAAGACTAAGCGGAAGAAGTCAAAACCGCCCCAACAGACAGTGGAGCTGGCTACCCAGCCAACAATGCCAGCTAGGAGGGCCCCCCTGCCACCGACCCAACAACCATCATCGGCCCCACCAGCACGCCCACTACCTCGACCACCTCAAGAGGACTTTCCGCAAACGCTTCCAGCGTCTCTGATGGAATGGCCGCTGCTCCCAGCACCCAAAGGAGCTCCCAAAAACATAACGCAAACCACTCAAGGACCACAAATACCGGCCCCCCACGTTACTCGGGCCCCACGGCTCCCGCGACCACCACCGATAGCCCATCCACGGACTAACCTCAAACCGGCGCAACATCCGACGTCAGACCATCAACCAGCCCGGTTGCCTGCCCCGCTAACCACCCGCGCTCAGCTACCAGACGCCCCACCACCATCTACTCGACCCACTCCACCATTCACCAATAGTACTGACCCAAACGGGCAGCCCCCAACCCACCGCTGCGGTTGCTCGGAGGAACGAGGTCGCCTAATGGTCCAGGCGGCGATAACCGTCCTCCTAGGAGTGCTGCAAGCGGTCAACAGCGGCCAGGAACCGGCGGAAGCCATCCTCCAAGGCTTAGTCCACCTACACTCACAACTACGGGGCTAGGGCTACGCATTATTTATTGGAACCCCGGTGGTGTGACGTGTAACCGCAACGAGCTCAAACTTCTCGCCCAAGAGCAGGCTCCCCATATCATTCTCCTGGGCGAGACGAAACTAAAACCAACCAACGATCTCCGCGTGCCGAACTTCTTCGTTTACAGGCGGGACGAGGTTTCCGAGCGGGGCTTCGGCTACCGCGGTACCGCAGTCCTCGTACGTAGAGACCTCGTCCACGAAGAGCTTCCTCACGTGGAGTCAGGCCCGGATCTAGGGGGGGGCGAGAAGGGGCACTTGCCCCGGGCGGCGAAGACTAGGGGGCGGGCAGTCAGCCGCCCATCAGTCGCCAGTCAGTACAAGTACAAAAATCTGTATAACGCCCTCCTCTTCTTGCACATAATGTGCGATACGAACTAAAGAAATTGTATTTTTATGTATGTAGTAGTAGTAATTAATTTGAGAACAAAAGACGCGCGGCTCGCGAAGGGAACAACGAAGACGAACGAGGCGCGCGCGTCTAGCGCGGGCGCGGGTGGGTCGTGGACGGACGGACTTTTTCTTAACAGATGAGAGCTGATGTTAAAGTCACCGGAACTGGCTAACTTTCTAGTCTTCTACTAGCAGGTTAAACCTTGGATCGCTTTGAGTGCTAGTCTTCTGCTAGCAGGTTAAAATTTTAAACTTGTCTACTGGTCTTCTACCAGTATTATTAGAATCACATTTTTTTTTAAGGCCTTGGTTACTTTTACCATCAGCCTCATTTAGTCTTATCTGCTGGTTAAAAACCAACACAATTTAGAATTTCTTATAATATTTTTTCTTTGTTTTTTTTTTTGGTTTTTAATTTCTTTTTTTTAAGGCCTTGGTTACTTTGACCATCAGCCAATTTTGAAGTGTGGACTGCTGGTCTTTCACCAGCAAAAGTAAAACCTTAAATATTTTTTTTTTTAGGCTTAGGTTACTTTGACTTTCAGCCTAACTTAGAGTGTTGACTTATCATAAGTGCCTACATGAATAAATATATTTTTGTTTGTTTGTTTGTTAATATTGTCTTTGTACACAGGTATTTGTTCAGTGTAGGGTCTTTTCTTTTTATAAGTAGTTTTAGATTAATTTAGTTTGTATTTTTTCTGCACAAGAAGGAGAATTTGCTTTTGTACATAGGTATTTTAAATACCTTCGTTTGTATCGTAATAAACAATTTAGTAAAAATCTTAGTGTTTTATTTATTGAATATTTTTGCCTAGAGGGCGGCAAATTGGCACTCTGCCCCCCCTTTTTAAAAATGTAGATCCGGGGCTGCGTGGAGTTCGATCACATCCGCACCATTGGCGTCAGTTCCAGCTGTCCGGCGTCACCCACAATATCTACGCGGCTTACCGCCCCCCCGGTCCCACGATCGGTACCGCAGACCTCCGGCGTCTTCTAGACGGGAAAACACCCACCCTGGTGATCGGGGACCTCAACGCGAAACATCCTGCGTGGGGTTCCCGACTTGTCAACCCAGCCGGTCGGGCCCTCTTCGACGACTCGGAGAGGAAGCGGTACGAAGTACTCGGACCGGATTCGCCGACCCACATCCCTACGACGGCGAATCACGCGGCCGACGTTCTCGACATCGCCCTGGCCCAAGCCATAACGAGCCCAGTCCATGTCGAAGTCCTCTACGACATGGACTCCCGCCATCTGCCCCTGCTTGTTGTGCTGGGCAATCAGGTCGACGTCGCCGCCGCGAGAGGGCGGTACAAAACCGATTGGGACCAATACAGATTGAACCTAAACTCCTGTTCTCTTATTGGTCCCCTCATAACGCCGCAAGATGTTGAGGCTGCCGCCGGACATCTCATGGAGTCCTTCATTTCGGCCAAGGAGGCGGCAACCCACAAGCTGCCTCCCCACACAGGCGAAAAACGCCTGACTCTCCCACATCCCCTCCGGAAAAAACTGCAACACAAGCGGCGACTCCAAAAGCGTTGGGCGGATTTCCGCGACCCCAACACTAAGCGGGAGCTCAATAAAATCTCTGAAGAGCTCTCCGCAGAGATCTCCGCATTCCGGGGGAGATCATGGGAGAACTACATGGACTCCATTGGCGAGGACGGTACTCTAGGAGCCCTGTACCGCCTCACCAGGAGACTGACCCGAACCCCCCTTCCCATCCACCCGCTGGTCGACCGAGTGGGAACAAAACACTACGCCCCCCAGGACAGAGCCGATTTCCTGGGTATTCACCTTAGGGGGCAGTTCATGCCCTTCCCCTCGATCGACACAGAGTTCAACAAACGAATAGTGCATACAGTGCGGCAGTTCATAAATGGTCCCAATCCGGAGCCCCTTCCGGGGCACTTTTTATATCCCCCGCTGAGGTGGAGCGCACCGTGCTCCGCCTTAAGCCCAAAAAGGCCCCGGGACCCGATGGGATCACCAACCATCAACTTTCGCAGCTTCCCCGCAAAGCCGTTGTGGCTCTCGCCAAACTGTTCAATGGGGTGCTTCGTACTGGACACTTTCCCACCGCCTGGAAGCGGGGGAAGGTCATTATGCTGCCGAAGCCCGGCAAAGACAAACGTCTGCCGAGCAGCTATCGGCCCATAACCCTGCTTCCGCACCCGGCTAAGTTGTTTGAGCGATTGTTCCTCCGGAGGTTGAAGAGCTACGTCGAAATTCGACCGGAGCAATTTGGCTTCCGCGAGGGATATAGTACCACGCTCCAGCTAGTCCGGGTGCTGCACCACATGGCGAGCGAGCTAAACGCGGGCCGATCCACGGTCGGAGTCTTCCTCGATATCGAGAAGGCTTTCGATCGTGTCTGGCACTGCGGCCTCGTGTACAAACTCCTCGCCTCGCCTGTGCCTCCCATGGCCACGCGGTTAGTGGCCTCCTTCCTCAACAACCGCCACGTAGCCGTGGAGGGAAAGGTCTCAGTGGAGCTTCCCATTTACGCTGGCGTACCCCAGGGAAGCTGCCTTTCACCCACGCTGTATGCACTATTCACCAACGACATCCCTACCCTCTCCGACCAACTCTACGGAGAGGATGACGTAGTCCTGGCGCTGTTCGCGGATGACAGCGCCTACCTCACCTCCCACAAAAATCCTATACTCGCCGCCGAGAAGATGCAGAGGATGTTGGACGTCCTCCCTTCCTGGCTCGACAGATGGCGGATGTCTGTAAATGTTGGAAAGACATCCGCCCTACTGGTCACCCGCCGCCACCGCCGCCCAGCCAAACTGGAACTTTGGGGACAGGAGATCGAATGGGCCGACTCCATTAAGTACCTGGGGTGCACCATCAACCGGTCGTTGAGCATGAGCCCAATGGCCACCCAATCCATCAATAAGGCCAAGGCCGCACGCTCCATGCTCCGGCCGGTGCTAAGGTCCACCCTCCCACTCCGGGTCAAGGTGTCGGTCTATTAGACCTTCGTCCGTCCCCATCTTACATACGCGGCACCAGCGTGGCACCAGTTACTGTCGGCCACGAACAAAACACGACTCCAGCGCCAGCAGAACATCTCTCTGCGTATGGCGACTGGCGCTCCGTGGTTCGTGCGCAACCAAACCATCAGCGATGACGTGAAGATTGAACCGTTAGCCGAGTTCGTGGAGCGGCTCGCCCGTCGTATGTACGACCGGGCCGACAACGGACCGCACGAGCATCTAAGGGCCCGTTCGTCTTGGGAATGATATATGTTCACAATGAACATAATGACATTATGCGAACTTGCGTTTTTTTTTGGTTAATTTCAATCACAATGCCACAATTACCACTATCCAAATCGAACGCATTTGTTATCATGAATCTGTCAACTGTCACTTGTCAAGTAAAATATAGGTTAAATCGTACAATCCACTAATTTTATATGCGAAATCTTTCTAAAATCATTTCGATTTAAAATACAATAAATTTGTTCCTAAAAATATAAGACGGCTGCGACGTTTAAAACAACAACAACTGTCACAACCACAAATGTCAAAATATGTTCACAACGCCTCACCTATCGACTGGGGTCATTGTGATCAGTTCACGATAGCATTCTGGGCCAAAGAAAACGGGCATTGTGGCAGATCACATCGCCACTTTTGCCGCCGAAATCTCAAAAAAAACGCATAAATATACATCGTGATCGTTGTAAACAAATTTCTGTCCCAAAACCATAGATATAAATATCAAGATAGGCCCTTCCATACAAATACCCAACGATTTTGTGTCAATAAAGTGACAACTAGCGCCACTAGCGGTAAGAATTTAAACTAATACTTAGTATGATGTGACGTTGTAAGGGCGTACAAATTTAATTAACCAAACTATTATATTTCATTTTCATAGTTTATTTTTATGTTTCGTTTTTTTTTTTTTAATATGTGTATATGACTCAGGTGTTTGTATATCGATAAGTATGTTTATAAATTAGTCTGTCTATGAATCTACATCTTAGCGTCAAATATCTCGAGAAATAATCGTCCGACTGACTTGAAATTTGGAATAGTTATAAATATTGTTAACCCACATTCATCCAAAATGGTATAAGTCATAGTTACTTATAGGCTCCAGTGAAAAAGGGTGTAAATAGAAAAATAAATAAATTTGGGACAAATTGGGTCCTGTGGGGTGTCACCTGAAAGGTATTTTTTTATAAAACATTAATATATTTATGTAGTTAAATTAGGTACAGTTTAGCTCTCGTTAAATGAAAATTATTTGTGTTAGAAGGAGTTTACTCTAACACAAAGAGCAATAATGGATACCGTGAGCCAACAGTACCGAACAACAACGGAAAAATAACCATCATTGATGAATATTATTTACTTTGCAATATTATATAGCAATATATTAACTTATATTAAAAATTCAATAATGTTGGTATATTAAAAGGAGTTTAAGGTTACTCCAAAAACATCATCTCTAAAACATATAGCATGAGCTTCTGGTGGGTAATTCTCGCGCTTTCGACATTCATCTCGATTCGAGATTTTTAAACGAAAAATGACTAAATATGTAATTTTTCGTTCAATATTTGTATATTTATTATTTATTAATTAATATTTATTATTTATTTCGTTTAATGTTTGATATTTTTAAACGAAAAATGGCATATTTAGTCATTTTTCGTTTAAAAATCTCGAATTGAGATGAATGTCGAAAACGCGAGAATCGCCCACCTGGCGAAATAATAAAATGTCCTAATTTTTAAGTTATCTTAAAAAACTATTTTTTTAAACTGGTTTTCAAGAAATTAATATTTAAAATGTATTTAAAGTTGACAGTGGTAGTTTTAAGGCCAATCTTTCTATATAATACGAGTCCATACTTCCCTACGTAAAAAAATTGTTTTAGAACTGAAACTTTAAATCCTCAATAAAAATCGTATATATTTTAATACAGCTTTATGTTTTGTTATGAAGCAAAAATGCGCATCTTTGCTTCATTTTCACCTATCTGTTATATATCAAAACTTTTTCTAAGAGTTTCTTTATAATTCGAATATCCCGTATAATTACGAATATATTAGCCCTGTATATAGGCTATTTTTTTATTTATTTTTATACGGGGGGTTAATATACACGTAACAGGTTAAACAGGAGTTATAACACAAAAATAATTTTTCAAATCGGACAAAAAAAGAAGTAGTTCTTGACATTAGCACGTTCAAACAATACAAACAAAATCTTCAGCTTAAGAATATAAGTATAGATAATCATAACTTTTATTAAAGTTTCACACTCTTTCATTCGAATTTTGTTTGAAACATATCTTATTGTATTCAGTATAAGTATTATAGGCGTAAAAATATATAACGCCATTACAAGGTTAAGTCGTTGATAATATTCTCTCCATACATTAAAATTAAACGAATGAAACATAACCTAAATATATTTTTTTAACATTTAAATATGAAATTTTCGACTATCCGATGATAAGAAATATTGTCTTTCTTTTTGTTGAACTTTGTAAAGTAATTTGTGCAACGTTTTACTACACAATACGGGATCTTGGCAAGTTATTTAGAGTACTTTTTGCTGCCGCTGCTTGACACAGACTGACGTATCGTTGGTGCTAAATTGATTTTTTAGCACCAAAGTTTTAGTACATAAGAAACATGTTTTGAGGCCCGTCCTTACTATTTACGTCAATGCCCAAAACGAACGCAAGCTAAGAGGTTAAATAAAACAAAAAAAAATAGATTTATTAGGCATGTACTTTATTGTATTTTTAAGCATAAAGGTCAATACAAACATACAGTCAGACTCAAATTTACGACAAAATATAAAACAATAAAATTTCCTTAAAAATATAGATTAAAATAAAGAAGAAGTCACATCGACAAACCTTTTGTTATTATTAACGATTTTCGGTTACGATCCATCGACGCGTCGCATAGCATAAACAAATTTCTACCAACCTAAACATTAAATCAAACATGGTTATTTTTTTCTGTTATAATCTTATAACAGCTGCCATATTCTGTTTCTTATAACGGAATCGTTGTCAAAACAACGAAATCCAATAAAAATGTCATTAAACATTCAGCAACAACTCTAAAAAAGTTATGCACTCTATTCCCTTGTATTATATTTATAGGTACATTTGGCTTAAAAGTTTAGCATGCCGTGACGTGACCATTTTACATAAAGGATTTCATTATTTTAAAAGAAACAGAATATGGCCTCAAATCTAAACATAAAGGTTTCGCCTAAATCTGCTAGTAAATGTGTTTTATCACTATAGTTCTATCAATGTGGAAGTCACTTTCGGGTTGCGGTTACGAAATGACAGATCGGCTGAGTTGCACCAAAATAAACTCTATAATTGTAACGATTAAAGTTAAAAATGGCGACTAAGATACCACTTTTATTTAGAAAGTCAAATGACAGCTGGTTCAATCGACGCCATTTTAACTTTAATCGTTACAATTACTTTAATGGACACTTTGGTGACCGGACCGATTATAACGCTAATACACCGTTTAAAGGCTTAAGCCGGTTTTCCGGTCCCTGCTTACCCATATAGATGCAGAAATCGTCAATTGACCTAGTCATGTTTCGGTTTTGTTATGTGGGTCTTTGCGGGTACGAAACAGGCGGTTGATTGGACGACAAAGCGAAAAGAACGATAAAGTCAAATTTGTATTACGAGCCTTATTTTAATATCCTCAATATTAAAATACGGCTCGTATTGCAAATTTGACTTTATAGCTTCCCATTTCGTAACTGCATCATTTAGCCGGCATAGTAGGCGCGATTAATATTTTTAAACAACAATGTATTGATCGACTTTATTCATGGACTTTGAAGGTCTGCTTACCATCAGGTAGATACAAAGTCACATCCATGCTCCAAAATTATTTTCCAATATTTTCAAGATATTGTGGGTATACCTTTAATTTTGTCTTTTAGATAAGATTGATCCAACTGGTTTTTGAGAGATAAATAGACCATTGAATATTATTATGTGGAAATGCCCTAGGCTTAAATCGTCATGAGAACCAGCTGCCGAAAGGCGATTTTAGTCCTTAAGTGGGCAGGAAAAGGATTCGCGAACTCGAGCGTCAAGAAACATCTAAATGTTGTTTTCAGTTATAATAAAGTTTTTTTTTTGGAAAAAAAAAACATGGAGCTGTAGATTTTATTTATTCGATCCTAATGAGGAGTTTTCTTTATGACGGTTCCAAAATATTCCACTAGATGGCAGCAGGAAAGATATCCACAGAAACTTTAAAAAATGCTGTTTTCTAATCTATATTTCCGTAAACTTAAACTTCAAACGAAATTTTGGTATTGCAAGACATGTAATATTTTTTATCATAATTTGTCACTATTGTATGTACCTACTATATATTCTTGCTCTTTATATTCTTTAGTAAAATACCTTAGAAATTCAAATTTAATTACTCATATGATGATATTTATAAAAAAAAAATATTACTTGGGTTACGGCACCAACTTAAGTGCTCAGGATATTGGTGTATATATTAAACAAAGTTAAGTTTTTTTTTTAATTAATCGTATTTATTTTCCTATTTACCCAAAATTTTAGGTATATTTTATATATTACCACTATCTGTTTTGACAGTTTTTGTAGATAGCCACTAAACGCTTTAAATAATAACTACTGGAAAACTCCTCATTACATAATTTATTTATAAACAATCTGTTTAGTTTTAAAATGAGAACTAAAGTAATATTTTTATAATCATAAATCAAACTTTGGGTCTCTTTTCAAAAGTTAATTTTTTTTAAATAAAAATACTATTTAATTAGGATCGAGTAAGTAATATTTACACCTCTATATACATTCTTTTTATTTAAAAATAAACTTTGATATCACTGAAAATAACATTTAGACTTGAGGTTATTGGACGTTGGAGATCGCGAAACCTTTTACTGGCTTCTTAAGGTACTACCGTACGACCAGTCGCAATATCAGTTTATTAATCTAATTGAAAAAAAAATCTTATTATTCTGAAACACGCATGAGTTGTGAAAATACATAATTTTACACTAATGATAATGTATTATTATTTATTTTATTGTCGAACATAAAGAATTAATTTTAACATATTATATTTTAAAAACCCAAACCATAGCAAACTGTACAGAAAACATACTATTACTACTGGCCATAAGTGGAAACCGAACCCACGACCCTCGGATACAACTGGTGTTGTATGAAAGGCAACCACCACTAAATGCTAGTTGCAAACAAAAAAAATGTTCCAATATAATCCGCAATATGGCGGGATTTTTTATTTTAATGATCAGACTTTTATTTTTGTAATGTGTTATAATAATAATAATAAAAAATACTTATTTTAACAAAAAGGTTTATTTTACTTTAAAATTATATATTGCATACAATATTTTAAAATTAAATGGCAAAAAAATATGTTTAATATAAAGAATAATTGTTTATAAATTCTAGGATCATGTAAATTAAAATAATATTTTTTATATTTAATATATATACTAAATTTACTTGTTTTTAAAATCATTAATTAAATGTCTAAATTTTATAATTTATAACTTAAACTTTACCTAGTACATATGTATTATGTTATGACTAATTGAATAAAAAAATATAATGACTATAATAAAGTATTAATGTAACTATTTACAGTATAATTATATAAATCTTTAATAAAATTATATTAAAGATTTATATACGTTTTTTCTTCCAAACATATATTTCAATTAATTATGAAATATCTATATACATGTATAATTTATAAAAATATAATGTCTAACTTAAAAACACTAAGGGCACCAGTCCAATTTGATCTATATATGATAGATGTATAATACGGAGATGACCTAAGGCCTAAATTTGCGTTTCCAAATTCTAAATGCCATATAAATCAAAACAAAAAATATATTATAAACAATCACTGCTCAAAGAGCAAGAAAAAAAATTATGGCGGCAACGAACATGTTTGGCATTTCTTTAACGTAGGACACTTCAGAATTTATAGTAACTTTCATGGAATTTAGTCAGTCCTGTTTTGGGTTAGTAATCATTGTCACCCTATGTTTTGTCTGGATTTGTATGGCAAGCGGCCATACAATTCGTTCTCAGGCTTGAAAAGTCGATTTTAGGCTTTAGGACATCTCCCTATTTCTATTACCTCTCCAAATCCCTATTAAAATGTACAAAAATATATAGGTGTTATTGCTTTATTTTAGAAATTTAAAGTTTTTTTTTTGTAAAA
Source organism: Monopis laevigella (assembly GCA_947458855.1). Lineage (NCBI taxonomy): Eukaryota > Metazoa > Arthropoda > Insecta > Lepidoptera > Tineidae > Monopis > Monopis laevigella. The sequence continues at coordinate 7,192,523 of OX381599.1, read as the reverse complement.
AATCCTTAATTATTTTTAATTTCATTTCACAGTTTAGGTACCATTCTTAATAAATACCAAATTAACAGATATGTAAAAACATGGCTAGCATAAACATATTTTAAAACTTTAAAACTAAACATTAGGCTGACAATAATTACTAATCAAAACATATACTAAATCCGTATTAAAAAAAAATGTCTAAAGTATTGAAATACACAAAGAAAGTTACTTTAATACATTAAATCAATATTAACAAATATTTTTCAAATTGCTTAGGGTGTCCATGATTTTTCGTTATTTTGGAAACACCGTATAAATTAACCTTCCAAAAGGATTTTACGTCTTTTTATATATAATTTATACTTCACCATGATAAGAGATATAAGAATTAAGGTACTGGCCGTGGTTATCCACTTGGACATCTTGGGTTCTGCCTGCAAGAAACTAGAAGCCAGTGTCCCGGTTTCTTGCGGCGTAATAATGATATGTATAACTACGGCTAGCATAAAATATATTTTATACTACACCTGCTCGGAAAGTAGGTTCTTACTTGCGTAAGAATAGGTCAGAAAGTACGTCTTTGTAGTCGTACAAATATGCGAGAGGAAAAAGTGTATGAAAATCCATTGTTAACGTGCTTAAGCGGGAGGAAAAAGTATATGAAAATTCATTGTTACGTGCTAGTTTTTTTTAAATTTTTTTTCTTCAATTCTTCCAAATTAGGAAAGGCAAGGGTTCAAAGCCATACAGCCTAGTTTTTTTTTACAAGTTCGAAATTTTAATCAAAATAAAATAAAAGTATTGGTTTATTGGCTGTTTACTTTCTTTGCATTTTTGATTTATTAAGTTTAGAAAAGTAGCATAGATTCTTTTCTAAATTTTTATTTTCCTCGTAGGTGTAGTATAAAGCACTATGTATCACTCGGCGAGAAAGTGCGATTCCTAACTCGAGCGAATTAAGGCCCTCCGCTTCGCGTCGGGCCTCAAACTTCGCCCTCGTTAGTAATCGGTGACTTTCTCCCCTCGGTGAACAATGTACTATTGAAACTGAACATTCGAGTGACAATGGTTACTAATCCAAAATAGGACTGACTAAATATTTACTAACGCAATATCAAGAACACCCTTAACTAGCAAATATTAAAATGGTGCCCATGATTTTGGAAACACATAGTATAACTTAACCTACAAAAGTGATTAGGGTGACCATGATTTTTCGTTTTTTTCTAAAAATTTAACCTTCATCGTGATAAGAGATATAAGCATTGAGGTACTGGCCGTGGTTATCCACTTGGAATTTAGGTTCTGACTGCGGGATACTGGCTTCTAGTTCCTTACGGCGTTTTCTGTTCTTCTTATCCCATGGCGCGTAAGGTATTTTCAAATGAACGGTTTGTATGTGCAGTTTGACAGCGCTACTTTGCGTAAATCTACGGTGGCAATGGTGGCATTCGAAGCGTTTCTCTCCTGTGTGAACCTGGAATATAAATATTTAGAAATTACAAACGTACTTAGCGACCCGCTACGGCTTCGCACGGGTTACTACTAATTATATGTATCATAGTACTACGAATTTTACATATGTATTTTTTATTATTAGGTATTTTAATATACTTATCTATACTATGGCCTTGAAAGGTTGTACTTTAGGCTTATATGTGGCTCTAATGAGCAAATCAAAAAACTTTTCCCATGGAACCATGGTAAAAATTATCATGAACAACATCTGAATTCAAAAAGTTTTTTAGATATCAGAATTGCATTCAACATTTGACATGGCCATTGAGTCTTGCTATTTATATTTATTGCGCAAAGCAAAGCTAAAAATAAAACCGATTGCGCTACCTATTGGGTCTAATTGTGAATCAATTCAGCTGTTTAGGAGGAGCTCATACATCGGGTCTTGCTGTTGCGCAATTCAAAGATAAAAATAAAAACGATGGTACGCTACCTACCGGGTCTTATTGTGATCAGTACAGTGTCATACACACGGACAAAATCAATATTATTGAGATATTTTTTTAGGTGGGAGGAAGGTCTCTATAACTTCGTTAGGCCGACCGACCGGTCTCGTTACAGATGCAAAAACCGTCAAGTGACCTAGTTATGTTTCGGTTTTAGTCTGTGGGTTCACCGGTTTTCAGGAGACCACTGCATCGATTTCTTGTCGAGGTGGTAGTCTCCTTTCAATGTGCGGTTACAAAATGGGTAGTTAAATTGACTATAAGGCAGCGAGTATATTACAATATACTCGTAATGCAATTCGTCATTGTCGCCCCCCATTTCGTAATCGCATCATTTAGCCGGCATAGTGGGAGCGATCGATATTGTTTAAGAACAATTATTGATTTACCCCGATCATGGACTTTGTAGGTTAGCTCACCACCAGGAAAACATTTAAAAAAGTTACCACAAGATGGCGGTCCCGGTTGCTCGGCATACTGAATCGTCTTCCGCAGTAGTTACACGCGTACGGCTTCTCATTGGTGTGAGTTCTCATGTGGACCAGTAGGTTATTGTATTGCTGGAAATATAGACATATTTTTTACACATATTGCTGTTGCTATAAACTACGCTGTAGGCTTGTACTATGTGTACGAAAAACAATGATATAATACATATTATAGACACAAAGACCATGACAAACTGTACAGAAAAAAGTATTTTTTTTTTGCCATGGGTGGGAATCGAACCCACGACCACTAGTCTACGGAGTCGGTATATTATATATGGTGACTTTAATAATGTAAAAAGTTGTACCTTGGGCTAATGAGGTTCTACTGATCAAATGTTAAAATATCCAATTTGTATGGAGAAGGCAATTGTTTTATAAAAAGTTGTATGATTTGATCAGTAGAACCCCATATTATTTAGTACCTTTCAAAAGTCAACCTGTGTAATAATAATAATATGTAGGACATTTACACACACTGCTCAGGGGCCTTACCAAAGAGCCAATCGATAGTCGAATCGAAATACCCACCCAAAGCCAAATGTATGGGATTTGACGTTTCTCGTCGACCAGACTCTACCCATAAAGTAAAATTCCTATATTTATATATCGATCGATGCGGTGATTCGATTGGCGATCGTGTTCTTTGGTCAGGCCCCTGATCACTAAGTTCTAGGCTTGTACTATGTGTACCAGAAACAACGATATAATACATATTATATTTCATAAACACCCAGACCATGACAAACAGTACAGAAAAACATACTAATATTATTTTGCCATGAGTGGGAATTGAACCCACGGCCTTTAAATAACTCCAAAAGCGACTAGAAAACTATATAATTACTATTTGATAATCAATTAAAGCAAATAGAATAAGAAACTAAATAAATTGGGTTAGACCCCCCCGTCTCTTAAGGGCACTGCATTCATAATAGCAAAGTCTATATATCTCCATACAAAATAAGCTTTCGCGCTTTCGCGCTTTCGCTAATAATACTCGATTACTGTTTGTCGCAGAATTAAAATAATATTTTTGTCGGTCATTGTATTTGTTAATCTTTCTGTGTTGGGTATATTTTTTAATCAGATAAAAAAATATATAATACAAAAATATTTATTACCGACAACAGAAATATTTTTTTATACAATTACCAACATAAGGATAATAATTGACCTTCGATTAACAGCCAAGTTGTAATGTTGGAAGTACATTTTTTGATCGCCTCCGTAGACTAGTGTTTGCGTTGTATCCGAAAGTCGTGGGTTCTATTATATTACCCACCCATGGCAAAAAATATTAGTACGTTTTTCTGTACAGTTTGTCATCATCTGGGTGTTTATAAAATATATCGTTGTTTCTGTAGCTCTAGTGTGAGTTTTGTAATTATTACTTTGCGTTTGAGTTAACTAAAATTTGTATTAAAAATAGTTCAGCGCTCCAAGCGAAAATTATAAGAACAAAAAATGCGAGCGTGTGATTGGTGCAAATGTTAACGCGAAAGTAAACGTATAAAAAACTCACACTAGTGCTACTGGTACACATGGTACAAGCCTAGAACTTAGTTAGTGACCAGAGCAATATGTGTAAATTGTCCTACATATTAAAAAAAAATGTGTCTCTGGGTTTTCAGGAGAGTATTTAATAATAGTTCCAGAAATCTTCTAACATTTTACAATCTAGTTATTATTAAAGTTTCCACTATACCTGTGTGGTGTGGCCGCAGACATCGCACATGTATCGCTTGAGGAAGTCGGTCCCCGGATGCTCAGACTTGTAGTGCTTGCGGGCTATCACGTCGTTGGCGAGATGTTGGCCGCACTGAAATATTATGTGACTCTGTATCTAACAGTTGGTAAGCAAACCTACAAGATTCATAGTACCTATACAATATTTATTTTTGTATATCTATTATTTATGTATCTATTAAATATAATATATTTACATAATAATTTATTTATATTTCCTAGTATTATCTATACTAATATTATAAAGCTGAAGAGTTTGTTTGAACGCGCTAATCTCAGGAACAATTGGTTCTAATTGAAAAAATATATTAGTCTTGAATAGCCCATTTATAGAGGAAGGCTATAGGCTACATAAAATCACACTACGACCAATAGGAGCGGAGTAACAATGAAAAATGTTGCAAAAACGGGGAAAATTTATTCCTTTGAGAGCTTACGAAACGCTGCTTAAACGGTAAAGTTACGCAGACGAAGTTGCGCGGATCAGCTAGTATGTTATGTTTGCATTAGAACTCTGCCTGTTATTGGTCAATCTCCCAAAGGTTAGCTGGTAGCTTTTGGACAATAAAGAAATTTTTATTCACTCATTAATTCTACAGATTTTGAAAATTCTTTTAGTGTTGGGTAGCCTATTTATCCAGGAAGCCTATAGGCTATATAACATCACGCTACGACCAATAAGAGCGGAGTATCAACGAAAAATGTTGGGAAAACGGGGAAAATTTGTTTCTTTTGAGAGCTTCCTTTGCATGCGCTGTGTAAACAGTTAAAGTATCTTACTAGCTGATCCGCGCAACTTAGTCTGCGTGGATCAGCTAGTAAGATATCATCATCATTAGCCTATCGCAGTCCACAGCTGGACATAGGCGTCTCCCAAGACACGCCACTGATTCCTATCCTCCGCTCTTCGCATCCAGTCTCTGCCAGGCACCCTCCGCAGGTCATCAGTCCAACTAGCTGCGGGGCGTCCTACGTTACGTTTGCCAACGCATGGTCTCCACTCTAATATCCGCCTGCTCCAACAATAGCTGATAATAGTAATGAGATATAGTAAGATAATAATATATAGTAACAAATAATTATTTACCGCTTCACAAATGGTGGCGGTGGCCAATCCATTATTGATGATATCCTTACAGCGTCTCGCTCGACGAACTTTTTTTACATTATCATCCTCTTTTGGGGTCGGCTTTACAGACGTCAGTCTGGGCGGTATACCTGCCCTAAAATGTAACACAAATAAATATGTACCATCACATTTAGGTGGGAGGAAGGTCTCTATAACTTCGTTAGGCCAACCGACCGGACTCATTCCCACCAGCCATGCAAATACCGTCAAAAGACCTAGTCTGTGGGTTCACCAGTTTTCAGAAGACTACTGCATCAATTTCTTGTCGAGGTGGTAGTCTCCTTTCTTTTTGCGGTTACGAAACGGGCGACTGATTCGTAATGCAAATATGTTTTTGTCGTCATCCATTTCGTAATCGTATCATTTAGCCGGCATAGTGGGAGCGATCAATATTGTTAAACAACAATGTGTTGATTGACCCCATGCAAGGGCTTTGTAGGTCTTGCCATCAGGTAGACACAAAGTCTTATGCCGTGCTCCAATAAAAAAAAACAAGTGCGGCGCCTGAGACCGCCTCCACCTCGTCGTAAGCGATGGCATTCTGAATTGCAGTGTTGGGATAGACTCAATAACCCATCTAAAAACAGTTTCACAAGTTGCTATAGTGAAACTAGGACCGACGGCTTGACGTGCTCTCCAAAGTAATACTAGTTTTGTCAAACAAATGTATTTATATATTTTTAATTAAAAAATTCATTAGTACACAGCAGGGAACTAAAAACTGTGAAGTTTTAGGTTGAAGACGTTAGATTGATTATTATTTCTTAATTAAATGCGAAATTTTGCCAGTGTCTAGTGGGTAGAAAAAAAGGGTTGTCGGTCATTTGGGCCCGGAAAATTTGGACCCGCGGGACGAGTCGACTAATGTTCAAAAAATAATTATTATTCCTTAGTCACTTGGGCCCGCGGGCCCAAATGACTAAATTATTAAACAAGGTTCAAGCGGTCGTTTGGGCTCGCATCATAACGATCTTCAAAACTATGTTAACTTAAGAGAGATCAAGGCTTTTAAATTATAGGTTTCAGGAAACTTTTCCATCGATTTCTTGTCGAGGTGGTCAAATCTACGTTCAGGGTACGCTTACGTAAACAGGTTGATTCGACCATGAGGTAGCGAGAATAAAAAGACTCGTAATTCATCTTTGTCATCGCCCATTTCATAACTGCATCAATTGGCCGGCATAGTGGGAGTAATCAATGCTGTTAAACAATATATTAATGCGGCTAGAAAATAGGCGACGAAAAGACGAATTTACGAGGTGGTCAAGCCTACCTTCAGGGTGCGGTTACGAAACAGGTTGATTTTACCACGAAGCAGCGAGAATAAATAGACTGGTAATGCAAATTCGTCATGGTCATTGCCCATTTCGTAACCGCATCAATTGGCCGGCATCGGCATAGTGGGAGTGATCAATGCTGCTAAACAAGGGGCGGCGAAAAGACGAATTTAAATTACGTTGCGAGTATAATTTAATATCGTCGCTGCAAATCAACTGTCCGTTTCGTAACTGCACCCTGAAAAGTACCAACCATCTTGATAAAAAATTGTTGTAATAGGTTTCTGGAAACCAGTAAACCCTGAGTCGACAACCCAAATATGAATAACGTTACGAGTACGCTTTAATATCCTCGCTGCAGATCAACAGCCCGTTTCATAACTGCGCCTTAAAAGAAACAACCGCCTCGATAAGAAATTTATGCAGTAGCCTTCTGAAAACCAGTAACCCACAGTCGAAAACCGAAGTATGATTAGGTGTCTTAACGGCCTTTGCATCGATATGGGGCAGTGGTCACGAAATCGGTCGATCCCTAAATAAATTTCTAAATGCGCATTCTTTATTAGATTCTCAAAACTTTAAGAATGGCTTAAGTATACTTCTAAATGCTCATTTTTGATCAGATTTCCAAAACTTTCAGAATAGCTTAACTATACTTCTAAATGCTCATTCCTTATCAGATTTCCGAACCTTTCAGAATAGTTTAAGTACACTTCTAAATGCTCATTCCTTATCAGATTTCCGAAACTACCGGAATGGCTTGAGTACACTTATAAATGCTAATTCTTTATCAGATTCCCGAAACTTTCAGTACACTTCTTAATACTCATTCTTTATCAGATTTATTTCCGAAACTTTTTGAATGGTTTAAATACACTTATAAATGCTCATTCCTTATCAGATTCCCGAAACATTTAGAATGGCTTAAGTATACTTCCAAATGCTCATTATTTATCAGGTTCCCGAAACTATGAGAACTGGTTAAGTAAGTTTACTTCCAAATGCTCATTCTTTATCAGATTCCCGTAACTTTTAGTACACTTCTTAATACTCATTCTTTATCAGATTTCCGAAACTTTTTGAATAGTTTAAATACACTTATAAATGGTCATTCCTTATCAGATTCCAGAAACTTTCATAATGGCTTAAGTATATTTCCAAATGCTCATTATTTAGCAGGTTCCCGAAACTATGAGAACTTATATACTTTATCACATTTCAAAAACATTCAGTAGGTATGGCCTAGGTATATTTTTAAACAGTGAATGCCAAATTTAATTAGTTTTAAAAGTATGCACTTACCGTTATATTATTTTATATAATATAACGGTAAGTGCAACGAACGAAGTTTTTATTTACTTTATTAGATATTTTTTATTTAATTACATCTGGGCCCATTTCTTAATATTTTTATTAGTCATTTGGGCCCGCTCTACGAGTACCGGGCCCAAATGACAATTAAAATAATTTAAAAAATGGTATAAGTCATTTGGGCCCGCGGGTCCAAATTTTACGGGCCTAAATGACCGACAACCCGAAAAAAAATGTGATATAAATTATTAGTAAAAGTAGGTTATATCAATCTGTAGGATTCTTTGAGGGTAGCCTGTGGAGATATAACAGGGAGGTGCCCATGGCCCTTAAATCGCCTCTCCAGTTTTGAGAACAAAAGATGGCCACCGCCATATAAATAAAATTGGTTGAAGTAAGAACAGAATATGGCAACGAACTTGTTTGACATTTTGTTTTATAGGCCATTTAAGGCACATGGCGGTTCCATATTTTATGATTAGTTTCATGGGGTAGCCAGTATTGTTCATATTAAGTTTATAGGATATTATTGTGACTATATATATATATATATATTATCACGGGTGCCTTACGGCGCCCGAGACCGCCTAGACGGCCCCAGGGTACCCAGCGGAGGGGTTTTAATCCCACCTCGTCATAGCCGATGGTATGAGTCTACACCGAACAAGTGGCTAGCTCGTCGCGATGTTTTGGATAGACTCAATAACCCATCTATAAACAGTTTCACAAGTTGATATAGTGAAACCGGGACCGACAGCTTAACGTGCTCTCCGAAGCGAAGCATTAAGGTGTTTGTGTTATAACAATAAATAATCTTCAGTAAAATTACGGTAAACATTTTACCGATAATTTTCCTTCTTCCACTAGACATTGGCAGAAATACCTATGTTTGCAAACGGTCAAGTGCCATTCCTTTCCCTCTTTTATTAATTAAATAATAAATAATATTTAACTTAAAACTACCCAACACATGACATTGGCAATATTACACCAAATGCGTAGAAGCCATTAATAAAATAAAACTTACAGGTTGATGCTAGAATGTTTGCTAGAGCTGCCGAGATGTACGTCAAATGCTGCTGAGGAAATGAACTGTACGTCACATTCCTTACAGTACAAGTACGAGAGAGTGTCGGGATTTGTACTACTGTCATTTAATTCCACTTCCTGAAAAATAAACAATAAAAATCATCACGGATGCCTTACGGTGCCGGAGATCGCCTAGATGGCCTCAGAGTACCCAGCGAAAAGATTTTAATCCCACCTAATCGTAGCCGATAGTATGAGTCTACGCCAAACAAGTGGCTAGCTCGTCGTGATATTTGGATACTCAATAACCCATCGATGAACAGTTTCACAATTTGGAATAATGAAACTGCGACCGACAGATTAACGTGCTCTCTGAGGCACTAATAGTTGTCAAACAAATATACAAAAAAAAACATAGATAGACACAGGGGACCTTAAATAAAAACTGTAGGGTTTTTAATTCTAAAATATAGCGGCCAATGTGCATAAGAAAAATAATTGAATTAAATTTTACATTCAGAATTTGGCAAGAACTCGCAGTTATATTAACTCCGCCGCAGGTTTTTTTAGGTCCCACCTAGGTTCTCTATAACTTTGCTAGACCAACGGGTCTTGTTACCACCGCCCATACAGATTCAAAAACCGATAAGTGACCTAGCCATGTTTCGGCTTTTGAAATCGGGGCGTAATTGCAATCTTATGTTACTCGCTGATATACTTACATTGTTTTTATATTTTTTTATTTAACCAACAAAAAATACAGAATTATTTATTTTTATATATTAGTATTTCTTTGCTAACTATATAAATAATTTGTCGATTTTGAGTTTGCTCTCGTTACATTTTTGGGTACTTAATTATAACACAGTTTTTTTATTTATTTTAAATAAACAAAGGTTTATAAACTGCTTACTTTGGAAGAAACAATTTATTTACATGCCAGCGAGTAACATAAGATTTTATATTTTCTATTGATTAAAGAATTTAAGAATTCGGTTCCATAATTTTTGAGTTTATCCAAAACAAACAATCAAATATTTTCTATTTATATTAGTATAAAACATATTATTTAAAACAATTTTACCTCTTTAGAATGAGCCTTTTGTTTATGGAAATAAAGTCCCATTTCGCTCACAAAGGAATGGCCACACATATTGCAAATGGCCGTCGAAGGATGTTTTAAACGAATATGTGTCAGCTTTGTTGATGCTTTGCTGTAAATAATGATATCATTTATTTATTTAAACATACAATTTTATGCATTACATACATATTTAAAAAATATTTTAACTAAACATGATATAAATTCAACTTTGAATGGGCTTCCGATAATAAAAAAAAGTTAATTACATTTTTTATTTCGAAAATATAGCCCAGAAATAATAATAAGAAACAATCCTCAAAAGTAAAAAAAATTCAAAAACATTTTTACATCATTTTAATGTAGGTATATAAAACTGCATTCCAAAATAGCTTCATATAACACTTTTCCTTATATAGAGGAGATATTTAAAAATAAATCCTAAGAGACTCTTAAAATGTTGATAAACTATACCCTCCCAGTCTCTCAAACTATCTCTATACCAAATTTCATTTAAATTGGTTCAGCGGTTAAGGCGTGAAAACGTAACAAACAAACCAACAACAGTTACATTCGCATTTATAATATTAATATGGATGGATTCCCGGAACTTAATTGCCACACCTTGTATAGCACCACAATATAATAATAATAATATGTAGGACAATTTACACATATTGCTCTGGTCACAAACTAAGCTCTAGGCTGGTACTATGTGTACCAGAAACAACGATATAATACATATTATATTTTTATAAACACCCAGACCATGACAAACTGTACAGAAAAAAGGTACTAATTTTTTTTTTTTTTGCCATGGGTGGGAATCGAACCCACGACCTCCGGATACAACGCCAAAGGCGCAACCACTAGTCTACATAGGCTGTCAATATATATCTAATAGTTCAAAATTTGTTAAAAAATTACAAATTGATTATTTATGGCTGCAAGAAATATGTAGAAAATACTTACAAGAATTTCTTGTCACAATGCGGACATGAGTAAGTAACATTTTTATGCCACCTATAATGCATCTGGGCTTGAGCTCTGAAAAAAAAAATGCTATATTTCTGTCACTGTCTACATGATTTGTTTTTTTAAAATATATATATATATCATCACGGGTGCCTTACGGCGCCCGAGACCGTTTAGACGGCCCCAGGGTACCCAGCGGAGGGGTTTTTAATCCCACCTCGTCGTAGCCAATGGTATGAGTCTACACCGAACAAGTGGCTAGCTCGTCGCGATTTTTTGAATAGACTCAATAAATAACCCATCTATAAACAGTTTCATAAGTTGGTATAGTGAAACCGGGACCGACAGCATAACGTGCTCTCCGAGGCACTATAGCTGTGTTGTCAAACAAATGTACATATTTTTTTTCATTAAAAACTCATTGGTACACACCGTGATTCGAACCAGAGACCTAAGTGTTTTTAAGTCCAAGGTCTAACCAACTAGGCCACCACGTATATTTTTTAATAAAATCTTGCAGAAATTGTAATATTTATATTTTTTTATTATTGGCATGTGTAAATAACAGATATCAAATATAACTTACCGATTATAGCAGATAAACTCGCACATCTGACAAGTATATTTAAATAAGTGGGTAATTATCATGTGTTTGTACATCTTGCGGTTATTGTGGAAATACAATTGACAAATATCACACTGTAGCTGTCCTGATAACACCTGAAAATTATAAAAAACCTTTAATAATTTCTTGTTACTATCAAAAAAGAAGAAGAAATGCTATAAAGCACCAAATGTACAACTTTTCCCATGGAACCATGTGTCGCAAATGAAAAAACAAAACTTTGGCTTCCCCATACGAATTGGTCATTTTAACATTAGGTACTAAATTTTTTTTATATTAGTCGACTTAACGCCCATACAAACGTACTTCCAACATTACAACTTGGCTGTTAGTCGAATGTCAAGTATTATATTTATGTTGGTAATTGTACGTAATTTTTTTCTGTTGTATTTTTTTTTTTCGCAATCAAAAAAAAAAAATTTTAATATTATAATACAAAAATGTAGTAAATATTTTTGTATTATAATACTAAAATATTTTTTTTCTGATTTAGAAAAAAAAAAATACAACAGAAAAAAAATTACGTACAATTACCAACATAAATATAATACTTGACATTCGACTAACAGCCAAGTTGTAATGTTGGAAGTACGGTTGTATGGGCGTTAAGTCGACTCCAGACCCCTTAAAAAATATATTTCTATATATAAGCATATTATATTGAAATATAACACATAATCAAACACAAGAGTTTTTAATTAAAAAAAATATGTACATTTGTTTGACAACACCACTATAGTGCCTCGGAGAGCACGTTAAGCTGTCGGTCCCGGTTTCACTATACCAACTTGTGAAACTGTTTATAGATGGGTTAATTAGTCTATACAAACATCGCGACGAGCTAGCCACTTGTCCGGTGTAGACTCATACCATCGGCTACGACGAGGTGGGATTAAAAACCCCTCCGCTGGGTAACCTGAGGTCGTCTAGGCGGTCTCGGGCGCCGTAAGGCACCCGTGATGATATACAGGGTGACTTTGAAAGGATGTACTTTGGGCTAATATGGGGTTCTGCTGATCAAATCAACAACTTTTCCCATGGAACCATGTGTCGCAAATGAAAAAATAAAATTTGGCTTCCCCATACAAATTGGTCATTTTAATATTACTAGTTTGTATGGAGAAGGCAATATTTATTTTCATTTGGGGCACATGGTTCCATGGGAAAAGTTGTTCATATTGATCAGTAGAACCTCATATTAGCCCAAAGTACATCCTTTCAAAGTCACCATGTATATATATAACAAATAATTAAACTCACCGGATTATGTTTCTTAAGGTGATTATTATAGGTGTTAACTTCTCTAAAACCTCGGAAGCACTTATTGCATTTGAACAAAGAGTCAATATAATTCTTAGACAGCTGTCTCTCTCTAACAAGCTGATATTGTTCTTCGTGTCCAATGGGAGAATATTTCAGAAAATCCCTTGGAAACTTCTTTTTAACAGGTTTTGTGGCAATTTTCTTTATATCTGAAAAAAAAAGAGAAAATATATACCATTCTTTTTATTGGAGCACAACATGAGATTTGTGTCTGCCTGATGATGAGCAGACCTACAAAGTCCATGAATGGGGTCAATTAATAATTGTTATTCAACAATATTGATCGCTCCCACTATACCGTCTAAATGATGCGATTACGAAATGGGGGCGACAATAACGAATTGCATTACGATTCATCAATCCCCTATATTTTATTATATATTTTTTTTTAGGTTTTAACTCCTAAGGCATTAAGTACGCCTTTGTACAAAACTTTGCTTTACTGTGCAATAGTGTTTAAATAAATAAATATTTGTACCAGGGTACCCAGCGGAAGGGTTTTTGTTCCCACGTCCTAGCTTTTAGTTACCCCGTATGTACACCAAACAAATGACAAGCTCGTCGCAGTGATATAAATATTGACTCAGTAAAATATATAAAATCAGCTGGTGACCGCAACTTCGCGCGTTTGATTTAGGTTTTAGGTGGCAGGAAGGTCTCTATAACTTCGTCAAGCCGACCGACCGGTCTCGGTAACAGATGCAAAAACCGTGTAGTGACCTAGTCATGTTTCGGTTTTAGTCTGTGAGTCCACCGGTTTTCAGGAGACTAATGCATCGATTTTTTGTCAAGGTGCGGTTACGAAATGCGTGGTTGAATTGACGATAAGGCAGCGAGTATATTAAAATATACTCGATCAATCAATATTGTTTAAGAACAATTATTCATTGTCCCCATTCATGGACTTTGTAGGTCGGTCTGCACACCACCAGCACCCGTAGCACGGCCAAGCCAAGACAAGATATAAAGCCGCGAACCAATGTCAAAAGTAACTATTTTTTAATAACAACCAATCAGAGTCCTGCAAAGTTGCACCTGATTGGCTGATATAAAAAAAAAATGTTTTGTTTGGCATTCGCTCGCGACTTTATCTCTTGTCTTGGCTTGGCCGTGCTACGGGGGCAGGAAGATACAAAGTCTTACGCACAAAAATCGGTCACTTCCCAAAAAAATATTTTCAATACACGTTAACTTCCGTAGTCGTAGTTTGAGTCTTTTAACGTCTACTATACAGTTAACTATACTAAACTTGTTAACTAACGAGTTTAATTGGTCAGTCTTTAAAAATAAAGTGATTCTATTAGTGTAGTGTTAACGAGATAGTTGACAGCCTCCGTAGACTAGTGGTTGCGCCTTTGGGGTTGTACCCGGAGGTCGTGGGTTCGATTCCCACTGGCAAAAATTTTAGTACGTTATTTCTGTACAGTTTGTCATGGTCTGGGTGTTTATAAAATATAATATGTATCATATCGTTGTTTCTGGTACATATAGTACAAGCCTACACTGAGAAAAATGGATATTTGATGTAATTGAAAATCGTCGGTTAATCGATAAATTTTAAGTTTTACGCCGATAAGATGAGTCTTTACGAATGCAATGTCGTTAAACTAACTAATGCCTTTTCTATCATGATACTACGAGGCGCTTCTAGTGGGAAAATATCACAACTCTTCATTTTAAATGTTGCAACGATAAGTTATCATGATGTCTTACATGCAAATCATTTCATGCCGGTCAACTTTTACCGAAACTTTCCTGCTAACGTGTGACTCCGACTAATTTCTCGTAATTTCATTTCGATTTTAACAGGATGAGTAATGATATATTAGAATGCTTATGCAAGAAAGGAATACGGATAAATTATTGGTTCGGACGCCTAGTCGTTTTTTATGAGGTATACGCGTAGCGGGCGCTGATTTCATATTAAAAACTTGGGTATATTTTTCTCAGTGTAGAGCTTAGTTTGTGACCAGAGCAATATGTGTAATTTGTCCTACATATTAGGTATTATTATTATATTAGGTATTATTATAGTTACAATAACTTACACTACGGCCACTGTATAAAATATTATTCTTACCTATTTTCTTAGCCTTATTCTTGTGGTGAGCTGAAAAAAATGCAAATAGTTATTTTTGAAGAATATTGATAATTTTTAAAGAATTAAATTAAAATAAAAACGTTGATATATTTAATTTAATTTATATATAACTTTAATTTATATTAACATTATATTTTAAAAGAGTTATGACTTTAAAAAATCATAAACATCCATGCATGATGATGGGGGTAATATTGAAGACCTTTTGTATAGGAAATCTGTATCAGACATTCCTCTTAGGGCCGAATTTTCAGTAATTTTGTATGGAGAATTAATAAATTTGTCAGTTCTTCATACAAGTAATCCATCAAATAACTTTATCTGACGATTGAAAAATCAGTCCTAATACTATACAGGTGGATTTTTGAGACGGGACAGTAATAGCAGGTACCTTATTCGTTATAGTTACGAGAAAACGTTCCTAGGAGACCATCCATACATTTTTGAGATATGCTGAGCCCATTTACAGATTTTGGAAAAAATGTACAGTCAGTAAGAAAAAGATAATTTTACACAATAACTTCTTTTGATGCCAATCGATCGTGTTTCTTGTAGACCAAAAGTCTCTACTGGACCGACAGGGGTTTGAGTACTTTTCTAGTATGTATTTTGTATTATCTAGTATGAGTACTGTTGGATATGCATCTTGGCTTAATATATCTTTTCCTTTGCTTTTGTCATAAAGACAGATAATTGTTTTGACATTTTATTATTACATGATTTAATACAAAATAAATAACTACATTTTACAATTGTTCTTTTTAATGCTTAAATATAATAATTGGCGACGAGGATAATGGACCCGGCTCAATTTCAAGTATTTATAGATACATTATCACAGACATTATGTCATTCTTCATCTACGGAAATCACACTGGAAACTTTCAATGATGATATCGAAAATTTTGAAATTTTTACTAAAAGATTAGAAAATTATTTTAGTATAAAGGACATTATAAATGAAAATAAAAAAAAGGAATTTTTAATACATTGCATTGGTACAAAAATATTACAATTATTGATTAATTTAACTAGACCTGAAACGCCTGAATCTAAGACGTATGAAGAACTGAAATGCATACTAATGCAACATTTAATGCCTACACCTAATGAAATTGCTGAACAACATCGTTTTTCTAAAAGAATTCAGTCTGAGAATGAATCTATTTCGGATTTTGTGGCTGATTTAAAAAAGCTATCAAAATATTGTAATTTTTTATGTCCTACTTGTAAAGCATCAACTGATGACTGTTATTTAAGATTACAGTTTATTAGTGGTTTAAGAAATCTAAAGACTTTAGAAAGACTTTTGCTAATGAAACAAACTGAAAATTCATTTAAAAATTGTGTTGAAGTAGCAAAGAGTATAGAAAGTGCACAAAAAGATTCCTCTGAAATACAAAATTCAAATTACTTACAACCTATGGGACAAATTAAGACTAAAGAAAAATATGTTAAAATTAATTCAGAACTAAAATGTTTTCGTTGTGGTGATCCAAGACATTTAGCTAATAAATGTATACACATTAATAGTTTTTGTTCCAAATGTAATACAGTTGGACATTTGCAACAAGTTTGCAGGAAAGATAGAAAACCTTATATAAATTATAAAAATAATTCAAGATACCATAAACAAAATCAACTAGAAAATGAATATTCGTCGGAAAATGAATCTGAAAATGAAACTGAATACTGCTATATGAATACTATGACATTAGGTGAAAATTTAAACAAACCAAGTAAATTTATTTTAGATATTTTTGTGGATGAATTTCCAATAAAATTTGAACTAGACACAGGCGCTGCAGTATCATCTATATCTGAAAACATTTTTTTTAAATTATTTCCTACCAAACAGCTTCAACCAACTAAATTACCTCTTAGAACTTACACAGGAGAGCGAATTTATCCTACAGGATATGCAACCGTTGAAGTTAAATACAAGAATCAAACAGCTAATGTAAATCTTTATGTCATTGCCAATAATGTAGATTCAATATTTGGTAGAGAATGGCTGCAAGTTTTTGATGTTGATATGCCCGAAATAAATAATATAAAAAATAAAGACAACGTACAAGTTAATTTATTAAATGAACTAAAACAAGAATTTCCTCAAGTTTTTCTGACTGGCGTGGGTAAGATATTAAATTTTGAAGCATCTTTACCTCTTAAAAGTGACACTCATCCAATTTATAAATCTTCGAGGAGTGTTCCATTTGCTTTAAGAGATAAAATTAATGAAGAAATTGATAGACTTGAAAGGATTGGCATTATTTCAAAAGTTGAACACAGTCAATGGGGCACACCGATCGTACCAATTATAAAACCTGATCAGACCGTTAGATTGTGCGCAGATTACAAAATTACTTTAAATAAATTACTTTTGGATGATCATTACCCTATTCCAAATATTGAAGAAATTCTTACTTCTACAATGATTGGGGGTAAGTTTTTTAGTAAAATTGATATAAGACAGGCATATATGCATATGCCAGTTTCAGAAGATAGTGCTATAATGCAAACAATTACGACTCCAAAAGGAGATTACAAAGTAAACAGACTAATGTTTGGGATTAAAAATGCCCCAGCTATATGGCAACGTTATATATCTCAATTGTTACAAAATATACCAGGAGTTTGCGTATTTTATGATGATATAAGAATACAAGGAGAAACCTATGAAATACATAAAAAAAGAATTACGGAAGTTTTTAAGAAACTACAAACAGCCGGATTAAGAATTAATGAAGAAAAAAGTAAATTTTGTACAAATGAAATAGAATACCTTGGATTTAAAATCACATCTGAAGGAATAACTAAAACTGAAAATAAAATTAATGCAGTATTAAATTCACCAAGACCTCACGATTTTACTTCATTAAGAGCATGGTTAGGACTTGTTAATTATTATGGGAGATTCGTTAAAAATTTATCCACAAAATTATTTCCATTATATAGTTTATTAAAAAAGAATATTAAATTTGAATGGTCTGAGGATTGCGAAACCGCATTTGAATGTATCAAACAAGAGCTAGTGTCAGAAAGAATTATGTGTCCATTTTCAACTAATTTGCCATTACTATTAGCTACTGATGCAAGTCCGTATGGTTTGGGGGCTGTGTTGTCTCACAAAATGAGTGATGGTAAAGAAAGGCCTATTGCATTTGCGTCGAGAACATTATCTGATTCTGAAAGGAATTATAGTCAAATTGACAAGGAGGCGACGGCAATTTTCTGGGCGCTGAATCACTTTTTCAATTACTGTTACGGTCGTAAATTTACATTGATCACTGATAATAAACCTTTGGCCTCAATTTTTAAACCTGATAGTAAATTACCAAAGTTAGTAGCTACTAGAATGTTACATTATGCTCAGTTTTTACAAACATTTAATTATGATGTTATTTCTAAACCGACAGAGCAACATGGGAATGCTGACGGGTTATCAAGATTACCTATTGAATTAAAGAATAATAAAATTGATGCTATTACTATGTATCAAATAGAACAAATATATTGCTTACCGGTTTCGTTTAGTGATATTGTTAAAGAAACTCATAGAGATAATGATTTGCGACAAATTTATAACTGTTTGATTGAAGGACAAGCTTTTAAATTACCGGGATTTAAAAATAAAGATCATGAATTTACTTTATATGAAGGTTGTATAATGAAAGGATGCAGAGTTGTGATTCCTAAAATTTTGCAAATTAAACTATTGAATACTTTACATGAAGGGCATATTGGTATTGTGAAAATGAAGTCTTTATCAAGGAATTATATTTGGTGGCCAAAAATAGATGAGGATATAGAAATTATTGCTAAGAAGTGTGAATCATGTGCGCTGGTACAAAATGAAAATTCCAAAGTTCCAATTCATAACTGGCAAATTCCATCTGCTCCTTGGTGTCGACTACACATAGATTTTGCAGGGCCATTTTTACAAAAATATTTTATGATCGTAGTTGACGCTTTTTCCAAATGGCCAGAAATTATACCTATGAATTCAATTACATCGAATAATACTATTGAGTTTTTACGAGATTTATTTGCAAGGTTTGGTTTACCGACGACAATAGTTACTGACAATGCTCCTACATTTACATCAGCAGAATTTCAAAATTTTCTGAAAAGCAATGGTATTCTACATAAGCTATCTGCACCATATCATCCACAAACTAACGGGCAAGCTGAGAGATATGTACAAACATTTAAGAAAGCTTTAAAGAAAGTAATAAATGAACCAGGAAGTATAAATTTAAAATTAAATAGATTCCTAATACAATACAGGAAAACACCGAATGCTACTACAGGTGTATCGCCTTGCATGATGCTACAAAATAGAGATATACGATCAAAAATTGATTTAGTTAGACCAAATATAGTAAATTATGAAAAAAATCAACTACCGAGTACTTCTTCATGTAGAATGTTCAATGTTGGCGAATTTGTTTTGGCGCGATCATATACTAAAGACTGTAAATGGAAGTTAGGTGAAATTATTAAAAGAGATGGGTTATTGCATTATCACATTTTAATTGGGGACAAATTATGGAGACGCCATATAGATCAATTGAAGTCAACTTTACTCAGACCATATAATGAGGATACATCATCTGGATTATATTGTGATATAGAACCAAAAGAAACTTTTACACATCATCAAGAAACTAATAATGATGATGAACTGGATCATGAAGTTAGTAATTATATACATGATAGTGATGAAGAACAAGAAATAAGAGATGAATATTCTGAGCCTAATTCTACTACCATTCCTATAGCATCAAATCCAACAGAACAGATGTTACGTCGTTCCACGCGATTTAGTAGACCACCTGAAAGGTTACAGCTTTGAATTTATTAGGGTGGAAGACTGTTGGATATGCATCTTGGCTTAATATATCTTTTCCTTTGCTTTTGTCATAAAGACAGATAATTGTTTTGACATTTTATTATTACATGATTTAATACAAAATAAATAACTACATTTTACAATTGTTCTTTTTAATGCTTAAATATAATAAGTACTTTTCTAGTATTCAAACCCCAGTCGGCCCAGTAGACTTTTGATTATCTATATTATTTTGGAATCCCCTCTAAATGGCGCTAGTGGCTTGAAGTATTGATACCTGGGCAGATTTATATTGCACGTTACAGTAATTACCCGGTATAATTAATAAATGCTCCCAAATAGTACGCGGTATGCTTAGTTCGCGAATTAGCGCACTTCAAATGACAATTGCACAGTTATACTGAATAGGTGTGGTGCGCGAATACAGTCCTAATCACGAGATGCGATCGTTTTAGACGACAAGTAAGACTTAAGCGACACTAATAGCTGGTGTAATAATACAACATGACTTTTATTTTTAAAATCAACCGGTTCGATTCCCGGCTAGGAGATTTTTTTTTCAAAAATCTAATGATGCAGTTTTAGTTTTTATCAAAATCGGCCCCGTGACTCCTTTTTCGATATTGCTTGTAGTTTAGGATTTGGCCTTGAAGGCACACTTGAAAAATTCACCCTGTATAAGGTACAAGTGCGCACTTGGCCAGATCGCCATTCCTCCCACAGACAAATGTTGAAAATATAATAAAAAATAAACTGATAGTGAACTATTCAACTATTGTTCTTGCGGGAGAAAAAAAAACAATCAAACCGAACACACGCTACATAACCAACCAGTTTATGACTGGTGGTTAGCTGGTTCCATTGACCTGTGAAAAACTTAAATATGTTTACTAAAAATGGCGATAGACATAATTTAAACTTAAGAAACATAGATAAAATCGATATACCAAAGTTTAGACTGCAAAAAACTAATAAATGATTCATCAGTAACAGTATAAGGTTATTTAATAAATTACCTAAACGCATTATAGATCTGAGTGAAATAAAGTTTAAGAATTGTATAAAACAAATATTAATCAATAAGGCTTACTATGATGTAAAAGACTATTTTAACGATAAAGACGTCTGGAACTGTCCTGATATGCAATTGAGGTCTCGCAACTAGTTAACAAATTGCTTATTACCTAGTCTTACACTAGTTGGTTATGTAGTGTGTTTCGGTTCGGTAGTATTTTTCATATTAAGATTTCCATTCGCATTTAAGTTCTAAATCTGATATCGAGGTAATAAATATTTGTCGTTCTTTTGTTAATGAATGCTGCCTAACCAAACGCCTCTAAGACCTCATTGTTAAACTTTTTTTTTTTGGCTATTCATAAATATCTGTAAAGATTTACATGAAATAAATGATTTTGACTTTGACTGTCAATAGCTGACTGCCCGGCAAAAGTGCCACCAAGGCGACCAACCCAACAGACCATAGTTACGCCCCAAATATATATTATAAGTAATTAAAATATAACAATAAAACTTACCCAATTTGTTAAGTTCTTGTTTATTTAACCAACTTGGATGGGATGTCGTCGGGGTAGATCGCGGGGATATATGTGCACTAGCATAGTGTAATTTGGCTGATCTTCTGTAATTAAAATAACAAAATTTCACACACTATTGCCCTATGGCACTGAAGAAATAATAGTACAAGTACAGAAGCTCCACTCCGAAAGATCAATTAAATAAATAGCGACTGCACTGACACAATAAAGTTCAGTTCAGATCGCACAGCGCTAATCCTAGGTTAGGTACTTAGTAGTAAGTATGTAGATCATAAAACAATTTTGTTTTAGGTTGTTTGCTCCATAGGTACTTTAACCTAAGATAAGTAAGCCATACGGCACACTACATTGTCTATGAAACTAAATATTGCTTTTCTGTCTGTCATGTAATATTATGAATAATCCCACTGAACTTCGTACAATATCTTTAAAGAAAAGCTTACAAAAACATTGCTTCAGTATATTTGCTTGTTCTATGTTATTTATTGCAACCTACGTACCTAATTGGGCAAATAAATAAGTAAATACTTATCAAAACTGCATAATTTCTAGTAATAGTTAGTGCATGGTAGTGTACCTACCTATACTTATCAAAACTAAACCTGACCTTGTAAGCAGAACTTATAAATACCTAGCAATACTATAGTAGGTAATTAAATACCCAACAAAGCACGTAAATACGAGAGACATAAATAACTATAACAAAGGTCAACATTTGATATATAGGAATAATGAAAATTCGCATTCTTATAAACAGACTACTGGACACTCGTTTTTTTTTATTTTTAGTGTATTGCCTAATAATAACCTATAAGTAGGAGAAGAATTATTTTTTATCTTTTATTTGTCATTTCTTTTTTTTGTCCTTTGGAAATGTGTAAACGTGAGGTCCGGATCCTTGTTACTATTATTTAAGCAGTTGATTACGATTCAATAAGTTTTAGACCTCATTTTAGTTAATATTAATATCGCGACGAGGCGCGTGAGTGAGTATCGAACATATTTGCGACTCGGCCGGTGCGCGGCAGCCCTGTAAAATAATACCTTTCAATAGGTACGTCCGGGAACTTGTAGCGCGGAGTGGAACATCACTGGCTATGGGTGGATTAGGCTAGATATAATATTTTCTATCGCTCAAAAACGATCCGGTGATGATATTATTTCAGCAAACAGTTCTTAAGGCTCTTGACCAGGATTCGAAGCAAGTTTATAGTCCAAAAAAACTGTTTTTGCTAGAGCGCCCGCCCATATACGAGTAGATGCAAAAACCGTCAACCTGACCTATTCATATTTCGGTTTTAATTTATGGGTTCCCTCGGTTTTCGGGAGAATACTCTATCGATTTTTATCGACGTGGACCGTCATAAAAAGCAGCAACATGAAGTCGTAATTGTATTATATTAAATACAACGAAAAATATTTAAAAAAAAAATACCTTAAAGTATTTCGTTTTTTAATTCTCTATTGATATTTTCAAGCAGTTTCTTATTTTCTTAACCAGAGTAATAATAGACGTAGGGAGAGTCCTCCAGTACCGTCACCTTAAGGTTTATCAACAGTAACATCGAAATACTTATGTTACATGTTCAAATCCTTCTGATATGTGTAAAAGAACTATTGCGCTATTAATAAACAACCAGTATTTATAGAAATAATGAACTTTATTATTGCAATTCAAAGACTCGGAACAATCAGACTCAAAAAAATTGGCCTCCAATACCGGCCAGTAATTAAGTAATCATTTATACAACACAATAATCGCAAATATACTGATCAGACAGCTCTGATATATTTGCACAAGCCTCATGCACCCAAATCTTGCAGTTTCCACACTGTATCTAATCCTCTTTGTGAGATTTAGAACACAGAGGACAAACTGTTTCATTAATCGATTTACGAGGAGGAGGTAGGTTTACGTTTTAGATTTTATTGGTTTTCTTTCTGACAGCAAGCTTTTTCCTTTTTAGTAACATCTTTTCCTGAAACATCACTTTTATTGTTAAGTGGTTCGACATTCCTTTTATCTGCTCTTTTACCTTCCAGCATTCTTTTGTATGGAGAACTTGTCATAATTTCACTTCTTTCAGCTTTTCGACGTCTTGCAGTAGCTCTTCTTTTGGAAGCATCAGGAACCGGTGAAAGTTCTGTAAGTGCAGCTTTAAAGTTTTCTGTGGACGTATCAACGATACATTCTGTTTGAGATTCTAATTGTTGAATAGAGAAAATTTCAGATTCGGCGTAAGTAGGAGTAGTTTTGGTCTCGGATTGTACAGAAGTTGTAATGTCGGCTAATAAATCAGTTGGGGTTTGAGATCGAAGTTGGCGTGAGGAAATGGATGTAAATTCTAGCTGTGTAGAAATATAATTTGACAGAATTGAACAAGCAGATGTTGAAAGTGTCGGTTCCGATAGTTGAGAATGTGAAAGCAATGATTCTGATGTTGATTGACTTTTTGTAACGTTTGTCATGTTGGAACCAATGAAATCTAAATCACTGAAGATATTTCTATCAAAGGGGTGTATGCCTGTGCAGCGAAAGCCATTAACCGCGATATCCATTCGCGAAACTCGAATAAAAGCCGAAGCAACAAACCCTGCAATCTCGTATTCACTGATTCTAAGAGCAGGGTTTGCCCTTATCCACAAGTCACATGCATCATTGTACGCAGATTTAAATGGCTTCATGAACGTACGATCCAGTGGCTGTAGCATGTGGGTCGTGTGAGGTGGGGTGCTCAGCATATGAATATTATTTTTTCTAGCAAACTCAATGACATCTATCTATGTCTTTTCATAAACGAATAATAGTATATATTCCCTGCTATTTTTTTCTTTTTATTGAACTGTTGAGGTAACTTTAATTTCTCAGCCAGTTGGAAAGCGAGATGTAAAAATTCTTGCCGGTTTAAAGGCATTAGCTTGTTGGCCAGGTCTTTAACATGTGATGCCAATATTTCTTAATGTTCTGGCGAAAAAGTATTGTGGAAACGGCCCATAACTGGCTCAATGGACATCTCTTCATTATTTTTAATAGCTCTAACTCTGTCCCCGTCAATGTAGATCGTGGTATCTGATAGCGTTCTGCGGCTTGACGAGCACTCATTTCATTATTCAGTACCTTTTTTACGGCTTTATGCATATCTGCAGGATCCCAGATGCCCTTCTTTTGTGTCATCTGACCGTCATTCGTGTGACTTGACATTTTTGTGTATCGTTAAATGTAAATGAATCAAACCATTTAAAAATAAACGTAAAGAGTGGCCGGTACTGTAGGACAACGTAATGACCGGTACTGGAGGAAACGAAAAATAGCGATTTCAAACGACCACGAATATGCAAAGGCTGACTATAAAAACACCTTTCTATAGCAATTAAGTACACTATACTCACCACTAGTTATTTGTTTTCAACTGGATCTCTGAACTTCGAAAATCGCCAACAGAATTTTAATTACGTAGCGTAAGTCTATTACGCGCAACAAAATATTTGTACTGACAGTAAACTTGTCGCCGCTCGGGGCATATACTTGTATAACACAAACCGCGGTAATAATCTTAGCGCTATCTGTTGTCGAATTGTAGAATTTGCAACTGGCCAGTACAGCCGGTACTGGAGGACTCTTCTCTGTTACATTTATTTTGACCGGATCTGTCTTTGGCTTTGTATCCGGAGATCGTGTGATTGATTCCCACCCATGGCAAAAAATAACTACATGGGTTTTTATAACTATTATATCGATGTTTCTGGAAGACATAGGGGCTTAGCATAACCACGTCAATATAGTTTGACAGTCGATTAAATGAAGTTTATAAATGAACATTCATTCAAAATCGATATGTATCGATTTTGTCGATTTAGCGAACCTATCGATACTGTTGTGCCATGTACAAGCCTAGCGCTTAGTTGTGCCCAGAGCAAGGGGTATCAACTACGGTATGTGCATTTATTTATTTACTTAAGGAATACACTACGGTTAACAATCCATAAATGTTCAATCATAATGTATGTAAAATCGATATACCAAAGTTTAGACTGCAAAAAACTAATAAATGTTTCGTCATTAACAGTATAAGGTTATTTAATAAATTACCTAAAAGCATTATAGATCTGAGTGAAATAAAGTTCAAAAATTGTATAAAACACATATTAATCAATAAGGCTTACTATAGTGTAAAAGACTATCTTAACGATAAAGACGTCTGGATCCGTCCTGATATGCAACTGAGGTCTCGCAACTAGTAAACAAATTGCTTATGTAGAATCTACCCTAGTTTAGTAGGTATATAATGTCCGATATTGTAATAATTTTATATTACATAATTTATTTTCATTACATTATGTAAATTTTGTCTTTGGATAAGGTAATCATTGATGATTACCTATTTATTTATACTTAATTTATACTAATAGTATACTGTGTAGTTATGTACATTGGTACCGTAACAAATAATCTGCCATAGGGTGTTCTGCGCATGCTGATCAGTGGGGTGCATTTTGAGTATGTTACTATATATATATATTATATATATGTATGCTATATAGCATAAGTCAATCAATAGCTGTACCCCTCTTTTAGTTTGTGTGAAGCACTAGAGTTTTTTACTTGCTGGTTTCTTTTTCTCCGGGGTGTCTCTGAGGGGATCGACTTTACAGTTAGTGTTTATGCCCTTAAAAATACCGATCCTTATACCTTTACTTATATGTGATTGGTTACTTAGCTTTTATTTACAACAAATATTTAAGGCATGGATATGGTCGGTGAAGTTAGTCGCCTTGGTGGCTCTCTTGTATGGCAGATAATGATTGACAGGTCAATGGAATCAGCTAACCACCTAGTCTTACACTAGTTGGTTATGTAGTGTGTGTTCGGTTCGGTAGTAATTTTCATATTAAGATTTCCATTCCATCGTGTCTAAGTTCAATTAATATTTGTCGTTATTTTGTTAATGAATAGCTGCCTAACCTAACGCACTCTAAGACCTCATTGTTAAACTTTTTTTTTTTTTTTGACTATTCATAAATATCTGTAAAGATTTACATGAAATAAATGATTTTGACTTTGAATGTTTAAAATCTAACTTTAATGAGTTATAAATCTAGATTGTTATCCACAGGTGTGTAATCACAAATACAATAAAATATTTTACAAGCCAAGACCTAAATACAACAAAATCATTATCATACATAAATATTAATCATTTACCAAATCATTTTAACAAAAGACAGACCAATAATATCTGTTATCATATATTTTCAAGTGAATTAATAATAAGTAGGTACCTACACACTACGCATTTGCGCCACCTCTGGGCAAAATATGCGAAAAAGAGACTATATACAACAATACGGAAACAAGAGTGACAAAATGATATACAACAACACGGACACAAGACAATACAAAACGGATACATTTTTTTTACTCGGAAAGTAAATGAACTTATTTTTTCTGAATTATCGTTAATTTAATAAATCATGGGTTATATTTTATTAATATTAAATAAAAAAGTACTTTTTGGTATAAATATATGAATAAAATGCTTACTTCATTAAACTACTGCGTAATTACAGTGTAAATTAATTTCTTGTTAACTAAACATGGCAGAATCACGCTCAAAGCCAGAAGCCATTTAACAAGAAAAAGAAAGATATTTATTTATTTTACGAAAGAGCGGGATGAGATTCTTTGAGGGTAGCCCGAACACTGTAGACGCGTGTTTATATTATATTTTTCAAATTTAATTTTATTGAATATTATTGTGCAAAAGTGTACTAATTTTGTAGAATAAGCATTCGTATAGTAATATTAAGTGTGAGAAGTGTAGCATTTACGCAGTGATCTCGGTGTTTGTGTTATCTCAAATAATCCCACAATCTTCAGTAAAATGGCGGTACCCATTTTACTGTAGATTATTTTTCCTTCTTCACTCGACATTGGCAAGACTATACCGTATGCTTACATACAGTCATGTCGCCATTCCTTTTTCTATCCTAGTCCTTTCCCTTTTCCTGTCCATCCCATTATCCCACTTTTACTATAATTATATAAATTTTAAATCTACCTACACTCGACACTGGCAAAATTGCTCGTACATAACGAGTAGAGGCCATAATTTAAAAGAAGAAGAAGAAAGAGCGGGATTCTTTGAGGGTAGCCCGAAGACTGTAGTCGTGTGTTTCTAGTATATTTATCATAGTTAAGTTTATAGGATATTATTGTGCAAAAGTGTACCAATTTTGTAGAATAAGCATTCATAAGTAATCTTAAGTGTGAGAAGTGTAGTATTTACGCATCACTGCGTAAATACTACACTACACTCAGTGTTTGTGCTATCTCAATGAATCCATTTCTTCAGTAAAATGGCGGTACCCATTTTACTGTAGATTCTTTCCTCCTTCACTAGACACTGGCATCACTATACCGTATGTTTGCATACGGTCATGTGGCCATTCCTAATTCAAACCTAGTCCTTTCCTTATTCCTTTGCATCCTATTACCCCACTTTCACTTTTGTAATAAAAAAATTTTGAACCTACCCTCAATCAACTAGACACTGGCAAAATTCGCGAAAAGCGAGAGGCCATACAAACAAGAAATTGAATTGAACGAAAGAGCGGCATATTGTTTATTTATTTGTGATGTGTTCTTAAACTTTTGCAAATGTTTACACTTGAAATTGTCTTGCATTAATAATTTATTGAGTGACTATGAACTTGTGTCGTTTAAAGAAATCCTATGTTTTTGTGTTATTAATTTCTGTGTAATGGAAACAGGAAAGTGTAGTAAATGCAGAGCCGTGTTCGGAAATGTAACACTTTAACACTGGGTAGTGTTACAGAGTGCGATAAAACTATTATAAAATGCTTTGAGAAGAAGAGATGCATATAGTGTAGTGACATTACTCAGTGTTAAAGTGTTAGTTTACGAACACGGCCCTGAGTGCGGACTAATATCCTCGTATACTGAACCTTTCATAGGTTTACCGCAGCTACTAAGCCTAACTCGGTTACATTTTCTATTACAATATGCATAAAAAAGTATTATGAAATTATGTTTTATTCAACTGTACCTACTTAATTTACCCTTAAATATTTTTCTATGAAGTGAAGTTTAATTGAGTACGTATTTGATTGATGAAAATCAGAAATCTACTCAATTAAATTTCACTTCAAAAAACTTTAAATATTTATATCGAGGCCATTATGAATTTTTAAAATTTTAGTTCCCAGGTTTAACGCTGTAGCGCTTAAAACTTGTCGGCATTTATTTACTATGAAGTTGGCTTTCTTCTCTCGTAGAGAGTATTAAGTTCCTTGGCCCAGAGCAATATGTGTAAATTGTCTTACAAATAATTATTATTTTTGAACGACGAATTCGTAAGGGAAGGTCCACTTGATATTCCTGTTTTTTTGCTTGGTTGTGATAGAACTAGAATTAAAAACCTCTTAAAATACCGAAAGGTGATCAAAAGGGTCAGTTAATTCAGACAAGTCAGTTTTAAAATGGTCAGTTTTTTTTCCGTTTTTAAAGAACACTAGCGGTTCTTGTAGTGAGTTTACATTTGGTAAGTAGGTGCCCAGTGATAGTTTAAGGGTAATTATGCTCTTTATGTTTTTTTTAGACAATATCATAATATTGATGCATCGCGATTTTCATATTAATTAAAAAAAAATACGTTCATATAATAAAATTTATTATTTTAATCCCTAAAAAATATGATCAGATAAAGTCAGTTTTTTTATTGGAGCACACAGATGTTAAGCAGACGTGTGATGCGGTTACGAAATGGGCGTTTGCATCACAAGACTATTTTAATTTACCCTCGCTGCTTTATCATCAATTTAATCGCCCGTTTCGTAACCGCACCTTAAAAGGGAACCTACAGCCGAAATAAGACAGTTCCTTGACGGTTTTAGCAACTGTATGCGCCTAACGTTAAGTTCTAATTTATTTCACCATAAAAAGATTGTATGACATACCTGTCAAAATTGACCTCGGGGCATTTAGGGCACATAAATTTTTGGAAGTGTTTCTCTGACATGTGAACTTTTAAGAGATATTTGGACTTGTAATAATAATTGCATATATTACAATGATAACCAGTGATCTGTAATGAAAAACATACAATTATTAATTAGAATGAAGTATTTAAATCATAACAGAAACATAATTCTGTTGACCAATTTTGATGATATTTATTTATTTAATTTAAACTTTACTTTGGTGCACCAATTTAGTATAAAGACGGACTTAATGCAGCTAGGCATTCTCTACCAGTCAAAACTTTGAGAGTAAAATAAGCAGTAAGTAGGTAAAATAGGTGCAGTAAAATATATTTAAGAAATAGAATAATATATACAAATATTATACATACACACTAATACTCACAATTCGTTGTGATCTTAAGTGTAGTATTTACAAAGTGTCTCAGTGTTTGTGTTATTTCAATGAATCCTGTGGTGAATGACTTTATACAAATACTTAAATACTTTATTTTAAGTAATACATTTTAAATTTTAAGTGCACAGGAAAAGGATTCGCGATCGTTTTCAGTGATACAAGAGGTGTAGATTTTATTTACTGGATCCTAATTACATAATTTCTTTATAAAAAATCTGTTAAGTTTAGAAATGACAAGTAAAGTAATATTTTTAGAATTTTAAAACAAACTTTGGGTGTCTTTTCAAAATTTCATTGATTTTGTTAAAAAGACTATCTAATTAGGATTGAGCAAGTAATATTTACACCTCTACATTCTTTTTTCATTAAAAAAACTTTTATATCACTGAAAAACATATTTACACATTGTTAGTTGTTCAAGATCACAAATCCTTTTCCTGCCATGTAGAAATATTTAAGTCGGAGCACAGACTCTACCATGAGTACTTCATATTAACAGTTAATATGTGAAGAACCACTATTGGACATGCTCTATTTTTCCTGTTTTAAAGAATAAACCGGTCCTATTCATGATTCCCCATGTGTTAATTTTAATTTAACAGGAAGCAAAAACTTATGCTTTGAGCATTTGATTAATAGTAGAGGTAAGTCTGGTGAGAAATATAAATAAAATTATAATAAAAAATTACCAACTAAACCATGAGATGGAATTGAAGATAAAATAAGGAAACAAAGAGGTACAAAAAGTTTATATGATATTTAAACACTTTTTTTTTGAGCTTTCATTTACCTATGTTTCTGTCTTTTATCCCATATCACAGTTTAGTAATATTTACCTTTTCATGTAATCTTTTATGAACTGCCAAACAAGATTTTTCATTAAATCCTTTATTACATTTCATACACTTGTACTTTCCTTTGCTAAACATACAATTAATTTCAGCAACAGCCTTTTGTTCATCTTGACTCATAAATGACACATTTGCATATTCAACATTTAAAGAACATCCATCTGCATCTACCTTAATAATTTTATTAGTATCCAAAGGTAAATCTTCTTGAACTACTTCCAATGTTTCATCACACGGTATGTCATTGTCAAAGTATATATTTAAATCATCTTCTTTAACATCGTCATTTGGAATGTCTAAAGAAATGTGAAGTTCATTATCAATTTCAGTATATTCTTCATTAAGTTCATTTTCTTCTTTAAGATGATCTAACATAGGAGTAACTTCAGTAAGGTTTTCGTTCAGTGGGTTTTCACTCTCATCAAAAGTAGTTACAAACATCACATATAAATCTTTTACTTGAATTGCTAGATTTCGGTTTAATTTCACCCATTGAAATTTGATTTCCTTGTAGACACATGTTTTTGGATTACAGAAGGATAGCGTCGGTTGTAAATTTAATAAATTGCGGTCAATTGCATTTATCTCCTTCATTGTTATCTACAAAAAATCCTTATATATTAGAACATATATATATTTCATGCAGCGGAAGAGCAGAAAATTATAGATTAGATTATGATAAATATCATCACGGGTGCCTTACGGCGCGACCGGCTCAGGGAGGAGGGGATTTAATCTCACCTTAACGAAGCTGAAGGTAAAGCTATAAATATATTTATAGTTTTATAAGTGTAGGCCTAAATAACTTATTAAGATTAAGCATAAACATGATTTTAACCAAAACCAACACATGGATGTTAGTTCATGGGGAATAGTTTCTATTTGCAAAAATAATGGACTCAGACTTTAACTAAGACAAACAAGACTGTTTTATTTTATTTAAAAGGATTTTTTTACTAAACATTAAAATACATACCCTAAACCGGTGTTAATTGGGATTTGCAGTGTTAATCTGGACATCCCAAATTATAAGTTATATAGCAATATTTCTTTTTCTGCTAATAGTAGGGAAAAAATATATTTTACATGGCAAATAATATTTAACCGTCGTTTTGACATTTGAAATATGTGGTTATGTTGCGCCACGGGCAATAGAAATAACAGTTTTTGCAAACTATAATTTTTTTTTGTTAAAAATTCATAGTGTGTAACTTTAGTCTGTAGCCTAAAAACTACAAACGTAAGTAAAACATCATTATAATTAAAGAATTGTATGATTAATCAGGACTAAGGTGCAGCCCTTGCTTGTTAAATTAACATTAGCGTTATTAAATTTATACAGTGTTCTAAACCGTGATATTTGGGGTGGGTTTTGGTGTTATTTAAGCCGTACAGTTCCAAATATAATTTCATAATTCTTATGGTTTTATTTGGACCGTATTTGGACCGGCCGTCCCAAATATAAGGGAAATTTAAAAGGAGTATACAGAAATATGACTTAATGTTTCCTCTATTTTTTTTTTCAGCACCTGGTAATGAGGCACTACTGGGGCCTTATTCCGAATTTACAACCGCTAAACATGACAAGACGTTGCGTAAACTATAAATATAAGTTCTATTCCAATGGTTATATAGTCTGTATTAGGTTGGCTATAATAATGCCGCCATTTTGAAATACACAAATGATAGAACTTTTATTTCAATATTTATAGTTTATGCAACGTCTTTTCGTATTTAGCGGTTGCAAACTCGGAATAAGGCCCTTGATCAAATGGAACAACTTTTCTCATGGAACCATGTGTTGTGTGTGAAAAAAAAGGCCTCTCCATATAAATTAGTCATATTAACATTGCTAGTTTATATGGAGAAACCATTTTTTTTTTCATTTGCGACACATGGTTCTATGAGTGAAGTTGCTTAATTCAATCAGTAGAAAAGCAATGTAAAATATTTGCAGCAATGTAATTTCTATAAAATCTGAATTTCTTTATTCTTCAATAAACCAATGAAAATTAATATTAGTCACAGAGATTATGATACAAGTAAGTCAATTTGCAGCGTCTGCAGTTGTAAATAAACATTTGTAAAATTACTAAAAACGTACCTGTTTGTTTTTATGCAACAACTCTGTAAGGATGTAGTTGGATTTCTGGCATTTTGTTTGAAAGTCTTTGAAACGTTTTACCTGAGCCACACATACCATACATAAATAATAAGGTAATCCATCATTTTTATAAGTCTGAAATAATAATTACAAATGATTGAGTATATAATATGATATAAACCTGTAACTAGGAGTTTATATCCTCGGAATATATAAATAATCCTAAGGAAACATTTTAGGATAAAATTAAATACTTAATACTATAATTGGGGTAATAGTTCATAGAAATTTATTGGGGTAATAGTTCATAGAAATTTAGCTATCTTTTTATTAAACTAATTTTTAAAGCACAAATTAAAAGATATAACATCAAAGAATAATGTAAATAAACAAAAAAGAACATACATTGAGACAAGACACTGAATTGAAATCGGCACGAAGGCTATTTTCCTCCAAATTATACAATTTGGTCTCTGAAGTAAAACACACGGCACATACTTTTAAAATATACATGATAAAAATTGTTTACACTTAGATTTATTAGTTTTAACACAACAAGCACTCTGAATAATAATAGTTTTTCAATATGTAAGCTTTCGCGTTTTATTTTTTACTTTCAGCAACTGTCAATATAATAATTTTAGGCTTCGCTTCTGCTGTAACATCCATTGATATTCTTTGATTGTAATCCATTTTATGATAATTTCTAAATGAGGTTAAAAACGATTATATTATTTTATCGAAAAGACTATAAAAAATCAGTAAGAATCAAAAAACAATCAAAACTGGAGCAAAGGAGCTTCACAAATTCCGAAAATAAAATATGGCAATACACAATAAATAATATTTTTGCCAATCTAGTGTCATTACTTTTTTTTTTAATTCACTAAAAATATATATTTAATTCCACCCACCCACAGTTCCACCGTGTTTTTTTTTAAATGGTATGGAATCCTTTTTTAAGGTAGTGGTGGGGTCTAAAACCTGTGACTTATTTTCTCTTTTTCCTTCAATTGTTATTCTTAAATAAGTGTTATTCCGTACTAAGTGTCCAAACATGTTCCTCCTCCTATTTTCAAAAATTTCCAATAAGGTTCTTTATTTGTTATTTTTAAAACTTTTTTATTCGCTTTATACTTTGCCAAGCTGATTCTGTCCATTCTTCACGAACACCACATCTCAAACGCTTCAAGAGAGGCTTCTCTTTATCTATTTTGGTGAGCGTTCACGTCCTGCAGCCATATAACGCTTAGTCTATTTGTAAACTTTAATTAAGTAATATTTTTATCTATAACTATATAACACAGCTATATAACTAGTTTTTTTCTCTTAATGAATACCTGTTTGCTATAGCTATTCTGGGATCACGTCAATTATTTAGTTACAACAGTTACAAAATACTAATGACACGAGCGTAGCATCAATCTGTTTATTTAGTAGGCCGGCACCCGTAGCACGGCCAAGCCAAGACAAGAGATAAAGTCGCGAACGGATGTCAAACAAAACACTTTTTTTATATCAGACAATCAGGTGCAACTTTGCAGCGCTCTGATTGGTTGATATTAAAAAATAGTTACTTTTGACATTGGTCCGCGACCCCATATCTTGCTTGTCTTAGCTTGGCCGTGCTACGAGTACTGGGGATCGATGCGTCTATGGATAAACTGTATAGGACTAGTATATGGGTAGAACTCGATCGCCGAGACGTTAATTCACATTCATTTTATATACGCTTTCGATAGATCGACGTGTCGATAGATATTTAATGTGGCATCTCGGTAGGGCCCCTGCTTACCATCGGGTAAAAACGTAACTTGGTCCAGTAAATATAAAAAAACAAATGACCATCAATTAGAATCACAAAATAGCATCAATCTTTATCATGTATTTATATAATTAATAAGAAAATCAAACCATGTATTTAACAAAACTAATAAGGAATACTAGGTTAACGGAAAACACAAAGTAGCATAATTTTGTAGCACACCCATGTATTTCATACATTCTGGGGTATCTTCACCACCCTACCTGACCGTGTTGTTTGAACTGTGTTCGATAGCGGTGGCTCTCCTACTTCCAAAGGATATAACTTATTTATAGCCCTAGTTCTATCCCCATTAGCTGTTTTAACTATTACAACTCTGACCTGTCCATCTATACACGGATATAACTCTGTTTTTAATCCTAATGGCCAGTTAGTTCTCTTGTTATCATTTTGTACTAAAACAATATCACCTACTTTCAAATTCGTGTAATCTGCCTTGCCTCTATGTATCAAAAGTGACAAATATTCACTACGAAAACGCTGTCTAAAATCATCTCGTAATTTATGTAGGTAATTTAGTCAAATGTTAGTTCCTTTGAGTCGTCAAAAAGTCAAAAAAGTCAAAAGTCAAAAATATTTATTTCATGTAAACCTTTACAGGCATTTATGAAAAGTCAAAAAAAAAAAAAAAGTATATATAAGGTCCTGTGTGTACTTGGCCAGGTCGCCATTCCTCCCACAGACAAATGTTGAGAATATAATACAAAATAAACAAATCGTAAACTATTAAACTATTGTCCTTGCGGGAAGAAAAAAAAAAAAAAAAAAACAACCCAACCGAACACACACTACATAACCAACCAGTTTAAGACTAGGTGGTTAGCTGGTTCCATTGACCTGTCAATCGTTGACTGCCCTGCAAAAGTGCCACCAAGGCGACCAACCCAACAGACCATAGCTACGCCCCAAATATACATACTTTAGTATAGGTAATCAAAATATACCTACAAGTAGATAGATGAAAGGTATCTTTTAGGGCGCAAACGCTGATCACAAGTCGATCGCCTCAGAGACACCCTGGAGAAAAAGGTACCAGCAAGTAAAAAACTCTGATGTTCCACATGTACCGTATCATCGGAGGAGCATGGTCCTGCATGGTTATTGACTTAAACCTATGCTTATAGCATGTGGTATATACTCTCATCCTACTGAAGAGCACGCGTAGAACACCCCAAGGCAGATATACTATCTTACAATATTGAAAGTACAGAATTACAGAACACAACATTTCTTTGATGCCAGCGCCGGTCTATCAGCAGAAGATTTTTCGGGATCTCCGCTTCTTATATGATAACAATCAAACGTGCGTGCCCAGCGGAGATGCAAGGCCCCCACAGCAGCACCCGATCACGGACGTAACGTATGTGTCAGCCATCCTTCTGCTCAACCAGGCCCTTAGGGTGCAGACCAGAACCCGGCACACGCGCCACCACTGCAATGACCTTCAAAGGAGAGGAAATCCGCTGGATACGTATACTACTACATTGCAGGGCCAAATACATAGCTGAATCCAAGGCCTGCGCAAACATCAACTAGTTAAAAAAAAAACATGGAAATGTATTCTATAACTCTGTTAACAAAATAACTTAAAATAAATAAGACAAATTAACATAAATGTTAAGTAATAACTAATTATTACCTTGTAGAAAATAGTAAATATTTAAAATTAAAATAATGATAAAAGGTTATAGTAATAACAAGTTATTACCTCATCCAAAAATATATAAAAAAATACCTATTGTAGTATAAAAAAAAATATATATATATACCTATAATAGTAAGTATTATGAATTATTACAATATGACAGTTACTATACCGGTGTGAAGTTAGCAGCCAAAAGTTAGCAGAAAATATAATCCGACTGATTTAAAGAGTCATTTCAAAGTGTTCATAATTTGTGTATGGGCGACCTCCGCTGAAATGATTTTAACCACGTTTAAGGCTTAGAGGCCACCACCACCCTCCCTCCATATCAATCTGAAGGTGATATCTCACGTCGGTCATGGTCAAAATCTCAAATTAGAAGATTCCAGCGGCCAATTTACACTTTTGATAACTTGTCTATGGGTGACCTCTGCTGAAATAATTTTAACCATGCTCAAAGCTTAGAGACCACCAACACCCTCTCTCCATATCAATCTCCAGGTGGTATCTCGCGTCCGTCATGGTCAAAATCTCAATTTAGAAGAATCCAGCAGCCAATTAACACTTTTGATAACTTGTCTATGGGCGACCTCTGCTGAAATAATTTTAACCATGCCTAAAGGTTAGAGGCCACCACCACCCTATCTCCATATTAATCTCCAGGTGGTATCTCGCGTCCGTCATGGTCAAAATCTCAAATTAGAAGATTTCAGCGGCCAATTTACACTTTTGATAACTTGTCTATGGGTGACCTCTGCTGAAATGATTTTAACCATGCTTAAAGGTTAGAGGCCACCACCACCTTATCTCCATATCAATCTCCAGGTGGTATCTCGCGTCCGTCATGGTCAAAATCTCAATTTAGAAGAATCCAGCGGCCTATTTACACTTTTGATTACTTGTCTATGGGTGACCTCTGCTGAAATGATTTTATCCATACTTAAAGGTTAGACGCCACCACCACCCTATCTCCATATCAATCTCCAGGTGGTATCTCGCGTCCGTCATGGTCAAAATCTCAATTTAGAAGAATCCAGCAGCCAATTAACACCTTTGATAACTTGTATATGGGCGACCTCTGCTGAAATAATTTTAACCATGCCTAAAGGTTAGAGGCCACTACCATCCTCTCCCCATATCAATCTGTAGGTGGTATCTCGCGTCGGTCATGGTCAAAATCTCAAATTAGAAGATTCCAGCGGCCAATTTACACTTTTGATAACTTGTCTATGGGTGACCTCTGCTGAAATGATTTTAACCATGCTTAAAGCTTAGAGACCACCACCACCCTCTCTCTATATCAATCTCCAGGTGGTATCTCGCGTCCGTCATGGTCAAAATCTCAATTTAGAAGAATCCAGCAGCCAATTAACACTTTTGATAACTTGTCTATGGGCGACCTCTGCTGAAATGATTTTAACCATGCTTAAAGGTTAGAGGCCACCACCACCCTATCTCCATATCAATCTCCAGGTGGTATCTCGCGTCCGTCATGGTCAAAATCTCAATTTAGAAGAATCCAGCAGCCAATTAACACTTTTGATAACTTGTATATGGGCGACCTCTGCTGAAATGATTTTAACCATGCTTAAAGGTTAGAGGCCACCACCACCCTATCTCCATATCAATCTCCAGGTGGTATCTCGCGTCCGTCATGGTCAAAATCTCAATTTAGAAGAATCCAGCAGCCAATTAACACTTTTGATAACTTGTATATGGGCGACCTCTGCTGAAATAATTTTAACCATGCCTAAAGGTTAGAGGCCACTACCATCCTCTCCCCATATCAATCTGTAGGTGGTATCTCGCGTCGGTCATGGTCAAAATCTCAAATTAGAAGATTCCAGCGGCCAATTAACACTTTTGATAACTTGTCTATGGGTGACCTCTGCTGAAATGATTTTAACCACGCTTAAAGGTTAGAGGCCACCACCACCCTATCTCCATATCAATCTCCAGGTGGTATCTCGCGTCCGTCATGGTCAAAATCTCAATTTAGAAGAATCCAGCACCTAATTAACACTTTTGATAACTTGTCTATGGGCGACCTCTGCTGAAATAATTTTAACCATGCTCAAAGCTTAGAGACCACCACCACCCTCTCTCCATATCAATCTCCAGGTGGTATCTTGCGTCCGTCATGGTCAAAATCTCAATTTAGAAGAATCCAGCAGCCAATTAACACTTTTGATAACTTGTATATGGGCGACCTCTGCTAAAATAATTTTAACCATGCTTAAAGGTTAGAGGCCACCACCACCCTATCTCCATATCAATCTCCAGGTGGTATCTCGCGTCCCGCATGGTAAAAATCTCAATTTAGAAGAATCCAGCAGCTAATTAACACTTTTGATAACTTGTCTATGGGCGACCTCTGCTGAAATAATTTTAACCATTCTCAAAGCTTAGAGACCACCACCACCCTCTCTCCATATTAATCTCCAGGTGGTATCTTGCGTCCGTCTTGGTCAAAATCTCAATTTAGAAGAATCCAGCAGCCAATTAACACTTTTGATAACTTGTATATGGGCGACCTCTGCTGAAATAATTTTAACCATGCCTAAAGGTTAGAGGCCACTACCATCCTCTCCTCTTATCAATCTGTAGGTGGTATCTCGCGTCGGTCATGGTCAAAATCTCAAATTAGAAGATTCCAGCGGCCAATTTACACTTTTGATAACTTGTCTATGGGTGACCTCTGCTGAAATGATTTTAACCATGCTCAAAGCTTAGAGACCACCACCACCCTCTCTCCATATCAATCTCCAGGTGGTATCTCACGTCCGTCATGGTCAAAATCTCAATTTAGAAGAATCCAGTAGCCAATTAACACTTTTAATAACTTGTCTATGGGCGACCTCTGCTGAAATAATTTTAACCATGCTCAAAGCTTAGAGACCACCACCACCCTCTCTCCATATCAATCTCCAGGTGGTATCTCGCGTCGGTCATGGTCTAAATCTCAAATTAGAAAAATCCAGCGGCCAATTTAAACTTTTGGTAACTTGTCTATGGGTGATCTCTGCTGAAATTATTTTAACCATGCTTAAAGGTTAGAGGCCACCACCACCCTATCTCCATATCAATCTCCAGGTGGTATCTCGCTTCGGTCATGGTCAAAATCTCAATTTAAAAGAATCCAGCAGCCAATTTTAATGTTTGATAACTTGTCTATGGGCGACCTCTGCTGAAATAATTTTAACCATGCTCAAAGCTTAGAGACCACCACCACCCACTCTCCATATCAATCTGTAGGTGGTATCTAGCGTCGATCATGGTCAAAATCTCAAATTAGAAAAATCCAGCGGCCAATTTAAACTTTTGGTAACTTGACTATGGGTGACCTCTGCTGAGATATCCTGGATAGTCCTGTTCCTGTCCTACTATACCATCTTATCCCATAACGTAACGTAAAAATTGACTTACCATGCTGTAAGAGCAATGATATATTGAAGAAAAACGTTGTTAGGCGGAAATCCAATCATGTTAGGAAAAATAAACGAATATATATACGTTCTTTAACAATGCTAGCGCCATCTTTTGTAAATATTAAATATTTTTTTTTCTTACAAGATGTCGCTAGCATAGTAAAAGAACGTACATAATTACTTTTTTTTTTCCTCACATGAAATTAATTAATTTTTGTCTTAAATTTATTACGATTCAGAAATTGTATTGATGCTACGGCGAAAAAATTGGAGTGAATTAATTTTTATGTATAGTAAATTATATAAGTTGAAATGTTGAATTTATTTGTTGGAATTAGTTAGTGAAAAAATTGGAGTGAATTATTTTTTATGTATAGTAAATTATATAAGTTGAAATGTTGAATTTATTTGTTGGAATTCGTTAGTATTTCTTTCGGTTATTATAAATTTGGTTAGAGTATTATTTTAAGATTTAGCTTTTAATCTTTAGGTTTGTGTTACTGTTATAGCGGCTTTTGGTTACATACTATGTATATAATACATAGTTATGTGATATATATAATATTAAGTTCTCTTATATAGTATGTAATAGTGTTAAGTAACTATTAGCTTTTAGTCTTTGTGTTTGTAGTTAGCATTTTGAATACATAGTTATCCGTAATAGGGCAGTTCATAATTTGTCATTTGTAATTAATATTAATTAGGTTCTCTTATAAAATAGGTGTAGATTTACGTAAATATTAACTTAAATATTATAATAACAAATTGTTATAAAATACCTAGTCATAATCAAAATTGTTGTTTATTTACTTACAACTTTACTTACGTTTTTTTTATTAAATTTACATAGTTATTATTTATATTCATTAATTTTATGAGTGCTTCCATATTTTTTATCTATAAATAAATCCTAATCGTGTATAAATATATAAAATCCATTTAAAATGGTTTAAAAAAAATAGGAACAATCATTATACAATACAATATCTGAAGTGCTTATTTTGCACAAATATATATACAAGTTATCTGTTCCTGATAATATAATACAAGAAATCACGCAAGTACTAAAAGGAAGTAAGTATGGATTTTCTAGTATTGTAAGACGAACAATAAACCTAGAAAATTTTTAAAATTATTACAAAAATCGTAAAAAAACGATTAAAAAAAATATGGGCAGAGATTTTGACTATGACGGACGCGAGATACCACCTGGAGATTGATATGGAGATAGGGTAGTGGTGGCCTCTAACCTTTAGGCATGATTAAAATCATTTCAGCAGAGGTCACCCATAGACAACTTATCAAAAGTGTAAATAGGCCACTGGAATTTTCTAATTTGAGATTTTGACTATGACCGACGCGAGATACCACCTGGAGATTGATATGGTAGTGGCCTCTAACCTTTAGGCATGGTTAAAATTATTTCAGCAGAGGTCGCCCATAGACAAGTTATCAAAAGTGTTAATTGGCTGCTGGATTCTTCTAATTTGAGATTTTGACCATGACCGACGTGAGATACCACCTTCAGATTGATATGGAGGAAGGGTGGTGGTGGCCTCTAAGCCTTAAGCGTGGTTAAAATTATTTCAGCAGAGGTGCCCATAGACAAGTTATCAAAAGTGTTAATTGGCTGCTGGATTCTTCTAAATTGAGATTTTGACCATGACGGACGCGAGATACCACCTTGAGATTGATATGGAGATAGGGTGGTGGTGGCCTCTAACCTTTAGGCATGGTTAAAATCATTTCAGCAGAGGTCACCCATAGACTAGTTATCAAAAGTGAAAATTGGCCGCTGGAATCTTCTAATTTGAGATTTCGACCATGACCGACGCGAGATACCACCTACAGATTGATATGGAGATAGGGTGGTGGTGGTCTCTAAGCTTTGAGCATGGTTAAAATTATTTCAGCAGAGGTCGCCCATAGACAAGTTATCAAAAGTGTTAATTGGCTGCTGGATTCTTCTAAATTGAGATTTTGACCATGACGGACGCGAGATACCACCTGATTGATATGGAGAGAGGGTGGTGGTGGTCTCTAAGCTTTGAGCATGGTTAAAATTATTTCAGCAGAGGTCGCCCATAGACAAGTTATCAAAAGTGTTAATTGAGATTTTGACCATGACGGACGCGATATACCACCTGGAGATTGATATGGAGATAGGGTGGTGGTGGCCTCTAACCTTTAAGCATGGTTAAAATCATTTCAGCAGAGGTCACCCATAGACAAGTTATCAAAGGTGTTAATTGGCTGCTGGATTCTTCTAAATTGAGATTTTGACTATGACGGACGCAAGATACCACCTGGAGATTGATATGGAGAGAGGGTGGTGGTGGTCTCTAAGCTTTGAGCATGGTTAAAATTATTTCAGCAGAGGTCGTCCATAGACAAGTTATCAAAAGTGTAAATTGGCTGCTGGAGTCTTCTAAATTGAGATTTAGACTATGACGGACGCGAGATACCACCTGGAGATTGATATGGAGATAGGGTAGTGGTGGCCTCTAACTTTTAGGCATGATTAAAATCATTTCAGCAGAGGTCACCCATAGACAACTTATCAAAAGTGTAAATAGGCCGCTGGAATTTTCTAATTTGAGATTTTGACTATGACCGACGCGAGATACCACCTGGAGATTGATATGGAGATAGGGTGGTAGTGGCCTCTAACCTTTAGGCATGGTTAAAATTATTTCAGCAGAGGTCGCCCATAGACAAGTTATCAAAAGTGTTAATTGGCTGCTGGATTCTTCTAAATTAAGATTTTGACCATGACGGACGCCAGATATCACCTTGAGATTGATATGGAGATAGGGTGGTGGTGGCCTCTAACCTTTAGGCATGGTTAAAATGATTTCAGCAGAGGTCACCCATAGACTAGTTATCAAAAGTGTAAATTGGCCGCTGGAATCTTCTAAATTGAGATTTCGTCCATGACCGACGCGAGATACCACCTACAGATAGATATGGAGATAGGTGGTGGTCTCTAAGCTTTGAGCATGGTTAAAATTATTTCAGCAGAGGTCGCCCATAGACAAGTTATCAAAAGTGTTAATTGAGATTTTAACCATGACGGACGCGAGATACCACCTGGAGATTGATATGGAGATAGGGTGGTGGTGGCGTCTAACCTTTAAGTATGGATAAAATCATTTCAGCAGAGGTCACCCATAGACAAGTAATCAAAAGTGTAAATAGGCCGCTGGATTCTTCTAAATTGAGATTTTGACCATGACGGATGCGAGATACCATCTGGAGATTGATATAGAGATAAGGTGGTGGTGGCCTCTAACCTTTAAGCATGGTTAAAATCATTTCAGCAGAGGTCACCCATAGACAAGTTATCAAAAGTGTAAATTGGCCGCTGGAATCTTCTAATTTGAGATTTTGACCATGACCGAAGCGAGATACCACTAACAGATTGATATGGAGATAGGGTGGTCGTGGTCGCTAAGCTTCGAGCATGGTTAAAATTATTTCAGCAGAGGTCGTCAAAAGTGTTAATTGAGATTTTGACCATGACGGACGCGAGATACCACCTACAGATTGATATGGACATAGGGTGGTGGTGGTCTCTAAGCTTTGAGCATGGTTAAAATTATTTCAGCAGAGGTCGCCCATAGACAAGTTATCAAAAGTGTTAATTGGCTGCTGGATTCTTCTAAATTGAGATTTTGACCATGACGGACGCGAGATACCACCTGATTGATATGGAGAGAGGGTGGTGGTGGTCTCTAAGCTTTGAGCATGGTTAAAATTATTTTAGCAGAGGTCGCCCATAGACTAGTTATCAAAAGTGTTAATTAGCTGCTGGATTCTTCTAAATTGAGATTTTGACCATGACGGACTCGAGATACCACCTGGAGATTGATATGGAGATAGGGTGGTGGTGGCCTCTAACCTTTAAGCTTGGTTAAAATTATTTCAGCAGAGGTCACCCATAGACAAGTTATCAAAAGTGTAAATAGGCCGCTGGATTCTTCTAATTTGAGATTTTGACCATGACCGAAGCGAGATACCACCTACAGATTGATATGGAGATAGGGTGGTCGTGGTCGCTAAGCTTTGAGCATGGTTAAAATTATTTCAGCAGAGGTCGTCCATAGACAAGTTATCAAGAGTGTAAATTGGCTGCTGGATTCTTCTAAATTGAGATTTTGGCTATGACGGACGCGAGATACCACCTGGAGATTGATATGGAGATAGGGTAGTTGTGGCCTCTAACCTTTAGGCATGATCAAAATCATTTCAGCAGAGGTCACCCATAGACAACTTATCAAAAGTGTAAATAGGCCGCTGGAATCTTCTAATTTGAGATTTTGACTATGACCGACGCGAGATACCACCTGGAGATTGATATGGAGATAGGTTGGTAGAGGCCTCTAACCTTTAGGCATGGTTAAAATTATTTCAGCAGAGGTCGCCCATAGACAAGTTATCAAAAGTGTAAATTGGCCGCTGGAATCTTCTAATTTGAGATTTTGACCATGGCGGACGCGAGATACCACCTGGAGATTGATATGGAGATAGGGTGGTGGTGGCCTCTAACCTTTAAGCTTGGTTAAAATTATTTCAGCAGAGGTCACCCATAGACAAGTTATCAAAAGTGTAAATTGGCCGCTGGAATCTTCTAATTTGAGATTTTGACCATGACCGACGCGAGATACCACCTTCAGATTGATATGGAGGAAGGGTGGTGGTGGCCTCTAAGCCTTAAGCGTGGTTAAAATCATTTCAGCGGAGGTCGCCCATACACAAATTATGAACACTTTGAAATGACTCTTTAAATCAGTCGGATTATATTTTCTGCTAACTTTTGGCTGCTAACTTCACACCGGTAGTTACTATTAGTTTAGAGATTCCAGACGCAGAGAGGACTGATTCCAGACATCTCTGTCATTAATATAATCATTAACTTTGTAATACGCCTTGGCTATTAAAGTTTGCTTTATACAATTTTTAAATTTTATATCATTTAGTTCTATAATTGATTTTGGTAATTTATTAAATAGCCTAATACTGTTTATAAGAAAACATTTATTAGTTTTTTGTAATTTGAAACTTGGTATGTCAATTTTGTTTATATTCTTAAGTTTCGGGTATGCCTATCTGCATTTTTATTAAACATATTATAATTTTTCTTAACATATAATAAGTTCTCAAATATGTATTGGGAGGGCAGGGTC
This sequence comes from Monopis laevigella, assembly GCA_947458855.1. Lineage (NCBI taxonomy): Eukaryota > Metazoa > Arthropoda > Insecta > Lepidoptera > Tineidae > Monopis > Monopis laevigella. The sequence continues at coordinate 7,147,641 of OX381599.1, read as the reverse complement.
ATTATATCAATTTCAGGAAAGATTTCTCGAAGGGATTCCCGGGTCTTCATGCCGTAAATTGCTCTAATAGCTCTTTTCTGCAAGATAAATATGGTTTCTATGTCTGCCGCTGAGCCCCAGATAATACGACCATAAGTCATAATACTATGGAAATAGGCAAAGTACACTAACCTGGCTGTTGCCACATCAGTTAATAGTCTGATCTTTCTGACTGCATATGCTGCTGAGCTCAATCTATTAGATAACGCGTTTATATGAGCTCTCCATTGCAGTTTGGAGTCGACTGTGATTCCCATTTATATGATTCGTCGACAGGCATGGAAATTTCAATACCTTGCTGTACTTTTAAAAGATTTTTAGTAAATAGTGTACGTAGCACTGTCCCCTCTTTTTTAAGCTTGTCTATTTTAACGGTCACGGTCGCCACAATGTAAAGGATTCTGATTTAGAGAGGAAAATATAAACAATGCGACTTGCTTTTGGTAATTTTTATTTTTGATAAACTACATAACTGACATACATCAAGATATTTTTTTATAAACGATTCAATTTCCAACAAAACTAATAAGAAAAAGGGGCCCAAGCCTAGTGGTTAAGTCACTGCGGAAATGATATCAAGGGTAAGCAGATGACATCAAGGCCGGACCTGGGGCTCTAGAGAAAAATCAGGCGAGGCGACGTGTCGTGTCGCCTTCAATCAAAACTGTATAGACTTTGGCAGGTGACAGCGTACCTCACGCCTACTGTCACTGTCGTACGTTTACGTTTTTGACTGAGGCGACGCGACATGTCGCCTCGCCTGCTTTTTCTCTAGAGCCCCTGGTATGGATGACCGCTTTATTTAACGAGGCTATAATACCATAAATACCGCAACAAACTCGCCACATGTTAGGTGTTGCCTCTAAATACCATTGGCGAAATGAGGACGTGTTAATCCCTCCACAGGTTACCCTGAGGCCGTTTAAACGGTTCTCAGGAGCCAAATAGGCACCGGAGGTGATGGTTAATAAGAAAACAAAGTCAACTGGAAACACAAAGTAGCATTTATCTGTAGCTCTACTATATATTTCACAAAATTAACAAGAAAAATAAAGTCAACTGGAAACACAAAGTAGCATTTATCTGTAGCTCTACTATATATTTCACAAAATTAACAAGAAAAATAAAGTCAACTGGAAAACACAAAGTAGCATTTATCTGTAGCTCTACTATATATTTCACAAAATTAACAAGAAAAATAAAGTCAACTGGAAACACAAAGTAGCATTTATCTGTAGCTCTACTATATATTTCACAAAATTAACAAGAAAAATAAAGTCAACTGGAAACACAAAGTAGCATTTATCTGTAGCTCTACTATATATTTCACAAAATTAACAAGAAAAATAAAGTCAACTGGAAACACAAAGTAGCATCAACCTGTAGCTCAATATGGAAAACAAATACCTCAGTAGGTATTATCTGAAGTAGGTATAAGTATAACTTTTTCATGAAACTAATATGTAGGGCAATACTTTGCCATAAGTTTTCCCCAAAACCAAAAATAAACATTTTCACTTGACTTTCTCTACGTTTTAATAAGGTTATTTAGTATAAAACCTAAAGTGGTACTTAACGGTCGCGTGCCCTACCTGTGTGATTTATCATTAAAAAATGTATTATCAATTAAAATTAAATAAACCGGTTGATTTAGTTTGAGTTATCAGTTTAGTACAAAATTAAGTTATATGATAATATTTATTAAACAGTTTCCTGCTTGGATGTTTCAGTGTTTTGTTTTGAAAGGTGTGAAAAAAGGTACTTATTTTTAGAAAAGCGGAACTCTTATGGGATCATTAGAACATTGTAATCTTATTGCCCGAAACATCATATTTGAATAAAGATGCTCTCAAGAGGGATAGTATGGAAAGATAGATTAAAAAAATATATATATAATAACAATAATAGTGGAAATTTGGAATGTTTGTAGGTATCTGCCTCCGTGGTATTGGTTCGCCATTTACGTTTAATCCGGAGGTCGTGGGTTCGATTCCCACTCATGGCAAAATATTACCTATTAGTACGTTTTTCTGTACAGTTTGTCGTGGTCTGGGTGTTTAATAACTTATTATATACCTACATTATCGTTGTTTTTTGTATACATAATACAAGTGTACAGCTTATAGTTTGTGACCAGCGTAATATCTATGAAATGTCTTGTTCTGACATATAATTAAGTATTATGATTATGAATCAAGTGCTTATTGTATATACAGGATGAATTTTTCAAATGGGCCTTCAAGGCCAAATCCTAAACTACAAGATAATAATAGCGAAAAAATGAGTCTCGGGCTCACCAGCTCACCAGCCGATAGTGTCGCTTGCTCACTTAAGAAATTATATAAACATGTGACTTTGAAAAGTTATACTAAGGGTTATTATGAGGTTCTACTGATTAAAGCGAACAATTTTTCCCATGGAACCATGTGTTTCAAATGAAAATCAAATTACCTTCTCCATACAAACTAATAATGTTAAAATGAATGTGGAAGCCATTTTTTTTATTTATTTGCGACACATGGTTCCATGGGGAAAAGTTGTTCGATTTAACCAGTAGAGCCCAAAGTACAACTTTTAAATTCACCCTGTATAGCTTATTTCAAAAATTAAAATTTACATTTTGTTTTTCTAAGTTACGGAACTCGTAGTTCCCGAATAACATTCATGTCGCGAAAAACATTCATGTCGCGAATAACATTTATGTCACGAATAAAATTCACGTCGCGAATAACATTCATGTCGCGAATAACATTCATGTCGCGAATAACATTCATGTCGCGAACAACATTCATGACGCGAATAACATTCATGTCGCGAATGACACTTATCCGCATGTCACTTTATGAATTGGTACCTAACATATACCTTGACTTTGAACTGAAACTAGGTATAAACTAATAACGACTAGATATATTTTATGGCAACCTAAATATACTAAGTAGATAATTATTATAAATTACTGCAAAATGTGTATATATTTATAGTCAAATGCCAGATATCCGTACTAATAAGTATTATAAATGCGATAGTAACTCTGTTTATTTATTTCATTGTAACGTTTTCTCGTCTAAACCGTTGGACCGATTTAGATGAAATTTGATACGAAGATAGTTTGAGATCCTGGGAAGGATCAATTGTTTCTTGACATAAATAATAATAATAAATAAAAATAAAATATTCTTTATTTACTTTAACAAAGCATTAGTACTTAAACAATTATAATGATAGGGACCATCTACTAAGTATAAGAATACTTGTGTTAGATGATCCCTCTCTTTCTTATCTAAAAAATCGTAAGTAGGTATAACAATTATTTCACTAATCTATTTTATCTCAATTTTTATTTTACAACATTTCTTCCTAATTTATGTGTTAAAGGTAATATTTTAATATAGTGTATTTGTGTATATATTATTATAATTATACAGTTATATATATTGCTTTACAATTTATTTATGTAAGTATGAGCTCAGTAGGGTGAGAGTACGTATGTGCGATGTAAGTGTAGGTATGTGTAGTGTGAGTGTTTTGTATAGGGGTGGATGTGTGATAGTGTGAGTGTGTGTGTAGGAGTGTATGTATATAGGAGTAAGTATGTTTTAATTTTAGTGTGTAAGTATATCTAGATAAACAGAGTATTTAGTCATATTATATATTTTAGCAGATCTTCAGTTTCATGGTAGCTTAAAATTTTCAGCCATGTTTCTAATTTTTGTTTACATTTACGAGATGTTAGGGGATATATATTATTTGTTTTATTAAGGATATTATACAGATGGGATGATTGTTTTTTAAATTGACGAGCAGCAAAGGCTGTTTTGACTGTGACATTATGGATGATAATATCATGTCTTCTTTTTTTTTACTAGTTGGGGGTCATATATCAAACTTTTATGTACTTTTAGGATGGCACGTAAGATATATAATTTCTTTATGGTAAGTAAATCACAGAGGGAGTACAGTTGTTTTGTTGGGAAACTGTAAGGCTTAAAATGCATAACCTTGAGCAAAGATCGCTGCGCTCTCTCCGTTTCAATAAATAAGGTCTTGCAAGCTCCGCCCCATATTGGTATACAGTATGTCATAACAGATTGCGCCAGGGCAATGTATATTCTGTAAATTAGAGTTCTAGAGGTTACATTGCGGAGGGATTTAAAAACCCATATAAGTTTTCGAATTCTATTTGAAACCAGCTCTATTTGTGGGTCCCAACTTAGCCTCTGATCTATTATGACACCCAAATATTTTATGAACAAAACCTTATCTATTGGAGGGCATGTGCAAGTGCTGCCTGTTCTGTAAAAGTCTTTACAACGGTGTATTCTGATGCTGAAGTCTCTCACTGGCTGAGTCCTGTTATATATTGTAAAGCATATATATTTGGTTTTTACAATATTCAGTGTGAGCAAATTAGAACTCAGGCACTCAGAGACCACAGCAAGGCCAGACTCTGCGTCTCTCTTTAAGGTGTTCCAGGAAGAACCACTGAATACAATAGCTGTGTCATCTGCGTAACAGTATATGTTGGCGTTATTTAGTCTCAAATTACACAGCTCATTGATGTATATGAGAAAAAGTGTGGGCCCTAATACACTTCCCTGGGGAACTCCGTAGGTCACGTATGTGGTCTGACTTTCAAATTGTCCAATCCTTACTGATTGCTTTCTATCTTTTAGATAATTACTAAGCATAGCCAAAGGGATTCCTCTAACTCCAATACGCTCCAGCTTGTTTATAAGAACGGGGACAGAGATGGTGTCAAAGGCTTTTTTGAGGTCAAGGAACGCTGCAATACACTTCTTACCTGTATCAAGCTGTTTAGTTATATTTTCAGTTAGTGCAGAAACAGCGTCCTCTGTGGATTTTCCAGTTCTGAATCCGTATTGTGAAGGAGATAGGAGGTTAAATTTTTCAAGATAGTTTAGGAGCCTTTTGTTAATTAATTTTTCGAGAATTTTGTAAATTGATGATAAGACGGAGATAGGCCGGTAGTTGTTGACCTCATTCCTGTCCCCACTCTTATAGACAGGAGTAATAACAGATTCCTTTAGAAGAGAGGGAAATATGCCTTTGGCGAAGCAAAGATTGGACAAGTGTCTAATAATAGGAATAATTAGTAATTTTATAGATGGAAGTTTTAAAAAAAATACCGGAATATTATCCCTACCGGGAGCACTACTAGACTTAAGTGTCATGAGGGTGCGTTCCACCTCATCGTCATCAGTGTCACAGAGTACAAATGATGATAATGGAGAGGGTAGGGTGGTTGATGAGAAGCCAGAGTGTGAATCGTATTTGGACCGGTGACTTGGTTTTATACCCTCAGCCAGTTCTCTGCCTACGTTCGCGAAAAAGTTATTTACCTCATTGACTGATTCAGTGGAGGTAGACTTTAGACTTAAGAGTTCAGCGCTTTTAGACTTATTATTTTTTAAGTTAGTAACCATTTTTATAGCATTCCATAGAGTTTTAGGGCTGTTAGCAGAGTCTTCTATAAGTTTTTTTTCATAGTTATGTTTAAGTTTTTTAATTAATTTATTACAATAATTTCTATATCTATTAAAAGTAATCTTTAGAGTTTCATTGAATGGGTCTGATTTAAATTTCGATTTCATGCTGTCTCTGTTACGTATGCAGCGCAGAATACCAGGTGTTATCCAAGGTTTAATAATACGTTTATTACTTGGTATTTGCACTACTTCCGTGGCCTCACTTAAGGATTGCTTTATATAAGTTGTCAACTGCGAGATCAAAGAGTTGGGATCCTGACATAAGAGTAAATTTGGAATATTTTTCATCAAAAGAATGTTAGATGCTTTTTTAAAACCCGTAATAGTTTTTGTTTTAGGACAATTTGTCAGTTTCTTTGTCTTAGTCATAGTTAACAGAATGAAATCATATAATGGTCTGTTACATTAGTAAGCATCACAGCAACCTTTGCCACTGTTATATTCTGATCCAATTTTAAGAAAAAATGATCTAAACAGTTATTTTCCCTGGTGGGGAGAAGGTGACCAGGGTGTAGCCCGTGAAGGGACAGCATGTTTAGGTAGCTGTATTTATTGCTTTCCAATGTATTGTTAGGCGCTATATTTATATTTAAATCACCGGTTAGAACTATATGTTTACATGTTTTATATGAAAAAAAAATGGGTTTATTAAATAGACACTAAACTGCATTAAAATACCTTCGAATTTATATTGGATTTGATTTAATAACAAAGTAAATATAAATTCAAAATAGAATTAGTTTTTTAATAATTTGACGGAAAAATTGTTTCCCAGTGCCGTCACTGGGAAGCACTCAATTACCATTTTTTTTTTACTGACTAATACAAGGAGCCTGAGGGACATTATCTGTTTCCAACGGTGGCGTGGCTGCGTGATTCGCTAGGCGAAAACTATTCCTAATTCAAAAATAAATTCACTTTATTCACCCAACTTCAAGCAAACTTTACAAGTATAATAAATTTAAAAAAAAATAGTAATATTATATACCTACTGACATTATAACACCCACCACGCAACAAAATGAGTGAGTGCCGAAAATGGAAAAAATAATGGAATATAAAATATCTATACATATATACATGATGAAATATGGCGGACAGACAGACGATCAAAGCTAAAAACGTCTGCTTCCAATAAAAACAATCAATACTTATTATTATTATTGATAAAACCAACTCAATCTGGATTAAATTTATCTTTTTTTAACATGATTGATTCAGTTTCAAATTTCGATGATCTAACGCTACAAAATTTCATATAGGTATCAGCTCTCTAACTACATTTATCTAAATTTTCACTAAAGCTAGTTACATTCAATATTGTGATTGTGTACCACAGGGGAGTATGCTTGGGCCTACTTTATTCATTATTTAATACTTCTTACATAAAATCTATTTATGTACCTTTTTGATGTTTTACATAGTTATATTTAGATAACTACTTCATTTCATCAAGAGATAAAAACTTTTGTTTTCTAATTTTTTTTATAATGGTAATTAAAGCAATTTGTTATGGTGTGCTTTAGGGGAGTATGCTTGGACCCAAATAATATATTATTTACAAAGAAGATTTGTGTTTAAAATAGTTAATTAATTTTGTACAAATGGCAATAGATAATAAATTTGTAGGTTCTAAATATACTTATTAGTATTGATTTTAAAACCAATTTGGAAAATTTAAACAAAGGAATTTATTTACCTTTGTATGATGATAACACTGTCTCCAAGCCGTTATTTGCATATTATGACCACAATACAATATACAATGATTTAATGAGATTATCAGTTATTAATTGTACATAAAATTTAGATAACCGTTCGTTATCTCTACGTGACTATCCTCACGAGAAATTATCACGATAACAACTTGTAGGTTTATTAAGTAACAAAGAGTTTATGTTTAGTGCAGTAAATGTAACAGACGTTTTTGTTGATCTCATTATGTGATATTTTTAGTGTTAGAAATAATTATAATAACTAGTTAAAGTTAAAAAAATGGTTAGTAAAATGATAATATAAGCTACTAGATTTTTTTCAAATATTTACCTTCAGATAGTATCTTCAACCTAAAAGTATTTAGAAAGCCTTTATCACACCTACAGATAAATATACAGGTTAATGGATAAAAAAAATATATAATAAAATACCTACCAATAATTATTTCTTCTGTGCTAACACGCATTAATTTAAATTTTATGATGATGAATTTCATCAAAAAACGAGATATAACTATAACAAGTTGAACAATGAAAAATATACTAATTAATAATATCTGGGAAATACTAACTAAAAAACACTTTCAAACAACTGTTCTGGTTTCGCCCTAAAGAACTTTAATCATTCTTTAGGGTCAATTCAGAACAGTTGCTTGAAAGAATAATACTGAATTTACAAATAGGAAATTAAATAGTCCATAACCTTAAAAACTTAAATAAACATTAAAAAATATGTTTAATATATATTTAAATTAATAAGCACTCATTTGTTGGGTATGTAACCTTTGACTACATCACAATTTTGTAAACCCAATATTACCTTATTTATATACGAGTATATCATTAGGTCTCCCATAAGTATTCCAAACTTTCGCGTACTAATAACTGGTTACGTAATTGGAATAAAACATTTTTTTTTCTTTTTTCAGATATTCAGCCGTGCCACAATGTGTCCAATATGGCCTTTTCATCTAATTATTATATACTTATTGGTTTTATGCCCTATGTGGCTTGCGGTGAAGGCTGTGCCTCAACTAACGGCTGACTTTGACCCCTCCGCAATAACTGTTAGTATGGACGAATATTATGAAGTCAATGTTACGCTTGGAGGTATTTATATTTATTTAAATAATAATTGAAAACTTTTTATAAACAAATTGCGCCAAAGATTGTAGACATCTCTGGTGACAATAGAGCTGGCAGCTTTTTTTGCATAGAAAATAAGTATTCAGAAAGGAAATGCTGCCAGCGTATGGCACCACGCCGATAGACAGCGATTTGGATCAAATATTTATTTTATAATTAGGTTTTATATGTAAATGAATTATATATTTTTTATTGTATTAAATTTTTTTTTTAGAAATAGAATGATTGAATCTTTATTTGTGAACAATAATATATTAAGTAGTTGTTATAGTTAATATTTACAGGATATAATAAATACCGTGCCTACATCGAACGAGTTCTATCACACTTGTAATATACATGGTGACTTTAAAAAGTTGTACTTTGGGCTAATATGAGGTGCCTACCTACCTACCTACTGATCAATAGTATAGGTGTACAAAAAAGTAGGTTCAAACTAAATGTTTTTCGAGTGTGTTCATTCAATGCTAAGACAAAGCTAATTCGAAAGTTATAGCGTAAAAAACGTTTTATTTATTTGCACGCCAGATCCTTTGCAAGGTCTTTGAAAGGGCCCAGTGGGCTATGACCGACCCTCCCCTAAAACCATCGGAATTTACGTAAAATGAATTTTTAAGTTTAAGTTTTAAGTTTTTATGGTTATAGATGATTACGATCTACTTTGCTTCAAACAAATTTGTAACGTTACCATTTAGGACTATTTTTAGTTATAGATAGATTTTTAGTTATGATTAAAATTCCTATAAAAAAATTTTCAAAACGAAAAAAATCAATCCTGCATCCGCCGCTAGGTGTAGTGACCAACGAGAGGCACTTTGTATCAACTATGCCTGTAGATATACTTATCTGGTCTCTTTCTAAATCATAATTTTTTACTTTTAACCGTTTTTTCACACCTAGTCAAATTTCTCATATATGTAAGTCTTTATAAATCTAGTCAAAACAAAACTCGACAGTGCTAAAACTCGCATGAAGAGTTTTCTGATCTTGAATTTTTCTCTATAACCTCTTTATTTTTTTTACGTGAACCTACATATTAGGGAATTATATACCCATTTGATAGAAACGTCATTTAACAATTCGTCATTATTTTTTAAGATATTCATGCGCACAGACAGACCCCAAAAAGAAAAAACAGAACTTTAATACCTATCTAACTACCTGTTCATGATTATTGCACAACTAGGTAGGTCAAGTGTTTATCATACCTACTCTTATCTAGACATGATAAAAATATTGTCGAATACTTGGTTACATCTGTCTGTAATCGGTCATCGTATATGTACAGGGGGTTATAATTTTTGATGTTATCGTGTTCGACGAAAATTTCCTAATTATTTTTTTCTTTCTATTTTCCTATAATTATATGGACATAAATGTAAGAATTTGTTGTTTGACAGCTAAGTTATTGTCGACCCTCAATAATAGTTTTTTGTCCAATATTAAACATTGTAAGTAACTGCTATTTATTTATACTGAGCTATATAGCTTTATTTTATTATCCGTCAAAAAAACATAGAGTATTGTGAACGGCATTTAGCCAGATTCATTATATTTTAATAAACATTTACAAAAGTGAATATGTCCTTAAAAAATAATAGAGAAGCAAGTTTAGTAACTGAAAATTGCTTTTAATGGATGACCCTCAAATAATATAAGTTCTGAGTATTTGTAGAAAGTCAGCTATCCATTTTTTCTTCCATTATGTAGTTGGTAGGCAGGTATCTCGAACGTGTAACTGAAAAGTATAGTTACAGGTTTGTTACCATAGCTTTCAATACTCCTCTTTTCTGTCTCTTCAACCAAATATTAATGAGATCTTGTTAAAAACTTGGAAATGCGTTTCGTAAAATTTGTGATTTAAAGGCGATGCAAAGAAAGACAAAAAGACAGAGAAAGGTTTCGTGATATCATAGTATTTCTTCGACTTAATGACAGGTATATTTTTGTTTCCCAAAGAAAGGAAGTTTTTTAAATTATCACTTTCTTAATTTAATCACATTTTAAACTATAATTTGGGTTATTTACATTAAATTTTGTAATCCCGAAGTGTAGGTAAATGGCAGATTTAAAAGTAAATACGCATCAAATAGTATTTTTTTAAATTTTATTCCAAATACTTACTGCCGTACTGTCAGATCTTCTTAGTATGAAAATGGAAAGACATAGAATAGGACATTCCATCAAAATAATTATTGTTGAATTTAGGACAAGTCTCATTAATAAACATACTTATATAAGAACTAATTAACACACCCAAGCTAATGTTAAAGCAATGTATAGGAAGTTTGAAAGTTAGAAAGCGCCAAGAAGTGCGCAAAATTTATGATTGTTTTTGTTTCAGGAATCGAAAATTTTAATGATGGAGACACAATTTTAATTCTATCAAGAAATAAGCATATCGCCACCACAGATTATAGCTATAATTTATTAGAAAACGATATTAAAAGCGGGACTTGGAGTACCACTCTTAGGATATATGGACACTTTTTGGGTGGGTTATTTTAACTCATTTCGTAACCAGTTACTAAATAGGAATAAAAACAATAATTTAGTTTAAGTTGTTAAAAATCAGATATTTTTTTATTTTTATTTTCGTGTTGAATATATAACGAACTTACATATTTTTTAGGTTTTACCGATGTTATAGCCAGTATTACTAGACCCCTTGGTACGGTAGTGGAAGCTACTGGAATACTACGGGTGACAGTTATACGACCTAACAGAATTATTGATACTATATTTACTGCTAGTGTTGCTACTTTTGTAAGTGAACCTTTTATACTTTTTAGGGTTTCTCGACATACGATTCACACTTAATTGTTTTTTTATTTATTGTTAACCAACCGTTTATTTATTATCTACTTATTACGAATGTTTCGTAATTTGTATGTCTCTATTTTAATTATATTATATGATATATATTGTTTTATAAGTACAAAGGCCTAAAAATGTGGTCTACCGTCTGCCACTGCACTTGCACGTCAACAAAGAATAAGGTTCATTTTCTCGTACATAATATTATTTATTGTAGTGATGTTTACACTTCTCTCAACCTTAGCGATATTTTAATAATATGAAAAGTTATGAAATGAATAAGTTATAAAATTTGTTAGACCACTTTCTTGGCTGACTGTACTTATAATTATTATAGGACTGAATAAAAAAATACTCATTGGGTTTAAATCTATTTTTTTTTTCAGGTATCGTTAATATTTATTAATTTTGGGTGTGCAATGCACTGGCCCACAGTCAAAGGCGTATTGAAAAAGCCTATAGGCCCAGCCATTGGTGTTGCCGGAAATTTCCTTTTGATGCCTTTGGTTAGTATTATCAAGACTGTAGTAATTCAAGCTTGATTTTATTCTGCAAGCCACTTATCGCTTTATCTGGGTAGGTATCAATCAGCGTAAACACCATTTAATTTATCTATACCTTGTCTATCTATCTATCTATACCTTTACGACTGTGATCTCACTAAGAGGTAGTCAGCAATAACTACCACAGCGGCCACATTCTGTTTCTTATAACGTAACAGTTAGATTGTCAAAATAACGAATTCCGCTATTAGCGCGGTCTCCACCAATCAGAGTAGTTTTTTAACCTTCGCTTATTGGAGGAGAGAGCGCTAATAACGGAATGCGTTATTTTAACAATCTAACGCTCACGTTATAAGAAACAGAATGTGGCCGCTGGTTTTGAAAACATTCCTCAGCTAAATAAATTATTTTATTGTATCTAAAACCATTGTGTTCTGGAGTCTAAACTCTAAAGGCAGCAGCTATATTCTGTTTCTTTTAAAGGTATCGTTAGATTGTCAAAATAACGAAATCCTTTATTTACAATAGCCACGATACGGGAAGCTAATAAAACTTTTAAAGCAAATGCACTTGTAATAGGGGACTAGAGTGTATAATATATTTTTTATAAGATTTAGTTTTTTTTTAACATTTGACGCTTATCTTTCAACAGAATATATCTTCAAGATGATAAATTATACTTTTATTTATAGCAATTATAGCTTATCATGTGTCAACAAACAGACATACAAAATACATATTAGGGATGACCAAAACAATGCGAAATGATAGAATGTAGCCGTATGAAATTTTAATTAATCTTATATGTATTATTTTTAGTTATCGTTCGGTTTGGGCTTTTTATTATTTCCTGATGATCCCACTATGAGGTTGGGAATGTTCTTCACAGGGGTGGCTCCCGGTGGGGGGTCATCTAATATTTGGACATTTATTCTTAATGGAAACCTAAATCTTTCTTTGGCTATGACTACGATATCCACATTTCTTGCATTTGGTAAGTTATTATTTGTATTAGGTATAAGTATGTTAATTGAATAGTCCATTTTTGCTTCCACTCTTGTCGTGGAGTAATCGTATTCTTGCCTATTCTCAGTCAACAACTTGCCTTCTTTGCAACCTCAACAATGACGACAATAATAGACAAAGAGGAAGAGGAATTATTGTTCTTAAATAAGTGTCATTCCGTCATTGTTCTTATTATTATAGTTTAATTTCCAAATATAAAGTTATAAACTTTTTCCCTATTTATTAAGTTTACTCATTATATTTATTAAATTATATCAATTACTTGCAGGTTTAATGCCAGCATGGTTATTCTCACTCGGACAAATAATATTTGCCGATGCAGAAATAATAGTACCATACGGAAGAATAGCAACATTCGTTATAGCCCTTGTAGTGCCATTAGGTATAGGGTTCGCCATGCAAAGGTTTACACCCAAAATTGCTGCCTTTATGGTACGAATTCTTAAAGGACTTTCGACTGCGCTACTTCTCTTCATTATCGTATTTGCTATTATTACTAATTTGTATATCTTCGAGCTGTTTACTTGGCAGGTATGTGTTTTGTTTACATTACCTATTTATTAACTATCAGGAAATCACTATCGCAGTATATAATTAAGTTTACATAGTATATAAATATAATTATATAAAAAACAATTAGTCAAAAGTGTAAATTCTACTAAAGGTTGATTTTTTTAATTTTCAGATAAAGTTATTCAACCGTTTATCTGTTGAATAACTTTATATGAAAATTGTATAGAGAATGAATAAATTTATATAAGTTAATTATCAAATAACTTTATCTGACTATTGAAAAATCAGCCCTAAGAATAGTTTATTGGCTCAATAACATTGACGTAAATAGTATCTATGCTCAATAACTATAATTTCAGCGCTTTGAATTATGAATTTCAAAATAATATTATTTTATGTTTTACAATAGGCACATAAATTGGCTTACAAGAATATATTAATTTCGCCTAAGAAAATGATGAAATTTTTCCCTTCATTCAATGTTAGTTTGTTCCAAAATCATAACCGGTTATCAAATTGGAATAATTTTTATTATTTTCTTTCTGAACCTGTTTTTTTTAATAATCCAGATCTACGTAGCTGGTATGGGCATCCCATGGATAGGTTACCTCTGTGGCTATGTCGCCGCTTGGCTGTTTAAGCAACCTACTGCGGACAGAACAGCGATTAGTATAGAAGTGGGCAACCAAAACACTGGGATTTCCATATTCCTGCTGCGATATGCTCTGGAGCAACCGGCCGCTGATCTAACGACTGGTGAGATTAATTGCCTTAATAAAGTTTAGTTAGATAAGTTTAGGAACTCGGCGTGCATGAATTTAAAGAGTTATGACTGTGAACTTGATAAACGGAGTATATACATACTTGGTGGTCTTTGCCTATATAATATATTCTTCACAAAATTAATTATTCATAATATTATAATTAACCCAAAACAATACTATACAGGGTGGATTTTTGAGACGCGACCGTAAGGGCTATATCTGTTATATTTGTTGTTACGAGAAAACGTTCCTAGGGGACCATCCATAACATTTCGATATATACTGAACTGCATTCACACTGGTGTGAAATTTTGGTGAAAAATTTTAGAAAAATTTACGTGACGTGACTTTACATTATCATGTTTTTTTATTTCCAGTTGTTCCAGTAGCAGTTGCTATCATGTCTCCACTTCCTATGATGCTTATTTTTACCATACAGAAAATTAGAGCATGGTAAGTAAATGTTGTGGCCTTATACCATAGAATAAATAATAGTATACGTGGTGGCCGAGTTGGTTAGACCTTGGACTTAAAAACACTTAGGTCCCTGGTTCGAATCCCAGTGTGTACAAATGAGTTTTTAATTAAAAAAAATATGTTCATTTGTTTGACAACACCACTATAGTGCCTCGCAGAGCACGTTAAGCTGTCGGTCCCGGTTTCACTATACCAACTTGTAAAACTGTTTATAGATGGGTTATTGAGTCAAAACATCACGACGAGCTAGCCACTTGTTCGGTGTAGGCTCATACCATCGGCTACGACGAGGCGGGATTAAAAACCCCTCCGCTGGGTACCCTGGGGCCATATAGGCGTTCTCAGGCGCCGTAAGGCACCCGTGATGATATGTATGTGAATAATAGTACAAGTACAGATGTTCGAAAAATCAATAGCGACTCTTGTAAATAAAGTTCAGTCACAGAAGAAATAATAGTACAAGTACCCATACCTAATGTTATAGTAATACTAGACTGTTAATTTCAAACATAATAGGTAGGTACTAGGTGTATGGTGCATTTGGAAGGTTGTACGTTGGCTCTACTGATCAGTTATCCCCATAGAACCATGTTTATTTTACAATTACTAGTTATAGAAAACTTTTTTTTTTTCATTTGCGACATATGGTTCCATAGGAAAACTTGTTTGATTTTATCAGTACAGCCTCTAAAGTACTACCTTCCAAAGTCACCATGTATAATCTGTGAAAACAACTACAGACTAACATTGGCGGATCAAGGGGGTAGCCCAAGCCTCCAAAACCACCAAAACCTTAACTATGAACATATTTTTATTTTTACACTAGCCTGGACATGGGGTCTCACAGATACTTTATTAAAAGATATATTTCAATAACTATTAATGTAATCATTGAAGAAATGTATGGAAATGTTGTACGGGGCCTTAAACAAAAAGAAAACATCGAAGTTTTCTTTATCTACCAATATACATTTTTTTTTAAAACTAACCTATGTTGTTTCGCTTACATTACTTACAGTACGGATAGTACCTTTAGACACAATTCTTATTTCAGTACTGTTTACTTTAGAACACATATTTATGCAGGAGCGGTTTTTACTTTTTTTCGACCCCAATGGATCCGCCACAGCTACTATGGTTAATGTACGCTAATCACTTATGGCCTACTAACCTTAAGTAGGTACTTAAACCTATTAAATACCTATAGTGATACGATGCCTCCTTCATTGCCTAATCTAATCAATAGTTTTCTTTAGGTGTACTTCGTTATACTTAGTAAATAATAAACAAACAGTGAATGTTTAAAATACTTTTTTTTTCTATTTTGGTTTTTTTTTTATTGCACTATAAAAAGAAAATTTGTACAAAGGCGAGATTTGGCATTATCTATCATAACGTTTCATTTAATTTATTATAAATGTTATATTTTCAACAGATCTCATTACAACAGATTTCAATAAATATATGCCTAGTTAAGATCTTTGTAGTGCTGCACTACAAAAAGGGTTTTGTGTAATATTTATATTTTATAATGTTAACAAGAAGCTAATAAATAAATACTAAAAATACTAAATACCAATATTTATTATAAATAATATTTTTACAGTGTGAAAAATCGACAAGCCAAAGAAAAAAACGAAGAAGAAACACCGGAATCTGTAAGCGGTACTCCAGAACAAAGTAGATCTCTAGCTAATATAGAATCTGATATCAACCGTCAGAATTATGATAGGAATCAATAAATATCTTCAAAACGGTATATCATCAAAGTACCTATAGGTAGCAGTCGCGAAGTCTGCGTCGACTACTGTTTGTCGCAGAATTCAAATAAGATTTTTGTCTGTCATTGTAGTAATTATTTTTTCTGTGTTATACTCGTACTTGTATGTGTTGTCTTTATAAATATTTAGGACAAATTAAGAACATATTATAATACATATTAAAATATATTATTATTTAAAAATATATTTGACAAAGACTATGACAGGTAATCGCCATATTGCGGAGAAATATGGCAACTTTAAAAAATATTGTAGCAGAGTTAAAACTACCCTAAGTTAGTATCTTAGCTTTATCAACATAATACGTATCAAGTCGATTGCAGAATCCTTTAAGATAATACCTAAATCCTCTAACTTAGGTAGTTTTAACTCTAACTTGAAGCCTTCAATGGAAGCAATAAAAATATTTTACGTCACTTGACCTGGGGCCTCAATTCCTTTAAACGAACTTGAGTTAATTTGCATCGTAGTGAAATTACAGTCGTTTAATTTGACACATTTCGCATTCTGCTAATTTAATAATTTCTTCTCACATTTCGTAATCTAATCTGTACACACGCTATTTTTATATCGCATCTTATGCGATTATAATTGCATTGTGAGTTCAGTGAATTAATTTAATAAAATGGGGGCCCAGGGTGAAAATAATTCGACCGCCTTCGTGGTCGGAGATCGAGGGTTCATTTTCACTCAGGCAAAAAAAATATTGGTAGTATATTTTTTGTACAGTTTATCAGGGTCTTTAAAATATAATATTATGTATTAGTTTCGGTTTCTGGTTCTAATGGTAAAAGCCTAGTTTTAGTGACTAGGCCAACAAGTGTAAAAAATATATTATGTACAAACAATAAGTATAGTATTTCTCTGCCATTCTGGACCAATCAGGGTATTATAGGTTTATTTATTAAAAAATATTGCACAAGAGTACAATAGGTATTTTGTACCAGTCAAATATTCGGGACAAATTAAGCAATTGGTACAGGAGAAGCCATTTTATTGAAGACATATTAAGAATATATTATTATTTAAAAATATACTTGACAAAGACTATATATAAAAATATTGTAGCAGAGTTAAAACTACCTATGTTAGTAAGTTAGCTTATCAACATAACTATAGGTATACCTACTTTAATAAATAAGAAATTACCACTGCCAATGATAAAGATAAATAGTTTTAGTGCGTCGAATTAAGAGTCGAACTTTTTTTTTTATTATAACTTAATTATAACGTTGCAGCCAACTTTTATGTAGGTAATTTTTTTTTGCTCAACATGTGATCTTGCATCCACCTGATGTTAAGTAGTATGCAATGTCCAGGAATGATAGCAACAAGCGGATGCATACAGGTGCTGGTATACATATGAGTATTGTGTTCGGTGCAAGGTATACATATGCATTTTGCAACCAGTGCGTGTAGTATTATTTACTATTATTCTGTACTTTAGCTATAATAGAAAAATACTTTGAAAACTTTGTGTAACTTTCATAAGATATTCGGATGACTTTTTATCCGAATAAGGCCACAATAGTAAAATAATTGTACGCAAAAATAAGCAAAAGTCAGTTTCATAACTACCATAAGTTTTTGTTAAACAATCTTTCACAGTTTAAAACCAATAAGATCCCTAATTTTTTTTCGACAGTACCTACAAATAAATATTTTTTTCTTGTTCAAAATAATTTGTGAAATTGTAACATAAACTCATAGTAGGATTACTGTTACTTTTACAAGAATTCGATTTCAGTACAAGTCTTGAGAGCCAGTAGGTAAACCCAAAGACTGATTATAAAAGCAGCTCGATCTTTTGTGGCATAGTAGCCATCTCCTCCTAAATGTTAGAAAGGTCATGCAGCCTATATAGCATACAATAGATAAGTTTATTATATGGTTTTTGATTATTAAATAAGTTTTTTTTTCATATTTTTTTGGTTTTATTTCAATGTTGAGCAAACAGGTGGATAAACAAATATAAACAAAGGGCATGGGATAATTATGAAAATATATTCGCAACATAGAGATATTCTTAAAATATTGTATTTTCTACAATCAGGGGCCTGATGCTCTACCATGCGTTTGCGCATTGTATTACGTTGCTACAATGCGCAAACCCATGGTAGAGCCTCTGACGTCAGAATGACGTCATAACGATTGGTGTGCGAGTGAACTTACGGCGCGTAATACTGAGGGCGTAAGGTGTCACTCCCTGTCTTTTGTACAAATAATATGACTGGCGAAACCGGGCCAACAAAAGTTATACTCCGTATGACATTATTTGCTAGTAATGTGATGCTGTCGATACTAAATATCGATTAATCTTTTGATAACATGAAAAAATAAGCCTCAAATTAATTTCAAATATTTTTTATTCTAATGATGGATATGGATGGTGTTGCGCATGTTAAGTTGTAATGAAAACATAACAAAACAGCCATTCGATACTATTGCTAATCTGAAGATTTGAAACTGGTAGCTCATACGTACTCTAGTGAATCGATTAAAATATATACCAAAGATCGTATGGTAAAAGATCGATCTATTTTTTAACTTCGACAATTTTCGAGACAATGAATTGATATTTAATATAGGAGACTCTTCCAGCGATAGTGAGTCTGAAAATGATGACATCGACTTCTTCTACTCTTATGACCGACAAGAGTAGTAGAGACCCCGGTTGTTCGGTGAGGCTGAGAGCCGGCTAGAGTTTATCCTGTTACCGGGGCAGGGACTCTACTTTCTGGGTACTTGTCGCTGTCAGTCGGTCTCAACCCCCTTGCTGTGGGGTTGGGTTCCGGCTGGGCTACAATATAATAATTTATTATTTTTTAATTCTTTTCTATTATCTACCTATATATTGAATCGATAAAAATAAAAAATCGAAATTTAGCTATTTACCCAACCCTAGTTAGTTTAAAAAGCAACTTCTGAAAGAAATAATTAAACTCTTAAATGCTTTCAAATAAAAATACATAGTAATTCAGTTGATTTTCTACAATTTAATAACATACGTAATTTAGTAATTATTTTGTTGAAAAATATCGTGAATATTCTTTTTTTCCCACAAAAAAGAAAAAAGAAGGAACTGTCTTTTTAAACGCGCAGTAGTTTCTGTCATCGATCAAGTTAAATTTTACAGAGTATAGTAACAGCATAAAAACTGTTGGTAAAGGTATAAAATATTGCGCAACCAACGCAGGAATAACATATTGTGGGAAACAAAAACGAAAATAAAGTTATTTAATTTTTTTTTGATAGAAGATCTAGTTTCGCTGAAAATCGCGAAAAACCATTTTCCACCTCTAAAAGTTCAACACAATTCACCCTTGTAACTGGGATGGACTTTAATTTATTTTTTCCGGTGCGGTGGTTATATTTCCTTATAGGTATACCTACCTATACAATACCTATTCCAACAATTCTCATGATTATTTTTTTTCCATAAATTATTTGCATTGGACTAAAAGAATAGCATGCATTGGATATTTTTTTTATATACTGTACCTGATACCAAGTAGGTATTTGTCAATATGTAATAATCAAACCTTGATACTTGGCATCTTGTAAGAGCGTTAAAGGGAAATAAAACATTATAAACATTCGCATATTTATTTCTGTGAACAATAAAAAGCACAAATATTTCACAATATGTATATAATAGTTATTGTCCATGTTTCGCATTGTATATTTATTTTACCTAAGTACATGATTATTTACAGAATGTCATAAAAATAATAACTTACAAATAAATTTATCTATCAATAAATTAACAAAAAAAATATATAATAAAAACCCAATTAAAAATCTAATAACAATTTTATTTACGAAAAGAAAAACTATTAAAAAATCACTAAAAAATTATTTATTAGTAAAAAAAACATTAGTCAGATCATAAATTACACTATAATATGAATAAAATAAACGTCACAACCTAAATTGAGCTTTGATGAAACGAAAAAAAATGAAAAGAATGTAAACGTATTTTTTCCTTTTAGTGTCAACAGTATGTATTTACACTTGATTCAGAAACGCTCGCTTAAAAACACCCCAAGCGGGATAAAACCATAGTTTTTAATCCTATAAAAAATACCTTTTTTATGTTAGATTTTTTCAATAAGTAGGGTAGTTGCACCATAATATGAAGACGCTCCCTTGAATGAACACCCAAATGTTTTTGTATATAATAAGAATAACTTAAAAACTACCATGTTTAAATCTTAATTTTATATTGGCTGAAAGAAATTAAGATAGTATTATAATAAGATTTTTTTTTTATAGTATTCTTATTATATTGAAAAACATTTAGGCGTTCATTCATAGAAGCATGTTCATATTATGGTGCAACTACCCTACTTACTGAAAAAAAACTTTTTTTTTTTTTATAGGATTGAAAACTATGGTTTTATCTCGCTTGGGTATTTTTAAGCGAGCGTTTCTGAAAATCTTTCACAAGTGTAAATACATATTGTCTTTGTATCAAGCAAGTAAACATTTTTAGACAAGTGATAATAAATCGTGAGTTGCGTATTTGTAGGTAGACCTTTTTTGTAGGTACTTTAAGTCATTTTATCTTAATGGTTTTGTATGGACGACATTAAAAGGAAAAAATACTCATTATTTTCATCCTAGAACACAATATAAAAAATACCACTTTAACAAAAAACACGCAATATATTGGTATCTCAATATGTATCAATTTTCTGAACCTTTATCTGACAGGAATATCATTAGGTTTAGTTTTGGTTTTTATTCTTTTTGGAACGCACCCCTCTAATAAGACCATAGATTTCGGTACTAGGTATTTCTTTGAATAAAATCAATTCACCCCAACATTGATATCGCTGTTTGATATGCATTAATTTTACAATAATTTAATTAAATAACTAAAAAAGCAATATTAACTACCTAAAAAAATTAAATTTCTACTATAATAATTAAATGCATAATTTTAACTATTTTTTTTATTGTCTATTCACTAAATATTTTTTTTTTAAATATTAAACTACCCAATCACTATAATGGAATGTTTTAGAATATATGTTTAAAATATGTAAAAAAAAAACATAAATATTAGTGGAATGTAAAAAATATTATAAAAGCTTTGCTTTTTTTATACAGATTTTTCACTAAAAAAAAAGTCGTTCAAAATATTGATTATCAATAAAAAGATATTTTATCAACTATAAATAGTTACTTATTAACTTTTCCAATATAAATATTATTTTGGTAACATATTTATAAATATTTAAATATTTTTACAACCCCTTGTTGAAGTAAACTTGGTCGTGTTTTGAATATTTCTTCTCCATTATTTCCTAGAAGATA
The DNA here is from genome assembly GCA_947458855.1 of Monopis laevigella. Taxonomy (NCBI): domain Eukaryota; kingdom Metazoa; phylum Arthropoda; class Insecta; order Lepidoptera; family Tineidae; genus Monopis; species Monopis laevigella. Next base: position 7,126,028 of record OX381599.1, on the reverse strand, counting down.
AAAAGTTAGTTTACTTACAGGAATAAAAAAAAATCTTATACTTAAGGGCACTGCATTCGTAATCGCGGACTCCGCGTTCTCCATACAAAATTAGCTTTCGCACTTCCAGTAATATTCGATTACTGTTCGTCGTAGAATTAAAATAATATTTTTGTCGGTCATTGTATTTATTAATCTTTATGTGTTGGGTCATTATTTTTATTTATTTCGAAATTAGAAAAAACCTTTTAAATATTATAATACAAAAAAATGTATTACCCACCAACTCTCAGCGTACGCCGCGTAAACGGTTAAAGTTACGCAGACGAAGTTGCGCGGATCAAATAGTAATGAATAATATTCACACGAAGTTATATGGATTAGCTAGTTAAAATAATTGTACATTGATCAATGGAGAACTAACCTGTAATTCTGGCTCCAGACGGTTGACATTCATGGCCGCGCGCTGCGGGAAGATGGCGCAACAGAATGGAGTGGCGAACGTTACGCACAACCCCACTAACACCAACTGAAATTTATACCCTATTGTTAATAATCATCCTTGGTGACTCTGAAAGAACAACAAAGAAACAACTTTTCCCATGGAACCAAGTGAATAAAATGACAATGAAAAAAAAAAAGCCTTCTCCATACAAATTAGTAATCTCAAAATAACCAATATGTATGGGGAAGCCAAAAAGGGTTCCATGGGAAAAGTTGTTCGCTTTGATCAGCAGAACCTCATATTAGCCCAAAGTACATCCTTTCAAATTCACACTGTATAAATAACATAATATAAAATACAAACTGTGCTCCGGGTTTACCCGCCGTTTAAATAAAAAGAAAACGGTAAAGTAACTAAGATAAGAAGCTGCAAAGACCTTGCTGCAAGAGGAAGTCTTTGCATCGTCTATTGAAGGATCTTGGCCTTCCGAGATCAGCCGTTGGAACTTTTATGGAGCGTGTTACCAGGATGGCGCTAACAGGATCATATAGTATTTGGTTGAGCAGAGAGGGTAGTGAACACAGTTTAGGGGAGAGTTCAAAAGGCCTTTAAACCCACTTCCCGGTCTTAAGTCCGGGAACGCTGCAGTTCATTCCCCTGCCTTCCAATCACGCGCTACTAGGTAGGTACTACGTATATACGTAACAACGACTAATACAATAATGCATTAACAGCCTCCGTAGACTAGTGGTTGCGCCTTTGGCGTTGTATCCGTAGATTGTGGATTCGATGTACATGACAAAAAAATATTAGTACATTTTTCTGTACAGTTTGTCATGGTCTGGGTATTTATAAACTATATGTAAATATATCATTGTTTCTGGTACACATCGTACAAGCCTAGAGCTTATATAGTTTGTGGCCAGAGCAATATGTGTAAATTGTCTTACATAAATAAAAAATATAAATAAAAAATTATTATAATTCTTTCACAATAGAAAGTTTTTATTTTACGAAAAGTATGTGCCGTACCTATTTTATTTTTGTTCCGATTTCATTTAAATTAATCGGCCGGTGAAATCGCTGGGAACATCTAGTATTATAATATTCCTAAAGATCAAAGGTTGTTTTACCTGGAATGGCAGAACAGCTCCTGGGTACTTCTTAAACACACCACGCTTTGTCGCCACGTCGGTTAACCATGGAGTGATAGCTGTAAAATAAATTTGTTAGCGAATTGTACTCGTAGGTTAGAATAGGTAAAATGGCGGTCCCATTTTACAAAGTTATTTTTTCTTCAGTTTCTTCTTTCTGCTTTTCCAACCCACTTTCATCCCTCTTTTACTTATTTTAAACATTTAAAATCTACCAACTAGACGTTGTGGCAAAGTTACGCGCAATGTGTTGAAGCCATTTAACATAAGAAATAATAATATTTTTATAGAGGGTTTCCTCGGCTTGACATTGGCAGAGTTACGCGTCAAGCAAAAAGCCATTCACCAAAAATAATAATAATTTCCTCGGCTGATGGACTTGCATCCAATGCTATCTTAAAATAAATTTAAAAAAAGAAAGTTTCCTAAAGCAGTGCGCTACGCTACTTTCTTCTTTGGGTTTGAGAACAACATTATATCATTTGAAGAAAGATGTCTCCTAGAAGACTACTGAAGTCTTTTAGGAGTGATAAAGTTAAGTAATACCGCCTCCGTCGATTAGTGGTTTCACCTTTAGTGTTGTTTCCAGAAGTCGTGGGTTCAATTTCCACCCATGGCAAAAAAAATATTAGTACGTGTTTTCAGTTTGTCATAGTCTGGGTGTTTATAAAATATAGTTGGTATTATATTTTTTCTGGTACACATAGTACAAGCCTATAATGCCAATATATGTAAATTGTCATACAAAAAATATTAGTATCGTTGTTTCTGGTACAAGCCTAGAGCTTTAAAACAACACAGTTTTTTTTATTGTCGCATGTTTTGCTCGGGTTTTAGTAACTATATATATATATATATCATCACGGTTGCCTTACGGCGCCCGAGACCGCCTAGACGGCCTCAGGGAACTCAGCGGAGGGGTTTTTAATCCCACCTCGTCGTAGCCTATGGTATGAGTCTAAACCGAACAAGCGGTTAGGTCGTCGCGACGTTTTGAATAGACTCAATAATCCATATATAAACAGTTTCACAATTTGGAATAGTGAAACTGGGACCGAAAGCTTAACGTGCTCTCCAAGGCACTGTAGTGGTGAAATTTATAATAAATTAATAATGTATGTACATTTGCTTGACATTTTTTTTTTAAATTAAAAACTCTTTGGTACCTACCCACCGGGATTCGAACCAGGGACATAAGTGTTTATAAGTCCAAGGTCTAACCAACTTGTTCACCACGTATATAAGATGTTTTTTTTTATATTACTTTGTCAATTATTTTTTCACCTACTCCTCCGTATTTTTATTATTATTATTATAGCTGTTTTAATTGAGCAAATATCATGGTTTTATTATTAAAGTATCGGGCGCAAAACGCGTAGCGATTGACCGCGCGAACATCGGACGTTTAGAACCTTGGTAAAAAAGAAAGTAGAGTGACTTACTCATTCCAGGAATTGCCATGAGTACTCTGGATATGCAGACCAAGCCGATTCCGTAGCGGGCAGCTGACTTCGAGTTGCCGACTCTCTGCCCGTCTGAGGTGAACACTGGTGTACCTTCCATCAGCTCACTGATAAATACAATTTTATTATTAGTATCTATTGACTTCTATGTAAACAAGACAAGCTGAACGGAACTAAGATTTTGCTCATTGTGTTGCGGTCAATTCTCTATAACTCCAAAATACATTAGTACATAATCGACAAATTCTCATAAATTTTATTTAATGTGATATATATATATAATATAATATAAACCCTATCATTACTTACATGCACACGATTTAAAGTTTATTTTAGGTGCATCGAACTGTCAAACTGCATATTAAAAAACTTTTTTTTCACAAATCCAAGCAATGGCTCAGGTTAAATATTTATCGGACTATTAATCCGAGCCTAAGGCTCATTAATAGGCGTTGCTTAGCCAAAGTCATTTTGGCTAAGCATTACTTGGATTTATCAAAATTTAGTTTTTTAATATGCACTTTGACAGTGTGACTCGTCTTAGCTTAAGTGGATATTTCAGAAACTCTCGACTTTCTGAAATAACCTGGGGCCCAAATATAAAACAGCGAAAGCTGTCAATGTGTTGATAATTTGGGTTGCCATCGCTTTTAGTTTCAATGCAATAACGGCTACGACAGCTCCAATAGGCTATTTGACTACATTAAGGCCGTTCCTTAAAATTTTGCCGCTTTCGGTGTTTTAAGGGTTTTTTAAGCTCTATCTTATCTTATTACAACCATGGGGAAAAAAAGAAAAAAATACAGTGATATGAACTGAACCTTCCGTTACAAGTTGGTTTTTCAAAAATTTTATATTCCTATTATTATTAAAGTTTAAAAAATAACAACACAATGCTTAAAAATATTAAGATGCTGCATCTTCTTTTATACTCAACTATTCATCATTACAAAACTTACACCGATAGAAAGAGAATTAAAAAACGAATCATTTTGTTTTTTTAATTCTTTTTTTTTTTGGTTTTTCATCGTGTTTAATATAAATTTGTTGGTAAGTCAGAGTATGGCCTTAAAAATATACTATAAATTGTGGTCATCCTATCAGACAATGGACTAAATTATGTATAACTTTTGTAGATTACACGAAATAAAATTGAATATTTTTTACAATTTTATTTATAACAAAAATATCTTTGATTGGCGATGACTGCCGACGTCACAGGCAAGTAAACAAAACAATACACAGAATGTATAAATCATGTGGATGATATAGAATAGAGTATAATATATAGAAGATTATATAATCTGTGCTTGTTTGTTTACTTGCGTGTGACGTCACACTTGACATAGACTGCAAAACAGCGTTTTTTGCGCCATTGGTGAAATTCAAACTTGATGATGATGATTTTTATTAATAATGAAGTAGACATCCCGGAAATATCATTGTAGTGTGATTATAACGGAGATTATAATGTAACGGAGAATCATATAAAACGGGTTTCAAAAAGGAGTCAAATACCCTATTGCAATCGATCACGATAGCTGTCTGCCAAGATTTCGTTTCATAATTAAGGGGCTTAAGGACTACTTACTTGCTCCTCATCATGGGAATGTTGATAAAGTTAGCACACATGACGGCCGCGAAGGGAACCATGCGACCCCACATCGGGGACATATTCTGGAAACAAAACACATATAAAGCAATGTTACACACATATTGTTAGTGCTGCCTAAGATCAGGGGGTCCAGAGAGTCAGGAGGACTAAGCCCCCCTTCACCTGGGTCTAACCTAACCTTAAACTATCTAGGTCTTAAACTAGTTGGTTATGTAGCGTGTGTTTGGTTTTGGTTGTTTTTTTTCTCCCGCAAGGACAATAGTTTAATAGTTCACTATCTGTTTACTTTGTATTATATTCTCAACATTTGTCTGTGGAAGGAATGGCGACCTAGTCAAGTACACACTTGGACCTTATATATACATTTTATTTTTATTCTTCATAAATGCCTGTAAAGGTTTACATGAAATAAGTATTTTTGACTTTTGATCTACTAAAATCTATGGCTTTATTTATAAAAACGTATTGAGTCGTTCAAGACTTTGACGTTCTATAACTAAAGTATAGTTATAGAAGGTTTAGATGTTTCGCGCATATTTATTTTTGTGGCTAAAAAAAAGAGAAAACCTTCTATAACTAAAGTGTTCTTCAAGGACTCTATAAGTTTTTATGAACACCAGTGTAAGTTTCAGTGTAATGAATGAATGGTAGTATGCGTGAGCAACAACCAATAGGGGCGCTTTATTTTTGGTAACAGGATTGAATAAAGCGATCCTATTGGTTGTTGCTCACGTATACGTATTCGAATACGTCACGTGGCTACAATGCGCAAACCCATGGTAGAGCCTCAGTTATCACAGAACAGTGTTACAAAAAAAAAACTGTAAAAATTTAGACAAAAAGACCCAAGGCATATTATTGATATTTATATAAATTACGTTATACCTATTTTGTGTTTTTTTTTTTTATTTTATTTATTTGGAAAAATATTTGTACCAATGCTATATATTTATAATACTAACATTTCTTTTTTTTTAAAATATCATATATAAAAAATATATTATGATTAATATGATTATATGAGACATGGTAACGGAATATATTACACCAAATCAATCAAAAATGTCCGGATGCAGTTCGGTGGAAGATTTGCAATTGCGAAGTCTGCATACAAAATGAGCTTCTGCTGTTTTTGTCGCAAAATTAAAATCATATTATGGCGGTCATTGTATTAATGAATAATACAATGAATGTGTTGAATATTTTTTAGTTGTTTTATTTTAAATACTATAATACCAAAGTATTTATTACCCACAACAAAAAGATTTTTACGTACATATAAAAATAATAATTGAACTTCGACTAACAGCCAAGCTGTAATATTGGAAGTAGGTACGTTTGTATGGACGTCAAGACGACTGCAGAGCCCTTAATTATTACTGTAAAAAGTAATTAGTGACCGCCTCCGTAGACTAGTGGCTGTGCCTTTGGTGTTGTATCCGGAAGTCGTGGCTTCGATTCCCATCCATGGCAAAAAAAAGATTAGTATGTTTTTCTGTACAGTTTTTCATGGTCTGGGTGTTTATAAAATAAAATATTTATTTATTTATAGGAAGAACAAGAAAACAGATTAGAATAATAACACAAAAAACTAAGGACCATTGAAGGTCTTCACAAATATAAAATTGACATAAAGAGATATGACAGTTACAAGTAGAAGTATATAAAATATAGTAGTATGTATAAATAGAAAACATCGAAATAGATTAATAAATGCTAGATGGGTATTGTAAAATTATTGATTAGAATTTACAGGAGAAAAAAAACTCTTTACTAGCTTCAACCTCGCAGACTTAAAGCTGGTCGAGAAAAGATCTATCCAAATCAGAATTTGAGCTACTGATCTCTTTAAATCTACTACTCGCTCGCCACATAAAAGTGTTTTGTCTATAATATGTATTACAATAGGGTAGGAAAAGGGGTGCGTTAAACCTGAAGGACCTGAACGGGACATTAACAATAGCCAATAGAGCAGGTGAATCTATATTGCCACCGGTAATCTTTAAAAGGAAAACTAATCTGTAATATCACGACGCTTTTGGGGTGGTAATATATGATGTTTTCTAAAAAGATTATCATAATTATCAGAGTGGTAAGGGTCCTTGGTACGAAAACATAGCATTCTGATGAACTTTTTCTGGACCTGTTCGATGCGTTCGATATAAGTTTGATATCTAGGATTCCAAATCTGAGATGCATACTCCAGGTTGCTTCTTACGAAGGCACAGTATAGTATTTTAAGTGTTTTCACCTGGGAAAAGTCTCCGGAGCAGCGTTTCACAAACCAGAAGCATTTCCAACAATATTGTCAATATGGGCATCGAATATTAGTTTAGGGTCATGAAATACTCTGAGATCTCGCATTCCGTCATCTTTACGCAATGGTTGTCCTTTTAATGTGTTTATTTAATTAAATTAAATAGGTTTGTGTTTACGGCTAAAGGTTACAACAGAGCATTTAGATGGATTCAGGTCTTACTGGTGCTCCTTGCAATAACTTTCAAGTCGTGCCAAGTCTGACTGCAATGCTACTGAATCGGCTACAGACGAAATTGGAAGTTTTAAAACACTGGTCGATGTCATTTACAAATACTACAAATAACAGAGGACCCAATAGCGACCCTTGAGGCACACCGCTAGATATAGAGACCCAACTAGATATATAATTATTAATTACAACAGCCTGAGATCGGTTGTCTATATATGAGGCAAGCCATCTAAGGAGATCACCGCGAATGCCTATTTAAACAAGCTTTTGTAAGAGGACATTATGTTTAATTCTGTCAAATGCCTTACTGTAATCAGTGTAAATGACATCGACCATATGTATAATATCGTTGTTTTTGGTACACATAGTACAAGCCTAAAGCTTAGTTGGTGACTAGAGCAATATGTGTAAATTGTCCTACATATTATTATTATTATAGTCGTTAGTAACTAAAGATCATCCAATAGCGATCCGCTTTATTTTTCAAATAAACCTCTCTTATTGGTTGATTCCTATCTATAGTTACTAGCGACTATAGTAAAAATAGTTTGCCAAAATTTGTGGTAGAGCTAATACTGATAGAGACTTGTATTTTATCGGAGAGTGTATATAGGGTTTGTTTTTTTTATTTTTTATTGGAGCACGACATGTGACTTTGTACAAGAAATCGATGCAGTAGTCTCCTGAAAACCGGTGAACCGGTGAACGGCCACTTGACGGTTTTTGCATCTGTATGGGCGGCGGTAACGAGACCGGTCGGTTCCATCCTATTTGTAAGTATTTACTCGTCATTATACTACCAATATTATTGTTATCAACTACGTAGATATTTACCAACACATTAGAGTGCGTACGATAATTTTACTCTCATGGATTCAGACGTGCACATAATTTAATTTATGTTTATAGGCCAACAAGGTTATATCTTTGCACATTTTAATATGCTATTTTAAATATTCTATACTAAAATAAATACACAGACAGGAGTGTTTTAATGCTTTTGGATATTTTTTCCTGTTAAGCTTTGAGGATTATTTTTTTAAACAGTATTTTTATTAGTCCCCGTTATTATGTGGATTCTTTCAAGGTTCGAATTTATCTGTGGCTCACTCATGGCTTTATCCATAAAAAACTTATTGAGCGCTTGAAGAACACTTTAGTTAAATCAGTTTTTTTCTCTTTTACGCATATTTATTTTTGTTTCTTAAAAAATGGGACAACACCCCGTCAATAGTTATTGTTAACTATAGTGTTTTTAAGGCATCTTTATTACTATTATTACTATTGAAAATGTATACAAACGAAAATGGTCTACCATCGTGTGCGGGTAATGTATTTTTTTTTAAAATCAGATTTTGTTATAATAAGGACTACCTATGCGAAAGTTTCATTTCATTGGAGCACGGCATGTAACTTTGTAACTACATGGTGGTGAACAGACATACAAAGTCCATGAATGTGGTCAATCAATAGCTGTTCTTAAACAAAATTGATCGCTCCCACTATGCAGGCCAATTGATGCGGTTACGAAATGTCCAACGACAAAAACGAATTGCATACTAGTATATTTTAATATACCTACTCGCTGCCTTATTGTCAATTTAACCACCCATTTCGTAAACGTGCCATGCAATAATCTCATGAAAACCGGTGAACCCACAGAATAAAACCAAAACGTGATTAGGTCACTTGACGGTTTTTGCATCTGTATGGGCGGTGGTAACGAGACCGGTCGGTCGGCCTAATTATACTAAGGTAACTAGACACGCCCCCGTGACGTATAACTTTGTACAAACATATATATAATATTAAGATTATAAAAGATTGTCTATATATTACGTTAGGTATGTGCAAACATAACATAATGATAATAATGATGGCCTTCATTTGTATACTAATCTAACGCGATACGATACAAGAATAAACACTTCCTACGCAATGATTGATTAAGTTGCATTATTTGGTAGTTTATTTTATAATTAGGTAAGTTTTATGATAAAAGTTTTCGCATTAATGTAAGTATGTTAGAAGTTAGCATGGGCGTATATAGGAGCCGGGTGTGGGCACGGGCCCACCTCAGAATGATCTGGTGCCCACCTGCTGATAGTTCTTCTCTTTCCCCCCAACTGGAGAAGGACGACTGTGACGAGATTGTGGTCTCTTAACAGTAGTAGCTGTTCGCTAACCGATCCTACGGATAGGTCTTTGGTGACCTTATTTGGTTTAAGGTTTCAAGAGTGCTTGATGGTAAATCCGTATACTGCCGACCACTCACAGCGTTCGCCTTAGCTGTCCGAGTCGCTTTCGCTCCCCGAACTGCTACTGCCCTCGCCGCTGGCGATCGACACCAGGGGCTCTAGAGAAAAAGCAGGCGAGGCGACATGTCGCGTCGCCTCAGTCAAAAACGTATGTATTTTGACTGTGACAGTAGGCGTGAGGTACGCTGTCACTTGCCAAAGTCTATACAGATTTGATTAAAGGCGACACGACACGTCTCGCCTGCTTTTTCTCTAGGGCCCCAGGGGCTTTATTCCGAGTTTGCAACCGCTAAAGACGACAAGAGCGTTTAGCTCGTTCTTTACCGTCGGACAGCGAGTGCGCTGCCACAATCGACGTAAGTCTTTTTTGCTTTTCAGCAAGACCCTGATGTTATGGGGATAGGGGGGGAGGGAGGCCCCTACGCGGGGGCACCTCCGTGGAGGCTGGTGCCCACCCCAGAATGGTCTGGTGCCCACCCCAAGATCTTGGGTAACTGATTCGAAATTATAAGTAGGACACTTAAATAACTTTACACAAAAATAAATTCAATGAGGTACGTATGTTCTACAATCGCGAAATACTATGTTCTACATACTTATTATAGCCTACATAGTGTATATTATCCCCGAGAGATCGCACGGGTAATCATATTTGAATTTGGGAACATCCCCTGAATGATGCTCATTTAATAAATATCATGGTCACTGACATTGTGCGTCGATTTTCAGAGTGGGGCAGCATATGTTCCCTTACCCCACCTTATATGAATGAATGAATAGATGAAATAATCTTAATTTGTAAACAAAGGTAATACATAAAATAGTTGTCATAGTTATAATTTACAGTTCGCTATGTTCGGTATACACATATAATATAGTTTATAGTAGTTACACGTTAAAAATATTACAAATGGAAATCCTTCACAAATAAATATTATAAAATAAAAATGATTTATTTTTATCAAAACATTATTCAATTACATTCATGTATAGTTAAAAACACCCTTCAAGCTATAAAAATAATAGATACGTAATATAAAGTATGTAAAGAAAGGGGGCGAAGGAGAAAGTCTGCTGGCGGAGCATTATCCCAATGCTCCGCTAGAAGACTTTATACAAAGCCGTAAGTAATTACTAGTATGTACCTTGGTCAAGCTGTTGAGATAGAGAGCTGTAGTAAGGGCACCGCCACACGCTGCAGAATACGATGCCAATAATTGTCTGCAACATATTTATTCTTTTTGTATCCGGCTCGAAGGACCACTAAATAATTTATAGCATTATTACCATAAACTGGAAAGGTAAATCTCGCGCTTTTTACACTACTAGAAACATTTTTATAATGCTTAATATAATTTAAGTTAATGGATAATTGAATTTTAATACAGGAGGATAGGAAAAAATCACCCTTATTTATTGATGTTGATACCATTTATTTTAAATCACTACATTTGGCTAAAAGTACAGGGACCTAATTCCTAAACGTGACAATCACAGATATATAATTTACTATGACAATTTATAGTACATTGCTTGGTTAAGTTTGTTCAAAATTAAAAAAATACCATCACGGTGCCTTTTTGGCTCCCGAGAACCGTTTAAACGGCCTCAGGGCACCCAGAGGAGGGATTAACCCGTTCTTCGCCGATGGTATTCGGAGGCAACACCTCGTGGCGAGCATGTTGCGGTGTTTATGATGTTATAGCCTTTTTGTATAAAGCGGTCATCCATCCCATTTCCGGCCTTGTTGTCATGTGCTTAACCTTATCAGTTGCGCAGTGACTTATCCACTAGGCTGGGGCCGCTTTGGAATTAATAATTCTTTTTTTTTTTTTATTCAAAATTTGTAGGTAATAATGTATTATCAATATTATAAAAAAAAAAATATATTGCTTGTTTGTTCCGGATAAACTCAAAAACTACTGAACCGATTTTTAACATACTTTCACCAATAGAAAGCTCTATTATCAGGGAGTATTTTACATAGGATACTTTATTTACGATTCGATTTATTTTAATTTCAACAGGTGGTAAAGCCGCGGTTTATTTTATTATTTTATTTAAATCTTTATTGCATACAAAATACAAAGGCGGACTTAATGCCGCTAGGCATTCTCTACCAGTCAAACCTTCGGGACAGTAAAAGCAGTTAATAAGTGAGGTAGGTGCAATATAGTATCTGAGTATATAAACCAGTGAATATTATATAAAATACTTACAATCTATTATACACTACTTAAATATATCTTATATATATATACATACATAAACTACACAATACACAATACTACCAACTAGTAAATGAGAAAGGAGAAGTAACAAAGTGGAAAGGAATAGAATAATGAATGATAAATAAAAATTACCTATGAATTTAAATAGTAATCATATACTCTTTTTTTAAATATGACTCTATTTGGTGATTGTCTTATTTTGACTGGTAAATTATTCCAAAGTATCACTATTAAAAAAAAGCCTTAAATTAAATTTTCGTCTGTTTTCCTTTATTTCCAATATATTTTAATTGATTACTTACTTAGTAGTTAAAGGAGCATCACCAGATCTATTGGTATAGTTGACAGCAGCATTGAACGTCTGATTGGTCCACTGCCAGAATACTGTCGCGGCCGTTGTCTTGTAAAATGTTATCATGCCTGAAAACAACACCTAATAAGCACTTTAACCAAGAAAATATTCAGTAACTCTACCTTGAGCTAAAGCTAAAATTGGTTGATTCCTATCTATAGTTACTAGCAGTGGCGAATCCAGGGAGGGGGCCCAGGGTCTATGCCCCTCCGAAAGCAACGAAATGTATTGAATACATTATAAGTAATGAAGAAATGGTTACAAAAGCCAAAAAACATGTTGTGTGTCACAACATGTTTTTTGGCTTTTTTCTGCACCGATTACAAGAGAGAGCTTTATAGACCCTGGGCCCCCTCCCTGGATTCGCCAGTTATGTCGAGTACGATGAAGTATTTTGCTTAGGTATAATGTATATAGAAGTAGTTAACAAAAATGCGACGACGATTAAAATAAATTTAAAATTTGACGGTGGCATTTGTTTTTTTTTTTGCTCATTAATGAAAATGCCAGGAGTGCCTGAAACAGTATTCAACATCCTATTTCGATTTGCATTCATGAGAATGGTAAGAGTTTAAAAATCATTCATAATGTCACATAGCAAATATTTTGATGATAGCTTTTTATTTATATTCATTCTTATTTCTTCATTAATGTTTTTTTTCATCTTTTTCATCAACGTTAATGGTAGAAGCTTTTATAAAACTGGTATACGTTACGTTGCTACAATGCTCAAACCCATGGTAGAGCCTCTGTTTCTTATAACAGAAACGTTAGCTAAATAACGAGGCTCTACCATGGGTTTGCGCGTATTTGTATATGTATACGTAAGGAACAACCAAAGGATCGCTTTTTTCAATCCTGTTACCAAAAATAAAGGGCCCCATTGGTTGTTACTCACGTATACGTATACAAATACGTTACGTTTCTACAATGCGCAAACCCATGGTAGAGCCTCAGAATACGACCACTAGGTGTAGCTGCATGTCGTGCATGCTGCGTTGACGTATAAAGTTACTTACAACCAGTAATAATTGCGTTCATGGGAGCCTGTGCAGACATTCTGCCCATGGCCATCATTTTCTCTCCGGTGTCAGGGTGGAAGGCGCTGTCGTACAAGTACTTGGTTTTCCATAATTTGTCGACATCGTAACCCGCAGGCATTTTACGGGTTTGTCTGGAAATTTCAATCAAAAAATTACTTTTATTTCTGTGTTTATGTAATTTTAAGTTGTGTGTTCAAAACTGGGTAGTACTGTTTTTTTATTGGAGCACGACATATGACTTTTGGATCTAAATCTATGCATCGGTTTCTTGTCGAGGTGGTAGTGTCCTTTCAGGTGGGCAATTCTCGCGCTTTCGACATTCATCTCGATTCGACATTTTATATAATATTGAACGAAAAATGACATATTATGTCATTTTTCGTTCAATATTTATATATTTATATTTATTATTTATTTCGTTTAATGTTCGATATTTTTACCGAAAAATTACAATTTTTCGTTTAAAAATATCGAATCGAGATGAATGTCGAAATAAATAATAAATATATAAATATTGAAAAAAAATATAGAATCGAGATGAATTTCGAAAGCGCGAAAATTGCGCCCCAGCATGCGGCCACAAAACGGTCCATTGATTTTACTCGTGATGCAAATTCGTCTTTGTTCCATTTCATACCGCACAATTATCAGCTGAGAACGAATTTTGAATATACTCTCCATACACTTGGTATTAGTCAAATGTTTGTGTACCGAGCTATTAATAAGTACAATGAGACCTCCTCTATTTGTGACAGAAAAAGATCTGGCCGTCCATGTAGTGTTCGTATGGAAAAGGTGGTCAAAGCAGTAAGGGAAAGAATTCGAAGAAATCCTGACCGAAAGCAAAAGATTTTATCTCGGGAGATGAAACAGTACCTAGAACCATGTCGCGTATTTTAAAATATGACTTAAGACATGCAACCTATAATATATATACTGGTAATTTCTTAACTGATAATTTAAAAATAGTAGGTGGTAAAATCGAAACAACTACTAAAGCTGTACGCAAACACACAGAAAATTTCGTTTACGGATGAGATTTTTTTTATAATTGAGCAACATTTTAACAAACAAATTGACCGTATTTATTAATATTTAATGGTGTGTTAACTATGAAAGAGTGACTGAGCCATATTTTTGTGAAAAAGGTATTAACACATCGGCACAAGTGTATCAAGATACTATTCTTGAGAAGGTGGGTTATTGAACATGTCGGTGTTAAGGGGCTTCCCTTAACAACACCATGCTCAATAACCAAGTATGGTCCCTTCCAGCAAGACTCGGCGCCGGGTCATAAAGCTATATGCAGTCTTGGTTGGAAGCGAACGTTTCGGACTTCATCAGCGGGGTGAGAAGGAACTTTATTTAACACTTTCGCTTTCGTCAGTGGAATCGCTTTCGTCTTGTCTATGGTCAGAACCTGATAAATAATATACGGAAGTGCTGTAATGCATCTTCAAAATTATTAGGTTGATGATTTTTCGATTGAATTCTTCAAAGAAACGAATAATTGATATTTATCTCTTTTCTAAAGTTGAATCGAAAGAATTATGGTACAGTTTTAATAATTTACATGATCTGTTACAGCACTTCCGTATATTATTCATACAGGTTCTGGCCATAGACAAGACGAAAACGATTCCACTGACGAAAGCGAAAGTGTTAAATAAAGTTCCTTCTCACCCCGCAGAGCTTATGACTGGCCGTCGCGTCGTCTAGTCCCGATCTTAATCCGATGGATTATGATTTATAGTCATTTTTAGAGAGTACTAAAACTGACTATGGCATTTAGGGCTTGCTCTAAATGCCATGATAATTTGGAGTCCCTAAAACAATCCATACGATTGGCAGTGAAGAATTTTTCCATGGAAAGAGTGCCTGCTTCTATTGATAACTGGCCTCAACTTTTAAAGGACTATTGCAGCCAATGGAGACCACTTCGAATAAGCTTTTTATATTTTCAATTGTTTTATATTTTGTATTAAACTAACACACTGTAAAAGTAATAAATGTTATTTGCAATAGTTTTTTTTTCTTTGTCACAATATTTATGGCAAGACTAGGTATATACAGGTGCATTGACTGTGCATCATCAATAAACAAACAAAACTACACTTGCATGGGACTATCTAGTAAGTATAAATAATACAGACAGCCTCCGTGGACTAGTGGTTGCGCCTTTGGCGTTCTATCCGGAGGTCGTGGGTTCGATTCCCACCCATGGCAAGAAATATTAGTACGTTTTTTCTGTACAATTTGTCATGGTCTGGGTGTTTATAAAATATAATATGTATTATATCATTGCTTCTGGTACACATAGTACAAGCCTAGAGCTTAGTTTGTGACCAGAGCAATATGTGTAATTTGTCCTACATATTATTATTATTATTATTATTATTATTATTATATAATAAAAAAAAAAAAACAGCACACCTAATAGGGTATACCTAATGTCATATCTACAGAAGTGATTTGTAAGTTCATGGCCATTTGTAAAATAAACAATATTTCGTGTTATCACGTAATTGCCTTCGATTGTTACTGTTTTATACCTATATTATGTTTGCGAGGGTTTCGAGAACTAAAATAATACTCCAGAAAACAGTAGTCGGTCATAAAAAAGTATGATCGGTCATACAAAAAAATCAAGAACTTTTGGAAGAGGTTTTGCAAAACTCTAGAAGTATTATTGATAAAATAATGCAGTGAGTACCTTCCTATGTAAAGTCAATTTTCTTGCTCAACAACTATAAAATTCTTATTCAATGATTCAAACAAAAACTTAGGATGGGATATTAGTTCATTGCAGTGCCGTAACTACCTAGGGTAGAGCCAGGTCAGGGCGTAGACACTGTCCAAGGGAGTGGACATGACCAGATCAAGACTAAATTTTGGGTCATAGATGAGCAGTCATAGAAGTTCCCACCGGGCGCATAAATCTGAGTAGGACTATGGTACAGACGGCAACATCAGTCGTTAATGTGTACCAACCAAATTCCAATCCCCTAGCTGATGGAGTTTACTGCTAGGCTAAGCACCCTTAATATCCCAGATTTACTGACCACTTCCGTATTCCCATCAAGTTTCTGCCTACGAGTTAAACAATCTTTTACTTCCTGTACAGTTTAAACTGATAGGGATCATTGGCTGATCCAGGGGGGGGGGGGGTAGGGCTATGCCCCATGTATTGTGAATAGGCCCCAAATCCAAAACAAAAATTAAGTCCTGGGGGGAAATTCTCGCGCTTTCGACATTCATCTCCATTCGATATTTTTGAACGAAAAATGACATGTTATGTACTTTTTCGTTCAAAATTATCGAACTTTAAACGAAATAAATAATAAATATTAATTAATAAATATATAAATATTGAACGAAAAATAACATATTATATCATTTTTCGTTCAAAAATATCGAATCGAGATGAATGTCGAAAGCGCGAGAATTGCCCACCTGGCTCCTTTATACGGCGATTTTTTTTGCCATCAAATAATTCCAGCTAATCTGTCTGGCAACACTGTAATTACGGTACGGTAGTTGTTTTTGTAACCAAAAATCTTGACGATGCCCTCCCTCCCCCAAATGAAACCCTGCAATGGATCCGCCCAGATAGGGATCCATCAAGAGGGTCAATTATTTTTTCTCGAATATACAAATAAACTCTTAATATTGGTGGACCCCTACAGTTTAAACTGTGGCCCTAGTTCGAGTTTGTTTTAACGTTCTCACCCCACCAATAGGATCGCTTAATTTTCTAAGCCTGTCAGAATAAGCTAATCTAATAGGCGGAGAGTGCTTGCTTACTATGATAAGAAAGTTTAAAAGAACTTGCACTAGTGCCACTGTACAGAAAGTGAAAGATTGTTTAACAGAAACTCATGCAGTGGACAGTTCATATTGCCGCAGAACCCACTTCTGCGGCAATATGTCTACTGCTGCTTTAGTTTAGTTTGCTTAATACTTCCAGTGACTATTTTTATTTCCTTAGTAAGAGCTGTTTCAATTAACCCTGGACAATCACCAAAGCTTGATTGTCCAGGGTTAATTGAAACAGAACTACTACTACCTACATGCAAGAACCTCATGAAATAAATCAGACTCACCTGAATTCCTCGACAACTTTTTTGGCTTCATTAAGCTTAGCATCGCTGGTGAACACGTTCAGTGGGTTGGTCAACAACAAAAAATGTTTGGCTCGACCAGCATAGGTGCTCTGATCAAACCTGGGCTGGTCCAAATCAATTGACTTGCTCATTTTAAAGTCCCCTTTGCCGCACTAAAATTAAAAAAAACACACGACTGATACAGTCTACGTATGAAATGATACTGTAATAGTTGAATAATGAACGATTTCTTATCTTGACATAATATTACGATATTACGCTAGGATGAGAGTTTATAGATAGATAATATTTTTTTTGTAGTTCTGAAGGTTGAGATATCGATAAGATGGACGACAATTTTTTATAAGTTCACACACAAGGTGATCGGTATTAATAATCAAATTTAATTATTTCTCATATATTTTTGCAGACATTTATGAATAGTAATAAAAAATATATAAGTGTAGCTGGACCAAAATTTGGAAGTACTTTTCCAGGGGTCGTGGATTCGATATCCATATCATGGTCAGGGTGATTATAAAATAGAATTGTACCTACCTATCAGAATCGTTGTTCTCGATACAAATAGTACAGGCCTAGAGCTTAGTTTGTTACTATATAGAGGCCCCAGTGTCAGTTTGAATGCATTTAGTAAGTACCTTCTCTTCACCGAAAGGATCATTTATTTTTCTAAGTCTGTCAAAAAAGGCTAATCTGATTGGCGGAGAATGGTCACTAAACTATGATGAGAAAGTTAAAGAACTCGCACAAGGGCCACAGGATAATAAGTGAGAAATGCTCTACATATTATTATTCTATATTACTTCTGTAATACCTATTCTACAAAGTCCATTAATTTTAACCCTCATCAAACTCGGTTCAAATAAGAAGTAGACAAGTTTAGTCGACTTTTGCTATCAATAATTTATTTTAGATCATTATTAATTATACAATGTTAACAATTTCGATTTTTCGCAATTACATATAAGTTAAATACAAGTATCCAAGAGTTCTATAATGTTAATTTATTTTACCCTTGTAGCTTTATTATGCATAAAAGGACCTGAAAGGCTGACCGCTCAGATGCAAAAACCGTCAAGTGAGCTAGTCATGTTTCGGTTTTAGTCTGTAGGTTAATCGGTGTTCTGGGGATTGCTGCAATCAATTTATTGACGGGGTTGGTAGTCTTCTTTCAGGTACAGCTACGAAACGGGTGGTTAAATTGACGATATGGCAACGAGGATATTAAAATAATCTCGAAATGCAATTCGTCTTTTTCGCAACCCATTTCGTAGCCGGCATAGTGTGAGCGATCAATGTTGTTAAAGAGTAATTATTGATCGATCCCATTCATGGACTTTGTAGGTCAATACAAGGTAGATACAAAGTAACATGCCTTGCTCCAATAAAAAAAATCAGTCACTTGAACTTCAAAATTCTAAAAACGTATTGGACGACCAGTTGTGATTTATTTGACCGCACGGGCGTAGCCAGGGGGGTGTTTTTGGGGGTTCAAACCCCCCCGATATGTATGAAAATAGATAAATTTGGCACGGGGAGTAGGCAGGGGGCGGGGTTGGAGGAAGAAACCCCCTGAATGTTTTTTTATTTTGCAAAATTCTGTACAAGGAGAGACCATATATAATAGGTGAAATTGTGACGATGGCGTTTTTTTTGCTCGTCAAAAATTGTGGTAAAAAAAAACGTTATTAAATCCTGGCTACGCCCTTGTTTGACCGCCTCCGTAGACTAGTGGTAGCACGTTTGGCGCTGTATCTGGAGGTCGTCAGTTCGATTACCACTCATGGCAAAAAAATATTAGTACATTGTCATGGTCTAGGTGTTTATAAAATATAATAAGTCATAATAAGTAATAAGTTTATAATATCATTGTTTCTGGTACACATAGTACAAGCCTAGAGCTTAGTTTATGACCAGAGCAATATGTGTAAAATTGTCCTACATATTATTATTTCCAGTTTTCAGCGCAAATGATAAAACTGTCAATAGGTAGGTATATGAAGCGAGGATAAAGTCTGAAGATTTCTACCAGACAGAGAGTCGATGGCAGATAATAAAATAAAGCCTTTTAATTGTACCTAAATCTAGTGATAAAAGATTCCTATCACTACAAAAATGTCGTTATCAGATGAATCAGATAGTACCTACCGAACTTGGGTATGTACGTAGGTATAAAGAATAATGTTTACCTAGGTAACGTGGGACAAATTTAAAACTCCTAAATTTAGAATAAAGTTTTACAAAATGATTTATGTAACCGATAACTTCCTTGTTATGTAAATGTTATGTTTGTCTAGTTTATAATATGTAATATATATATTTTTTTAATTAGGTTTCCCAAAAATTGATTTTAAAACAGGCGAGACGGTCAGAACTAACCCCTATGTTTTCCACTTCAGTTTCACTCAAGAAACGTCTGTCTCTTTTCACCAAATATAAAATCAAGAAAGATAGTATGAGATATACGAGTAAGAAAAACACGACTTAGGATCGGATTAATAGTCGTTGCTTAGCCTGAGCCATTGCTTGGAATTGAATTTAGTTTTTCGTAGTTTGACTATTATTCCGACCCTTACAATACCCCCCTTATTCTAAGGGTAGTTCTGTCCGTGTAGGTAAATATTAACCTGACCGAGTGTGATTCGATGCAATTAAACTAAATGGAAATTTAAGAGAATTGGAAAGATTATTATTAAAGTAGAATTAGCGAGTGTTATACTTTTATATGCTTTTTTACATAATCATAATACGTGGTGGCCAAGTTTGTTAGAAAAACACTTAACACGGTCCCTGGTTCTACCCTCGGTGTGTAATGTGTAACCAATGAGTTTTTAATATATATAAAAATGTGTACATACTATAGTGCATCGCAGAGAGCTGTCGGATGGGTTATTCTTTCCGTGTACAATTATTATTGATCGAGTTTAAACTTCCAGGAGGAGAAAGGCGAGCAGAAATTTGTTAAAAATTTCAACGAAAAATGTCCAACTATTGGTTAACTATACTTCTTATGTTTTTTTTAAAAACAGTAATCGTTTAATACTAATCCAACAGTACCTCTCCCACAAGTTTTTGATAACAGTTTTTACTACAGTCGCTAGTAACTATAGTAGAAACTTGAGGTAGAGCTACAGATAGGGTAAGATCTGGAGCGAATAATAGGTACCTACTTTTTATCCTGGCAAAAATATCTATTGGAATAACCGGTTCATGTAATTACCTAGCCTAGTTATGTAGGTATAATCATTCCGTACAATTATTATAGATATAATTCAAAATTGCAGGCGGTACCTAAAAGTTGCGGGCAGGAGTTTGTTTAAAAAATTAACGAAAAATGTCCAAATACTGGCTAATTTTACTTTTAAACAAAAAAATAGTAATACAGCAGGTACCTATACAAGAGGACTCAAATTACTCATCGATTAAAATTTATGTAAAATCGTAAAAAAATACTGTTACCTACGTTATTTGTTTACTCAAGTATAAAATTGAAATTACTTAGGAAAGTAAGTAAGGTAGGTATAGTAGTTAAATAATGAGGAAATAGATAAAAAGTAATTTGTATTTATTCTTTTAGGCATTGCCTCATAATTCTGAATAACCAAATTAAAACTATCAACATTTTTTTTTTAATCATAGAACGGAAATATCAATATGCAGTTACAACAATTTGTATTTGCTGCTTTGCTGCTCACTGTACACTAAGTACTATCAATAAATACCTATTAAATATAGTTGAAATAAATTTATAGTCACATTATTGTAAATGTGATGGTGTGTATGTGTTTCACGGCTAAACTATTGAACCGATTTTGATGAAATTTTGTAGTGAGGTAAAATGACCCCAGATGATAAGAAGGTACTCAAATATCTTGATATTCCATTACAGAGCTATGATGTACAGATAAGTTTTGGAATAATCTAAACTATTTATAAATAGTTGGATATTGATACGTACGAAGCCGCGGGTAAACTGTACTTTAGTATTTAAATCGCATAAAATATTTAAAAGTAAGTAGTGATCTCTAGACCAATGAGATTAAAAATAATTTCATAATAACTTCCCATAATAATAATGAAAGAAATACCTTTAATTCAGAAGCTACACAATATTATTACAGCACAACTGATACACACAATTTCTAACTTGATTTACTTTAACAGACTCATATTTATTCGTAATTTCACACCATATTACTAATAGAGTTCAAATGTTGCGCCGAGTGACAATGGCCGGAAAATGACGAAAAATCAATAACAAGTGTAAAGTGACAAGGTAGCGTTGTTCATTTTCATCCAAAATTATTTATTTGTTCCTACCAAACAAATATAACAGTTATATAGTTAATAAAATTATTGTAGCATATGAAAATATTTATTTTGTTTAACTTTATTAAATTCTATAATAATAATTTAAAAAAAATATTTTATTTCAGAACGCATCTTTGAAACGTCAGAATTTTTCATTATTACGTTTCAAGTTATGCTGTATGTATAGCTTTAAAAGAAAATATATACATAATTTATTAATTAAAAAAATATATTTATACCTATAAGTTACAACTTAAACTGTTTTATAATAATTTTATACTAAAATATTTAATATGATTATAAAACTTTGAGAATAGTATTACTTGAACTGAATTTGACATTTATTATCGCTGAGTGTATAACGAAACGTTAGTGTTACGTCTTTTTTGGCCAGGCGAAGGTGCCAAAAATAAATTTTATTTAAAATAGCCTTTTTAAAGGTTTAAATAGTATTCTAATTATGTCTTTACTCGGCAGAAACTTATTCCGTACTATTGCACAGGTAAGATTTTTAACAGAAAACATTATTTATTAGTAAAACGTTATTTTAAAACATGGCATTAATTCCAATAGTGTTTCATAACTGCTATATATATTCTAGATATAATAAATACTAGCTCTATAGGTACTTTTGTTATTTTATATTGCTTATTATCCTCTACTTTGACCTGGGTTTATAGATAAGGTTAAATACCTAGTGTTTGTTATTAAATCACGTGATAATTATCATTAATATATCATCTAAATGTGACATTTCAGGGCTCCCAACATGTAGGAAAAGGTTTGCACACAAGCGCCGTGAGCGCCGACAAAAACGTATGTTTCGCCCCACATCCATTTAGTTTTACGGTGAGCATACTAACAGTGTGGTACTAATTGCAACTTTATATTATTTTCTTAACACTAGAAGGGTTTGGTGTCATGCCATATCTTTAAAGATCATAGTCTACTGCCAAAACATCAGTAATTATATTTTAGATACATATCTCTTCAATGATGATAACTTAAGTACATTTGTACAAAAATATTGTTATGCCATGTTAAACAATGGTCCCAGTTTCACTTATAAGTACCAAATTGTGAATCCCATTATAGATGGGTTATTGAGACTATATAAACATGCTGTGTGTGTGAGCTCGCCTCTTGATTGAAGCAGATTTAAAATACCATCTGCGAAAATGAGGTGGGAATAAACACCTAAACAAGCTTAATGTACCCAAGCTTGTTTAGGATTTTTTTTTTAATTAAGTCACTTCGCTTTAAAATTAATGGCTTTGACCTTTCTAGTGTTAAACAAGTATACCAAAAATCTTATTTTCATATGATCTGATCAAAATACCTTTTGTAACTTAAATTTTAAACTCAAAATAGTATATTCATTTGGAACAATTTTTATTATTATCAGACAGGTAGTTGAAACAATTGAGAGTAGCCTTTTTCTTTGTGAATGAATTTAAAAATTGTCAATTATGTTATTCAATTAATAAATCTTCTCTGTTGAGACAACTACTTTTGTAGTTATTTTATGTTTAATAAATATTTTATTAAATTATCAAAGAAATTGTATTCAAAAACCAAATTGGCCGTGTACAAAAAGAGCATAGAGCATATCATAAGCTTATAGAAAAAAATCACATTACTATGTGAATATTTTATAAGTATGATAAAATATTTTTATTTATGTTTTTTGTTTATTTTATTTTACACTGTTCCTTTATTAAGTTTTTACAGGTTCTCCAATTGACAGAATTACTACTGTAAGGTCTGTTTATCTATGCATGCTTCGTTATGAAGTTTCATATAAAACATTATGATTATCCTTTAATTAAAATATTACCTACTTTTCTCATGCAATTTTTGGCATGCAATTTCACTTCAATTTTAATTGTTGTGAATATTTTAAAACTATTTAATTGGCCAATTATTTATATTAATAATCTCTATTATGTGCCACTTATTATTATTACATTAGGTATTTTTCAATTCTTATTATTTCCATTTTTACATAACCAACGGAATTGGCAAATTTTCCGTGTTTACCATTTCAAATGTTTTATCTTAATAATAAGAAGTAACACATATCTACAAAATTCTAAATTACTACATTGAAAAGATAATTTGTGTTGATATTGATTGATCACCTAGCATGTATTATGTGATGCATATTTTTGTCACCTGTGTTGTCCAAATGTATTGTCCTTTTATATAATAAAAAGTTAATAACTTTACATTTGTGAATGTCCCTTTTTTGTTTATTTAAGTTATTTATAAATTACATATTTCTTCTTAATTAAATATTATAATAAGTTTTATTAAATTGTAATGTTGATTAAGTTTGTTTTTAAATTAATAAAAAAAATATAGTATAGATAGACTGACTATTTATTTGATCTGATTTCAACCCTTTATTTATGTTTATTAAATTTAGGGTAGTTTATCTTTGAATCTATTGTACATTAATTACAGTTTATTTACATACAATTTTATATAGTTTGACTTAAATATCATGTAATAGAATTATTAAAGGCTAATAGTTTGTAAATTGTACCTTAATAATGTATTAATATTCTTTAATAATGATTTTTTAGCAACAAAGTGCTTCAAAGGAGGGTCGCATTAAATGCACCCTTATTCCTGGAGATGGGGTTGGCCCTGAATTGGTGTATTCAGTACAGGAAGTCTTTAAGGTACATCATGTTTATAAGTCATTATAATTTTTAGTACTTTCTTTTTGATAATCTCAGTGTATGTTATGAAATGGCTCTTTATCTAAAAAACTAATAAAGAAATAATGGTTTTGATATAAACAAAGCAAAGTTATAGTTTTCTTTAAATAAAATAATAATTGCCATTGCAGTTGCGGTTCACTTGAAGTTTTTGTTCCAACCGTTTGAATTGAATATGACTTAGACCCTTATTCACTTAATGAACCATTTTGACTTACATCCTTTTGGATATGTGGGGGTTAATAATATCTACTTTCAATCTTGTTTTATTGCAGGCAGCCAATACACCCGTGGATTTTGAATCATTCTTTTTCTCCGAGGTGAACCCTACTTTAAGTGCACCCATTGAGGAGGTGGTAGCATCTATCACTAAGAACAGGATCTGTATTAAGGTAATAAACAAATACTGTATAAAAAAATAATTAATATTAGATTCCATAATATAAGGCAGCTAGGGCTCCACAAGGCCGGTGTTCAGGAGACTACTGCATCAATTTCTTGGGGGTCGAGGTGGTAGTCTCCTTTCAGGATGGCGTTACGAAACGAGCATTTAATTTGACGATAAAGCAACAGGAGGCTATTTAAATAGACTTGTAACGCAAATTTGTCTTTGTCGCCGACCATTTCGTAACTGCATAATTTAGCCGGCGTAGTAGGAGCGATTAATTCTGTTAAATAAAAATGTTTTGATCAACTTCATTTATAGATTTTGTAGGAATAGTAGCTGCTTCATAAAATAAAAAAATAATAATAGCCTTTATTCTCTGACTTAACAACTAACATAGGTACAAACACTTAATTTTCTTCAGGTTGTTTGACATAGGCCTCCTCCACATAATAGTCTTCGCCAATCACTTGGGAGATCATCTTCCCATCTCTTAACCTGTCTACCCCTACGTCGCGTTCTATCTCTTGGGTACCAAACAGTTACCTTTTAGTCCACATATTACTCCTTGACCAGTCATGACCAATCCATCTTACGTCTGCTTACCATCACGTAAAAGTTCAGTTTGAAATACTAATATAATCATTTATTCCACAGGGTATCCTAGCAACCCCAGATTTCTCCCACACTGGGGAACTTCAAACTCTGAACATGAAGCTACGTAACGCTCTGGACTTGTATGCTAATGTGGTCCATGTGAAGTCCTTACCCAATGTGAGGAGTCGTCACAATGATGTGGACTGTATTATTATCCGAGAGCAGACAGAGGGAGAGTACTCTGCTTTGGAGCATGAGAGTGTACCTGGTAAGTTTTTACTTATTGATTGATACTTTGCAGTTTTTTTTTGCTGTTAAATATTAATAATGGACTTCCGGTAAAAATATTTAAAAAGTATTTTTCGAAAATATAGGCTTAAATAAGAAACTAATTTCGTTTTTATCAATTTAAAAAAACTAGTTTTTAAGATATTAATGTTTAAACATAATATATTAAAATGTTAGTGTGTAGCAAAGAAAACAGGCTCCATTTAAAAAAATATGATTGGAAGTATATGTCAATGTCACAAGCAAGCGTTTCTATTGGTTACCGCGAAGTGAAATGAAAATTTGGGTCCGATAATACTATACAGTTTATTAAGCGGTATATGTGTTACTAGAAACTCTTATACAAGAAATCTTGTGAAGCTTTATTATAGTCATTACCTTTACCAATAGCAATAAAATTTAAAAATAATACTTTTTTATTATTACCATGCTGTAAGATACATAAACAATATATAATATTACGCATTCATTTAATAAAGGTGCATATCCAATAGTTTGTTTTCAACATCTTTTAGGGCTGATTTCTTTATTATTCTATATTATTATAATTTTATATAGTTATTCGACAGTTTGTAGAACTGTCAAATTTATTCTTTCTCCATACAAGTTATCTATTGAATAAATTTATCTGACGATTGAAAAAATGGGCCCTTAGTCTATTATAGCGTGTACGTAGTACTCTATTTAATCTGCGATAGCGTGCTAGTGACGTCACGTAGATTTTTTAGATTTCAGATTTCAAATATTAATATCTCAAACACCATTTAATTATTATAGGCTATATTTAAGTTTTTTTTTTTTTCGTCGGAAGCCCATTGTTTCCGGATATCTAGTCTTTTAATCGGAAAATCGACAAACAATGTAAATACATACATATCATCAAGGGTGTCTTACGGCGCCTGAGACCGCCTAGACGGCCCCAGGGTACCTAACGGAGGGGTTTTAATCCCACCTCGTAGTAGCCGATGGTATGAGTCTATACCGAACAAGTTGCTAGCTCGTCGCGATGTTTTGAATGAATGAATGAATGATTCTTTATTCACGGAATAAGGTTTACATTGGTTGTTTTACAGATTTTTAGGATCTCTTACTCCACCATTTGTGGTATGTGAATATATTTAGGTAGGTAGGTACATTGTTATTTATCTAGTTATAAAATTTTACACTATCATTATATAAAAGAAAAATTACAATAATTTGTTAACATTATCAAAACCACAAACACACGAGATTACAACAAAAAGAGAATGCCACAATAATATTTGACTAGATGTATAAACGATCATGTCCATTTGGTATTAAAAAACTCTGCCAAATTGTAAAAGCATTTCTCGTGCAGCCAGTTTAGGAGGCATGTTTTAAATTTATTTTTTGGATGATCCTGCAAAGTTTTAGGAAGCTTGTTATATATTTTTATTGCCAATATATATGATTTTTTTTCGAAAACCCTAGTACTAATGTGTTGGTCTATTATAAATTTATTTGGGTATCTAGAATTACGTGTCAATGCGTCTTTTCTTAATACGAATAGGTGGATGTTTTGTTTTGCAAACATGATCATTTCGTAGATATACAATCCTGTTTAAGTTAGAATCTTAAAATTCTTGAATAATAGCCGACAGGATTCAAAAGGCGGTATACCACATATTGCACGCAAACATTTTTTTTGAGCGAGGAACACTTTATGTACCTCAGAAGAATTTCCCCACAATATTAAGCCATAGCGAAGAGTAGAGGAAATATATCCATGGTAGGCCAACAATGCCGTTTCCTGCGAGACTGTATGCCTTAATTTATATAGAGCGAATACAAATTTATTAATTTTTGCACATACTTGTTTTATGTGTCCAAACCAGTCGCAAAGCTCATCAATAGTTATCCCTAAAAAGGTACATGTGTTTGTTACTTGAATTTTTTCGTACACTCAATAACCCATCTTTAAACAGTTTCACAAGTTGGTATAGTGAAACCGGGACCGACAGCTTAACGTGCTCTCCGAGGCACTATAGTGGTGTTGTCAAACAAATGTACATATTTTTTTTTAAATTAAAAACTCATTGGTGCACATCGGGATTCGAACCAGGGACCTAAGTGTTTTTAAGTCCAAGGTCTAACCAACTTGGCCACCACGTATAATATTTGGAATAGCCCTTAAATGATACTTTACATTTAATAAACAATGTAAATGACCACGTTATTTATTAAATGTAAAGTATCATTTAAGGCTATTCCAAAAAATTCAAATATTATCACCTGTGTAATCTCTCGTGGACTACACAATCTACATATCTCCATCTCTTTCTTTTTTACGGGATGTAATGGAATATATTATAACGTCTATTGAAGGATCTTGGCCTTCCAAAATCAGCCGTCGGAACTTTTATGGAGCGTGTTTCCAAGATGGCGCTAACAGGATCATATAGTATTTGGTTGAGTAGAGAGCGTAGTGAACCTACTTCGCGGTCTCAAGTCCGAGAACGCTGCAGTTCATTTCCCTGTCTTTCAACCACGCGATGGACCCGGCACCGGGATGGTGAAGCCATGGATAGCTAAGAACATTGTCTCTCTCATAGGTTATAATAAGTATGCAGAATATAGTATTTAGTGGTTGCAGAACATGATTACCTCTTTGAATTTATTTTTGTAAAAACCTTAACACAAGTGGTAATTTATGGTGAATTTCTTTTAAGATTTATTTTTAGGAAATTGTTGATTTTTTTTCAAATCTGGATAGTTACTGGATTTCAATTTTAAATATTCACCAATAAAAAGCTCTCTTATTAGCGAGGAAGATGGGCTGTATTTTATTTTCCATCTGATTTATTTTAAAGTAAACTGCGAGCTAAACCGCGGGGTTTAGCTAGTTTTTTAAATAAAAAAGTCAGCTTATATAACTTATTAAGAGCACCTAACTACTAATATGGCTATTTGCAGGTGTTGTGGAGTGCCTTAAGATCATCACCCGTGCAAAGTCCGAGCGTATTGCAAAGTTCGCGTTCGACTATGCAGTGAAGATGGGACGCAAGAAGGTCACGGCCGTGCACAAGGCTAATATCATGAAACTTGGAGACGGACTGTTTCTCAAAAGCTGTGAGGAGGTAGGTACCACTATGCCTTATAAATCAACAAGTGCCTTACAAACGCCCGAGCAAGACTAAACTGTATTATAGATCTGACCATTTTGTGGGCAACAGACATTCCAAAAGACACCATTAAGAGGTCTGTAGTAGACTTGACGCCATACAAACATACTTCCAATATTACAACTTGGCTGTTACTCGAAATTCAATTATTATTTTTATGTTGGTGAGGTAGGTACCACTATGCCTTATAAATCAACGCCTTACAAGCGCCCGAGCAAGACTAGACTGTATTATAGATCTGGCCATTTTGTGGGCAACAGATATTCCAAAAGACCATTAAGGGTCTGTAGTAGACTTGACGCCATACAAACATACTTCCAATATTACAACTTGGCTGTTACTCGAAATTCAATTATTATTTTTATGTTGGTAATTGTATGCAAAAATCTTTCTGTTGTGGGCACTTGTCGGTCATAAATATTTTTGTGTTATAATATTTAAAAAGTTGTTTGTTTTTTTCATCAGTACAGCTTTCTTGGGCTAATAAGAAAGTTTTGTACTTTCAAAGTCACCCTGTGTGTAAGAATACAGGGTGACTTTGAAAGTACAACCTTTCAAAGACACCCTGTATATATTGTTTCTTTGCATTCAGATGGCTAAGCTGTACCCTAGGATAACGTTTGAGAAGATGATAGTGGACAACTGTACCATGCAGATGGTGGCCAACCCTAGCCAGTTCGACGTCATGGTCACACCCAATCTGTATGGTGAGTGACATTCGCAGAGTTACCTATATGCTGTAAACTTGAAAGTAAGAATAAATCGCCAAATCTTTGCTTTTCAAATGAAATGTAAAAATGTTGATTGTCGCTATATTCTGTTCTCACTTCTTGAGCATTGATTGGTTATAATATTTTTTTTTGTTTTGCATCACAATGTCATAACACACTCACGCATTCCCACTTGTACACATACTCATGTACATGTGCGCAAGCACACTTACTCTTGCGATTGTTTCCATACGCCCCCACCAGTAGTGGCAAATGGGTTTTTTTCCCAATCGCCGCCACTGGTGCCAATTGATACCATTTTTATCCCAATAGCCACTGGTGACATTTACTTCTATGTGAATATTGTTTTTTTACAAATGGAGTCTAATAACTATGGCCTCGGGGTACCCAGCGAAAGGGTTTTAACCCACCTTATCGGTTACGACGAGGTGGGATTTAAATTATCTTAAAACTAAAACTGGTACTTAAATAGGTAGTGGAAAGAAAAGATGATGTGAAATTAAGGGGTACCCAATTTTTGTTTGGCAATCCAAATTCCTTCGGCTGGTTCAGCTAATAAGGCACTTCCTCCATAAATCACAGAGGACAGAGTCTCCTAGGTATTACTCTAGGTTTCACAATAAACAATACTCCGATCACTTGTTATACGGTAAATTAGCGTTTTATAATTTTGAATCCAGGGTTTTGTGCTGCTTATCCTGGGTTATTTATTTTTACCAATATTTTTATGGCTAATGTATTGGCAATATGGTTACAGGTAACATAGTGGATAACCTCGCCAGTGGCCTGATAGGAGGCGCTGGCGTCGTCGCCGGAGCTTCCTATAGCCCTGAGTGTGCTGTATTTGAACAGGTAACCTTTATACTTATGTATGTACTAGCTTCTGTTGACCTGGCTTCGTCCGTCATAGTAATATTAGGTTAGTTGCTTCGCCTGTCGCTTCGTGTGGTTTTTTTTTTTTTTTTTTTTGGGCGAGGTGCATTACGAGAACGATCGCCAATTGAATCGCCGCATCGATCGATAAAAATGTATAGGAATTTTACTCTATGGGTACAGCCTGATCGACGAGAAATGTCAAATCCCATACGTTTGGCTTTCGATTCGATTATCGATTAAATCTTTGGTAATCTAGGCCTTGAAGCGGTACAGAGCCTAATTGACCCCAAGTGGACTGGGTGGTGATATGGGGGTGGGTCATTTTTTTTTTAAACAAGCACGCTTGACGCACACACAAATGTACTTGCAATATTACAACTTGGCTGTATTTTTTTTTATGATCGTAATTGTATGTAAAAATCTTTAACGAGGATATACGAGCTATTTCATCATAAACACCGTAACAAGCTCGCCACTTGTTAGGTGTTATCTCCGAATACCATCGGCGAAATGAGGACGGGGTAATCCCTCCGCTGGGTACCCTGAGGCCGTTTAAACGGTTCTCGGAAGCCAAATAGGCACCCCGTGATGGTATTTATTTATTATAAATATTTATTACAGGGTGCTCGCCACATATTCTCTGGCGCGGTGGGCAAGAACATTGCCAACCCGACCGCCATGCTGCTGTGCTCAGCCAACCTACTGGCGCACGTCAACCTACACACCTACTCCAAGATGATCAAAACTGCTATCAATAAGTAAGATTTCTTATTTTAATAAAAACTAAGGCTACTGTTTCATTATCACAGCCGTTTTTAGGTGTATTAAGACTTTTTTTTTATGTTTCTCTTATCCCTGATGCGGTGACACTATTGACATTTTATCCGGAGGTCGTGGGTTCGATTCCCACTCATGCAAAATAATATTCGAATGTTTTTCTGTACAGTTTGTTATGGTCTGGGTGTATATAAAATATAATATGTATCGTTGTTTCTGGTACACATAGTACAAGCCTAGAGCTTAGTTTGTGGCCAGAGCAATATGTGTGGAATGTTTTACATATTATTATTGTAAAAAAGTTTTAAATGTCACTTACCTTACATATTTGCTATGCTGTGAGATTAATTAAAAAAAACCTTATAAAGGTATTTTATACTACATTATTCATCTAAAAAAAAATTTTTTTTAAATTGTTTGAGATAAATCTACTGACCTAATCAAAATACATATATCATTGTTACGAAAATTGATTTTAATTTGTATTATTTTGTTTTACAATAAATCACCTATAGCTACAAAGGTTCTAAAACTATAACAGTAAGGAATAATAAATAATGTTATTGTGACTTTAAAAAGTTTGAGCTTTAGCACAACGCATCGTCCTGCGATTAATCGACAAAATAGATACATATCAAATTTAAGAAGTAAAGTCCAATCATAAACTGTATTTTATTGACGGTCAAATTTTATCAATATTGTCATGTTATGTATATTTTAAAGATTAATACTGTATAACATTAATTAAATAGTAAAAAGTTTGGGAAACTCTGGTTTGTTTGTTTATATCCATTCTCAGTGCATAGTGTATAAGGTATAGGTTTTTTATTTATGTTTTTCCTTTAACAGGGTACTGGCCGACGGAAAAGTTCGGACCAAGGATCTGGGCGGACAGTCTACTACTAAAGATTTTACCAACGCCGTCATACATTACTTAGACCACTAAAGTACGCTCGCTGAGAAGAAAAAAGTTCGTACAGTGGTCCGACACTATTTATCTCTGTCGCTGAATAAATTAGTGCGCGGATAACAGAAATAATTAGTGTGAGGTCAATGAACGAAATTCTTTCTATTTTCAGACTGCAATTTACCATCGGTGGATTCTACGCAAGTTGTACGCTTAAAGGCTCTCATGAATATGAACAACTTTCACTATAAGACCAACTCTGTCAGGGTACAAAATCCAGAACAGAATGTTTATTGTAATTGATAGCTGATTATGTACTGAATGAATGAATGAAAGAGCATTTTTTGTGGGTTATTTTAAGTTGGTCCTATAGTGAAAATTGTTCTTATTTATGAGCACAAAGAAATTTTAAACGCACTACTTGCGTTCTATTCGCCATTTTACTATTCACCCCATAAAAATATCATTAAAAGAAAAAAAATGTATTCCCCCTTGTTAGACAAAAACTGTATTTATATTCTAATTGTAGGCTAGTAAAAACTACACATAGCAACTTAAAATATTACAACGGTATTCATAAAAATTGGATTGTGGAAATTGTAGTCCTTCAATAACACTTTAGTTACATAGGTTTTGTCTCATTTTTTAGCAACAAAAATTAATATGCTCAAAAGAGATAAAACCTATTTTGGCTAAAGTGTTCTTCAAGGAATGAATAAGGCCATTAGTGTTTAAATCCCCAAGCCATTTAAGCTAAAAAGTGTTTATATTGGGATATTTAGAGAAATACTTAAACTAATTAAAATTTCAGATTTTAATAAAATTAAATTCTTTAGGACAATAATTTATTGTAATCATTAATTTAAGCGTTTTTTTTAAATATAATTTTTAGATCTGTGACATTAACGCAATTCAACTACTTAGAAAATTATTTAAAAAATCTGATTTTATTACCAGTATTTTATTTATTAAGTATTTATTTTATGTGCTTAAGCATAGTTACCAATGTTGTTTATAAAAATAAAAACAAAATGTTAGAATATTTTTACTGTGGTTTTATTTCATTGTTTATTATATTATATTTATTGTACTATTGAAGTAACTTTATATGGTTTAATATGATTGTGGAATAACTCTAGGCTCCGCTAACTTCTTGACTCGGTCTGAGATTACATATTTTAATGCGTTTTGAGGGACCTGTAAATTTTAAAATTATATCAGATGATAATTTTCGTTTAATATGAAAAATAACCCCTATAGCCAGAAGTATAGAATATTTTTTCGCTAGGAAGGTGCAGTTCTGTAAAAGAGAGGAAGCCCTGAAAATTTTCGGGTTATTCCCTATTATTAACACTGGCTTTGTTCCTACTATAACTGGGATATTTTTCCCGTTGTCACTAGTAGAAACAAAGCCGGTGGTGACTACTGGGAATATTTTTTTTGTATCAAATTTATAGAGTGACGTCGACGATCACCGAATGTCACTCCAATACAAGTTTTGAAGCCGTTTTTAGCGCTCTTGGGTATGGCTGACAATCATGAAGTTAATGCGGACCTGGCCCAAAGGTTTAAATTATCTTTTTCAAACATGAGAATGGACGATGGCCTCCTCATACAAATTAATATATATATATATGTATAACCAATCATTGGTAGAAGTGAGAACGGCAACGAATATGATTGATATTTCGGTCGCGCTGTCATTCGACTTTTATAATAAAACTGGTACAAAGTTAAAAATGGCGTCGAATGCGACGCCATTTTTAACTTTGATGCAACTAGAGCTTAGTGCTAGTATGGGCTATATAAATCATCTATTCGATGGTTTAGTATAAATTTTATCCGCAATATATTTCATATAAACTTTATTGAGCGTTTTAGTTAAAATTATACTAAACTTCAGGTTCTAGAACGTTAATTAAATTACTCTAAGATTAAAATTAATTAACATATCACATAATAGGGTACTTGGCTCCTTTTTGAAAGTTGTTTTATATGATTCATTACATAATAAGCACACTACATTGATATTTCCGAGATTTCTACTCTAATATTAATAACAATCAATGTTAAAGTTTGAATTTTCACAAAGGCGCTAAAAACGCTGTTTCGCAGTCTATGTCAAGTGTGACGTCACACGCAAGTAAACAAACAAGCACAGATTAAATAATGTGTGTACTCCCTTCGGTACACTTATCGGCTCCGCACACACGCACGTCACACGTCCACAGCCGTCCACTGTCCTCCGCGGCGGGGTTACAACTGTCATCCCCCACCCCGCGCCCCGCTTACGTGCGCCGGAGACGACAGAGTGCTTGCCCGTGTACCAATATACATATTATGATACATTGATATACATGCATACACTACAAATAATCTCCTATATATTATACTCTATTCTATTTCATTCGAATTATTTATAATCTGTGTATTGTTGTTGTTTTGTTTACTTGCGTTTGACGTCACCAGTCATCAACCGATCAGAGATGTTTTTGTTATAAATAAAATTGTAAATAATATTCAATTTTATTACGTGTAATCTACAAAAGATATACATGATTTAGGTAAACGTGACACCAGCAGGACCACCACGTGTGATATCGTTTTTGATTATGCCAGTTTAAAATAAAGTGAAATATGTTTTTTTACGCCATTGTCTGATAGGATAACGACAATTTATAGTATATTTTTAAAGTAGTCAAATAGCCTATTGGTGGAAAATTTAAGTGATGTGTCATTCCGTCAATCTTATTTGATTGAACAATTTTGAACAGCGTTGTACTAGGGGTTAATATAAATTATAATTATTTGGTATAATTAAGCATCAAATATTAATTATTGTGTTTACCTTTATAGGATCTCTGTACCATACTTCTTGTGACAATCGTCTGTAAACCTTAAATTCTGGCATGTAACTAATCCTGTTTATCCTTGGCAACAATTGATCCAGTGGTTTCCATTTTCCTCTCTGAAAATTATTTATATAATAGATAAATATATTTAAAACATAAACGGGGTAAGATTTTTTTTCTTCTGAAAATTGTAGGCTATATTGTACGATCGCTAAAAAAAAAACAATAACTTATATAATACATTGACCTCTTACTACTCTCATTTCTGTCAATTCATACATAATCTGATAAATATATAGTGTCTGTCTGAGACTTTTCCTTCTCTACGACTGTATTCTCATAATAAACGATCTCGCCATATTGCAGTAGTTTCCTGAACACCGGTGAACCCACAGACTAA
Source organism: Monopis laevigella (assembly GCA_947458855.1). Taxonomy (NCBI): domain Eukaryota; kingdom Metazoa; phylum Arthropoda; class Insecta; order Lepidoptera; family Tineidae; genus Monopis; species Monopis laevigella. The sequence goes on along the minus strand of OX381599.1, from coordinate 7,090,883 downwards.
AACTGAAATATGACTAGGACACGGTTTTTGCATTTATATGGACATGGTATATACGGCAGTAACGAGACCGAACGGTCGTCCTAGCAAAGTTATGGAGATTCATACTACAGCTGAACAAAGTATTAGTTCACAGGATAATCATGTGAACTAATACTTTGTTCAGCTGTAGTATGAATCTCCATAACTTTGCTAGGACGACCGTTCGGTCTCGTTACCGCCGTATATACCATGTCCATATAAATGCAAAAACCGTGGCCTAGTCATATTTCAGTTTTAGTCTGTGGGTTCACCGGTGTTCAGGAAACTACTGCACCGATTTCCTGTTGATCAATTGGTAGTCTCCTGTCAGGGTGCAATTAGGAAACATGGTACTTATTTAATTTGACGATAAAACAAATGTCTGGTGTTGCCAATTAGGTAACCGCATCATTTAGCTGGCATAGTGGTAGCGATAATGTAATTAAACAAATTTGCTTGCCAGCAAAAAAAAAAAATTAAAGTTAACAACATCAAAGGCATGGTCGGCAGATCTTTGCCTTTTACAACGTGGAAATAAAAGTTACTAACAGCAATGTTTTTTCTTCTAAAGTCCCTCTTAGGTTCAGCGATCTGACTGATATACTCCATGTGTTTTCTCCACTCACTCTCTGTCCATCCCCTTTTCTTCTTCAACTCTATCTTCTTGAGATCCAACGCGCAGTTCGCAAGCTTCGTGTAGATCGTAGTATTGACAGACTCAATCATTCGGTTTAGTTTTTCTAGGCGATCCTCGTTGAATTGGTTTTTGTACGTCCGTTTTGTGTTTAGGATCTTTCTAAAGTTTTTAAATAATAAATTTGTTCGTTTAAAATAATATATAAGTGTGCATTATATGCAGAAGAAACCCGATCTAATTACCAATTAACGCGTAGATTGTTAAAAAAAAATATAAGAATTTTATCTATCACGAGTGCTTTACGGCAGGGGCGGATCCAGGATTTAATTTTGGGGGTGCCCTTGTCAAGATTTTTTCTGATAACTATTAGAGATAACTAGTTTAAACGAAATAAGCATTATTGAAATGTTAGAATTTAACATTTCAAAAATGCTTATTGCGTTTAAACAAATTTGGACGATTCTGGAGGGGGGAGGGGCATGACCCCATGGGCCCCCTTCCTGTATCCACCACTGCTTTACCTGCTGACCACCTAAACGGCCTCAGACGATGGTGTTCTGAAATTTTCTGTGTTTCTATGGGTTACCATTCTCTTGAGGACTTGTGATTATAAGAAATAACCTCGTCTAAGGGCAAAATAGATACCTACACTAGGGTTGCCAGGTCCAAAAACACAAAAGCCGGACTTGGCGCTTAATTTGGCCGGACATTTTACCCTAAAAGCCGGACATACCTTTCTTAATAGCTAATCATAGCTTTTTAAGATGGACATATGTTCTAAAAGCCGGACAATATTTCATAATAAAAAAACATTAACTTATTTAAACTTTTTATTATGTACTCATTAATCACGCGTAACTAACAAGCTTATCTCCCACAAAATAATCAGTTATATTATTTCTCATACAAAAGCACAGAATATAGAGAGCCCAGGAAAAACTTATCTAACACAAAATAAACAGTTTTCAGTCCTTCTCATTTAGTATGAAAAAATATTAAGTCTACAGTCTACAGTAGACTATAACTAGATATGTTTTAACTAATCTAGCTCTTTTTAACATATAATAACAAAATAAAAATGTTTAATAATCTTTCAACAAAAATTTGCAAACTTATCTAACACAAAATAAACTTTCATATAATCTTTTAACAAAAAATATAGCCATCCTTTTGGAAAAAATAAAAGTACTTAATTATTTAATTATTAAAGAGTTATCTGTCTTTTGGCAAATTTGTTATCTGTCTTTAGTTATATATTTGGTATTTTCACCCACTTTATCGAGAATATCATTTTCCTGTAACTGGGCAACACAGTGTATCATTACACTGTGTTGCCCACACAAAAAGCCTAACAAAAGCCGGACAGGCCGGACGAGAAAATATTTGGCCGGATACATCTGTAAAAAGCCAAACATGTCCGGCTAAAGCCGGACACCTGGCAACCCTGCCTACATCAGTTATTCTATCAGAACAAACAACTCCATATTCCGTAATGACTGGGAGACAATGGGAGCTTACCTTCAGACAATGTCTTCAGTCATTTAAAATGACCAGTCTCCTCTTATAAAAATATAAAACTGGGGCCTTACCAAAGAGCCAATCGATAATCAAATGCCAAATGTATGGGATTTGACGTTTCTCGTCGATCAGGCTCTATCCATAGAGTAAAATTTCTATACATTTTTATCAATCGATGCGGGCGATTCAATTGGCGATCGTGTTCTTTGGTCAGGCCCGGCCAGATACATTAGCGATTCTGTCAGAACAAACGGCATTATGGCAGATTTCCTCACCGTGATGACTAGAAGGTTATGCCTTCAGACTTTTTCACCGGTCTTTTGGGGTTTATTTATCATAATATTCAGTCACATGATAATAATTAACATATAACTAACCTCATATAAGGCCAAGATACATCAGCGATTCTGTCAGAACAAACGGCATTAATGGCAGATTTCCTCACTCCATATTCAGTGATGACTGGTAAATTGCCTTCAGATTCTGTCACCAATCTCTTGGGAACACTTAGCATGACCAGACGTCTGGGCACTCGGTATGAAGATGGAGACCGGCGAACCGGTTTTCTGTTGACTGGAGCCATGAAGTTAGCGGGAGACTTGAGTTATTTTAGTTTATGGTTCTATGGGTTCTATTGCATTATGTAGTAAAATGTTTTATTACATTTTTGGTTGTGTCAAATTTGGTATTTATTATGACAATTTTGACAGCTGCTTTTTTTAATTTATAAACGCTAACGTTTTAAATGTGTTAAATACTGTGGTGAAATCTCTGTGGGTGAAATAATAGTCTCTTTATAAAAGACAATCTCGATCAATATTGAAGTTTCGATTTTTTTAGTCTGTGGGTTCTCTGGTTTTCCACACTACTACATCGATTTCTGAGGCTCTACCATGGGTTTGCGCATTTTAGAAACGTAGCTTATTCATTTACGTATACGTGAGCAACAACCAATAGGATCGCTTTATTGAATCCTGTTACCAAAAATAAAGCGACCCTATTGGTTGTTGCTCACGTATACGTAAATGAATACGCTACGTTTCTACAATGCGCAAACCCATGGTAGAGCCTCTGGTCGAGGTGGTTTCTCCTTTTATGTTGCGGTTACGCAACGGTCGATTGATTTGACGATATTAAAATAGTTGTAATGCAAATACGTCTTTGTCATCGCCCATTTCGTAACCGCACCATTTAGCCGGCATAGTGGGACCGTTCAATATTGTTAAACAACAATGTATTGATTGACCCCATTCATGGACTTTGTAGATCTGTTCATCAAAAAAAAAACGGACAGGTAATCGCTTTATGGTGAGGTTTACAGGTTCGGCCAAACCAACGCGGTGGCGGTGGCGGCCGCGGTGGCGATCAGTTACTGCAGTAGTACTTGTATCGACGGGTTCAAACCAAACGCGTTCTGCGGCCGCCCGTGCGATCCGTACAAAGTCTGCACGCGCGATCACTTGCGGCCGCCAGTGTTGCCAACTTAGTGGATTTTCCCCTAAAACTGGTTGTTTAGACCAGTTTTTCAACGGGGAAATTTTGTTTTAGTGGCTGGTGGTTTTTCTTAGTGGTTTTGTATCCTAATAAGGAATTTATAAAAATGCATAAATATAAAATACTGAAAAAAGTCAAAATAAAAACACTCCCATCTAGTATTAGAAACTAGTACTTCTAACTTCACCCGTATAGAGTGTGTAGTTCGTGGGTTCGAGTCCCACCCACCATGATTTTTTTCTATGTTTTATTGTCTTTTAAAATTTAATATAAAAAAAAGTAAATTGTTTTATTGAAATTTCAATGCGTACTATTTTTTTTTGTAGATTTATACCCAAAATACGACTTTTTCTTGTGTTTGGTACGATCCCTTAAAAAATAATGTTGTTGGCAACACTGGTTCACTTCGCCCGAACGCAGATATCCTGAACGCGTTGGTGTGAACGGCTGAGATCGCCACCGCGGCCGCCACCGCCACCGCGGCCGCAGATTGATCGCGTTGGTCTGTGCGTACCTTTAGATGTCAATCTATACTAATATTATAAAGCTGAAGAGTTTGTTTGTTTGTTTGAACGCGCTAATCTCAGGAACACGAAAATATTTTTTCAATTCGAATCAGTAGTCGAATTGAAAAAATATTTTCGTGTTGGATAATCCATTTATCGAGAAAGGCTATAGGCTATATAACATCACGCTACGACTAATAGGAGCGGAGTAACAAAGAAAAATGTTGCAAAAACGGGGAAAAATTATTCCTTTTAAGAGCGTACGCTGCGTAAACGGTTAAATTTAAACGCGCAGACAAAGTTGCGCGGGTCAGCTAGTAAAATATATCAAGAACCACAGAGTATAATTAATTCAAATTTTATTAATTATACTCTGTGGTTCTTGATATATTTTATTATTAATTATTCAAAAACTAATACCTAAATCTTATAATTGAAATGGTTTAGGCGAAACTTTTTGGTAGAGGGCGCTGTATACTTCTTATTAGATACATACATACTCGCAAGGTTTATGGAACTAGGACGTATTTAAAGTTTAAATAAATAAAAATATACCACCACGGGTGCCTATTTGGCTCCCGAGAACCGTTTAAACGGCCTCAGGGTACCCAGTGGACGGTTTATCCCGTCCTCATTTCGCCAATGGTATGTGGATGATGGTATTTAAAGTTTCTTTACGAAATAACTCCTTTGGACGGGGAGCTACAGTCGCGCGAAGGTTCGGTAACCTCAGTGATAGTCAATAAAGTGGCCCTATTGGTTGTTGCTCACGTATACGTAAATGAATACGTTACGTTGCTACAATGCGCAAACCCATGGTAGAGCCTCTGTTGTAAGACTTCCCCTAAAATACTTTTAGTGAATTCGATATACAAAATTAGCTTTCGCACTTCCAATAATACTCGATTTGCCGCATAATTAAAATAATATTTTTGTTGGTCACATTGTATTTAATTAATCTTTGTGTTGGGTCGTCATTATTATTATTTAAAAAATACTTTTTAATATTATAATTAAAAAACATTTATAACCCACAATGAAATTTTTTTGCGTATAATTACCACCAACATTAGAATAATAATTGAACTTCGACTAACAGTCTAGTTGTAATATTGGAAGTATGTTTGTATGGGCGTATTAGTTAGACGACTGCAGAGCCCTTAAGTTTATATTTTATTACTATTGCTAGCAATAAAATTTCAGCACACATTGATAGAAAATTGCGATCCCACCTTTACATTTACAAAATTTTCTAACGAATTCCGCCAATTTGTGGTGGAGGCCCCTAGGCTACATAAATACATACATATCATCACGAGTGCCTTACGGCGCCCGGGACTGCCTAGACGGCCCTAGGGTACCCGGCGGAGGGGTTTTAATCCCACCTCGTCATAGCCGATGGTATAAGACTACACCGAGCAAGTGGCTAGCTCGTCGCGATGTTTTCAATAGACTCAATAACCCATCTATAAACAGTTAGTAGTAGTATACACAAGTTGGTATAATGAAACCGGGACCGACAGCTTAACGTGCTCTCCGAGGCACTAAAGTGGTGTTGTCAAACAAATGTACATATTTTTTTAAGGCTATATTTAAATGCTGCACTGCCTGAGGTACTGCTACTAACCACCTAGTCTTACACTGGTTGGTTATGTGGTGTGTGTTCGGTTTGGTTTCTATTTATTTTTATGTATGCATGAGCCTAACCAAGCGCACACTTAGACCTTATACTAAATATAGTTTTTTTTTGACTATGCATAAATACCTGTAAAGGTTTTAATGAAATAAATATTTTTGACTTTGACTTAGCTCTTTACCGAACGAACGCCATCGCGATGAGTTTCTACTATACATATATGGTGACACTGGAAGGTTGTCTAATAAATGTGCATACAATATTTTAATTAAAAAATAGTGCTACACACCGGGGACCTACACCTGTAACCCTAGTGTGAGTTTTCTAACTATTACTTTAATTTTGAGTTAAGTAAAATTTGTATAGGAAATAGTTCAGCGGAAATTTTGAGAACTAAAAATGCGAGCATGTGATTGGTCAACATGTTAACGCAGTAGTATAGTTAATGCGAAAGTAAATGTTAAAAAAACTCACACTAGAGCCATCTCGGAGAGCACGTTAAGCTGACGGTCCCAGCTTTACTATACCAACTTGTGAAACTGTTTATAGATGTGATAATACCTTATCCAAACATCGCAGCGAGCTACTTACTTGTTCGGTGTAGGTAGACTCATACCATCGGCTTCGAGGTGGGATTAAAACCTCTCTGCTGGACCCTGAGGTCGTCTAAGCGGTCTTGGGCGCCGTAAGGCACCCGTGATGATTTTTTTGGAAAGGTTGTATTTTGGGCTAATATCAGGCTGTACTGATTAAATCAAACAACTTTTCCCATGAAGCCATAATATGTGTCTCAAATGAAAACAATATGTATCGAGAAGCCATTTTGATTCCGTAGTACACCAAAATGAGCTTACTCTACATTATTTATTTATCATTCTGTTGGCTTTCTATTTTTTTCAAAATAAAAAATACCCGTTTAACAATATAATACTGAATAAATATTACCCATAACAGAAAGATATTTGCGTACAACTACGAACATTAAAAAAAATATTGAACTACGACCAGCAGACAAGTTGTAATTTTGGAAGTACATTTGTATGGGCTCCAGAGTTTTAAGGTCATGAGATAAAAATTAAAACTATAAAATAATATTTAAAAGTATTTTATTTCAACATAACATATACAGACATAGACATAACATGTCTCCCACAGCCTCACATCTGTTTCACCTCAAAAACCAGTCATGTGAAACAGCTAGAGAGTAACATATACTGCAATCACAATATCAAATACTTTTTCAAAATTTCATAATTCTTACTCCAAACCAGAAACCTGTTGCATAAAGAACAATAGAATACTATTACATAAATAATTGTCTGCCTAAACACTTTAGAACTAGACATTGGCAGAGTTACTCGTTAAGCAAAAAGCCATTCATCAAAATAATAATAATAAACACTTTGCAACCTTTTCGAAACAAACTGTACAGTAGCTATAACATGAGTTTTGTTACTATCTTTCACTTACTGTACAGTTTATTGTAAGGATACAGGGGCCTTACCAAAGAACCAATCAATAATCGAATCGAAATACCCATCGAAAGCCAAATGTATGGGATTTGACGTTTCTCGTCGATCAGGCTCTACCCATAGAGTAAAATTCATATACATTTTTATCGATCGATGCGGCGATTCGATTGGCGATCGTGTTCTTTCGTCAGGCCCCTACAATAGTTAAACCTACAGTAAATTGTACAGTAAGAGATTGTTTAACAAAAAATAATGGTAAAGCTACAGATCAACCATTTTTATTAACCTTGTAATATGGGTGTATCAGAATCTCATAGAATTTTACTTGAAAATAAGAATAATATATGGAACCGCCATTAGTCCTAAAATGAAATGTAAAAAACTCTTTCGTTGCCGCCATATTGTGTTCTCACTTCAACCAATCAACACTATTTATTGGATATTTTTTTTTGTTCTCACTGACGGCAATTTTCTGTTTTTACGACCTAAAAACTTTTTTTTTGGGCCTAAAAACGCCTTTCCACGTTTTTAGGCCCAAGGGTGGCTTTCCTATATACATTTCCATAGATTTTCACAATACAAATTGTCATTTGTCGTTTTAAAATAACAGATTTGTAGCAAAAGATGGCTAAGATTTTTATAATAAGTCTTATTATTTTTTCATTATGTTGAAAGGAGTAAATAAATAAATTCTAATCTGGAAAATTAAAGGAACAGAATAAAACATAATTTTAGACAAGTGAGGAAATTTCTAAATCTAATAAATTCTAAAGACGGAATATCCAATTTTAAATAACAATTTAAAACAATAAATTAATAACAATTTTATAACAAAGTCCAGATTTTATTTTATAGCGAAACATTTTTTTTTAAATTTGTTTTCAAATCTTAAACAGAGTCCTGTTTTAGTAAATATTTATATTTAACAAAAAAATAAATAGAACAATTACTATTTTATTAATTCCACTCCTATTTTATTCACAGGAGTAGGAAGATTTAAAATAAATAACATGTAAACGGCAATATAATAAAATACAATAATAACTTACACAAATATTAAAACAGATCAAGAAGAATTAAAATACAAAATATTCGAACCTTTTATTATTTTAACTAAAATATTTAGAAATACACCGTGTAACAAAATACCCTGTTAGACCTAAACTACCCTAACATTGTTACTTATATTATTTAAATGTCTTATCTATTTAATTCTTATTGCAAAGCCATGATATACATGATAGACATAATATAACACTAACGCCCAGGAGTGCAAATTTTGAATATCAGTTTACGACTAAACATCACTGAAATGTCAAAATAGTCATCGAATTCTAAAATTCATATTTTTGAATTAGAATATCAATACGAGTGACTACTACCACTCGTAAAAAAGCGATGATAGCTCTTTGTTTGTTATGAAATGTAAACAAGTTTTTGTTTCTCATAATAAATACAAACAATATTTTCTTCGTTTACCGAAACGCAAGTAGTTCTTTTCTATGACAAACAGTGCGTAATTTAGTACTTGCAAATATGGCTTTCAATAATACGACTTTTGATAAACAGTGATAACCTAGTCATCAGTGATATTTTTATCACTGATGATATAAAAGTCATCGGTGATATTCAAAAATCCTGTATGACGAGAAATATATTTATGCTTTACCGTATATGTTGTAACAGAAATACTTTATTTCAACTGTTTTTTGCCTTTATAAGGGTATACCTACTCATTTAACTAAAAGCACTAGTTTATTAATTATATTTAGAGCAACCTGTAGAATATTAATTGTATCTAATACTATATTTCTTTATTTGGAAACTTACATTTATAGTAATATAAAATAGAAACCTACAATCGATGAATTATTTTAAGCCATAAGTGTTGCTTGTAAAAATAGTTTCAATATATGTCCGCAATATGGCGGACGGTTACTTTATAGGTTCAATAAATATCCGCAAAATGGCGAACATCCACTTTATAGTTTACATTTGTGCAATATAAATATTACGTTTGGTTATATTTCACATTGAATATTACTTTATTACTTAGTTTAATGATTAAATGAGACCAGTTCGAGATGTATGAAGACCAATTGTAGGCAAATGAAGTGTGGGACGAATACCAACACGATGGACCCACGACCTGTGGAAAGTGACTGAAATGAATTGGTGAAAAATGAAACCTAAGAGGGGGTATGAAGGAAAATAAAATACCGCGAGGCGAAAAATACTTGAACAAATATTTTAGAAAAATATGGTTGGCTTTAAGCATGTATTAGAAACAACGATAGCAATAAATGTTATATTTTATTAACACCTATGAGTGGTAATCGAACGTGCGACCTCTGGATACAATGTCTTATACTAGGAAAATATGAGACTAATAATTTAAACAATGAAAGAACTTTAGGTAATTATTAACCAGCAGGGTGATTACGCGTCATAAGTTTGCTCGCATGCCAATTAGTCATAACGACGTCATTCTGACGTAGATCAAGCTTGGCTTCTTAACAATAGCTCCAAAAAATCTTAGAAAATTACATCAAAACGATTGGCGTGCGAGCCAACTTAAGACGCGTAATAACCCTGCAGATAAATGTTTTCAATAAACTTTGACAATTTAACATATTTTTAAAGAATTATTGCATCAATAATGTCTAAAAGAGTTTTTGTTACACTGTGTAAATAATTTATGATAAAAAGAAATATATATGTAATAATAAATATTATTAGAAGAATGCTATACTTAGAAAATTAAATAAATGCTAATATCTAATGCTATATTTTTTATTTACCTTCTGGGATACTTTCAGCTTTCAGGGTGGGGTAATATAGAAATCTCATGTTTAAAAATATTGTTCGATAAAGAAATAAAATATTAACCATACAGGGTGTTTGGGAGAGGGTTAGCCAAACTTAAGGGCCAAGTAGGTACACCTATTTAGAAAATACAAATTCAGTATTAAGACTATTGAGGCCCAAGTTTTAGTCATTATTTTGGTGTAAAATTGATTAAATTCATTAGATTAAACATTTATTAGACAATAAAAAAATCAAAAAATATATTATTACATTATACTAGAAACATGTAAATAAAATGTAGGCGTTTAAAAGCCAAAATCACGAAAATTAAAAAAAATGGCCTTAAAAAAAATTAGGCCTCAATGGTAAAAATACTGAATTTGTATTTTCTAAATACTTTTTATTTTTAAAGTTTGGCTAACCCTCTACCAAAACACCCAGTATTATGGGGCTACTCAAAACATATGAAGGTAACCGCCATTTTTATTTTTGAATAAATTTTCTAATAATGAATATTTGTTCGAAACATTGTAAATTATTATAAAATTGTTTTAAGTACTTACCTCTATCAAAAAAGATATCAAATAAAATACATCTAAAATAAATATCATAGAAAGTTTTTTTTTTAATATAAGTAGAAATAGTAAGTAGGTTATATACTTATTTTTTATATCAAAATCCTAGTCAATATTGATATAAATATTTGTCTATATTAATAACAATAATTATATACATAGTTAATTCTCTTAACATTATTTCATTTTTAATTAATATTTATTAGGTATTAACCAATTTCTAGTGATATAATATGTTTTTTTTTTATAGTTAGCCGTTTATCATAATTATTATTTTTAATATAAATAATATATTATACATACTTTACAATATTTATCTTAACACCCTTTAAAAATATATTAATTATTACTTTAAATTCTAAGTTGTTTTTAAAAAAGTATTTGAATAATTTTTAATAAAATTTATTGTTTTCATAATTGTAGGCATTTGCTTCAATAACAGCTATAGATTGTATTTGTTCTGGGGTTTCGGATATTGGACTTTCTTCTTCAGGTATTTTTTTGTGTGTTGCTCCATTATAGATACTAAACAATAAAATAATATAATAATAATAATATGTAGGACATATTTTATCTTTGGTGGGAGGAAAGCCTCTATAACTACGGTAGCCATACAGATTCCCCGATAAGTGACCTAGGGCCTACTAGGGAGAGAAAACTACAGGCGACATGTCGCGTCGCCTCAATCAAAAACGTATAGATTTTGACAGTGACAGTAGGCGTGAGGTACACTGTCACCTGTCATAGTCTATACAGTTTTGATTGAAAGCGACGCGATACGTCACCTAGTCTGAATTTTCTCTAAGGCCCCAGGTCAATTTTCGGTTGTACTCTTTGGGTTCACCGGTTTTCAGAGACTACTGCATCGTTTTCTTGTCTCTCCCAGGTTACGGGTACGAAACTGGCGGTTGCTTTGACGATAAAGCAACGAGGATATTATTAAAATAGACTAGTAATGCAAATTCGTCCTTGTTGCCATTTTATTTGTGACACATTCAATATTATTCGACACCATTCTTGGACTTTGTAGGTCTGCTTAACATCAGGCAGATACAAGCTTTATAAATAAAAATAAAATATATTGCCCTAAGACTCTACCATGATTTTTACTTCATTTAAAGTAAAGTTAATACTTAAGGAACCACCAATGGTACCGCTTTATTTATTGTTTTCAAAAATAAAGCCTATCATGGAACTAAGGATAATATATAGAACCGCCTAATACCTAAATTCGCTAAAACGAAATGTCAAACGTGTTTGTTGCCACCATATTGTGCTCTCACTTCAACCAATCAACGCTCAGTGATTGCTTATAATATTTTTTGTTCACACAGTTTGTATGGCGGCGGCCATCTTCTGTTCTTAAGTTTGGAAAAACGATTTCAGGCATTAGGGCGGCTCCATATATGTACCTCCATGGTTTCTATTGATGTTTCCTCAAGTATTATTGAAATCGAACCCAAGACTTCCGGATACAACTTCAAAGTCGCAACCACTAGACCACAGAAGTGGCCTTAAGTTGTAAGTTAAAAGATTAACATTAAATAATAAAAAAAAACCTTCAAGTACATTTCTGTACAATACAGAAAATCAATTTGAGAACTCTATCGTTAAAAAATATCTAAATATTGTTTTCAGTGACAATAAAATAAAAAAAAAGAACATGGAGGTGTAGATTTTACTTACTCGACCCTAATTACATAATTTAATTATGAAAAATATATTAAGTTTTGAAATGACAACTAAAGTAATATTTTTAGAATCATAAATCAATTTGATTTTTTATAAAGAGACTATCTAATTAGGATCGAGTAAGTAATATTTACGCCTCCACGTTTATTTTTCTTAAAAAAAAACTTTAATATCACTAAAAACAACATTTAGGCGTTTTGGGACCTGGCCTCTTAACAAAAAGAGAAAACTTAAAAAAGAAACTTACCAACTTTTAATTTTCTGTACTGTATATATCACCATCATAGGAAGAGGAGACATTATAGCAACTGATACTGGAACAACTGAAAATAAAATTAATTATAAGGATTTGATGACTATTAAAGGTCACAAGTGAGGTATTTAATGAACAAGTCATTGGTGACAGTAACAATAAATTGTCATTGATAAATAAATATCTATATGCCAGTCAAACATTTGTGATGAACATTAAACAGTTACTTATGACAGTTCAATCACCAATGAAAGCAAACTTAATTTTCATTGATAGATAAAGATATATTGTGAGTCATCCAGTCTCAAATGACAGTTAAAAGTGACTGTTGACAGTAAAAGTAATTACCATTGATAGTTTAAACACTACTGATAAAAGTTTAATTAATAACTAAAATGAAAATTAAGATATTTAATGGCAAAGGTGACAGTCAAAAGTTACTGATGACAGTTAAGGTATTTAATGGACATTGATGATAGTAATAATAAGTTATCATTGATAAATAAAGATCTATATGATAATTAAACACTACTAATGAAAGTTAAAGGTTACTTATGACAGTTAAGTTACCGATGACAGCAAACTTAATTACCATTAATAGATAATCTATATAACATTTAAAGGTTACTGATGACAGTTATAAATTACTGATAACAATAAAAGTAATAGATAGATTAAACACTATCGATGAAAATTTTAAAGATCACTGATGATAGTTATAAAGGTCACTGATAACAAACTTACCAGTAGTGAGATCAGCAGCGGGTTGCTGCAAGGCATAGCGTAACAAAAATATAGCAATGCCAGTGTTCTGTATGCCAATGTCCAGGGATATAGCTATGGCGTCCTCATGGGTTTGTTTGAGAATCCTTGAAGCTATGTATCCACACAAGTACCCTATCCATGGTATACCCATGCCTGCTACGTAAATCTGGAATTTAAAGATAGCTATAGGGGAGTTTTGAATATTTCTATGAGCTCAGACACCAGGAATTTGACACTACTTAATGAAAATGATATCAAAGTAAAATTTAGACATTTTCTACATCATTCAAAATTTGTCTTTTATATGTAGTTTTTTTTCAATTCATGATACTGTGCGCGAACAAGACGGAAATATATATTTTTTTCCTTGTGTATTTTGTAATCGCACCATTGAGCCAACCACAACAATGTATTGATCGACACCATTCATAGATTCTGTAGGTCTACTGTTAGTCAAAGTAAAAAAATCAATATTTTGACTTTTTATTTATTTTTTTATATATAAATATATATATTTATATACGAGTACCTACTTAATTTAGTATAATTAACTTTACACGATAAAACTAAAACTTGTTTAGCTGTAAAAAGACTGTACTGATGTGTGGTGTATTGTATTTCGGAGGACATTGGTTCGATTCCCGATATGGGCAAACAATATTAGATATACCTAATTAACCTATGTTTTACAAATCTGACTCGTTATTTTTTTATCACTCATTCTTTTAAACATCCCACACCAATAAAGCATTCCTTACAGGTACTTAAATAAAAAAAATAAAAAAACTTACCTGCCAAGTAAAAAGTTCAAAAATATATAAATTAGTAACTATTGCAAATATAATGATAAACAATAGAAGTGCTGTGGACAATCCTTTAAGAATTCGTACCATGAAGGCGGCTACTCTAGGAGTAAACCTTTGCATGGCCAGCCCTATACCTATAGGCACTATGAGGCCAATCACAAAAGTAGCAATTCTACTATAGGGTACTACAATTTTGGCATCGGCAAATATAAATTGGCCGAGTGAAAACAACCATGCTGGCATTAGACCTGAAAAAAAAAAGAAAAGTTTATTACAACCTCATTGGTTTAGATGATATTGTAAGTATAAGTTGGTATAGTGAAACTGGGACCGACAGACAACGTGCTCTCCGAGGCACTAAAGTTGTGTTCCTTTTTTTATATAATGGCTGTCATCCCATTATTGTAGGACGTGTTTGTAAAATGAAGAAAATATAATTTGAAGATTTGGCTGTATGGCTCATGCCGTTGCCTTTCCCACAAGGATAAATAAAACATCATCATCGCAAAAAAAAAACACATTTTCCAATTTTTTTCTTAAATTAAAATACACACACCTAAGTATCTAAAGTCTACAGTTTAACCAACTAGGCCATCACCTATATATTATTATTTAATTAATAATAAATATTACCAAAACTCAACACCGTAGATATAGTAGTCATCGCTAGAGAAAGGTTAAGGTTTCCATTGAGTATAACAGTCCATATGTTAGAAGACCCCCCACCAGGCGATACCCCCGTGAAAAACATCCCCAACCTCATTGTGGGGTCTTTTGGGAATATTAACATCCCCAAACCATATGAAACCTGAAACAAATTCAATTAACTATAAATAATTCATATAAGGTCTATATAATAAAAACATCAGAGAAATAAAACAAGATAGAACGGTAGATACCGTTTTTTTAGTAATACCGGTATTAGTGTTTTAATTTATTAAATTTAATGAGTTGAATTTTGGTTGACATTAAATATGCATAATAAGTAGGTAAATAAATAAATATCATCACGGGTGCTTTTTAGCTTCCGAGAACCGTTTAAACGGCCTCAGGGTGAGCGGAGGGATTAACCCGTCCTCATTTCGCCGATGGTATTCAGACGCAACACCTAATAAGTTGTTGCGGTTTTTATGATGGAATAGCCTCGTTGTATAAAGCGGTCACCCATCCCAGGTAAGGCCTTGTTGTTATCCGCTTAACCTTGTTATCAGTTGCGCAGTGACTTATCCACTAGGCTGGGCCTTTTTAAGTAGGTACTTTGTACAAATTTAGTTTTAATTTAAATTTGATTTATATACCGATATTTACCATTTTTGTTTTTTAGTAGTTTTCTTATTCTCTTTACTAAAACAGAATAAGAAAACAAGACTACCGGTATTTTTTATATAACAATAAAAGTTATAATATTAAATTTGTTGACCTTCAACGGTATTTTGAATTTGCATCAAATTGTTATATAATTTTATTAAATTGGTTAGCGCTAAAACAACGTTAATTAAGCCGGGTCATTCCATTGAAATGGGTTAAGAGCTGTCAAAATATAATTATGTATAAACTTTATAAACCAATTTATAAAGTTTGTATAACTTTATAAAGTTAATATAACTTTATAAATTGGTTTAACAACCACTTATACTTATACAAGTTGGTTATATAGCGTGCATTCGGTTGAATAGTATTTTTACTTATAACGACACAAGTTTTCTTTTTTTATTGTAGCACGGTATGTGACATGATTCGGTTTAGTCTTTGGGTTCACTGGTTTTCAGGAGATTATTGCATAGATTTCTTGTTAGGCGGTAGTCTCCTATCAAGGTCATAAATCAGCTAGAATTAGTATTTCGTAACCGCATTATTTTGCCGGTATAGTGAGAGCGACAATTGCTAATAAACAACGATGTGTAGATAAATCATGGACTTTTTAGTTTTGCTAACCATTAGGTAGATACAATGGCTAATAATAAAGAATTATACTTACTAAGGGCATTATGAGGAATTGTCCCATGATACCGATGGCTGGACCGATTGGCTTTTTTAATACACCTTTGACTGTAGGCCAGTGCATTGCACAACCAAAATTTATAAATATTAGGGAGACCTATGGAAAAAAAATAAAGCGATTATTATTTGGGCATTTAGAATTCTTTCCAATTGAAAAAAATAATATATATATATTAAAAAATTGGTAAAATAGTAAAGATCTTAAAATATATTATAATTTTATATTTAGCACTCTCTTGAAATGAATAAATATTAAATAATAAAAAAATAGTTTTTAATTAAAAAACATACAAATATTCTAAATTCAAACCTCTATCTTAAAAGGTCAGTGAGATAATAATTTATTTTTGAACTTTAGAGTTCCTTTCTATTAAAAAACACGTAAAATAGTAAAGAACTTAAAATTTATTATATTATAATTTTATATAGTTAATAAATATTAGCATAATCTTTGTTTTTTTTTTAAGTTATTAATTAAAAATCATATAAATTCAAAAAAAGAGAAAGAGCGTAAAAAAAAGAGAGAGAGAGCTTTATTCACTTTTTAATTAATATTAAAAAAAAAAAAAAAACTAAATACTCACAAAAGTAGCAACACTACTAGTAAATACAGTATCTATAACTCTATTAGGTCGTATAACAGTCACGTCTAGAGCTCCTGTAGCGTTTATCATATTTGCTAGAGAGCTAGATTTAACGTAGGCCTTTATGTCCGTGAAACCTAGAAACAATATATTGTAAATAAAAACGAATTTATACATAGGTTGCCCTGGTCACAAACTAAGATCTAGACTTGTACTATGTGTACCAGATACAATGATACTAATATTATGTTTTATAAACGCCCAGACCATGGCAAACTGTACAGAAAACGTACTTTTTTTTTTGGCCTGGGTGGTAATCGAAGTCACGACCACTGGATACAATGCCAAAGGCGCAACTATTGGCATTATCTTATTTAACTATTTTACTACCTAGTATTATGTCCTACATATTATTATTAATAGTTACTAATCCATAGATTTTTTTTTTTGGGTAAGTGTTTTTACGGAACAAATTTTTAAGATTTATAACGATTATTTCTGTAGATAATAATAATATGTAAGACATTACACACAAATTGCTCTGGTCACAAACAAAGCTCTGGGCTTGTACTGTGTACCAGAAACCACTATACATTTTTTTAAAATAATATGTAGGACAAATTACACAAATTGCTCTGGTCACTAACTAATTTCTATACTTGTACTATGTGTACCAGAAGCAACGATATAATACATATTATATTTTATAAACACCCAGACCATGACAATTTGTACAAGAAAAAACGTACTAATATTTTTTGCCATGGGTGGGAATCAAACCACGACCTCCGGATACAACGCGAAAGGCGCAAGCACTAGTCTACGGAGGCTGCCAAACCATATTATATTTTATAAGATAGTTACCTAAAAAGTTTCCATGCACCCTGAGTAAAGTTTTCCAAAATCCTTTTTCTATGTCATTTTTTCCTAGCTTATATTGAAAATTTTCTGTATGGGCTATGTGTTTATTTTCCGACTGTATATATACTGTATCCCCGTCCACAAAACCAGTGTTTAAACCTGCAAAAAATATAATTTAGTAGGTACTGGACTATTAATTAAAATAAAATGAACTTTCTAATGTGTTAATAAAAGGCCAACATTTTGCAATGTATCGGAAATTATACATAAGTTAAATTTTTTCCCGAGAAAAAATGCCTTTCTGAATATTTTTTTAAGGGCTCTGTATGTCGACTTGACGCCTATACAATATGTATTTATTTTTGTTACTCACGTATTATTAACATTACGTTAACATGAAGCAAAAACTTATGGTAGATGTATTTATATACGTGGTGACCGAGTTGGTTATACCTTAGACTTAAAAAGACTTTTTTTATTTAATCTAAAAGTTGATGTTCATTTGTTTAACAACACCACTATAGTGTCTCGGAAAGCACGTTTAGCTTTCGTTCCCTGTTTCACTATACCAAATTGTGAAACTGTTATTAAATGGGTTTTTGAGTCTATCCAAAACATCGCGACGAGTTAGCTAATTGTTCGGTGTAGACTCATACCATCGGCTATGAAGAGGTGGGTTTAAAACCCCTCCGCTGGGTACCCTAAGGCCGTCCAGGCGGTCTCGGGCGCCGTAAAGCACCCGTGATGATATTAAATAAATAAATAATGTATTTATTTCTTTTAAAATATTACAAAAAATCTTATATCTAGGGTACAAAAAGGTTAATATTAGGTTTAACAAAAAAAAAATAGTAATGCCATGTGGCGAGCGGTTGTAGTGTATGTATATAGATTGTGGTGTTTACATATTACTATAAGAATGTGTTTGTTCGTTTATAATGATGGGTTGTAAGCTTTTTTGTATCTAGGGGTTCCTGGCTCCCAAACTAGAATTCTCTGTACTATGGGTAGCCAGTTCTCCATCTGGTTACTAATGGTTCTGTAATTGTATGATTGGTGTGTATGTGGTCTGTAGGTATATAATAATTAAAAGTAAAAAGAAAAAGTGTGATGTAAGTTAGGTATAGTAAAAGTGTGATGTATTAGGTATATAGTAATGGGTGAATGTCAATCAGTCATGTCGTAATTGCCATGAGTCTCTCAGTCTTGTTATAGTCTTTGTCAGATAGCCAGTCAAATACAACTTTTTTACATTTGCGTTTAGTTAACATTTTGAAGTGAAGTAATTTATTAATTTCTGTATATAAATAAGGGGCCAGGAAACGATTAAAGCGTTGTGCAAATTTGGTATTTGTCCGTGGAGATTTCCATATGTCATGTCTTTTCTTTCTCATTGTATTGGGGCATGATGTAAGTGAAGAACGGTGGAATCTAAGAATTGTGTTTAGAATATATATTTGTCTCACTGTTAGCAATTTAGTATCCTTGTATAGTTGGTGAGTGGGGTAGCGAAAGGGTTTGGAGAAGGCCACATATCATATATATATATATATATAACTTATGGTAGGGCCTCAGATCGACATTTAAAAATCGTTTCTTAATTGGCGCGGCTTATACACACCTTATAACTTTTTGTTTGTAAACTGGGATAGAGAAACTCACCTCCAAGAGTAACATTGACATCATAAAACTTGTCCATGTTGACAAGTATTTTTGTGGGGTCAAAGTCTGCTGTGAGCCTGGGGACAGCCCTCACCACCAGCCATAGGGGGCAGAGCGCCAGCAGGTATATGATGATGAGGTGGAACGGCCATAGCGGACACATTATGGCTTCACCGAGGATTATCTGAAATAAAACATTAATTTTATTAATTATTGCTTCTAGTATCATCATCATCAGAGGTGCCTTACGAGGCAATAACCTATCTACAAATAGGTTTACAAGTTTACTGCTTAAGGCTACTACATATTGTAAGTTGTATTCTCACCTTCACCTTTCACTCAAGGAACGTCTCAATCATTCTATCTTTCACTATTTGACATTTGTTGGAAAGAGACAGGCGTTCCTTGAGTAAAAAGTGGAGGATATGACGAGCACAACCAATAGGATCACTTTATTTTTCAAATAAACCACTTACTAGCGACTATAGTAAAAATTGTTTGCAAAACTTGTGGTAGAGCTACAGGTAGATACAATGGTGTATTATTAAAAAAAATATATATGGAAGTTATCAATATGAGACGCGCCTATAAAATGCGCGTTCTATCAAATAACAACCTTTTACGGCATGCATGCATAAATAAAATTGTCCCGAGAACGTTTTATTTGTATATGTTTAAAGCAATAAAATTTAAATTTTTGTTTGTAAACTGGGATAGAGAAACTCACCTCCAAGAGTAACATTGACATCCATTGAAAAAGCGGCCCCAGCCTAGTGGTTAAGTCACTGCGCAACTGATAACAAGGTTAAGCAGATGACAACAAGGCCGGCCTGGGATGGGTGACCGCTTTATACAACGAGGCTATTTCATCATAAACACCGCAACAAGCTCGCCACTTGTTAGGTGTTGCCTCCGAATACCATCGGCGAAATGAGGATGGGTTAATCCCTCCGCTGGGACCCTGAGGCCGTTTAAACGGTTCTCGGGAGCCAAATTGGCACCCGTGATGGTAAAAAAAAAAAAAAAAAAAAAAAAAAAAAAAAAAAAAAAAAAAAAAAAAAAAAAAAAAAAAAATTTAAATGCATAAATAATGTTGCCATTCCTTATTTCCCACCTAGTCCTTTCCATCCCATTATCCTCTTTTGTACTTTATATTCTTACATTTTTAAATATATCCAGTTACAGTTGTAATTACTGGCAAAATTACGCGAAATACGTAGAAGCCATTAATAAAAAGCCAAATTGGCACCCGTGATGGTAAAAAAAAAAAAAAAAAAAAAAAAAAAAAAAAAAAAAAAAAAAAAAAAAAAAAAAAAAAAAAAATTTAAATGCATAAATAATGTTGCCATTCCTTATTTCCCACCTAGTCCTTTCCATCCCATTATCCTCTTTTGTACTTTATATTCTTACATTTTTAAATATATCCAGTTACAGTTGTAATTACTGGCAAAATTACGCGAAATACGTAGAAGCCATTAATAAAAAGATAAATTGAGTATATTTTTTGAATATGAAGTATATTGCCCATGTCTAAAACAAAGCCAGTTGTACCAGAAACAATGATATTTTCTGAACTGGTTTTGATGATGATGGTTGGATGGTTTGGCTGATTGGTTTGTTCTGGGGACTGGGGTGATTCTGTTTACTATTATGTATTATTTGGGCTTTTTGTAAATTTAGCTCGTTATTGTACAAAGGCATATATATATAATATATTGTATATGTGTTGATTACTACCTAGTGTCATAAAAAAATATACATAGAGTTTTGTTTGTAATTTTATTGTTTTTATAGTAGCTAACGTAATAATTTCATTGCTGCAATTTTTATTGTGGTTTTATTTACTTAGATTTGTTTGTTCCCTAATTACTTATATTTGTTAGTATATATGTATTATATAGTAGGCAATTGCTTTTTGCTTAATATTTGTTTTATGTACAAACTGTGAATTTCTTTCAAAATATTGTTATATACTTAATGTAGTTTAATGGCTTAATGTAACTCTGTAGGGATACTTTGAATTATATATATTTGTTAATCAGTTCTGTACTATAATCTTTTTGTTACATGACAGGATAATGGGAAAATCATTTTATTATTATTTTGTATTACCGTTTTTTAACGTGTATCTCTCATACTTGTCATTGGCAAAACAAATGGCTTTACCATTATAGCCATAAATAGGAAAAAAAAACAATGATATTAATTGCAAACTGTACAGAAAACGTTACAATACTTTACTTTTTCTCCATGGGTCAATCGAACCCACGACCTACGGATACAGTGCCAAAGGCGCATTCACTAGACAGAGGTGGATGGACTGTTTTATAAGGTTGGACTGGTGAATGCAGAATACACACAGTAGGTAGGTATGTCAAGTTGATTTATGATAACAATGAAGTGGTTTATACACGCTGATATTTATGTGGTATTCTCACAATATTTTGAGATAGTAAGCATAGTATCTCAGCCTCGGTCGCCGGTTGCTGGTTATTTATGTAGCCACAAGGTCATTGCACAAAACTTAATTTTGTAACAAAAAACATACTGAGTTATTTTATAAAAAATACAACCAAATAAAGTATTTTCAATCATATGGTTAGAAATTTAACATAACACAATAAATAATTACAAAGAAGTCTTAATAATATCTTACAAAACATGAAAACTAAAATAAAAACCAGGAAAAGTTGTTCGGTTTGATCAGCAGAACCTCATATTAGCCCAAAGTACATACATACATATACATATCATCACGGGTGCCTTACGGCGCCCGAGACCGCCTAGACGGCCCCAGGGTACCCAGCGGAGGGGTTTTAATCCCAACCTCGACGTAGCCGATGGTATGAGTCTACACCGAACAAGTGGCTAGCTCGTCGCGATGTTTTGAATAGACTCAATAACCCATCTATAAACAGTTTCACAAGTTGGTATAGTGAAACCGGGACCGACAGCTTAACGTGCTCTCCGAGGCACTATAGTGGTGTTGTCAAACAAATGTACGTAAATTTTTTAATTAAAAACTTATTGGTACACACCGGGATTCGAACCAGGGACCTAAGAGTTTTTAAGTCCAAGGTCTAACCAACTCGGCCACCACGTATATACTAAAAGCCTAAAGTACATTCTTTCAAATTCGCCTTGAATGTAGGTACCACTAATTAGTATATATATTTTTAGACCAACCGATGCAAAAACCGTTAAGCGATCTAGTCATGTTTTGATTTTAGTCTTTGGGTTCACCCGTTTTCAGGTGATTACTGCATCGATTTCTTGTCGAGGTGGTAGTCTCCTAGGGTGGTTGCATTGATAAGGTAACAATTCGTCTTTGTCGCCGCCCATTTCGTAATCGCATCATTTAGACGGCATAGTGGGAGCAATCAATGTTGTTTAAGAACAATTATTGATTGACCCCATTCGAGGACTTTGTAGCTATGCTCACCACCAGGTAGATACATGGTCACATGCCGTGTTCCAATAAAAAAATATTAAAAAAAACTATTCCGTTTTCAAATTCCATTTTCTACCACTTTTAACAGTATAAATTAATTCATTATTCTAATGAATAATTTTCTTATAATAACATAAATAAGTCATACATTATAAATACGGTTTATTATATGATACACGTAATACATTATTGCCATACCAAATAAAATTGCTTCGGGGATCTTGTTTATGAGGCAGCATAATTTAGATCTTTCTTATGGAATATAACAAGCCTAAAAATGTATCAACACTAAACAAGGTATTTGAAAGCAATTATTTTACCTTTTTTAAAAACATTTTTTTTTTTTGTATGTCATCATATATTTTTCTTAAGAATTCTAAGCGTATTTTTTTTTTGCCTTGTCAGTGTTAACATGTTTTTTAGCTATCCATGATGTCACTATACAGGGTAAATTTTTCAAGTGTGCCTTCAAAGCCAAATCCTAAACTACAAGGAATAGTTAAAAATGCTCAAAGGAGTCTTGGGGCCGATTTTGATAAAAACTAAAACTACATCATTAGATTTTTGAAAAAAAAAATCTCCTAGCCGGGAATCGAACCGGTAGATTTTGAAAAAAAACAACTCAACACTGACTGTATTATTGCACCAGTTGATAATAATCTATCGTCTGGTGAAAAAAAAATTAACTAAGATTAAAACGTTTTTATTTGTCATTCTTGCCGCTTCTATCTCTTGTATTTCTATGGTTTTCAGTTTTCGAAGAATTTTATCTATCAGCATCAAATATTGATAAACTGAAGCATAAGATAAATATAAATCTCCTTTGAAATATTTATTGAGAATAATAATATTGGTTTGTCCATCTGTCTGTCATAGTATTTATTCATCAGCAAAGTCATTTTGTTTATTCAAAGTGAGCGATAATATGTGAGTAATTTATAATAATCAAAGCGGCTGTAATTATCGCTTTCGTTATAATTATTTGTTTTGAAATATTATATCTTTGTTTATTTAAAATTCTTTTGAATTGAGCTGTCCGGGATAAGAATCTATTGCGTGTTATTATTATAAACAACTAGCGGCCCGTCCCGGCTTCGCACAGGTTTGTATAACTTTAACTATATGCTCAGCGCACGCCACGGAAGGCCTCAGAAACGATACTTTTCCCCCGTTTTTAAAACATTTTTGGTTACTGCTCCACACCTATAGGACCTAGCGTGATATTATATAGCCTATGTTACTTCTGAATAATGCAGCTTTCTAATGGTGAAAAAATTATTGCAATCGGTCCAGTAGTTTTTGAGTTTATTCATTACAAACATACAAAAATACAAATCTTTCCTCTTTATTATATTAGTATAGACAAAAACTGCGCCATAACCGGGCACGCGTCACGCATTAATTATAATGTATCATCACGGGTGCCTTACAGCGCCCGAGACCGCCTAGACGGCCCCAGGGTACCCAGCGGAGGGGTTTTAATCCCATACCTCGTCGTAGCCGATGGTATGAGTCTACACCGAATAAGTGGCTAGCTCGTTGCGATGTTTTAAATACACTCAATAACCCATCTATAAACAGTTCCACAAGTTGGTATAGTGAAACCGGGACCGACAGCTTAACGTGCTCTCCAAGGCACTATAGTGGTGTTGTCAAACTAATGTACATACATTTTTAAATTAAAAACTCATTGGTACACACCGGGATTCGAACCAGGGACCTAAGTGTTTTTAAGTCCAAGGTCTAACCAACTAGGCCACCACGTATATACGTTAACTATGAGGTTTAACTTAATAAATAAAAAATATGTTTTGATTCCTAATAAAGCATCTGTAAGCTCGATTTTGAATCCTTTTACGTGATGTGAAGCGAAGACAAACACACCGATAAAAGTTCAGTTTTTTTACCTTATATTAAAACACTAGTTGATCCGCGCAACTTCGTCTGCGTAACTTTAACCGTTTTTTTTTTAATTTTTTTATTGGAGCACGACATGTGACTTTGTATCTACCTGGTGGTGAGCAGACCTACAAAGTCCATGAATGGGATCAATCAATAATTGTTCTTAAACAATATTGATCGCTCCCACTATGCCGGCTAAATGATGCGATTACGAAATGGGGGGCGACAATGACGAATTGCATTACGAGTATATACTCGCTGCCTTATCGTCAATTCAACCACCCATTTCGTAACCGCACCCTGAAAGGAGACTACCACCTCGACAAGAAATCGATGCAGTAGTCTCCAGAAAACCGGTGAACCCACAGACTAAAACCGAAACATGACTAGGTCACTTGACGGTTTTTGCATCTGTATGGGTGGTGGTAACGAGACCGGTCGGTCGGCCTAACGAAGTTATAGAGACCTTCCTCCCACCCAAAACGCAGTTTACGCAGCGTACGCTCTCAAAAGGAATTGTTTTTTCCGGTGTTTAAAATTTTTCATTGTTACACCACTCCTATGTTATGTAGCCTATAGTCTTCCTCGATAAATGGGGTATCCAACACTAAAATATTTTTTCAATTCGAACCAGTAGTTCCTGAGATTCGCGTGTTCATCCAAACAAATATTAAAGAATATAAAACAAATAGTAAAGATATATTACGACATAAAATTATATTACGACATAAAATTATATTAAGACATATACTTGCTGGGTGCAAGACTCTACTTGAAAAAGGTTATTATTCGCGCCTACATGATAAAGTTCTAGAACTAATTCGTAAAGCTGTAAGTCTCAGTATTGCTAGAGCCAGAAAAGGATTATTAACAAATGAAAGACTGACTACTTTTGTAAAGGAGGGACAAGAAAACTCAAAGTAAACCTTTCTCAATCCTGGACAAAGCACAAGACTGGAAAATATTCATGGATACATTCAAAATACATTACAAAATTCCAGACGACCTAGCAGTTTCAGGCTATAGACCAGACATACTGGTGTACTCTCGGTACTTGAAGATAGTGATACGGTGAGTTCTATCACCGTTCCGTGGGAAACAAACATTCCTAAGGACACACCATCAAGTCAAACAAATACTTTGATCTCACAAATGAAATTACTAGAAACAGTTTTAAAACTCAAATTTATGCAGTAGAAGTTGGTGCAAAAGGAATTACAGCAGTCTTTGCATCGTCTATTGAAGGATCTTGGCCTTCCAAGATCAGCAGTCGGAACTTTTATAGAGCGTGTTTCCAAGATGGCGCTAACAGGATCATACAGTATTTGGTTGAGTAGAGAGGGTAGTGAACACAGTGCAGGTGAGAGTTCAAAAGGACTTTAAATCTATTTCGTGGTCTCAAGTCCGGGCACGCTGCAGTTCATTCCCCTGCCTTCCAACCACGCAATGGACCCCGCACCCGCACGGAATCCATGGATAGCTAATAATTAGTTATCTTGTCTAACTCCCGCGCACTTCAACATCGTCTTCGTCAACAACTTTACTGTTTACGCAGCGCACGCAACACGGATCATCTCAAAAGGAATACATTTTCCCCGTTTTTGCATCATTTTTCATTAACAGGGTGGCCACTTTTTTTTGGATACGAATTTCCCTGACTTTTCCAGATTTTCCAGTCACTTTTTTTTTATTTTCCCTGACCTTAATGAGCTTCAAAAAGAAGAGAAAAATCCCAAAAATATATTATTTGGTTTTTTTAATTGATTTTTCGAAAACAAAT
The DNA here is from genome assembly GCA_947458855.1 of Monopis laevigella. Lineage (NCBI taxonomy): Eukaryota > Metazoa > Arthropoda > Insecta > Lepidoptera > Tineidae > Monopis > Monopis laevigella. Next base: position 7,064,462 of record OX381599.1, on the reverse strand, counting down.
AGTATTTGAGATAAAAAATATTAGAAAATAGAAACAATTATTTTTAGAAATATTTTCGGAAAATATAGAGCAACAAAATATATTTCACATTCTTAAAAAAAAAAGCATATTTTGAACTTATTACATTGATTGGCCCCGCTTAGGTTGCCAGTCGTTTAAAGTAGCAAGTTGTGTGTGCACTTTAAATATTTTCCCTGACCTTCTAGAGTTTTCCCTGACATTTCCATGACCTTTCCAGTCTCTGAAAATTCCCTGACTTTTCCCGGTTTTCCATGTTTTCCAGAAAGTGGCCACCCTGATTGATGCTCTGCCCCTATTGGTCGTAGCGTGATTTTATATAGCTTATAGCCTTCCTCGATAAATGGGCTATCCAACGTTAGAATTTTTCATTTCGAACCAGTAGTTTACTTCTAGTACTTTATTGCAAAAAAAAAAATGTACAGACACTAAAAGTCTACGATTTTATTATGTGTATAGAGTTACTTTAACGAAGGATTTTACTATTATTAACCTTCCCATTAACTCGACTTTTACTTCATCGAGTATCTGGTAGTTATGTTAAGGTATAAAAAAAAAAATGCGACAAATATGGAATAGTTCCGCCATTACATATTCCGCAAACAATGGTTAATTATTAATACAGTTTTTTAAGGGGCGAAAGAACTTCATAGCTTAGTATTATTTAAAAAAGTATATGTTATGTTTAAAAAACATGCACTTGGTTCAGTACAAGAGAAGAAACAAAATGGCGGCCAGTTTAATTTAAGAAATAAGCTATTATCTCAGTAACTAAGGGGCTTCCGACGAAAATAAACAAAAGTTATTTTTATTTTATATTTATATAATAAAATAATTTAGTTTATTTTTAAAATAAACTAAATTTTGAGATATTAATATTTAAATTTTCAAAAAATCTGCGTGATGTCACAAACACGCTTTAATAGAGACGTTGAAAACAAACTATTGAAGTATTATTTTTAGATTTTACTGCTATTCTTATAGATAATGATAATAATAAAGCTTCACAAGGTTTCTTGTATAGAAGATGAAACGTTTCTAGAAACACGTATACCGCTTAATAAACTGTAGAGTATTATCGGACCCAACTGTTCATTTCTCTTCGCGGTAACCAATAGAAATGTTTGCTTGTTGTGTCATTGACTTGTCAACTTCCAATCATTTTTTTTAAAGCATCCTGTTTTCTTTGCCATCGTGATAATAAATATATATCTTCACGGGTGCCTTACGGCGCCCGAGACCGCCTAGACGGCCCCAGGGTACCCAGCGGAGGGGTTTTAATCCCACCTCGTCGTAGCCGATGGTATGAGTCTTAACCGAACAAGTGGCTAGCTCGTCGCGATGTTTTTGGATAGACTCAATAACCCATCTATAAACAGTTTCACAAGTTGGTATAGTGAAACCGGGACCGACAGCTTAACGTGCTCTCCGAGGCACTATAGTGATGTTGTCAAACAAATGTACATAATTTTTTTAATTAAAAACTCATTGGTACACACCGGGATTCGAACCAGGGACCTTAGTGTTTTTAAGTCCAAGGTCTAACCAACTCGGCCACCACGTATATTCGGCCACCACGTATATTAATTTAAATATTTGTCATTAACTTAGTAGATGAAAATAAAGCAAACATATTATTATATAAGAACTTTAATTTATTTGTAAATATACTAAAATTCACATAGAAGAAGTAAATGCCAGTAAAAAGTCGATTGCCACCAGTGGTGGCGTATGGGAAAAATATTCCCATACGCAACACCTGGTGGCGGAGATGGTGGTAGCGTATGGGAATAATCGTTTTTTAAAGCGAGCCTGTTGCAGGCTAGCATCATGTCATCACGATTATTCATGATCAAACGGTTGTACAACTAAAAGTCTATAGTGCGCGCTGACCCTAAGTCTATCAAAGCCAAGGTCATTGACGATTGTTACCGCCTTAATTTACGTAAACAAAGTATAACGTCTATCAATAATAATTAAGCTAAAGTGTCCCAGCTGCGACATAATAAGACTTACCTGCCATAAACATCGACCTCGCGACTTATTCGTGCGCATGCAATAAAGCAATCAATTAAATAACTTGAAATAATTAACTATAAACGTTAACAATGGGAGCGTCACATATGACTCTTTATCTAACTGATGGTAAGCGAACTATCCTGGAAAAAGTCCATGAATTGGGTTAATCATTACAGGGTCACAGCCAGGATTTAATTCGGGACTTTTTGTTAATTTTAAAGGATTTTTTGTCAGTACTAATATTATTGAACGCGCTAATCTTAGGAACTACTAGTTAAATAGAAAAAAAAAAAAAGTATTCCATAGGCCATTTATTAAGAAAGGCTATAGGCTATATAACACGCCACGACTAATAGGAGCGGAGCATCAATGAAAAATGTTACGAAAACGGAAAAAAAAGTAACGCAAACGAAGTGGCCCGAATAAGTTAGTTACTAATAATGCCCAATTCGAATTGACATAACGTATATCTTCCGCTGTTTTATCATCCGTTTCGAAACCGCACCCTGAAAGCAGATTGCCACGTCGAGAAGAAATCGATCAATAATCAAAACTGTTAACATTTCTTTTTTTTACTCTATGCGAATTTATTATTATTTATCGTGTCTATGTATTATTATTTATGTATGTTTATGTATACTATTAAATGGTATTATAACATTTAATAGTACATATTGTTATATTACCTAATAATATATCCTTGTATTATATATTATATGTTGCATTAATAATCACTCTGCCTGTTATTGGTCAATATCCCAAAGGTTAGCTGGTAGATAATGCCTAAGGCATTAAGCTCGCCTATGTACAATAGTATTAATCTTTTGTGCAATGAAGAATTATCATACGAGTACATTCATCTCATGAAAACTTATAAATGAATACACAGATGAAAACAGAAACATGACTAGGTCAATTTGGTTTTTGCATCTTTAGGCCATCCTAAAGTTGCACATATACACAGATGAAAACAGAAACATGACTAGGTCAATTAGGTTTTTGCATCTTTAGGCCATCCTAAAGTTGCACATATCTACATTAGCGTGCGGAGGTGCCTCGCGCGATTATTTTGTTAAACAGAATAGGGCAAAAATATGAGGAATTTGATGTATTTGCATCGTCTAATGCTGAAACGGTTAGTACTGAGATTCTTAGAGCCATTATATATATATATATATAGTCAATATAATTGTATTATTTAGAATAAGAAAGTTCTGTTATGTGCAAATTATAGTTTAATAAATAAATAAATAAAAACCTAATTGACCTAGTGGGCGGTGTAACGAAATCGACCTAGCTAAAGGAATTATAAAGCACGGTAATTATTTTCAGATAGTTTATTAAAAATATAGGCAAGTTATATTAGAAATCAATCCAAGGATATAACAATAATATGTACTAATGCCCAATTAAAATCCTTCCTATATCCTATTATTTCAATCAGCTGAAGTTAATTATTAAGACGCTACTTGAAAAATATACATATCGTAAAAGGGCCACTCCCTTAGCTAAAATTTGAATAGTATATATTCCTTTTACATGAAGATGTAAATAAAAAAAAAGTCATTCAAAACATGCTGAAAAATCCTTAGGTATAAATAATTTTATTCTCAATAAAAAATATACTTAGTAGAAATACTACGGGTCCTGCTCTCACTTTGCATGTTAATCAAAAGGATCAACGATCAAAATTAGCTAAATGCGACGACAATGATTGGTGTAATGTCACGTGAGGTAAATTGTTCTCATTGGCATTGTAGGTATATTGTTTCTAATAAAGATTTAATCATATATACCATATAGATTATTTTGACCAGTTTTCTAGAAAGTGGGCAGTCTTTAATTTACTTAGATTTTTTTATTTTTAGAAAAATAATCTCCGTTTTCCTTTTTCTATATGGGGTTATAAATACATAATGTATAAAACATAATTTCAAAACAAAATTGGTCGAAGTTATCAAAAGCTATTTTTCAGTCCTCGCCTTAATTAATTTAATTACATAGTTAAAAGGGGCAAAAGTGAAAGGTTAACGGGTATTTTTTCCTGTTTGCTTATAATCGGTTAATAATGTATAATATGTGATAGAATTTTCGGATTATCCTTATCTAGATATTCCGGAAACTCCCGCAACTCCATTTTTGAGCTTTGATCGATTTTTCAGGGTACAAACTACAATACAGTTACCTACTGTATATTGAAAAAATATGTTAACGTATGAATCGACGCATGAATGTATAACCTAGGGAAGTATGTAGAGATTGATCAGGATAGAGACATACCTCCCATCTATACTTAGTAAGTCCCTAATACTCGTATATTATAATAATAATAATAAAATTATTTATTGACACACACAAAATACACATAAATACATTTTAAAAGAAAAAAGTACATCAAAAACATTAAATTTAAGTATGTACCTAATTAATTATATTTACATGTACAAGTTACTGTTGATCCCTGGCTCCTGTGCTAGGTTACCCTGTGCTAAAGGAACCAGTTTCAGTCTCCATGCTTAGTATAATATTTACAAAATACAGTTCAGCTTTACACGAGTAACAAAATTAAATAAATGTGTGTGTCTGTGAAATTTTATGTGCATATTGTTTAGCTATACCAATTTAAACAGCTGTTTATCAGCATAAACGGTTAGTATTTTTTATCATTAAAAGGTACCTAAAAAAAAGGTTCTTTTCTTAAAATAACCTAATATATTCCAGTAGTCACCTCGACTACGCAAGTGAGTGGAACATTCACTAAAATGAATAAATTTCCATTGAAGTATAAAAGGACGAAAATATTATTGGCAAGTTTATAAATGGGTTTTATAGGTCTTCGTACCTACTTCGGTAAAAAATATTGTGAATAAGAAGTAGTAAGTATAGGTATTCTATACTTAGTACCTATACTTACTTCGTTTTGTGCGGGCCTTATGTAAGGAGTATTTCTTTGCCAAACTGTAGGCCTATTTCGCCGTACAATGTTAAGCTAAACTTTAACCAAAATGACGTAGTTGTCTGTCAACTTTCAATGTCACCAGCAGGGTGATTACGCGTCTTAAGTTCGCTCGCACGCCAATCGTTATGACGTCATTCTGACGTAGATCAAGCTTGGCTTCTTAACAATGGCTCCAAAAAATCTCAGAAAATTACGACATAACGATTGACGTGCGAGCGAACTTAAGACGCGTAATAACCCTGCTGGTTGGCATTAGAATTGTAACATATCGATTAAAGTTTAGCTTAGCGTTGAGTGCGTAATCACCCCGTTGTTCTAACCCTGGTCTAGGCTAATAAACACTTTAATATTAGTAGTTTTATGGTAAACTAACTGTGCCCTAAGGTTTTACTTGCCATCTAACTTTTGGGCTCCTAGGGTCGCAGCGTGATGTTAAAAAGCCTATTATAGGTGTTTATAACATACTAGCTGACCTGCGCAACTTCGTCTACGTAACTTTAACCGTTTACGCAGCGCACGGAACAAAAGCTCTCAAAAGGAACAAATTTTCCCCGTTTTCCCAACATTTTTCATTGATGCTCCGCTCTTATTGGCCGTAGAATAATGTTATATAGCCTATAGGCTTCCTAGATAAATGGACTATCCAACATTAAAACAATTTTCAAAAACGAATTTACTAAATATTTTTTTTAGAAACTTAGCTAAAATTGTACTATGTGTACCAAAAACCCAACACTAATACATGTTATCTATACTAATATAATAAAGAAGTAAAGTTTATGTTTGTGAGGTTGTAGGGGTAATCTCTGGATCTACTGACCCGATTTTGAAAATTCTCTTAAGGTCGGATTAATAGACGTCGCTAAGCAATTGCTAATGCTTACCCGATGCTTCGGACTGTCAAACTGCATATGAAAAAACTAAATTTTGACAGTTCCAAGCAAAGGCTCAGGCTAAGCAACGACTATTAATCCGACTGGTTTTTGGAAAATTATTAGAAAATAGAAATAATTATTTTTAGGAATATTTTCGAATAATATAGAGCAATAAAATATATTTTACATTCTTAAAAAATATGCATATTTTGTAACTTAGATGGAATCGTCCCGCTTAGGTTGCCAGTCGTTTACAGTAGCAAGTTGTGTGTACTTTAAATATTTTCCCTGACCTTCTAGCGTTTTCCCTGACTTTTCCAGTCTCCGAAAATTCCCTGACTTTTCCCGGTTTTTCATGTTTTCCAGAAAGTGGACACCCTGATTTATCGAGGAAGGCTATAGGGTATATCATCACACTACAACCAATAGGACAGCATTTTATTTTTATTTAAAATTGTTTATTGCACAAAATAATACATGGGCGAGCTTAATGCCTTAGGCATTTTCTACCAGCTGCTTTCAAAGCATCAATGAAAACTGGGGAAAATTTCTTCCTTTTGAGAGGTTCCGTTACGTGCGCAGACAAAGTCGGGCGGGTCAGCTTGTTTTATTATATTAGAGTACCAACACATTTCAGAAAAGCCTACCAGCAACCCACCTTGCTTTACCTCCCCTGCCAAACCACGCGATTGTCCCTTTAGTAAAAATTGTTTGCTTTTTGCCAACAATTTTTACTAAAGTCGCTAGTAACTATAGGTAGGAAACAACCAATAAGAGAGGTTTATTTGAAAAATAAAGCGATCCTATTGGTTACTAAGTAGGAGTGTTGGCAGACTTTAAGGATAAATGCTTAAATGGGCATACGGGATTTCAGGTTTTTTATCAACGACATTTTTTTTTAATGAGATTTCTGTAGAACAAAAATAGATTTTTGATGGATTAAATATGATTATATTTGTATTTTTTGTTTCTTAAATATGTTAAACATTAAGCATGGGGTACATTTATTTCGTACAAACGTTGCGTATGAGTAGGCCTTGTCAGCCATAGCTCGCAGGACGTCCCATCAAATACGGGACGTCTGACCACACTAGTTACTAGCGACAATAGTAGAAACTGTTTGCAAAAACTTGTGGTAGTACTGGCAACCCCAAGGGGGATCACTACTGACACCAAGGTGATAAGTAATTTCTACAATAGAAGCGAAGTCATCTATAAAATTATTAAAGTAAACACTTTAAGTAATTATACTTTTAAACGATATCTGACCTTCTAACTCACTTTCACTTAACAAATTTATTACCTAAGTTTTTATAGCAATCAATTACAGTAATTATATTAACTTTTAATAGTTATGTTATAGTTACATAACCATTTATTACTACATTTTAAGTCTGTACCTAAGAACTAGTCAATCAATAGTTTCCTGAGAACCAAAATTTCACATAGACCGATCTCGTTACCCGTAACATGAGTTAACGAATACCTTCCGAGTCAGGTGTCAGTCTGTCAGATCCAATAACTGGAGAACTACTGGACCGTTTTAGTTAAAATTTGGAATGGTTATAGATGTTGTTGGCCGCCATATATCCGTAATAGCACAATACAAAAACGGTTCAGTCAGATAAAAAGGGTAAGTCAAAAATATATTAATAATAAAATTGTAAATGTAAAAAAACTGTACTTTAAAAAAAATTAAAGCACGCAATGTGACTTTGTATCCCCCTGATGATAAGCAAATCTACAATAAATCTCTGTCCTAGGATATATTCTCTGTGCCAAGTATTTTAAATTCTTGGAAACAAGCAGAGGCCTTTTTTTTTTATTGAAGCATGGCATGCGTCTTTGTATCCACCTGAAGGTAAGCAGACCTACAAAGTCGCTCAAAGCTTTGTTTAACAAACTTGATCGCTCCCACTATATCGGCTAAATGATCCAGTTACAATAGGCGACGACAAGGACGTATTTTTGTATTACAAGTGTATTTTAATATACTCGTTGCTTTATAGTCAAATCAATCGCCCGTTTCGTAACCGCACCATGAAAGGAGACTACCGCCTTTCTTGGATATATACAATAATTTTGTGTTTAAAGAGTCTCTTAGGAAATGTTTTTAAATACACCAGATATAAAGAAGGGATCTACAAAGATTTTATTTTATTTAAAGCAACTTTTAAATGTTTTACTCGTAGATGTTATTGAGAAATTTATTTTTTTATAAATCGTAAAAAATTAACATTTTATTTCATCATTTTAGCAACTTGAGTGATTGGTAGGTAAATAAACCCCAAAACTATATCTATAAATCGGGATTTTGTATATTATGAAATGCGGGCATGGTAGCCATGGTCAACAGTTATAAACAATAGGTGATAGTTTTTTTTTAAATAAATACGCTTACGAATTTAGAAGCTAGTAATAATAAACGAAGTTGCTATCTAGAGTATCTAACAAAAGCTTTGTTTTATATTAGGTGGGAGGAAGACCTCTATAACTCTCTAACTTTGCTAGATGCAAAAACCGCCAAGTGACCTAGTCATATTTCATTTTTAGACTCACACTATTTCACCTTTTTACCGGGGACTACTCCATCGATTTATTTTGAGGTGGTAGTCTGGTTTCTTGGTGCGTTTACGAAACGGGCGACTGATTTGACGAGATATTAAAATAGACTCGTAATGCAAATACGTTTTTGTCGCCGCCCATTTCGTAACCGCATCATTTAGCCGGCATAGTGGGAGTGGTCAATATTGTTAAACAACAATGTAGATTTGCTTACCATAAGTTAGATTTCTATAAAGTCAGATGGCGTGCTCGATTTTTAAAGATTAGGATCTACTTGTTTACAAGAATTAACACACTTTGGACAGAGATATAAATATAAAATCAAATCCTTAAGCTACCTTAGCATCAAAGCCTGTTTATTTCCAAGAACTTAATAATAAGGAAAATGCTAATAAATATACTTTATGTGACGTCTGTAATGTATACGAAGGAAGAATTATATAATATTACAACCGATGTCGAAGGATAAAAATGTATAGGAAATATTGTCTATGGGTAGAACGCGATCGCCGAGAAATGTCAACTCTTACTTATCTTAATCAAATTTTATTTTTGCTTTTATTCGATGGACGTGTCGATCGGTATTTCATGTGGCTTCCCGGTAGGGCCTTTTTAAAGGTAAGGTAAGGTACGTTCTCCTGTGGTTTTTGTTAGGCTTCCGAAGACAAGACATAATTAAGGAATATCCTATCCTCACTTTCAGATGACGGAGGCACAGAAATTTTGACGAGTCCATCCATGGAATCGCTATCAGTGAAATTATGGATTTTGACAGTTTTTAGTCGGCCATCTAGAAGTAACGTTCGCTATCAACTGTCAAAATCTATACCTTTTTGACTGAAGGCGATTTCATCGATAAAATGGAGTAGTTTTCTCAAAGGCCCCTGATCTACCAGCTGACACTACTGATGCTAGGAACATAAAATTTGGAGTGTACGTCAGGGGCCTTAGAGAAAATACAGGCGAGGCGACATGTCACGTCGCCTAAGTCAAAAACGTATGGATTTTTCCAGTTGATTGTGCACTATAGGATGTACAGGATGTACTACTCCGTTACCTGTCAAAATCCATACTCTTTCGACTGTAGACGATGCGATGAATTTCCTCTAAGGCCCCATGGGGGAACACATAGTTACTCTTCTTTGAATAAAATAAAATTAAGGGGTGGTTTTCCATACCGTTCTATATGACTGGAATGTCGAGATAAACTTTAAAAAAAAGGGAGGAGGGGAGATGGTTAAACATGACGTATTTTTAAATATTATTACTGGAAATATTTTTTTTGACTTAGACCTATTCTGTACAAAGCCGTCTTTTGCGCGAAAAACCCTAGCCAGATAATTCTGTGAGAGAACTTAGTTTTAGGTATAATTGATTATTTTGTTTGCACTTCTTTATTGTTAGGTATTTGTTATTTTCTTTGTATTTTTTTTTTTGTTTATATTTTTGTTTGGTATAAGACTATTATTATGCATTACGTTACATTTATATGTGTAAACTTATTAATGGCCTTATATTAAAATACTATAACTAACTATAATTTTGTTAGCCGTAAGTTTACCTGAAATGTAATAAATAAATAAATAAAAATAAATAAATTAAGAAAATAGAGGTTTTATAATTTGGTATTGGAAAATACAAAATAATGTCTTAAGGAGCCGGGTCAACTAAAGCTAGTATATTATGAATCTAACAGTCACCTTCCTTCGCTTATTTATTATTTAAAAAAAAATACCATCACGGGTGCCTTTTTAGCTCCCGAGAACCGTTTAAACGACTTCAGGGTACCCAGCGTAGGGATTAATCTATCATCATTTCGCCGATAATATTCGGAGGTAACACCTAACAAGTGGCGAGCTTGTTGCGGTGTTTATGATGGTATAGGTTCGTTGTATAAAGCGGTCACCCATCCCAGGTCCGGCCTTGTTGTCATCTGCTCTAGCTATGTGATGTCCTAATCCTGATAACGAGCACTGAAACACATTTTGTCGTTCACATTCATTTTAATGGTGGACCAGACTGTTGGATTAGTCTGAAAATCAAGGTTATTGAAATACATATGTTGAAAGTAAATAAGCGGGTTTAATAAACCTACTATTTTAGGCATTAAAAAATGCTTAAAATAGTTGGCTTATTTACTTTCAATGCGTGTATTTCAATAATGTTAGTTTTCAGAATTAAAAAAAAAATCTTAAGTCTGTCTGTGTTGTTCTCATTTCACAGCTAAATTACTGGACTGATTTATATGAAATTTGGTAGAAATAGAGTTCAGTAGCTCTACCGTTAGTTCTTTAAATAATCTTTTACTTACTGTATAGTTTAAACTGTAGGGATCCACCAATAGGATAGCTTTATTTTTCTCGACAGTACAAAAAAACCCTTCCTATTGGCTATTGGTGGCCCCTAGTTCCTACTGTTCAGTAAATAAAATATTTAAAAAAAACTCTTAGAATAAAATATATACAAGAGATTTAAGTGTAAGCATAATTTAACTAAACTTTTCATTAAAATCGTTATTAGAATGAGAATAAATATAAAAAGGGTGAGAAGAACTGTGTCATAGAAACCTTAAAAACTCCGTACCTACATGTTTATATAGTTCCAAAAGACATTATCCGATATGACATATACTAACCCTCAAACCGAGACTCAGGTGTCGTGAGTATATATATCTATTTATCTACCTCAGTCTCAGCATAAGGACAGTCTTATTGTGGAATAACTTGAGAACTACTGGTGCGATTTTCTTGAAATTTGACCCAGTTAATCAAGATCTTGTTAAGCAAACGGGTATAAATCTGTCCGCAAAATGCCCATTACCAATATTGGGATTATCTAAATATTAAAAAAAAAAGGTTGAAGAGAAAAAAAAAAATTTGGATTTCTTAACCCAGAGTTAAAATCAGGTCAACAAACGCTTGTTAATTAAATATTTAAAAAAAACTTTACCAAGCATGATTTTAAAAATTTTACAGGCAACTATCAATCAAGTGCCTGACTGATTACTATTATATAAATAACAAATTAGTTTTTAAACAATCTTTAAAAAAAAACTATAAAGGCAAGTCTTACGTCCGGTTTCTAGAAAATAATACTGATAAACATATAAAAATACGGATTTTCATACGACTCTCTATATCATTTTGAGAGCAGTATCTTTCCCTTGACTACCTTTTGTTCTACTACAAGTTATTGCAAACAGTGGGGTAACCACCGACTCCGATACCGTGAGTTCTCGTTCGAGTTGAGATCAAAAATGACATCATTTCATACAAATCATATTTACAAACTTCATAATATTATATATATTTTTTTGTAATTAATTAGGTACTCAAACTAGTTATGCATTGGGCGATTCAAAAAACGATGTTTCACTTTTCGTGGTACCAAAAACATCGTTCTCGATGTCAACTCGAACGAGATCTCAAGGTATCGGAGTCGGTGGTTACCCTGCAGTTTCTACTACAGTTGCTAGGAACTATAGATATGGATCAACCAATAGTATATTTCCCTTTATTTTTCAAATAAACCTCTCTTATAGGTTGATTCCTATCTATAGTTAGTAGCGACTATAGTAAAAAATGTTTGAAAAAACTTGTAGTAGAGCTAGTGCCTGCCTAGTACAGTTTAGCTGTAGTGAAGGATCCACCAATAGGTATGGTTTATTTGTACTGTAAAAAAAAAACTGTCTAACAATACCTCAAAGTAGAACTACTGTTTATAAAATCCGCTATTTGATAGTAAAGTAATTCTAAAAATAATCTGAGCATAAATGACAAACAATACTTGAAATATATACGTGGTGGCCGAGTTGGTTAGACCTTGGCCTTAAAAACACTTAGGTCCCTAGTTCGAATCCCGGTGTGTACCAATGAGTTTTTAATTTAACAAGTTATGTACATTTGTTTGACAACACCACTATAGTGCCTCGGAGAGCATGTTAAGCTATCGGTCCCGGTTTCACTATACCAACTTGTGAAACTGTTTATAGGTGGGTTATTGAGTCTATTCAAAACATCGCGACGAGCTAGCAAACTTGTTCGGTGTAGACTCATACCATCGGTTACGACGAGGTGGGATTAAAACCCCTCCGCTGGGTACCCTGGGGCCGACTAGGGCGCCGTAAGGCACCCGTGATGATATGTATGTAATACTTGAAATAAATACATCATATATGTTGGTCCCTTTCACTATATCACCTTGCACAGAGCAAGGGACAGGAAGGTTGGATAAAAAATGTCAACATAAAATAAATCTTATCATAAAGGCATAGAGTTGCAAACTTGTCAAAGTATTTTATTCGCCGTACACTGTCTGAATAGGTACAGACAATCTAATTTCAAACACCGAATGCATATACAAAGTATGGTATAGACGCAATAAATCAATTTGATCATGATCATTAGTCAGGCGACAGCCTCCGTAGACTTATGGTTGCGCCTTTGGCGTTGTATCCCGAGGTCGTGGGTTCGATTCCCACTCATGGCAAAAATATAAGTACGGTTTTTCTGTACAATTTGTCATGTTCTGGATGGTTATAAAATATAATATGTATTATATCGTTGCTTCTGGTACACATAGTACAAGCCTAGAGCTTAGTTTGTGACCAGAGCAATATGTGTAATTTGTCCTACATATTATTATTGGTCAGTATTGATCTCTCATGCATGGATTAATTTCAAACGTGGACAATAGAATAGTAGATACCTTCACATATATTGGAGTCGCGGCATTTTAGATTAGATGCATCTATACCTACGAGAATATGAATTTTCTAAGAACAGCAAAAGGTAAACAGTCGGATTACGTTGAATTATTTATATACATAAATCACAATGCAACCCTACATCCTGTTGCGAAAACTATAAAAGGAAATAAACAAATTTTAATATACTAGTTATTTTTTACAACAAAACTTACCTAATATGTAATAATCCTCAAGTGATATAATAACATAACCAAATATAAAAGTGAAAGTTAAAAAAAGTATTATAAAACGAACGTAAGCACGAATATGCCGCCGCAAGAACGCGCGATGCCTGACTGACTGAGTACGTTGGAATGATTGTAGAGTGGTTTAATAAAAGAAAGAGACCGCAAAAATAATCTTAGTATCACTTATCATAGTAATATCACTATTAAAAAGTTAAAACATCAAGTACAAGATAGGTACACATATATTTTTTAAGAATTTTTAGTGATAGTATCTGTATATTGACATTTATTATTATATATGTTACAATATTTTTATCTCTATATATTTATTTAATATTTTCAATTATCATTCTGCACCCTTGAATACATTTTTCACTCTCCCAAAAGGGTTAGCTAATAGATAATGCGAGCTTAATGCTCGCCTGTGTACAGTCAACGGCAAGGTAATGGTATACCCCCATGCGCTCGACTCGAAGGACCAAAAATAAGGAATCTAAAATAAAGTGTTTAAATTCCGTTTAAATACAATGTTTACATCATTGGTGTTGTATCCGAAGGACGTAGGTTTGATTACCAACTTTAATAATGTGTAGGACATGTTACATATATTGCAACTATTTGCACCTATGCTGTAGACTTGTACCTACTGCGTATACCAGAAACAATACCAATAAATATTATATTTTATAAACACCCAGGTCAAAGTAGTATAGAAAAACGTACCAATATTGTTTTGCATTGAATGGACCTCGACCTTCGGCTACGCCGGCACGGCCGGGCGCAGCGTAACCACTAGACCATGGAAGCTAGGGTTGCCGGACGTCTTTTAACTTAAAGGACATCCTCATTTTCAGTGCTAAATATAGTGCCCTTATCTAAAAATTAAGACTAGAGGACAATACTCAGCCCCCTAAATTATGATACGAAATTTTAATAGATCTCTATTGATTGTAATTGGAACTGTCATAGCCTTTACTGCATTAGAAATAAATAAAGACAATTAAAATTACCAACGCATTGATATATAGCTGTTTAGGGTAAAAATTAATGCATCCATGGTAAAGGTGTGGTAATTTTGTGTTTGATTTTTCATACTTAATTTGATCCTTAGCTTAGTCCTTTATTTTCTCCTAACAAATCCTCTATAACACAAAACGGTAGCTGGCAACCCTAATGGAAATGGTAATATATAAATTTGTACTGCAATTTTTCAGGCTCATAACTCTAGTTAGGTACAGCATTTCAAATAATTATATTAATTAAAAGAAGACACATAATGTCATGCATTGATATATCAGTTTTAGACAAAGCCCTGTCTATCATGTATTGTAAGCTTTAAATTGTCCCCACTTCTTCAATCAAGGTTAGCAAGTAGAAGCAAGTCATGTTTGTAGCTTAAAAATTGCAACAATCATGGACTAGGTACATAAATATTAAAGGCAAGCAAAAATACAAATTCTTTATCATACCTATTTTTGGGATTTTAGGAGAAAAAACAGGATAAATAAAATAAATCAGGATTTCTATAAAAAAATGTATGGAATTTTATTTTATTTATATTCAGTATCAAGGACCTATTAACTTGTCAAACAAGTTGTATTTTTTTTTTCAAATATAATTGATAATATATTTTAATACTGTAAATCATCATCAGTATAATAATATTAATGATTTTTTAAATGTTACAAGTTGTTAAACATTTGTTAATGTGCCATATATGATATATTATATTAATGTGCCATATATGATTTATGATATATAAATTGAGTCTTTATCGTTTGACAACACCACTGTAGTGCCTCGGAGAGCATGTTAAGCTGTCGGTCCCGGTTTCACTATACCAATTTGTGAAACTGTTTATAGATGGGTTATTGAGTCCATTCAAAACATCGAGACGACCTACCCACTTGTTTGCTGTAGACTCATACCATCGGCTACGACGAGATGGGATTAAAAACCCCTCCGCTGGGTACCCCGTCTAGGCGGTCTCGGGCGCTGTAAGGCACCTGTGATGATATGTATGTATGAGAGTCTTTAATATTGAATGTAGAAAACTTTTATTTATTTATAATATTTAGTAACTACTTAACTATTACTTACTTATCATATAAATCCTATCATGGTACCTTTTTGGCTCCCGAAAACAGGCTCAGGGTACCCAGTGGACGGATTAACCCATCCTCACATTGCCGATAGTATTACTTACTTAAATATAATTTATAGTAGATTTTTCAGACTAGAGTAAATACCCAATATAAGAATAAAGTATATGTATAATAAGTATATTTATGAATAATCTGCTGCACTATAAAGAAACAAAACTGGATGAGTAAGAAAAGGAGGTTTTCGAATTTATTTATTTTTTGTATAATCTGTAATTCCATATTCTAAATTTGTTAAAAAAATATATCTCCAACATGTTAATTTTTCGGTCATTATTGATTAAACCATATTATACAAAAAAAAAATTAGCTAGAATGTTGAGAAAAAAAAAATTGACATTCCTGAAGAAAATTTGTAAGTTAAAAGAAAAGTTAGTGTAAGACTGGTCTACTGGAATAAATCTAATTTAAATTATTTAAAAAATCTAGTTTTATGTTAGTACCTACTTTAATTGCAATTTACCTGCAATTTAATTTGTATTTTATAATTAAGATAACAAAAAGTACCTATTTGCTATAACTTTTTAGTAGTACTTAGTGTAGTTAGGTAAGCTGACTATGATAGTAAATTTTACTAATAGCACAGAATATGTAATAATACCTCACAGTATAGAATAACTTGAATTTTAAACCTCTATCCTGCCCAAAACATTTTTAAATCTCGCACAATGTGAGTGTGTTGCTAGATTATTTGCACTTATGTGACACACTGTATGTGACAAGTACAAATGCATATTAGCTCATCTTTAAATTTAGGTAATTAGTACTTAAAATTTATAAAACAAGTATTAAACTTGTTTTATAAATTTTAAGTCAAATGTTTTGCGTATTAATTAAAGTAAAAATTCAAGTGCTATGAAGTTTTAATAAAGTTTTTAAAAAAGAAAATCAATATTAATTGTAAGAAACACTATATGTTACTCTTATATTTTAATAATTCAATTTAAAATCCAATGAGTGGCTTTTACATTATGCAAATGAATGACAAACAGACAAAAATAAAAATAAATAAAAAAGTATATTTTACCTTCTCTTATTTACTTATTTTGCTCTTCTATAACTTTTTTTGGAAAGTGTATAATGTTATGATATATGTATAAAATTATTAACTAGAGTCAACCACTACTCAAGTTCGATAGCCTTGGTGCTTCTGTACAATACTTTGCCAAACTACAAGACATTTTTACTCCCACTTTTAAAAACAGGACTTGAGTGGTGGTTTTGACTCTATGCTCTTTCAATCATCAAAACATTTTTAAATAAGACCTAGTTGCAGTTAAAAAAAAAATTATAAGTACCTAAGCTGAAATAGACTTGTTATGAAACACTTACATAATATTTTAAGTCACATTTATATCCTTGTGTATCTAATTTGTACCTGACATGGCTCTTTACATATTTTGATTCTAGTAACCACCAGACTTTTTATCAAATACAAAATATACCTTGACTTTCAACATCAAATAGACTTAACCTTGAACTTTTAAATCAAATAAATAAATATATCCAATATGTAATGATGAAACTTTATCTTAGGAATATAATTTTAATATTGTCCTTTATCAGATAGTTAGAAAATTAATAATTCCAGTTCACTTACCCAATATTCTTTAAAAATACTTCAATTAATTAACACTAATAATAAACATGTAATTTTATAATATATAAATAAGAGGAGTAAAAGTTTATTTCTTTCTTATTATCCAACGAAGGCAATTTAATTTAGTACTTAAAAAAATAATTATTTAAACTTTCACAGTGGTGTGGAACCACAGACTTAAATCATAGATAATATAATATACTATTATAAATAAAGGGAATATTCGCGTTTCAAAAAAATGTGTTTAACAGGTCCCGATAATAGATGGCGCTTTTTTAGTTCCATTTGCATTCGATAGATGGCACTTTTTAGTTCCTTTGACATCCGCTAGATGTCACTAATAATTATATTTTTACTGAACATACACGGCCTCATAGTCGTATTTTCCACTCCACTTTCACTGAAGATAGTCTGCCTCAATATCATCATTTCAATTTTCTTGATTTAATAATTGATGGAAAGAGACAAGACGTTCCTTGTGTGAAAATGGAACGGAAAACTCGATTTAGAATACGGCTGAATACGGGTGTTCGGCGCTCGCTCTGATTGGGTACTTGTAGGTGGTGGTCACAATTCAAACAAAAATATGGTTTCAAACGGATAACAAATTTAGTGTTCAGAAAACTTATAAACTACGATTTCAACAAAACCTTAGTACGATCACAGAAGAAATAATAGTACAAGTACAGAAGTTCCACTCCGAAAGCTTAATTAAATAAATAGCGACTCTTGCACCAACACAATAAAGCTCAGTTCAGATCGCACAGCGCTAATGGCCTACATTTATATTCAACTAAAGTTGCCTCTCTTTCTATCGCGTAATTCTTTACTTTTCTGACCTAACGCGTTGTCTTCTTTTAAACAAAACCTAGGTTAGGTACTTATTAGTAAGTACGTAGATCATAAAACATATGATTTATTTTTAGTAATAGTTAGTTCATGGTAGTGCACTAACTATTACTACCTATACTTATCAAACAAAACTAAACCTGACCTTATAAACAACTTATAAATACAATAGTAATAAAATATCAAACAAAGTATGTAAATACGAGAGACTTATATAACTATAACAAAGGACAACATTTGGTATATAGGAAATAATGAAAATTCGCATTTTTATAAACAGACTACTAGACCTACACACGTTTCGATATTTTGTTAGTGTAATAATGACTTATACGTGGGTAGGCGTGGATTTATTTACGTTTTGAGGTCCTGTGGAAGTATGAAAAAGGTATGGTCCGGATCCTTATTACTATTATTTAAGTAACCGAAATGTGGCTCAATAAGCTTTAGACCTCATTTTAGTTAATATTAAATATCGCGACGAGGCGCGTTAGTGAGTATCATACAAACGTGCGACTCGGCTAGAGGTGGGCGTTTTTCAATCAACGATGCCGGCATCGGATGCCAGTAAGAGATGCCGCGCATCGATGCGGGTTGACTTCCAGTTTCGGTGCCGAAAAAACGGATGTCAACTCGCGTTTCGTTTCCGAGCGTACCACAGCGCATCGACCGCGGCACCGGCATCGGGCGTAACATCTCGCGTTTCGTTTCCGAACGTACGGCACCGCAACTACCGTGGGCATCGGCATCGGGGCAAGATCTCGCGTTTTGTTTTTACTCACAAAATGTTAATTAGTTTTTGAACGTACCTATTGGGTACGTATTTATTATAATGTGCCCATGTCCGTCATACATCAAATATTTATTATTATTAATATTTCAGGAGGGGGGGGGGGGGGGGGTTATACTACTCTTTTTTCGTACATTCCCCCCCCCCCCCCTGAAATGTACTAAATCAGAGTAGTATAAATTAATACAGAATTTTTATTTTTGTAGGTGTTGACACCTTTCCTCCTGAAATTAATTATCGTTTAAAAAAAAATGTATTAGTTAAGTTTACTTTTATCTCATATCAAAAATCTCACTCATATCATCGGCTACGTCGAGGGGGGATTAAAACCCCTCCGCTGAGTACCCTGGGGCCGTCTAGACGGTCTCGGGCGCCGTAAGGCACCCGTGATAATATATATGTATGTGTGTAGTAATAAGAGTTAAGGGACTTTAGAGAAAATTCAGGATTTTTTTTTTTGTTTTTTGACTCATAGTTATGGTATTGATGTAATCTGGTGAAATGTAATGTTAAAACGTTCTTTTACTATAACTTATCGATAGGTATCAATGATATCTGGCCAATATAAGTAATTTTAGCTTTGTTAAAGAATTTTCGACCTTATTGACAATTGCATTTTTTGGTAGAATTCGATGGTATGCCATGTAATAAGTCGAATAACATACAAAAATAAATGTTATTAAGGTCGAAAATGTTTTTTCAATATATCTCGTGAACCGTCGGTCGTAAGCTCTACTCTAAATGTTTGTACTCTAATAAAAGGAGATCTTACCATTTTAATACTTAAAAATCAATATTATGTTTTTTTTAAAACTACGTTTTGGCACCCGTGATGATATGAATGTAATGTACGTTTTTTAATTAAATAGTTATTACAAATATAATAACTGTTATTAGTTATTTAAGAAATAACGACTTTATTGTAACGCTCACCTCTATCTGTGAGTGAACGAAAGTGGCAACGCAACGCAATGTAAAATCATCCTCACGGTCCGAATGGCGATAACACCGCTGTCAGCGCTGACTATCATAATCACCGGTCCGATTGAAAAAGCGCGATGAGACCACTCACGGTACTATTAGCGTGCTAATGAATCGGACTAGTGATTAAACGCGCTCACAAGAACACCACTTGTATCTCCTTCTATCTCGCAACTAGAACATATGCTCTTCTCACTATGTTTTAATGTCAAATAAAACGCCATAACAAATTAATGAATTTTGTATATTTGTTTACTTATATACCAAAATGAGACCACTCACGGTACTATTAGCGTGCTAATGAATCGGACTAGTGATTAAACGCGCTCACAAGAACACCACTTGTATCTCCTTCTATCTCGCAACTAGAACATATGCTCTTCTCACTATGTTTTAATGTCAAATAAAACGCCATAACAAATTAATGAATTTTGTATATTTGTTTACTTATATACCAAAATAAACGAGAATACAACACTTTTAACTATTTCTTAATAATTATTTTAGGAATTTTATTACTTTCCTCAAAAACATGTTTCTAGATAAATGTCATTCTGACAGCGCTCAAAGCGATTTCACCCAGGACCGTGTTCGTAAACTAACAATTTAACACTGGGTAATGTCACTACACTATAAGCATCCCTTCTTCTCTAAGCATTTTTCAATATTTTTATCGCACTCTGTAACACTACCCAGTGTTAAAGTGTTACGTTTCCGAACACGGCTCAGAAGCAAAATCACTGTAAGTCCAATATGGCGTCTGTAATGACGTCACTATTAATGGCAAATCAACTATCGTTAGCGCGCTTACGCTCAATCGGACCGGCGCTGACAGCGCTGACATCGATTTTGTCGTGAATCGGACCGCAAAGATAGATAGCTAATAGGAAAACAAATACCTTTATACGAATAATTTATAAATATTACTTATATTTGTTTAACATATACACTAATATCCTGAGCACTTTGCCTTACGGCACCAATTTAAGCAATATTTTTTCTTTTAAATATCATCATATTAGTAATTAAATTTGTATTTCTAAGGTACCCATAGTCTTTTTTACGAAGTTTTTCTTGACAGGGTGGGTATCTACTAAAGATTATAGACTTACTATATTGGACTTACAGTGATTTTGCTTCTGGGTGAAATCGCTGTGAGCGCTGTCAAAATGACATTTATCTAGAGACATGTTTTTGAGGAAAGTATTAAACTTTCTAAAATAATTATTAAGTAGATAGTTAAAAGTGTTGTGTTCTCATTTATTTTGGTATTTATGGTAACAAATATACAAAATTCATTATTTATTTACGGTGTTTTATTTGACATTCAAACAGAGTGTGAGAAGCATATGTTTTAGTTGCGAGATAGAGGGAGATCCAAGTGATGTTCTTGTGAGCGCGCTTAATCACTGGTCCGATTCATTAGCACGCTAATAGCGCCGTGAGTGGTCTCATCGCGCTTTTTGAATTGGACCGGTGATTATAAACGTCAGCGCTAACAGCGGTGTTATCGCCATTCGGACCGTGAGGTATTTTGACAGTTTTTGTAGATAGCGACTAAACGCCATCTGTTGCGTTAAATAATAACTACTGGAAAACTCCTCATTCATCATTCGTTGTCCGTGGTTCGTGTTTTCGTTAAAAATTGTAGAAATAAAGTTAGGATTATATTATTAACAAAACATTCATTAGCATTAGTGTACATTAAACCAGTTCTATTTAATAATCTCTAACGTACATTTATCTAGGTCATTTTGAATAATAAAACCATTCTGTCATACTTATTATTTTAGTGCGAAATAAACTTTTTAGTGTTGAACACGGAAACCGCAGTGCAGATTTTTGTGATAAAATTTACTACGTAATTTAACCATGACTGAAGATTCTAAAGCTTTTGTGGAGGATTTAGGTTTAGGAGACGATAATTCTCATTCTTTGGGAGTCCCTGATGATGAGAATTTAAAATCTTGTTGGGTTTGTTTTGCAACGGAAGCTGATGACAGGATGGCTGCATGGGTTCAACCTTGTAAATGTATTGGTACTACTAAATGGGTAAGATTTTAATATTACACTACCACATTTATTGGTTTTTATTAAGTTTAAAAATCAGATGATAATGTTCAATATCTTTAATATAATAATAATATGTAGGACAATTTACAGACACAAACTAAGCTCTAGACTTGTACTATGTGTACCAGAAATAACAGTATAATACTTATTATATTTTCAAAGTCAACCTAGTACAACTCCAAAGGTGCAACCACTAGTCTACGGAGGCGGTCAAATATCTATGGCGAAAGAATCTTTACTTTTTAAAATTTTGATTAAACCTTAACAAAAAATATCTATTCACCAATTTATAAGCATGTTGAAATATTATTAAACAACCCTCTTAGCCTTTTGCCAAAAAGCATTAAAATAAAGTGTGGAGAATTTCTCATATTTTCACATCCAGGCAGAATGAGTACAATGGTCGGATTAATAGTTGTTACTAAGCAATTGCTAATGCTTAGCCCAATGCTTCGGACTGTCAAACTATATATGAAAAAACAAAATATTTATAGTTCCCAGCTGTTGCTCAGGCTAAGCAACAATTATTAATGCAACCATATTTTTTTATAATTGTTTAAATACTAGTCTTTTGAGCCATTCTTCATCTTGGTTAATTTATTTTTACTTATATCTTTTTTTTTCATGTTCCATATTCCTACCTACACCTGTATTCAAAACTAAATAAATAATTGGTATTATTGAGTTCTTAAATAACACTAGCAGATATTTATAGAAAGTTTTGTCTCTTTTCAGCAATAAAAATCAATATGAGTAAAAGAGACAAAGCCTATCTTAACTAAACAGTATCTAAGGGCTTCCTGAAGTTTATATGAGTAAGGCCTTTAGTTCTTACATATTCTTATTATTTAATTTCCTTTCATGAAATTTAAAAACTTTAAAGTATTTTTAATAAAAGTTGTATACTTATTGTAAAGTATTCAATTATTAGTTTGTATGTGGCAGGGAATAAATTTGATCATTTCTTGTATTTTGTAAGATTTGTTTTGTAATATCTGATAACATGTTTAATATTGTTTATTCAATACTAGCTGTGCTCGCGACTTCGTCCGCGTGGAATAGTTATTTTTTTATCATATAAACTTTCATCCCCTATTTTATCCCCTTGGGGGTAGAATTTATCAAAATCCTTTCTTAGGGGATGCCTACGTCATAACATCTACCTGCATGCCAAATTTCAGCCCGATCCGTCTAGTGGTTTGGGCTGTGCGTTGATAGATCACTATGTCAGTCAGTCACCTTTGAGTTATATATATTTAGATTATTCTTTAATACATATTTTTTGTGTATCTTGAACCGTTTTTTCAACGGAAGGCTTCAAAGATGAAATAATTTCTCCCGTTTTTTACACATTTACCACTATATCTTTGCTCCTATTGGTCGTAGCGTGATGTTATATAGCCTATAGCCTTCCTCGATAACTGGACTATCCAACACAAAAAGAATTATTCAATTCGAACCAGTAGTTTCGGAGATTAGCGCGTTCAAACATACAAACAAACAAACAAACTCTTCAGCTTTATAATATTAGTATAGATTAAACTATCTGTAATATTCTATTTAAAATATCAATGTCTTGTGTGAAATATTTACCATACAAAATGTATTAATTTTTTAATTTATATCCAATTGATTTAGTAGAATAAATCTCTAAAAGTTTAGGGATCTACACTCTTAATAGCTTTGCCCTTCTGCTATTATAATACACAAAATGTATCTCCAACATAATAAAATGCAAAGCCTCTTTGTGTGTTTAAACATGAGAACCATTTACCTCATTATTGTAAATTTAAAAATTAAAAGCCACATTACCATATTATGTTAGGTACCATTGATTTTCCCAAAATTTGGAGATCACATAGTGACAGCAAAAGCTTAAAACATTATCTGTTCAAGTGTTTTATTTTTCTTATGAGAACTTCCGTTGCATGCACAGGTAAAATTGCAAGGGTTACCTAGTTTATAAATAAAAACAAAACTTTGATTGTTGAGATTGTTGTACTTATCAGCTATGGTGAGGTGGGATTAAAACCCCTCCGCTGGGTACATTAAGCCACTCTAGACATTCTTGGGCACCATGATATTTATTTTATAAAATATGATATATATAATTTTTAAAGATAAAAATGCAATGAAAAAAATCGAGTGAAGATAGAAGTCCTAGTTTCTAATATTAGATGGCAGAGGAGTCTGTTTTATTTTTTGTTTTTACTTTTTCAGTATTTTATATTTTTTTATAAATTCCTTTATAGGATAATCTTGTATTAAATTTTTAAAGAAAAAAATGCAATGAAAAAATTCCTGGTGGCGGGACTCAATATGTATTTTTATAAATTTAATATAAGATTTTTCTAAAGGAATTTATAAAAATACATAAAAATATAAAATATAATATATAGTATTGTTGTTTCTCATACACAAAGTACAAGCCTAGAGCAAAGTTTGTGACCAAGGGAATATGTGTCAGACATCCTATATATTATTATTATAATAGATTTAATCTACACATTTGTAGGTACATGGATCTATAGATTTTTTTTATTGAAGCACGGATTTGACCTTGTATCTATCTGATGCTAAGCAGGCTCACAAAGTTACTTGTAGAGAAGTTATAGAGGCTGTTCTCCCAACTAAACCTAAAAATTTTGTTTTAAATTAATTCACAGCTGAAAATTTTGTTTTAAATTAATAATTTTTTTACAGGTACACCAAAGCTGCCTCCAAAGATGGGTAGATGAAAAACAACGAGGCAACATTACTCGTAGAGTGCTCTGTCCTCAATGCAAAGCAGAGTATTTAGTAGTCTTTCCCTCCATGGGTACCTTTGTAGCACTTCTCGATGCCTTAGAAGAGATCACACATAAAGTATGTCCATTTATTGCTGGAGGAGTCTTGTTAGGATCTATATATTGGATTGCTATCACTTATGGAGCTGTCACAGTTATGCAGGTGAGGTTTATTTATTTAAACACTTTAATGCAGAGTATACAAAAGTTATGTATACATAAAGGTTTGTTTTATGGGATTTTTTTTATATATTGCCCTGAGGCCATATTCTGTTTCTTTTAAAGATAATGTTAGATTACAACATAAAGGCTTTATGTACAATGGTTTGATATAAAAAAAACATTCTTCTTAGTTTTAATGTATTATTTAAAGGCCAAGTATTGTGTTGTGATAATTATGAATATAGTATGTTAATATATAATGGAATGGAGTATTTACATTTAGTTACAAAACAATATAACAACAAAATAAACCAAAACAAACAATGTTGATACAAAAATAAGTTAATTGTCTTACATAAAAATATGATATTTTTCATTTGGAATATACTTAATAATATGTTATTTACACTTTATATAAGTCAATACAAGTGTTAATGTATCTTTTGCAAGTGATGTCACCTTGAACATAGTTTTCATTTTATTTATCTAAAAAATTCATAAGTAGGTAATAAAAATATAATTTTATTTTATTAAACATCTGGGGCCTAATCAATATTTAAATGTTAAATAGATGAGTAAAAAATTACAGAACTCCATCAAATACTGTAAAATTCAAATGCTTCGAGTCCACATGCAACATTTTAACTTTGTATCTAGGTACCCGAAAACCATAAAATCCAAGCGATTTCTTGCCTAAACGAGTGGTAGTCTTCTTTGTAATGCTCGTGAATGTGATGCAAATTCGTTTTGTTGCGGTCCATTTCGTTAACGCAATATGTAGCGGGAATAGTGGCAGCGATCAATTCTGTTAAACAACAGTGTATTGATCGACCCTACAAACAAGGTTTATTCCCTTCTCGGTAATTCGTATTAAACTATGTCCATTCCATTCTTTGATCAACAATACAATTGTTGATTGAGGATTCCATTCATAACAAGACAACAAAGAAAATTGTTGAGTTTTACCGTCAGTACCTAAAACTCAACAATTTTAATATGCCCGTCAATCTAATATCCCCTTATCGGTAGAAATGCGTATTAACTGCAGGAATTTCAGGCCACATTAGTCTTGTCAATAAGCAGCAGTCTATTTGGTTTACGATTTTGAACCTTATTTCTTAGCAATACCATCATCACGGGTGCTTTTTAGCTCCCGAGAAACCGACCGAACCGGCCTCAGGGTCCCAGCGGACGGATTAACCCGTCATTTCGCCGATGGTATACGGAGGCGACACCTAACAAGTGGCGAGCTTGTTGCGGTGTTTATGATGGTATAGCCTCGTATAAAGGATGGGTAATCCGCCCATCCCAGGTCCGGCCTTGCTTAACCTTGTTATCAGTTGCGCAGTGACTTAACCACTAGGCTGGGGCCGCTTCTGAGCAATAATTTCACTATTATTCTAATTTAAAAATATTTAGAGCCATATTGTATCCCACATTTTATTTTTAGTAAAAGATGTGTATTTTTATTTGGCGTATTATTATTTTGACGTAGTGGTCTAAGATTTATATAAACTTAAAAGACAAGAAGTTGACAGCCTCCGTAGACTAGTGGTCTTGTGTCTTTGGCGTTGTATCCGGAGGTCGTGGGTTCGATTCCCACCAATGGCAACATAATATTAGTACCTACGCTTTTTCTGTACAGTTTGTCATGGTCTGGCTGTTTATAAAATATAATATGTATTATATCGTTGCTTCTGGTACACATAGTACAAGCCTAGAGTATTGCATTATTATTTATTACTAGCGGCCCGTCCCGGCTTCGCACAGGTTTGTATAACTTTAACTATATGCTCAGCGCACGCCACGGAAGGCCTCAGAAACGATACTTTTCCCCCGTTTTTAAAACATTTTTGGTTACTGCTCCACAACTATAGGACCTAGCGTGATATTATATAGCCTATGTTACTTCTGAATAATGCAGCTTTCTAATGGTGAAAAAATTATTGCAATCGGTCCAGTAGTTTTTGAGTTTATTCATTACAAACATACAAAAATACAAATCTTTCCTCTTTATTATATTAGTATAGATTAGTATTATTAGTATTAGTATAGATTATTAAGAAAAAAGCATTGTCTTTAGATTTATTTTTGATCGAGCGAATTAATATTAATTAAGTTTTGAGTCCCACACAAATATCAATAAAATGGTCTTCGATTACATGTATTTTGTTCACTATTTAAAAAGTATTATTTTCACAGTTACAACTTAATTAAAAAATCGGTAAAGGTGGAATTCCTCCCGTTAAATTTCATGTATTCCATATTTCATAAGAACAAACAACATTGTCAATGTCACATATTATTTGTTTTGCTATAATTGTGCCGCCTCCGTAGACTAGTGGTTGCTTGCGCCTTTTGTATCCGGAGGTCGTGAGTTCGATTCCCATGACAAAAAAAATATTTTTCTGTACAGTTTGTCATTGCCTGGGTGTTTATAAAAATATATGTATTATATACGTGGTGGCCGAGTTGGTTACACCTTGGACTTAAAAACACTTAGGTCCCTGGTTCGAATCCCGGTGTGTACCAATGAATTTTTAATTAAAAAAAATATGTACATTTGTTTGACAACACCACTATAGTGCCTCGGAGAGCACGTTAAGCTGTCGGTCCCGGTTTCACTATACCAACTTGTGAAACTGTTTATAGGTGGGTTATGGAGTCTATTCAAAACATCGCGACGAGCTAGCCACTTGTTCGGTGTAGACTCATACCATCGGCTACGACGAGGTGGGATTAAAACCCGGAGGGTACCTTAGGGCCGTCCAGGCTGTCTCGGGCGCCGTAAGGCACCCGTGAAGATATATATATATCTTCACGGGTGCCTAGATCGTTTGTGACTAGAGCAATACGTGTAAATTGTCCTAAATAAAAAAAAAGTAGGTAGGTACTTGTAACATTTTCTCTTTAAACAAAGATTTGCTCTTTCGCGAATGGACAAATAGTATCGTAAAATATGAAGGTTAAAGATACACTGACCTGTATGACACTTTTAACCCGAAGTCGATAGTAGTTTGATTGATGACAACGTGTTTAGTAAATAAACACTCTTTAAACGGTTATTTTCTTTGTTATTTACGCACTTGGGAGTCCGTAGAACATACGTACAAAGTTACCAAGTTAGAAGGTTGTACTTTGGGCTAATATGAGGGTCTATTGATCATACGTGGCCGAGTTGGTTAGACCTTGGACTTAAAAACACTTAGGTCCCTGGTTCGAATCCCGGTGTGTACTAGCGGAGGGATTAACCCGTCCTTATTTCGCCGATGTTATTCGGAGGCAAAACCTAACAAGTGGCGAGCTTGTTGCGGTGTTTATGTTGATATAGCCTCATTGTATAAAGCGGTCACCCATCCCATGTCCGGCCATGTCATCTGCTTAACCTTGTCATCAGTTTCGCAGTGACTTAATCACTAGGCTGGGGCCGCTTTAACTATAATAATATAATAAGTGAAGATTCTGGTTCTGTGGTTTTCAGATACTAAAAATTTAGTTAAAGAAATTGGAAACAAATTGGTCCCTCGTCTACGAACTAACGCCGCCGCTCTAGTGTCGCCTCGGGTGACACTAGAGCGGCGGCGTTTTTCTCCCAACATATTAGTTTAATTATACAACGGGGAAATATATAGTGGTGTCGTCAAACAAATGTACATACATTTTTTAATTAAAAACTCATTGGTACACACCGGGGTTCGAATCAGGGACCTAAGTGTTTTTAAGTCCAAGGGCTAACCAACTCGGCTACCACGTATATTTACATCTGTAATATTTACATCGAATATTTTTTAATTTTAATTTTTTTAATAACAATAACATCATAAATACATACGGTTTACGTGCGTACTATCACGGTTGCATTGCGACACATAACAGCAAATAAATTTGTAAGAAATAACTTTGCTATTGCGAAGCGAAAACATTTAATTTCACGATAAAGCAGGTAGGATATGCAAATCCGTCTTTGTCGCCGCTATTTCGTAACCGCATCATTTTGCCGGCATCGATCAATGCTATTGAACAACAATGTTTTGATCGACTCCATTCATGGATTTTTAGGTTCGATTACCACCAGGTAGATGCAAATTCACTTGCCGTGCAATAAAGAAAAAAAAAGTAGTAAAAAATAAGGATTCATGGTAGTTTTTTAAGTGGACAGGAAAAGTATTCGCGAACTCGAGCGTCAAAAAACATCTAAATGTTGTTTTCAGTAATAATGAAGTTTTTTTTTTGTAAAAAAAGAACATGGAGGTGTAGAATTTATTTACTCGATTCTAATTACATAATTCCTTTATAAAAAATATGTTAAGTTTTGAAATGATAACTAAAGTAATATTTTTAGAATCATAAATCAAACTTTGGGTGTCTTTTCAAAAGTTAATATATTATTTATAAAAATAGTATCTAATTAGGATCGAGTAAGTAATATTTACACCTCTACGTTCTTTTTCTGTAGAAGTAAACTTTGATATGACTGAAAACAACATTTACACGTTTTTAGACGTTCGAGATCGCGAAACCTTTTACTGGCTTCTTAAGGGCTCTGTAGTCGACTTGACGCCCATACAAACGTACTTCCGATATTACAACTTGACTGTTAATCGATGTTTAATAAATTTTTTTTTGTTGGTAATTGTAAAATTCTTTCTGTTGTGTGCAATAAACATTTTTGTATTATATTTTTAAATAGATTTTCATCTGATTAAAAAAATATCCTACACAGAAAGTTGAATTATAATTAATACAATGACCGACAAAAATATTATTTGAATTCTGCCACAAGCAGTAATAGAATATTACTGGAAGTGCAAAAGCTCAGTTTGTATAGAGTACAAAGATTTCGCGATTGCAAATGCATTGTCTTTAAGAAGTTAAAAAAAAAACTTCTACCTACATATTTTAATAATATTTCTGAGAATATACGTGGTGTCTGTGTTGGTTTGGTTAGACTTAAAAACACTGTCCCTGGTTCAAACTCCGGTGTGTACCAATGACTTTTTAATCTAACAAATTAAGTACATTTGTTTAACCACACCACTATAGTGCCACGTTTGTGAGAGCAACTTGTGAAACTGTTTATAGATGGGTTATTGAGTCTATCCAAACATCGCGACGAGCTAGCCACTTGTTCGATGTAGACTCATACTATCGGCTTCGACGAGGTGGGATTAAAAACCCTGTACCCTGAGGTCGTCTAGGCGGTCTTAGGCGCCGTGATGTTATTTATTTTTATTTCTGAGAATATTTGTATTCTTTGTTAACGAATTTCTTTTTATCCGAGTTGGTAATTGCTTAAGCAATTATTGTATGGTATGTATACACATATTGGTTTGGTTATTCACATTACAGTTATACCTGTGCAAACTTGCCTGACCTACCACTTTTGATGTCAATAGGTCGTTATCCTTCAATAGGTTTTTTGCATATTTAAACCTATTACTACTACGTAAACTTAGAATACTATCAATATAGTAAATAGCAACGGAGAGATGGGAATTAAACAGCCTGGGTGCCCTGAGGTCGTTTAGGTTTAGGGCGCCTATTTTTATTTTTTTGAATATTTTTTTATTTTATTATTAGGCCCGTTAATGAGAAAATGTTAGCGTGAAAGGTTAGTTTTTTTGGAACGACTTGTTGTTCCATTACCAAAAAAATATTTATTTTAACAAATGTAAACTTCAAGCGCTTCTTAACTAACCAAACCAAACTGTAATGTTAATTTAAGAAAAACTACATAAAAAATGTAAAATATTGCATACACTTTCAAGTGTATGCAATATTTTGCATATCTACTTTTAAAAACAAAAAAATCATATTAAACATTTACAGTAATATCATAAAATCCGAAAAAATAAAATTTCAAAGCTATATTATTAGCACGATTTATTTCTATCGAACAAACTATTTTATTTTACGTTTCTGACTTAACATCTGTACCCCTAGTGTGAGTTTTCTAACTATTACATTGCGTTTGAGTTAACTAAAATTTGTATGGGAAATGGTTCAGCGCTCCAAGCGGAAATTTTACGAACTAGAAATGCGGTCGTGTGATTGGTCAAAATGTTAACGCGGTAGTATAGTTAACGCGAAAGTAAACGTTAAAAAAACTTACACTAGCACCGCTGTACCCCTAGTGTGAGTTTTCTAATTATTACTTTGCGTTTGAGTTGACTAAAATTTGTATGGGAAATGGTTCAGCGCTCCAAGCGGAAATTTTGAGAACTAGAAATGCGGTCGTGTGATTGGTCAAAATGTTAACGCGGTAGTATAGTTAACGCGAAAGTAATCGTTAAAAAAACTCACACTAGGGCTACTGTAGCCCTAGTGTGAGTTTTTTTACCGTTTACTTCCGCTTGGAGCGCTAAACCATTTCCCATACAAATTTTAGTTAACTCAAACGCAAAGTAATAGTTAGAAAATTCACACAAGGGGTACTACAGGATATTAGTGATATAACATCGCTAATATCCTCCAGATTAAGAAAATATTTTATCTTCCCCTAAAATAAGTCACTTTCTTTAAAAAAATCGGAACTATCGACGCAATCTCTGAACTCATCTCACCTTAAAGGAAAAAAGAATACTCGTTTAAAATAAATAAAATACTTATAATTTCTCTTGTTTCTTATCTTTTGCCGTTACAAAGACACTATTACTATCTTGCTTAGTATTACTATCAATCACAAGAATAAAGAGAGGTCAAGTACGATTATTACTTACGCACTTAGGGTTCCATTTTCATATTACACTCAAAATATTTACTTGAAGAGTAAATAACTACTTAATGTAACTAACAAAAATATGTTTACAATGATATTTTATTTAGCTACCACTATAATATTTACCTACTGCATAAATATATCTATATTTTATATATGTATTACAGCAGAGCCTCTCTAACCCGAACACCCAAAATTTATACCCAGTTCGCATTATAGCATGTAGATATTTTGAAAGTTGGCATTCTTCGAAGTAAAACTATGTTTTAGTGATTTAAAATATATTTTAAATATGCAAAATTGCTATATAATTAAAGTATTATGATATTTTTAAAATAATATATATTTTTTAAAAGTATTTCAATTTAGTGCTTTGGCGAGTAACGATATAAAAACGCTTTGTCTCTTAATTTACGCAAAAACATTCTTTCAGGATAGTAAAATATGTAGCTTCATCATGTGTGCAGTAAGTAGCTCTTACTGCTTGAAAACGGAAAAATGAGAAACGGCGGTTGCGCAGGGGTATGGCTAGGGATTTCAATCCCGCGGGTTTGATGATCCCGCACCCTTAAAATAATGATATAAATTTCAGCTAAATTTAGGACAACAAACAATTTCTCTTTATTTCTTTATACTTTACACTTTACCTAGCATTGCAATGCATTCTTCTGGGTACAGCAAGTGTTTGTTAATCATTAATTTGATTAAAAAATCTTACGGAACCTCAAACATAGTAAAAACAAATCCTTTCTTTGATATCTTAAGATAAACAGCTTTTGTTTAAGATAACATGATTTCATTGTCATTTGAGAGAACAGCTGTAAGATGACTAAATAAATGTATTATAATGTTTTTGTTTGAGGTCATTCACTCTATCTGTGACCTGGATTTTTGCTGATTACAATGTTATTTCATTCTATTGTCCTTCCTTAAGGCTTGAACAACAGCCAATGTGTATTCAGGGTAGCCACTTTCTGGAAGACATGGAAAACCGGGAAAAGTCAGGGAAAACGCTAGAAGGTCGGGGAACATATTTAAAGTATACACAACTTGCTACTGTAAACGACTGGTAACCTAAGCGGGGCGATTTCATCAAGTGCAAAGTAATTTTTTAAAGATTGTGAAATATATCTAGTTGTTATATTTTCCGAATTTATTGCTAAATATAATTGTTTCTATTTTGTAATAATTTTTATCTCAAATACATTTTTTTTCCAAAAATCAATTATAAAAAAAAAAAAAAATTTTTTTGGTTTATTTACTTTTTGAAGCTCATTAAGGTAATATTAAATATTATTTATTTCATGTAAATCTTTACAGATATTTATGAATAGTAAAAAAAAAATTAACAATAAGGTCTAGAGTGTGTTTGGTTAGGTTGCTATACAGGGTGAATTTGAAAGGATGTACTTTGGGCTAATATGAGGTTCTGCTCATCAAATCGAACAACTTTTCCCATGGAACCATGAAAAAATGAAAAAAATGTCCACGTCATACGGAAAACTGTCAAGTGACCGATAGCTAATTCCTATAATGAGTGGTTCGTTATTCCCATGCAAATATGTTAACGTCTGTCATGTTTATATGGGAATTACGAATCGTTTCTGTTACCGTGAATTAAGGGAATTGGCCTGTAGTCATATTTCAGTCTGTGGGTTAAACACAATAGCAAAAATAATGTCCCATTCAATTCGGTTTCAACCTCCCCCGTTTAATTTAAAATAAATTGGATATATAATTTAATAAAATACAGCCCATACATAATGTTCGTAAATCTTAAAAACAAACATTTTATTTTTA
The DNA here is from genome assembly GCA_947458855.1 of Monopis laevigella. Classification (NCBI taxonomy): domain Eukaryota; kingdom Metazoa; phylum Arthropoda; class Insecta; order Lepidoptera; family Tineidae; genus Monopis; species Monopis laevigella. The sequence continues at coordinate 7,031,170 of OX381599.1, read as the reverse complement.
TATAAAAATATCGAGTTCTTGAAGAATTCTTTTTTTTTTGTAGAGCAGAACATTGACCCTACATCCACCTGATGGTAAGTGGCAATGTAACGTCCAAGAATGTCTCAACCAATATATAGTAGCAATGATGCTTCAATTGGTTGATTCCACTATGTCTGCTTGAGAAACTTATTTGTGCCTCGCTTAAAGGATTTTAGATTAAGAAGATAAATAAATTGAAGATTTTGTCTCTTTTTACCGATAAAAATGAATATTTCAATATGCGTAAAAGAGACAAAACCTATTTTAACTGAGTATTCTTCACGGACTCAATAAGTTTTTTATGAATTATATTTTATAAATATTATAGTATTTTTATTTTATGGTATTATTTTAAAATTTAAAATTTTTTATTGCAATAAAAGGTTTATCCCTTAGGAATTATCTACCAGCTAACCTTTAGGAGAGTGAAAATTCTAATATAGGGTGCACAGATTAGTGTAAATCAAAATACATAAACTGCATAGATACAATTACTTAAAATAAATAATATAGCAAAAGTAAATACATAAATATATGTTTAAACCTAATCTAAATTATGATAATGAGAAATGAGTAATTTATTGAAAATGGCGAGAGACGGAGACTGTCTGATGTTCATAGAATATACCCATATATAATAATATATGTTATTGTATAGAATATGTATTAATTTATTTCAGGTAGTAGGCCACCGAGAAGGTCTAGAGATGATGGAGTCAGCAGATCCTTTAGTACTCCTGGTGCTGTTGCCCACCATACCTGTCACCCTGATTAGCGCCAAGATGTATAACTGGGAAGACTCAGTGCTGCAGTTCTTAAGGAAATCGTGCTTAAAAATACCTGCCTTAGGGTATATATTGCCTTTTGGATCGTAAGTATTTTTATTTATTATGGATGCCTTTCGAATAATGAGAATAAAGTTATCTAACTTTGATGGTAAGCAAACCTGTTCATGAACATTTAATATATTATCACTGGTGTTCATAAAAGCTTATTAAATCCTTGAAGAACACTTTAGTTAAAATAAATTTTGTCTCTTACCCATATTAATTTTTGTTGCTAATAAAAGAAACAGAATTTTCTGAGGTACTAGTAGCTACAGGTATGCTGAGGCCGTCTAGGCGGTCTCGGGCACCGTAAAGCACCCGTCATAATAAATTATTATTATTATATAAAATGTTCATGAACAGGTCTGTTCACCAGTCAAATACAAAGTCACATGACGCCCTTAAAAAAATACTAACACTAAGATGTCGATTGCAGTGCCTCTATGTTTTTTTTTTAATTGCTCAGATAAGCCGTTTTTAAACTTAAGGGCTGTGAGGCTCTACCATGGGATTGCGCATTGTAGAAACGTAACGTATTCATTTACGTATACGTGAGCAACAACCTGTTACCAAAAATAAAGCGATCCTATTGGTTGTTGCTCACGTATACGTAATTGAATACGTTACGTTTCTACAATGCGCAAACCCATGGTAGAGCCTCTGTTGACGCCCATACAAACGTACATCCAAAATTACAACTTGGCTGTTAGTCGAAATTCATTTATTATTTTTATGTTGGTAATTGTACGCAAAATCTTTCCATTGTGAGTATTAAATATTGTTGTATAAAGTTTTTCTGATTGCGAAAAAAAAAACCCAGCACAGAGTTATTAATAAATACAATGACAGACAAAAATATTATTTTAATTTTGCGAGGAACAGTAATCGAGTATTACTGGAAATGCGAATGCTCATTTTGTATGGAAAACGCAGACTTCGCGATTATGAATATAAAGTCTGTTAATAATAATACAAATTTATTGCATTACATAAATTTTAAAACATTACCATTTTACACAGTGGGGAGGATGTTGTAAATTTAAATCTTAAAAAAAAAAAAGTACAAAAGTAATGTATTCAATATACATGGAAATCGTTCTTATATAATGTTTAGCTTTTTAGTAATCAATTAAAATTTATGTAAAGTTTAATAAATTATATTTTACTGAATTGCAACTTGTTATTTATATTCTTAACATTTTAATTTATTAAGTTTTTTATTTATTAAGGCGAGGTGAGTTCAGATATTGCGTCGATAGTTCCGATTTTTTTAAGAAAGTGTCTCTTTTTAGATGACCACATTTTTTTTTTCTTAATCTGTAGATATAATTGCTAATTTAACAATTATATCTACAGATTAAGAAAAAAAAACAACGTAAAATAAAATAGTTTGTTCGATAGAAATTAATTGTGAAAATAGCTCTGAAATTTTCTTTTTTCGGATTTTATGCCATTACTAACAATGTTTAACATAATTTTTTTGTTTATAAAAGTGTATATGGTAAAAAAAAGAAGATTGTTAATTCATATTTTATATTTTTTATGTAGTTTTTCTTAAATTAGTATTTAAACGCATTGTAACTTACGACATTTTTTTTCCGTGCGACTTTTGGTAGTCTACGCTGCTTAGTCTTATCAGAAACCGTACTTATAACGCTGAGATAAAACAGGAAAGTAGATACAAATACGTAATTTCACTGACGAGCATACCTCGCCTTAGGTTTATTATCTTTTTTAAATGTATTAATAATATTTATACTACACCTGCTCGGAAAGTAGGTTCTTACTTGCGTAAGAATAGGTCAGAAAGTATGTCTTTGTAGTCGTACAAATATGCGAGAGGAAAAAGTGTATGAAAATCCATTGTTAACGTGCTTAAGCGGGAGGAAAAAGTATATGAAAATTCATTGTTAACGTGCTATTTTTTTTTTAATTTTTTTTCTTCAATTCTTCCAAATTAGGAAAGGCAAGGGTTCAAAGCCATACAGCCTAGTTTTTTTTTACAAGTTCGAAATTTTATTCAAAATAAAATAAAAGTATTGGTTTATTGGCTGTTTACTTTCTTTGCATTTTTGATTTATTAAGTTTTAACAACTGTAATAATTTTAATATAAACTTTATTTAATAGAGATTTTATTTTTTATTTTCCTCGTAGGTGTAGTATAAAGCACTATGTATCACTCGGCGAGAAAGTGCGATTCCTAACTCCAGCGAATTAAGGCTCAAACTTCGCCCTCGTTAGTAATCGGTGACTTTCTCCCCTCGGTGAACAATGTACTATTATTAACCACAAAAAAATACTTTTCAGAATAGAAAATGAAAGAGAAGCAATAGTGTCCGGCCAAAGTAACACTACAAATGACACGACAGTCCGACTTTCTTCTACAAGAATATTCTGTTCAGCCCTACTTCTACCCACAATATCAACTCTTATAGGCAAAATATTTTTCCGTTCCATACAAAATAACTTGCACAGAACTATACTTGGCGGTTTAACCTACATTACTATTAAAGGTGCTTTAAAAATTTACCATAAACAAATGTTATATATTAGGCATTCTAGTAGAAAAATATTGGACTATACAGAAAATAATTTAAAGACCTACAGGCGAAATATTTCTAGCTCCACAGAGGTTGCTGTTGTAAGTAATAGAGACGACAGTGAGCAAGTTATTTAAAGTTAGTTAAATTATATAGTTTGGTTTAGAATTAATTATTGTGATTATATAGACTTTGTACTTTAATTTCAAGTGATTTTGAGCATATTTTTTATATCAATATTTTAGGTGGTCTCTATAGATTTGCTAGTCCGACCGGCGATTTCTGTTACCAGCCCATACAGATGCAACAAACGTCAAGTGACCTAGTCATGCTAGTTTTTAGTCTGTGGGTTCATTAGTTTTCAGGAGCTACTGCTTCTCTAGATTTCTTGTCGAGGTAGTAGTCTCCTTTCAGGGTGAGGGTTTTTGAACTAGCAGTTGATTTGACGATAAAGAAGCGACTATATTTGTCTGCGAGTGGCATACATCAATGTTGTTAAACAAGGGCTTTGCTAGTATTGGACCTCCTTATTCATGGACTTTGTTGGTCTACTTACCATCAGGTAGATACCAAGTAACATGCTTCTGTAAAAAAAAAGTTACTTGTAATAATTTTATTTAAACAGCTTTTATTCATGTTTTGAAATAAAAGACCAATGTTATTAGCTATCCATGGATTCACCGTGCTGGTGTAGTGTCCATCGTGAGATTGGAAGGAAGGGGGATGAACTGCAGCGTTCCTGGACTTGAGACCCCGAAGTAGGTTTAAAGGTCTTTCCGATATCAACTCTCCCCTTCACTGTGTTCACTAACCTCTCTACCCAACCAAATACTATACGAATCTGTCAGCGCCATCTTGGAAACGCGTTACTTGAGAGTTCTGACTGCTGATCTCGAGAGGCCACTTAGATACTTCAAAAGACAATGCTGGAATTCTTCTCCCACTGCATAAAGATGAGTTTTAAAACCGTTTCTATTATTTTTTTCAAATAACTCATTTTCACCTAAAATTAAGTACAAAGGATACAGACTTCAATCAATTCATGGAAGTATAAATAAATAGGAAAGTGGCCTAAAATCGTCTTTCGAACGATATGTCAAACATTTTAGTTGTCGCCATATTCTAGTCTCACTTCTAGAGCATTGATTGTCAAAGTAAAAAATATTTATTTCATATAAACCTTTACAGGCATTTATGAAAAGTAAAAGAAAAAATGTATATATAAGGTATATATATATATATAAGGTCCAAGTGTGCACTTGACCAGGTCTCCATTCCTCTCACAGGCAAATATTGAAAATATAAAAAAAATAAACAGATAGTACTATTAAACTATTGTCCTTGCGGGAGAAAAAAAAACAACCAAACCTCACACACACTACATAACCAACTAGTTTAACCTTTACAGGCATTTATGAAAAAAAAAAAAAAATACGTAAGGTCAAAGTGTGCACTTGGCCAGGTATTCCTCCCACAGACAAATATTTAAAATATAATAAAAAATAAACTGATAGTGAACTATTAAACTATTGTCTTTGCGGCAAAATATATTGGTTATAATAATTTTTGTTTTGGTTTGTATGGCGCGCGGCCATATTCTGTTCTTATGTTTGGCGATTTAGGGCTCTTCCGTATAATAATATACTTCTCTGGAGAGGGTTTCTGTGACTTGTTTTCTTGTACCTTTATGAAGAGTCTTTAAGAGTCTATAAAAGGTAAATTGTTTGAAGTTTGTGTACATATGTATATTGTTTTTTTTTGTACCTTTATAAGTTGCTTTACTTGACATTTTGATTATTTCAATGAAATTATAGCTCCAATAAATAATTTTGAGATAATAAAATCATAATATTACATAAAATACTAAACATTAATATACATAGTGTCAGAGTCTGTTTGTACCAATTATGTTTTTATTTAAAAAAATATGTACTTGACGCCCATACAAACGTACTTTCAATATTACAACTTGGCTGTTGGTCGAAGTTATTTTTTCTTTGTGTTCGTAATTGTACGCAAAAATCTTTCTGTTGTGGGCAATTTTTTTTTGTATTATATTATGAAGTATTTTTTTCAGATATCGAAAAAAAAAAAATGACCCACCACAAAAAGATTAATAAATACAATGAAAAATATTATTTTGATACTGCGACAACAGTAATCGAGTATTATTGGAAGTGCGAAAGCTAATTTTGTATGGAGAACGCGGATTCGCGATTACGAATGCAGTGCCTTTAAGCTATCGGTCTCAGCTATACCAACTTGTAGATGAATGATTTATTGAGTCTATCCCGATGCCGCGACGAGCTGGCCACTTGTACGGTGTAGACTCAGAATTCCATCGACTACGACGTGGTGGGAATAAAACCCCACCGCTGGGTACCCTGACCCCGTCTCCACCCGTGGTATTACTAAATAATAGTGTTGAGTATAGTGCATTTAAATCAATTTAAAATTAATATACCTACAATAATATAAATCAAGATTTTTAATAGCTTATTGGCTCAAATTAACTATCAGTTTACTGCATGCAATAAAACTTTGCGGTCCGAACCTCGCCAAAATCTTTATTAACCCTCAAAGCGGTCCGAATAAGCGTACCTAAGCGCGCTAACGGTACACTTTTTGACATTAATGGTGACGTCATGGTAGACGCCATATTGGATTTACAGATATTTAGCTTATGAGTTAGCGTGTGAGCAGGGTTGATATGATTTAAATCACTTGATTTAAATCAGTGATTTAAACGCGATTAAAATCAAGTGATTTTTTTATAAAAATCAATGATTTAAATCAACTTCCTTCGATTCAAACTGCATGTGTCAAATGTGGGGATATCCCGAAATTTAAACTTGCGACTGAATCAGTCCATTTAGCCTTTGACCCGGTCATTTGTGATTGATTAGTGAAAGTGAATACAACAAAATGTCGGGTAGGAACAAAGATGCTGTATGGGTTTATTTTGATGTATAACCGAAGAAGAATTGGAAATAATTAAACAACTGCTATGTACAGTTGCTTCTTCCGCTGGGGTTGAAAGAATATTTTCGGCATTTAATTTGGTGCACAGTAAAATAAGAAATAGATTAGGCACCGAGAAGGCAGCTAAATTAGTCTTCCTTTTGAACTAAACTAATTACCTATTTTTTTGTTTATAACATTAAGTGATTTTTTTAAGTTATTTGATTTTAGAAGAAGTATATAATTTTATAATGTTTTTTGTTAATATGGAAACATGTGGAACTGTTCTGTTAAAATGAACGATTTATTAAATAAAAATGTCTTTTGTTAATTTTATTAAAAATTGAAATAAAAAAATATTTGTTATTTCATTAATAATTGATTTCAAATTGAAAAAAGATAAGATTGTTAAAAAAAATCAAAAAAATCTGATTTAAATCAAATAAAACTGATTAAAATCAAATAAATCGGATTTTTTGGATTTTTTAAAAAAAATCATGATTTTTATCAACCCTGCGTGTGAGGTATTTATACATATACAAAAGGTAGTAATGATTTTTCTTGATTCATACATTTGTCATGATGTTTTATTTGACATAAAAAGGTGAGTGAGAGGAGCATATGCGTGAGTTGCGAACTAGAGCGTGATACAAGTCATGTTTTTGTGAGAGCACCTATTCACTGGCACGCTAATATCGCAGTGAGTAGTCAAATCGCGCTTTTTGATTCGGACCGGTGGTTATGAATGTCTACGCTAAAAGCGATGATATCGTGGTTCGGGCCGTAAGGTGAAAGTCGGCTGTAGTGAATGAAGAATATGATTATGTATAAATGTCAAATATTTTTAAAACTTGATCTAATTGTAGAGATAGCAAACTTAATTATGAGGTTTGTTTAAATTATTCATATGTGATATTTTATTTTCAAATAAATATATAAAATTGTGCATAATTTGTTAAAACTTTAAATAATGTGTATTTAAATATTTCTAGAAAAGGCCATCATTAGAAAATTTGGATTAATTAATTTTTATTTACTTACATAATAATATAAATATGTAGTTAGTGTAAAAAATGGGATAAATTTAAAAGTAATTTAAGTTTTGTTTCTCCTTATTAAATAAGCTATTGAATCATTTTCATTTGACCCTGTTTCTTTTTAGAATAATGGCAAAAAAGACACCTAGTTTTATTATGACAAAACAAGTTTTTTTTAATGAATTTTGAAAATGTATATAAACACTTTTTAACAATGAATTTAATAATTATACAATAGAGTTTTAAACAAGTCATTCTTTACTACGATTTTTTGTTTTAAATATTAAACTATAGTGTTTTCACAATAATGACAGCGCCCAGTTTCTCGATTTTTTTGTTTTAATTACTTCAATGTCAAATATTTAAAAATGGTGGATTTTACAAATAGCTCTCAAAAATATTATTGGCAGTTTTAATATATTAAGTAATAATTTAAAAAATCGAGAAACCGTTCGTAAGAAGTTTCATATACTGAAAACAAATTTTATGTATTTAAGTTGTTTTTTTTACTTAACAAAAAAATAATGTGTTAAATAAAAGAAACATTTTTTTCTTTATTAATTTTCTTGAGAATGAAATTCCAGATTTTAGGAAGAAAAACAGCTTTCAATAGTTTCACCTTTTTGATTCTAATACTCGTAGCCATGACAATGTTTTTTTTTATGTTAACAAGGTTTGGTACCCATTTTTAACGAAAATTGAGCCTACCTTGTACTTAACTTTTAATACATTGTACAAAAATGTACTTTAAACGTCAAAACGATATATTGCTACAATTTATAACAACAAAAATTGCAAAATAAAATTCATGCATTTAAATCAATGGTATTTTAAATAAAGCTATACTCTATATATATACTGTCATCATTATGTCATTACATAGGTACATACATACATGCAATATACGTGGTGGCCGAACTGGCTTAAATCCCGATGTTAACCAATAATAAAAGATATGTAGATTTATTCGACAACACCACTATAGTGCCTCTGAGAGCACGTTAAGTTGTCGGTCCTAGTTTCACTATACCGACTTGTGAAACTGTTTATAGGGTTGGTTACCCTGAGGCCGTCGTGATTGTACGTGGTCATTACATTAATTAAACTTTATATATATGTAATAGCTTACTGGCTCAACTGTCATTTTAGTGCATCAAATTAAAAGTCGGAGTATAATGGGTTCATTTCATAACAGAACCTTTCTATGAAAAGGTTGTATGGTGGTCTTTATTTCACATGGCTATAAAAAGAAAAGATCTTTCTACTACGTAATGTCTTTTATAAAAAGACTATTTTACAAAATAAAAAGTAAAAAAAACAAAGATTTTATGACAATTATGACTAGAAACATGGAGTCAGGTACACCCACAGAGTCGCTGTGGGTACACCACACAAGTCCTGCGAATAAAACTGGAACTAAAAATTTATCTTGTAGTTTGACAGAAGTGTGCGACAGAAGCGCCACGGCTATCGGATTTGAGTGGTTGTTCCGACTCCTTATTTATGGCCTGACTATATATTATATATATAGATATGTATGAAAAGACTATAGTGTTTGGACCATCCAAAAGAAAAAATAATGTAATGAATAAGTGATAAACAGAAGCTTGTCAGATGTGAAATATTTAAATTTATTTATATTGAGAAAGGAAAATTCGTATTAAAAAGTAGAGAGTGTAGTAGGAAAGCGTTAACTATTAATAAGAAAGATACGACTAGATGCTAAGCTGATATCTCCCAACTTCACTACAATCCAAACGCGCTAATAGATGTTGCTTAAAAATATAGAGGAGATAAAATTTGCCCCGTTAAAAACATTAAAAAAAATTACACATTTTGTTTTTACAGCTATTTAACATTCAAATGTTTTATTAAGTTCATAATAACTTAACACGTTGTTTTTCACTATAAACAATAAAAACTCTAAATCAAAGTCATTAAAAATGGCTACGCAGTAAGAAATGGAAGGCAATATTTGTATCTCTTTCTCCAAGCGCGTTTTTATATTTCTATCTCACATAAGCTTTACGATGTTCCAATGTCAACCGCTTGGATGTTTTTACTTCAATAAAAAACTACGCCGACAACTTCTACGAAGACTAGTACTCTTAAATCTGTGAAGACAATAAATAATAGTTGTCAGAGGCTAAATTATCGCACCAGATAAACCGAAAGAAAAGGCAAAAAAAACTACGCCATATTGCGGATAACATAGAAACTAATTTCTTGTTTTGTGACTTGTTTGCCTATAGATAAGTTTATTATATTTATTTACTGGTCAGGCTTGAATTAAACAATGTTTATCTATTATTACAAATACAAAAAAAAATCTTTAGAACCAAATTTACATTATATAAAAGTAATGACTTGTTACTAGACAAGCTGTTTAGTAGTAACAGATTGTCTATGTAGTTGCGGACAAAAAATCCATCAGAGGCTCTACCATGGGTTTGCGCATTGGGGAAACGTAACGTATCTATTTACGTATACGTGAGCAACAACCAATAGGATCGCTTTATTTAATCCTGTTACCAAAAATAAAGCGATCCTATTGGTTGTTGCTCACTTATACGTAAATAGATACGTTACGTTTCCCCAATGCGCAAACCCATGGTAGAGCCTCAGATGGCGTCACTGTCGCAATTGATCGATTTTGATATATTACCTAAATTTAAGTCGCTAGCGATAAAATATTTCGCGCCAATAACCCTAGACATAGTAAGACATTTTTTTTATTAACATTTTCATAGTAGATTATGACATTTGGGTTTAAAAACTTTTTTATGAAAAAAGAACTTCTGAGGAATCGCCTTAAAGATATTGTAAAAAAATGAAATTTTGAGAACTATAAACGGCGAGCGTGTGTTTAGTGAAAATGGTAACGCAATGTTAACGGAATAGTATAGTTAACTTAAAAGTTAACCTTAAAAAAACACTAGGGCTACAGTACAGTAGATAGCAAGAATTAGATTACCTTAATAGAATGGCTGTAGGTATGTTCAATGTTCATGTCTATACTTTATTTACTTTGCCATAATCACAGATTTGATACTGTGAGATCTCGTTGAGTTGAGAATGAAAATTATGTTTTTGGTACCATGGAAAGTTCAATAGCATTGTTTTAAGTGACCATTGATTAGCGAGTTCGATTATTTAATTAATTAAAAAAAATATATAGAATTTTATGGAATTTCATATGTATGAAATGCGTAATTTTGGATTACAACTCTGAACGATATTCTTGTATCGATGTTGGTGATTACTCACAGGTGATACTGTACAGGAGAAGGTCATTGTAAAAAACTAGTTTCATAAATTTAATAGATTTTTTTTAAATATTTTATAATACTATTCCTTTCTTAATGAAACTAAAACTGGTTCAACCTTTAATTCGATACCAGATTTAACATTTATTTACATCAAAATAACCGATAGAAAAAGCCAAAAAAAATATCATATTTATTTTAAGACTGCCATTGGCAGAATTACTCGCAAAGTAAAACGCCATTTATCAAGAAATTTAATTAGAAATATATTTTAATATCTAAATTGCTAATTAATTGTGGTGAAATTCACGCGTTTAAATTAATAGCGGATTATTAATAATAATCCCATTATATAAAATAATTTAAAGTCAGAAACTGTATGCAGTCGAGACAACCACTAAAGTCTGATACTAGTGGCGCTTGTGTAGCACACTTCTGTCATACTACAAGAAAAAAAAATAGTTCCAGTTTAAGTCGCAGGACTAGAGTGGCGGTGCTGACTCATGAAACTAATAATAATATATGGAGCCGTCATAGTGCCTTAAATGACCTTTGAAACGAAATGTCAAACGAGTTCGTTGCCGCTATATTCTGTTCTCACTTCAATCAACGCTCAGGATTGCTTTTGTTCTCACTTTTTTTATTTGTATGGCGGTGGCCATGTTTTGTTGTCAAAACTGGAAAGGCTATTTTAAACCCATGGGCATCTCCATTTATCTCTATGTGTTGACTAGACTGGAACTAAGAATAATATATGATGAAAACCCTAAAGCCTTAAATTGTCTGTAAAACGTAACGTCAATCGTGTTCGTTACCGCCATATTGTGCTTTCACTTCAATCAATCAACGCTTAGCGATTGCTTATTAATAATTATTCTTCTCTCTTTTTGAGGTTGTATGGCGGCGGCTCACGTTTGGTAATGCGATTTTAGGCATTACGGCGGCTCCCTATACATATATATCTCCATGGTTCTGACTCTAGAACAGGTTTTTGCCTTACCCTCGAACTGTCAAACCTTACGTTACATTGTTGGTTGAACCATAGATTAACTAGTCTTGTATATTTAGTCTAGATAAAATTGTTATAACTACATAATATTTTTTTGTATATATGTTTTATTAATGCTTACAAAAAGCAAAACTCCTTATTTTTTTAATAAAAAAAACATTATTTTTCTATTTATTGTCTTTTTTTTAAGCTTCCGCCAGTTGTGTTTATGCCCACACGAACGTATCCGTTTCATGAAAGACTTCTCGCGGCAAAAAGTGGAACTAAAAAATTTTGATTAAACAAAGTATATGCACTTTAAAATAATTTTTGGGGACTCTTAAAACAGCTTATTATCAATGTTCTTTCGCGCGACTGCAGCGCCCTCTTCTACAGGAATTCTTTAGTAAAACGAACTTTACTGAAATATTTTTACAAGTGTTTTACAACTTGGCTGTTGGTCGTATTTCAATAATTATTTTTATATTGATAAAAATCTTTCAGGACTATGAAATACTTTTGTATTATATATTATAATATTTAAATAGTTGTTTTACTGATTAAGAAAATGTCCGCTACAGGAAAATTAATCTATACAATTACCGACAAAAATATTATTTTAATTCTGCGACAAACAGTTTTGAAATACTTACGATCGCAAATGGAAATTGATAAGTAGTACGTACCCATTTTGTAACTATAAATTTATCTGCCAATTGGTAACATTTCGTTATCATTATTGGCAACAACAAACATTACGAGAGAGCATGTTGTCATCAGTGTGAGTTTTTTTAACTTTTACTTTCGCGTTAACTATACTATTGCGTTAACATTTCGACCACACGACCGCATTTATAGTTCTCAAAATTTCCGCTTGGAGCGCTGATCCATACAAATTTTAGTTAACTTAAACGCAAAGTAATAGTTAGAAAACTCACGCTAGGGGTACAGTAGGCCTGTGAATGTGAGTTTTTTTAACGTTTACTTTCGCGTTAACTATACTATTCCGTTAACATTTCGACCAATCACACGAACGCATTTATAGTTCTCAAAATTTCCGCTTGGAGCGCTGATCCATTTCCCATACAAATTTTAGTTAACTCACAAAGTAATAGTTAGAAAACTCAATGACGATCATTATTATAGTTCATAAACCCACGATATGATACAGAATCAATAATTAGTCTAGTAAATATATTCCGTTAATCATTATACTTATTTAAATAATTACATAAGTTAATTAAATGCTAATTTAAAATAAAAGAAATAATAAACACTTGTGTTGAATGCCCGTTGCATTGAAAGAAAGTTTGTGATTGGTCAAAAATAAAATAAACCAATCACAACGATGCGCATCAAAATTTGTCCGCGGAAAGAATAAAAAGGAGCGCAAGTGGAAGCGTCCCGCATTTTATATCTAAATTCATAGTAATAATTTGTCTTTTTAAATTTATTAAGTGCAATTTTTATAAACCCGAAAGTAAGTGCAATAACGTATAAATCGAGTTCAAAGCCTGTGATTCAAATATTAATCGGATTGAATTTCACAGGGGTTCATAGTACCCGGTTAGAGTTACCCATGCGTGAATTGTCCGCATAGGATCTAGTGCTGGTGAAATCCGTCTGCGAGTTCTATCAGGGGCTGAGGAATTGATACAACGACCGAGGACAGATGCAGGACACCATCCACGTCACATCTTCGTCGTGAAGCTGGTGCTGCTGCCAAAAGGACCTCGGGCGTCTCCTCATCCCATGTGGAATCCTTGGCCTAAAAGGTGACCTATATGTTCTAAATTCGTGTTAGGCATTTGCTATACGCTTAGGCGGTAGTGTGTCCCTCTTAGGCAGTGTCGCGGAACGACATCTCCAGTCAATGCTATAACCCATATATAAAAACTTAGTATATAAACTGTTAAATAAATTGTACCTTTAGTCTTAAGTTAGTTTGTAAGTTTTATTGTTTTGTTGTGTAAATAAATTAATTTGTGTGATTGTGAAGTGTATTTTAATTCCACCTCTGTCAAGGCGCCCTGAGAGTTATAGAGTCCCTTTCCTTGAGCCGGTGGTAGCAGATTCTCTTGTCTCGAGAGGGACAAGAAAATAGGTTACAACACTAGGGGTACTGTGCAGAAAAAAGCATGTGTACTTAAGCAATAAAATATAGTGCATATGTTTCATAAAATAACTTTCACTAAGGCCACGGTACCTTAGTTCACCAATAAAATATGCTCTTAAGGGTTCTGCAGTCGTCTTGACGCCCATACAAACATACTTCCAATATTACAACTTGGCTGTTGGTCGTAGAACAATTGTTATTTTTATTTTGGTAACTGTACGTAAACATCTTTTCAGTGTGGGTAAAAAATATTTTTGTATTAAGTATATTTTTTTTTTCGGATTTCGGGAAAAAACCCCCAGAAAGATTAATAAGTACAATGGCCGACAAAAAAATATATTTTATACAATAATCGAGTATTACTGGAAGTGCAAAAGTTAATTTTGTATGGAGAACGAAGACTTCGCGATTACGAATGTAGTGTCCTTAACAGTTATTAAAAAATATATAACGTAATAATTGCACTGTATCTGAACATACATAATCAATGTTTAGTATAAACGATTAATAAATAATATAAGCTATCTTTGTGAAAAACCATCGTTATCTCAGATAAGTAAATCGGTTCCGTACTATCTTATCGGCCGAGGAATCGAACCAATGTCAGTGGAGTTTGTAGACAAATCGCACGTCATGTTATGCACATTTATGTAAAATCATTTTTTGCAATTGTATATATAACTGTACTTAATTAATCAATTAAATAATTTTGTGCCCAAAGTGTTAGTTGCAGTGCCTAAAAACTTTTTTTTAAAATTATAAGTGTTGAAAAGTGAATAAAATCGTGGCGTTGTAGCTTCATGTCATAAAATAATTATTGGTAAGTAAGTATATGTACCTACTTATATTGTTTACCTATATTTATTAGTTTATTATTACAAAGTATCGTGGCGGCCGAGTTGATTAGGACTTGGACTTAAAAACACTGGTCCCTGGTTCGAATCCAGGTGTGTAACATGTGAGTTTTTAATTATAAAAATTTTTTGTACATTTGTTTGACAACACCACTATAGTGCCTCGGAGAGCACGTTAAGCTGTCGGTCCCGGTTTCACTATACCAACTTGTGAAATTGTTTATAGATGGGTTATTAAGTCTATTTAAAACATCGCGATGAGCTAGCCACTTGTTCGGTGTAGACTCATACCATCGGCTACGACGAGGTGGGATTAAAACCCCTCCGCTGGGTACACTGGGGCTGTTTAGGCGGTCTCGGGCGCCGTAAGGCACCCGTGATGATATGCAAAGTATACCTATGGATAATAAGTAGGTATACATGGTGTTTGATAAAGGGATAGTCAAACTTAAGGGCCGATGAGATACACCTATTTAGGAAATACAAATTTAGTCCATTTTTTTTATTTCCGGATTTTAACTTTTAAATTCCTACATTATTATTTTTTTGATTATTGTTTTTTTTATTGTCTAACAAATTTTACATCTAATGAATGCAATGTTAGTCCAAAATAATGACTAAAGCATTTAGTAATGAACTGTCAGAGTTCTAAAGAAAAAAAAAATTTAGTTATAAATTTTTTTTCTAGGTGGGGAGAAGGAGGGTTCTATAACTTTGTTAGGCCGACCGACCGGTCTCGTTACCACCACCCATACAGATGCAAAACCCGTTAAGTAACCTAGTCATGTTTCGGTTTTAGTTTTATTATTTAGCCGGCATAGTGGGAGCGATCAATATTGTTTAAGAACAATTATTGATTGACCCCATTCATAGACTTTTTAGGTCTGCTTACCACCAGATACAAAGTCACATATCGTGCTCCAATAAAAAATATTGTAAAATTGGGCACCAAATTATGGAAATACAGAATTTGTATATTTTAAATAGGTAGACCTATTCGGCCTTTAAGTTTGGATAACTCTCTACCAAACACAGATATTAATTTTAATAAAATTATATTTGTTTGGCAACATCATCATCATAGTGCCTCGGAGAGCACGTTAAGGGCTCTGCAGTCGTGTAGGCGCACATAGAAACGTACTTCCAATATTACAACTTGACTGTTAGTCCACCTCAATCATCATTTTTATGTTGTTTAATTATAGATAAGTAAATATCTTTGTTGTTATAAATTAATAATTTTGTATTATTATTATTATTTTTTTTTTTTCGATTAAAAAAAATTGGCAACACAGAAAGATTTATAAATATCTATAATGAATAACCAATAAAAATATTATTCTAATTCGACGACAAACAGTAGAGGAGTAATACTTAACGCGCGAAAGCTCATTTTGTTACGGAGAACCTTCGCAATCGCGAATGCAGTGTCCTTAAGTTAGTTATGTATTAGTCTCGGACCAGGGGGCTTACCAAAGAGCCCAAACGACAATCGAATCGCCGCGTCGATCGATAAAAATGTATAGGAATTTTATTCTATGGGTAGAGCCTGATCGTCGAATAACGTCAAATCCCATACATTTGGCATTCGAAGGGTATTTCGATTGGATTATCGATTGGCTCTTTGGTAGCCCCCCAGATATAAGTTAATTAGCTTAAAAAAAAGTTTGAAATAACTGTTCTTTCATGAATGTAATCTTCACTCTCATCGATAGGGGGACTATTGTAATTAAAATTGAACTATTACGAAATTAATAATAGAAAAACAGGACGGAAATGTTTCGACCAATAGTGGACCGACCAGCCTAGTGGTTGCGACTTTGGCGTTGTATCCACCATGGCAAAACAACATTAGTACGTTTTTCTGTACAGTTTATAATGGTCTGGGTGTTTATAAAATAGAATATCTATACTAATATTATAAAGCTGAAGAGTTTGTTTGTTTGTTTGTTTGAACGCGCTAATCTCCGAAACTACTGGTTCGAATTGAATAATTCTTTTTGTGTTGGATAGTCCAGTTATCGAGGAAGGCTATAGGCTATATAACATCACGCTACGACCAATAGGAGCAAAGATATAGTGGTAAATGTGTAAAAAACGGGAGAGATTTCATCTTTGAAGCCTTCCGTTGCGTGCGCCGTGAAAACGGTTCAATATACACAAAAAATATGTATTAAAGAATAATAGCTCTTTTAATGATCTAAAAAACAGCCCGCGATAGTATATGTCTATCTTTTAAGATTAACTCACAAAAACCGTTTTTATGGTACCTAATTTGGTCGAAATAATTTGTTTAAGTTGTATCAACATAATAATATTAATCTTTATTCAAATAAATATGTTGTTGGTTAAGAGTACTTCATTGTGAATAAAATTGTCTTTGACATATGACTTAATTTCAACAAAAAACTTTAAAGATTACAATGATAAATAACTCCGAAACAAAACCAACTCGCTCTCTGCGCTGGCCGGCGCGGCGGGAGAGAGGCGGTGCTTGCGGGCAAGCCGGGAGGGGGGTGTAGCTCAACGAGATACCATGCCGCGCGGCTCACTCGCGCGGTCGGCTCCCTACTGAACGGTTGAATGCAGCGCTAATTTGTTTATGCGATATAATTATCATCGTAATCTAGGAATAATTCAGATAGGTAGTTGTCAAAAATAAGAGAGTTAACAATAGGTTATTAATAAGAGTGTTAGCAAGCAATATATATATAATAATATATATATCCTACATACATATAATATATACATACATACCTACCCGTAACAAAATAATAGATGATAAAAATAAAAAAGCAAGTTAATATTATAATATTGTGTCTTTATCTATATATATATATAACTCAAAGGTGACTGACTGGCTGACATAGTGATCTATCAACGCACAGCCCAAACCACTGGACATATCGGGCTGAAATTTGGCAGGTAGATGTTATGACGTAGGCATCCGCTAAGAAAGGATTTTGATAAATTCTATCCCCAAGGGGATAAAATAGGGGATAAAAGTTTGTATGATAAAAAAATAACTTTTCCACGCGGACGAAGTCGCGAGCATAGCTAGTGTATTATATTTTTGTTTCTGGTACACATAGTACAAGCCTAGAGCTTAGTTTGTGACCAGAGCAATATGTATAAATTATCCTACATATTATTATTATAAATTTATCCAAGGCACTAAAGTGGTCAAACAAATATATTTTTTTCCATTAAAAACATTGGTACTTATTGGGGTTTGTACCTGTAGTGTTTTAAGTTCAATTGTTTCAGAGCGAAAAACATTAAATCGACTTAAATGTGTGGAACAGTTTTGTTTAGTTCTAACAGAAGTACACTTACAGTTCTTATTAAAAAAAAACTTTTTTTTAGTGGCCCTTAAGTTCACACACCTACAGTTTTAATTTAAAATAAACTATTAACTTTTCAGATCTAAAATGCGATACCTAATTAAAGAAAAGTAATACCAAAAAAACAAAGAAATAATGGCGAAATTTATAAAAAATCTTTTTCACTCGAGCGAGAAGAAACACTCAAAGAGTAATGATAACTTAGAAGAGAATAGAGAGGACTTTAATCCTCCTCTAGATATGAGAAGAAAATTGTCTATGTCCAGGTCTGGAAGAATGAAGCAGGCTTATAAAAAGAGAAGATCTCTAACTTTGGATACTTATGGCGACGTAAGTAGATTTAATTATATTATCTATATACATTTATATATATATATATACGTGGTGGCCTAGTTGGTTAGACCTTGGACTTAAAAACACTTAGGCCCCTGGTTCGAATCCCGGTGTGTACCAATGAGTTTTTAATTAAAAAAATTATGTACATTTGTTTGACAACACCACTATAGTGCCTCGGAGAGCACGTTAAGCTGTCGGTCCCGGTTTCACTATACCAACTTGTGAAACTGTTTATAGATGGGTTATTGAGTCTATTCAAAACATCGCAACAAGCTAGCCACGACGAGGTGGGATTAAAACCCCTCCGCTGGGTACCCTGGGGCCGTCTAGGCGGTCTCGGGCGCCGTAAGGCACCCGTGATGATACATCTATATACATAATAATAGTTTTTATCGTGTCTGTGCATTAAATATTTTAGCAAAAAAGTATTGGAGAACGCGAGAAATAAGAATTATATAGAATGTATCTTTTTTTGACTGTTTATTTGTTTGTTTGTCGCATTACGTAAAAGCCACTCATTGGATTCAAGAAATAATTACTGAAAGATAAGAAGCTTTTATGTATGGAATATCATGATATAATTATAACTTTTAAAATGATAATTTTTTTTTTTTTTTTAGATACAGGTTGAATTTGTGAAGTTGTAATTTGGGCGAATATAAGGCTCTGGCTGTACAGTCAACAAGGCAAATTATGTGTTTTTAAAGTAAATTGACCCTTAATACAGAGGCCTAGAGTGCATGGGGTTATACAATTACCTTGCCGTTGACTACTTTGGACGGAAAATTTCAAAGTCAAGTATATAAGAATATACATGGAGACTTTGAAAGGGTGTACCTACTTTGGGCTAATATTAAGTTCTACTAATCAAATCGAACAACTTTGTATTAAGTATATTGTTATGTAGGTACATGGTGACCTTAAAAGATTGTACTTTAGGCAAATATGAGATTATACTGATCAAATCGAAAGACTTTTCCCATGGAACTAAGTGTTGCCTTCTCCATACAAACTAGTAATGTTAAAATGACCAATTTGTATAAGAAAGGCAAATTTTTTTTTTTAATAACTACATTTGGTTATTTGAAAAAAGTTGTTCGATTTGATCAGTAGAGCCTCATATTAGCCCAAAGTCACCCTGTATAATCATTTTTTTTAAATACCTTAATGACCATAGTCACCAAAACTTATTGAGTTTTTGAAGAACACTTTACGTAAAATGTATTTTTTTTTAGGAACAAATATAAATCAATAAAAATGTGTAAAAGAGAAAAAACACAATTTAACAACTTTTTATGAATAAGGCCATTCATTTATATTATATTAAGTAAATTAACAGACGTCCCAGCTCAGCTAATTTATATGACAAAAGCCTGAAAACTGTTATTGGTTTGACATAGTCATCTCTATTTCAGAACTACCACCTCCCCGATAAACCTTGCAACAAAGAGTACCACGTACATGGAAAGGCGTTCACCCAAACAATATCAACTAATGAAAAAGCAAAGACTGAAGACAAAAAAGACAAGACAAATCCTGATAGGAAGAAAAGCGTAACTCCTGAAGAAGAAATCGATAATGCGTTTAAAATAATTGACAAGTTATAGGTAAATGTTCAATGAATGTTTAACTAAGTATTTTAACTGTGTATTTCGGATGGTCAAAATATTAGTATAATAATATGTAGGACAATACACTTACATTCCTTTTGTCACAAACCAAGCTAAAGATTTTCTATGTACCGATACCAAAAACAACGTTACCATACATATTGTTTTTTAAAAACACCCAGACCATAGAACTTGTTAAGAAACCAACCTTGATCTACGTCAGAATGACGTCATAACGATTGGCGTGCGAGCGAACTTAAGACGCGTAATCACCCTGCTGGGAGTATAAATACATAGATATTTGCAAACAAAACCAAATTGTTAGAAAAGTAGTGTAGTAAATACGTGCAATGCTCAAGATAGTTAATAATAAGGCTGAGTTGCACCAAAGTTCCTGTTAAAGTAAATTGTAACGAGTAAAATTAAAAATGACGTCGAATGTACAGCTGACCTTCGATTTAAAAAATAAAACTGGCACATTCGACGCCATTTTTAACTTTAATCGTTACAATTACTTTAACGGACACTTTGGTGCAACTGGAGCTAAGTTTTATTTGATAGAATATGGCATTGTATTTGCCGACCATATTGCGATTTCCTTCCATTCTGCCAAATTAAAATTCTATACTATTTAGTAGCATAAATGGAAGTGTCTTAAACAAAAAATATTATTAGTATATCAGATAAATATTTTCTAAAAAAAAGTATGTTCAGAATACTTCGATTACTTCAATGCACAGTTATAAGTAGGTATAGAGTTATACTTCCTAGCTAACGCTAAAGTAAATAATTTTGTATCGGAAAGAATAAAATTTTGATTGTATCTGACAAAAAATATGATTGAGATGATCGTAAAGATGGGTGACTTTTAATAAATTTAGATACTTGTAGTATTTAAAAGAGAAAATTGTTTAAATAATACAATTCATCTCATGCAACCAATTTTTGGTTGGAAGCTTTTGACTATAATTATAACCGAGCCACCGCCATTTTGTGGAGGATTATGGAACTATTTTATTATATTACTAATTCGATGTCTATTCTATATATTTTTTGTACTTTGGTCTACTACGTTTACATTATTTAGCATTTACTTATCAATTATGTATTTATTAGGTGTACCTAAGTTATCGATTTATTGTAAGGCAATAATTATAAATTGCAACCTTTTTGGGTAATCCAAAGATTAGATAATTTGATTACAATAATTATCACAATCAAGATAATTATTATATCAAGATGACGGATATTTTTACTTAATAATTTTTGTTTGCAATTTACCGTTTCCTTGTTTTTTTTTAATTATTATTATTTCTAATAGGTATACCTGTAGAGTATTTTAAACTCCTTATTCATTTACTTTATTGAGCATTTTAGTTAAATTGGTGTTTCGTCTCTTTCTTATCAACAAAAAGATAATAAAATCGAATACCATCGGCGAAATGAGGACGGGATAATCTCTCCGCTGGGTACCCTGAGGCCGTTTAAACGGTTTTTGGGAGCCAAAAAAAGGCACCCGTGGTGGTATTTTAAGGGGATAAAACACAATTTTAACTATTTTATAAATAAGAGGATAAATGTTGTTTGTTTATTATGGTTTATTATTACATTATGTGAGATTATAGGTTTTAAAATGTAAAATAAGTTTTATTAATAAATTAAAATGCTCACACTAAAATTCATATTTAATTAAGTATTTTTAATAAAAAATATTTTATAATTGAATACCTAGTTTTTTTTTCAATGTGCGTGAATAGTCTCAGACAAAAGATCGAAGGCAATAGGGGACGAAAAATTCTTCATAAAAGTTTAATTTACTTAAAAAATTGTAGCTACAAATAAATATTGGAACCTTACATTCCGGTCATAAGAGCGCAGGAAACGTATTCGCGAGAATACATCTTAAGACCGGACTCGAACGTCAAATAACATGTAAACGTTGTTTTCGGTGTATTAAAGTTATTTACACAGGTGCGTTTTGAAAGCTGGAAATGTTAGCACGGCGCTAGCATTGGTCGTTTTTTTTGGAAAAAAATCGTTAAATACCAACATCTGACGTTAGCATCAGTCGTTTTTTTTGTGAAATACGTTGGAGGTTAATTTTTATTGTTACTTTTTGACAGATGTCAAACAATCCGTATTTTCCTGCGAATGTATTAGACTTCGATGTATTAGGTTATTAGCTTTTAAACCAAATATTCGGCAAAAAACAATCCTAATTTTAAAAATCTTGTCAAAAGACCCGAGCAAAACCGTTGCGAACAAACACCAACTTCCTTACCTCCGCCCATATATACTGATGCAAAAACCGTCAAGTGACCTGTCTTCTGTGTCTTGTGTGTTTCGGTTTTCAGGAGATTACTACATCGATTTATGAGGTACCTGTATTAAAATATACTAAAGAAATTTGACTTTGTCGCCGCCCATTTCGTAATCGCATCATTTAGCCGGCATAGTGTGAGCGATCAATGTTTTTTAAGAACAGATATTGATTGGCCCCATTCATGGTCTGCTCACCACCAGGTTATACAAAGTCACAAGCAAAAAAAAAAATCGACGTTTTTAGACGTTTGAGTTTGCCAATTCATTTCATGGCTTCTTAAGTTCGGGAACACTGAAGTTCTCTTCTATCTCCCAACCACGGTGAATTTTATTTAACACTTTCGCTTTCGTCAGTGGAATCGTTTTCGTCTTGTCTATGGTCAGAACTTGTATGAATAATATACGGAAGTGCTGTAATGCTTTTTCTTCAAAATTATTAAGTTGATGATTTTTCGATTGAATTCTTCAAAGAAACGAATAATTAATATTTATCTCTTTTCTAAAGTTGAATCGAAAGAATTATGGTACAGTTTTAATAATTTACATGATCTGTAACAGCACTTCCGTATATTATTCATTCAGTTCTGGCCATAGACAAGACGAAAACGATCCACTGACGAAAGCGAAAGTGTTAAATAAAGTTCCTTCTCACCCCGCTGTTCTCCTCGACCGCTGAACACCAACCAGCCATCACAAACTGTCTACCTACTTGTCGAAGGGAACAAGAATAATTTTTTTTTTTAAATAAACTCATTTACAATAAAATACAAGTCCATATGTCCACTAAGAAGAGCGCGTCGTCCACAAAGTCAATACACTATTTCCACATTAAAACAAAACGGTTCCAAAACCGGTGTACCATTAAACGGTGTAAAATACAACATAGTCTGTTAGTCGACGTTCAATTTTTTTTTTCTAATAAATATTTTTGTATTATATATTTTTTTTATATCGAAAAAACACAGAAAGATTAATAAATACAATGATCGAGAAAAATATTAGTTTAATTCTGCGACAAACAGTAATCGAGTAGGTTTTACTGGAAGTGCGAAAGCTCATTTTGTATGAAAAACGCGGAGTTCGCGGTTACGAATGCAGTGCCCTTAAGCGTTCGGTCCCATTTTCACTATACCAACTTGTGAAACTGTTTAAGATATGTTATTGAGTACACCCAAACATCGCGATGAGCTACCCATTTGTTCGGTGTAGACTCATACCATCTGCTACAACTAGGTGGGATTAAAACCCCTCCGCTGGGTACCCTGAGGCCGTCTAGGCGGTCTCGGGTGCACCGTAAGGCACCCGTGACGTTTATTTATTTTTAAAACAACTGAACCAATTTTAATAGGGACTCCAATTATATCTGTGATAATTTGGTTATAAATGGGAATATAAAACTATGGGAGGTTTTAAAATAAATATTTTATCAGTCCAGACATAGTAGTATATATAGTCTTCTTGACTATATATACTACTGTACCAAATGAACTATCATAAAAAAAAGTTTCCAAGGAAAATTAGGGGAAAAGTTTGATTACATTAGAAATTCCTTTATAGGATAATCTTATATTATTTTTTTAAAGATAAAAATGCAATGAAAAAAATTCTGGTGGGTGGGACTCGAACCCACGAACCTCATAGAGTTAATAGAAGAAAGCTAATAGAGGGCGTCTGTGTATAAGTAGATAACAAGCAATGACAGAATTCGTGATGGGTGACTGGAACCTGGTTGGCTCAGCGGTTGAGCGCCTTGCCGCGATAGCGAGGTTCGTGGGTTCGAGTCCCACCCACCAGGATTTTTTTCTTTGAAAATTTAACTTTAAAAAAATAATATTACATTAGAAATATATTAAGTGGACAGGAAAAGGATTCGCAAACTCGAGCGTCAAAAAACATCTAAATGTTGTTTTCAGTTATAATAAAGCTTTTTTTTGGAAAAAAAGAACATGGAGGTGTAGATTTTATTTACTCGATCCTAATTACATAATTTCTTTATAACAAATCTGTTAAGTTTTAAAATGAGAACTAAAGTAATATTTTTAGAATCATAAATCACATCTCCACCAAATATTCCGATTCTTTTACTGTGTCAGCTGCTCGTCAATGGAATTTGCTTCCTCTGTGTATAAGACAGGCTCCAACCATCGGTGTATTTAAACGTCTACTCACCACTCATTATTTGAATAAGTAACTGCCAATTTTTCCTTTAGCATTTTCTGTTTTGATATGTACTATATGTATTATATTGTATGATTTATATAAGTAGTATATTATGTATTGAGTGTATGTTTAAGTATTTACATGTAATATTTAAGTAGTTTATATATTATTCGCTATATGTCTTTTAAATTGTTATTTATTTGCTTTTGCACCCTATGCATAATCTTCCACTCTCTCAAAGGTTAGCTGGTAGAAAATGCCTAAGGCATTAAGTTCGCCTATGTACAATTTTATTTTGTAATTTTGTGCAATAAAGTATTTTAAATAAATAAATCAAACTTTGGTCTTTTCAAAAGTTAATATATTTTTTATAAAAATACTATCTAATTAGGATCGAGTAAGTAATATTTACACCTCTACGTTCTTTTTCATTAAAAATAAACTTTGATATTACTGAAAACAACATTTAGACGTTATTGGACGTTCGAGATCGCGAAACCTTTTACTGGCTTCTTAATACCAAAAAAAAAAGTGGATAGTGAGGCAAGCTGAAAACCATCGTTCCTAGATACAAGGGTGGGTTTATTTTTAACCCATACTTGTACTAGAAGCTTAAAGCTGATGGTGGCTCCAATTGCCGTTTATGTACATTTAATATTTGAGTTGTTTTTCAGTTTTTTTTTAATGTTCTGTGGTGTATATATTTGGTAATAAAGTTTTTTCATTTTTTTTTTTTTATATTAATACTTACATACAAATATACCACATTTTAATTTTCCATTTCAAATTGACTGGGATAATGATACTTATTTTTGAAATAAAACTTTTTTAATTTTTTTCCTGTTGTATAGAACTCTATGACAGTATTACTTTGACGGGTACTTTGGCCGTCAAAGTAATTGTAACGATAAAAGTTAAAAATGGCGTCGAATGTACGAGCTGTCATGTACCAATCGACGCCATTTTTAACTTTAATCGTTATAGTTACCTTCCTCACGGTCCGAATGGCGATAACACCGCTGTCAGCGCTTACGTTCATAATCACCGGTCCGATTCAAAAAGCGCGATGTGATCACTCAAGGCACTATTAGCGTGCTAATGAATCGGACCAGTGATTAAGCGCGCTCACAAGAACACCACTTGTATCTCCCTCTATCACGCAACGAAAATATATGCTCCTCTCACTCTGTTTTAATGCCAAATAAAACGCCATAACAAATTAATGAATAATGTATTTTGTATATTTGTTTACATAATAACCAAAATAAATGAACACACAATACTTTTAACTAACTTTATAATTATTTTAGGAATTTTATTACTTTCCTCAAAAACATGTTTCTAGATAAATGTTATTTTGACAGCGATTTCAGCCAGAAGCAAAATCACTGAAAGTCCAATATGGCGTCTGTAATGACGTCACTATTAATGTCAAATCATCTATCGTTAGCAGTGAATCGGACCGCAAGGTTTGACTGTCACTTTGGTGCAATTCAACCTTAATCACAAACATCATTTGCACTTGACCGCTTATTTTTAGTCTGTGTTAAGTCCCCATAAAATTAATGAAATAAAAATAGATTTTTTAAATACTTAAGATTATAATTACATTTTTTTTTACAATTATTTATATTTTTATTTTCTTCTTTTTTGGTTTGGTCGCCAGAGGTCCGCCAATTTTGAATACCGTGCTGGAATATAAAAAAAACATTTATGGTACTATAGCAAGTTAGGCGGATGTATAGGCGGATAAAAGTACTATAGCAGGGTGGCCACTTTTTTCGGATACGAATTTTCCAGATTTTCCCGTCACTTTTTTTTAGATTTTTCCTGACCATAATGAGCTTCAAAAAGAAAAGAATAAATCCCAAAAATATATTAATTGTTTTTTTTTAATTGATTTTTGGAAAAAAGCAATAGTACCTATTTGAAATTATTAGAAAATAGAAACAATTTCGGAAAATATAGAACAACAAAATATATTTCACACTATTAAAAAGATAAGCATATTTTGAATTTAGATGGAATCGCCCCGCTTAGGTTGCCAGTCGTTTACAGTAGCAAGTTGTCTGTGCACTTTAAATATTTTCTGAGCTTCTAGCGTTTTCCCTGACATTTGCACGACTTTTTCAGTCTCCGATAATTCCCTGACTTATCCCGGTTTTCCATGTTTTACAGAAAGTGGCCACTTATAGTCAATTATTCGCCTATTATTAAGCATGTGTGCTTTATCATCAAATGAACTCTACGCCAAAATGTTTAATTGAAAAATTTGTCAAGAATGCCGCGCCATAATAAAAAAGAAAACGCAAAGCTGTAGTAGGTGGCGCTGCAATCGCTTAACTCCGTATTTTTTTTGTTATTTCATTCAAATTTAGTTTTTTTTGGTCTTATTAATTTTATTTTTTAGGTGGAAAGCCTCTATAACTTCGGTATGGTGACCGACAGGTCTCTTTACCACCGCCCATACAGATGCAAAATCGTCAAGTGACCTAGTAATGTTTCTATTTTAGTCCGTGGGATCACCGGTTTTGGAGATTAATGCATCGATTTCTTGTCTAGGTGGTTGTAAAGCCGACCGGTTGGTCAGCTTAACGAAGTTACAGAGGCCTTCCTCCCACGTTTTAGATTTTACACAGACATTAGACCATGAAAGTAAGAATAACATACACAAGTATCCTAAGGCCTGAAATCGTCTATCAAACGGAATGTCAAACATATTCTTTGCCACCATATTCTTTTCTCACTTTTTTAACATTGATAGTAATTTTTGTTATCACTTTGTATGATGGCCGGCCATCTTCTGATCACATGTAGAAAGGCGATTATAGGCGTTAGAGCATAAAGAAGTTATATTAAACTTTGATACTTACTGGCAAGTTGTACATATTGGGCTGAATTTGCAGAAAACTGTAAAATAAAGATAAAACATTAAAATTAAATTTTTAATGAATTATTCCTCCGTGTGCATCTAAATCAGAAAAAAATGTGATATATCAAACATTATCTCTATGCCTCCTTGAAGAAATAATATACCTTCTGGTATAAATTTTATGCTTTTTGGTAGAAATACTATACCTTCTGGTAGAATTATTATGCCTTTTGGTAGCAATACTATGCCTTCTGGTAGAAATACTATGCATTCTGGTAGAAATAATATGCTTTCTAGTAGAAATACTATGCAATCTGGTAGAAATAATATGCTATCTAGTAAAAATACTATGCCTTCTGGGAGAAATACTATGCCTTCTGGTGGAAATGCCTGAGACTTACCACTAAGACAGACAGAGCACACATATCCTATAGTAAGCAGTTCTCGATGGCAGAAGCAAGCCGCGCGGTAGTCTACCCGCCCGCGACCCGGTAGTACTAGCTTAGTCCTCTCTATGCCTTCTGGTAGAAATACCCACTAGAAAATAATGTGAAGTATAGAAATATTAATAACACCTTGAAGTTTTGTTTAAAAATATTTATTAAAATTCTTTATTGCACATAACATAGGCGAGCTTAATGCCTTAGGCATTATCTACCAACCTTTGGGAGAGTGAACAATGTATTAAGGGTGCAGAATGATAATTGAAAATGTTACCTAAAATATTAAGTATACAACATACAGATATAAAAATACTGTAACATATACAGGTTGACTTTGTAAGGATGCACATTGGGCTAATATAAGGTTTTACTCATCAAATCGAACAACATTTCCCATGGAACCATAAAAATTGGAACTAAAAATAAAAAATTGCCTTCTCAATACAAACTCCTAAAGCTAATATAACCAATTTGTATGGGGAAGCCAAATTGTTTTTTTCAATTGCGACACATCGGAAAAGTTGCTCGATTTGATCAGCAGAACCTTATGTAGAAATGTTTTCAAATTCACCCTGTATAATAATACACGTTAATACATGCCATGAAGAATTACATGCCATGCTTCAATCAAGAAAAATAAATATCATGCCAAGTAAAATAAACATGCAACTTACCAATAAATATTGCAACAGTCCTTCTAAAGAGGGTACTTTGAGATAAAGGCCTCCGGTTATATCACAGCCTTGTTGGAGTAAACTTAAATGCTTGTCGAGGGAACATACGTCTATTAACACTTGCTGTTTCTGTAATATAATAATCATAGTTTGTAAAATAAACATATAAATATCATCATGGGTGCCTTACGGAGCACGAGACCGCCTAGGCGGCCCCAGGGTACCCAGCGGGTAATTTCTTTTAATCCCACCTCGTCGTAGCCGATGGTATGAGTCTACACCGAACAAGTGGCTAGCTGGTCGCGATGTTTGGATAGACTCAATAACCCATCTATAAACAAATCTCACAGAGAATCCATGGATAGCTAAGAACATTATCTCTCTCATTAGGCTATGTTATTGAAATGTCCTAATTTATTATTATTAACTAAAGGATAAAATAATAATTTACAATTACCTGAGCAGTAAAAAATACATTCATGTAATTAATATATTGTGAGGCAGTGTCTCCACTTCCTGTTACTATCACTATTCTACTGCTCATGGTCAGGCCGGGCGATAGTTGGCGACGCATCTATAAACATAATAAAATAATATACTTAACACAATAAAATAATATACTTAACATAATAAAATAATATACTTAACATAATAAAATAATATACTTAACATATAAAAATAATATCCATATTGAAATAATATTACAACCGATCCTTATTGAAATAATAAGTGATTGTTTTATTTAAAGGCAAGTATATAGTGATAGGATAGCTTGCATACCATAGTGTTGTGAGTACTCTAAGAGGCTGAAATACAGCATGTTTTTTTAAAGTGATTGTAATTTGATTGGCATTTCAATACAATTTTTTTTGTTTTTTTTAAATTCTTTAAGGATCAATATTAAATATTTAGGATAACTATGTTTAAATATTAATAAGAACTGTATAGATGTTAAGTAAGCCTACAAAGTCCATGAATGGGGTTGATTAATAAATTATTGTTTAACAATATTGATTGCTCCCACTCTGCAGGCTAAACGACGCGGTTATAAATATAAATGCCTGTAAAGGTTTACATGAAATAAATATTTTTGACTTTGACTTTGTTACGAATTTGCATTACGAGTCTATTTTAATAATATCCTCGCTGCTTTATAGTCAATTTTACCGCCCGTTTCGTAACCGCACCCTGAAGGGAGACTTCCACAAGAAAATCATGTAGTGTTTCCTGAAAACCAAAAAAACCTTTCTGTGAACCAGACTAAAACCGAAACAATACTAGGTCACTTGACGGTGTTGGATCTTTTTAGGGTGAATGTGAAATGTGGACTAACTGAGCTTGGTAGGTGATTTTGGGTTAAAAAAACTCATAAATTCAATCACTCTTATTATGTTATATTTTATTGTTTCGCATTGAAACCTATTTATGAGCCTAGATATCTAATCACTTTGTACTGAGTGAAAAATATGACTTGTCAATTAAAACAATGACAAATAACATATACCTCTAATAACCTTTTCGGAACAGTAAAAAAATTAAGTTATTTACCCGTCCAATATAACATAATGCCATGGCAATAGCTCCGGCTAGCAGGGACTCTCCTGGTTTATTATTTTGTGGCTGACTCTTTACAAGGTTTACTAATCTGGAAATAATAAGTATTTTTTTGACTTTCAATCAATGCAACTTGGTGGAAACAGAGCATGTTTTGGAAGTTAATTGGGTTTAGGTCTGCTATATTTAAATATTAATTTCCACATTAACTATTCTGAAACAACCTCCTTTAATCAGGATTAGTCTAAATAATTAGTTAATGTGTTTTGTCGCATTTCTTCTATATCAAAGTGAAAACAGAAATTAAGGGGGCTGAAGTCGACTTGAAGCCCATACAAACTATGTACTTCCAATATTACAACTTGGCCGGTAGTGGAAGTTCAATTATTATTATCTTGATTTCGAAAAGAAATAAAATTATCCCAACACAGAAAGAATAATAAATACAATGACCGACAAAAATATTATTTTTTATTCTGCAACAAACAGTAATCCAGTATTACTGGAAGTTCGAAGGCTCATTTTGTATGGAGAATACAAAGTATGAATGAAGTATCCTCAAGCTTTGGTTTATCAAAAGTTTCTCTGTAATAGCAGTAAAGGCAGACTATAAATATTTTGTGTACCTATAAGTATTACACAATAAATAAATAAAATAAGTGAATACCTCATTTTTATAGTTTTTTCTACAAGTGTAAATAATTCATACTGCCCATCTATTTGTCGGACATCCAGAGGTTTCCCCGGCGAAGGATACAAGTATTCACTAAAAAGAACGGTACATAATATTATACAGTGGCGAGGTTCTTGCGGTGTTTATGATGAAATAGCCTTGTTGTATAAAGCAGTCACCCATCCCAGGTCCGACCTTGTTGTCATCTGCTTAACCTTGTTATCAGTTGCGCAGTAACTTAACCGCTAGGCTGGGGCTGCTTTTACAGATGTATCCAGAAATTTAACTACATATAAATGGGTGGCAATTCTTCTTAAACACTGGCGAGTTGGTTAGATCTTAGACTTAAAAACACTACAGTTATTAGGTACCTGGTTCAAACCCTGGTACCACTGAATTCTTTCAAATTAAAAAAAATGACAGTTGTTTTACAATGCCACTATAGAGTTTCAGAGGGCAATGTTATGCTTTCAGTTTCACTATACCAACTTGTGAAACTATTAATATATGTGTTATTGAGTCTATCCAAACAAGCTAACCACTTGTTCGGTGTTGACTCATACCATCCGCTGCTACGATGATGTGGGATGATTAAAACCCCTCCACTGGGTAACCCAAGGCGGTCTAGGCAGTCTCGGTGCTGTAATGCTTCGGTGATGATATTTATTTATTATCTGAACAAAAAGGTTTGGAAAGGTAATTTTGTTTTTTGATAAAATATAATATTCTAAATAATAATTTACCTTTTATGAAAATGGCATCCTATCATAGCAAGTTGATTTTTGGACTTCTGCATCAGATGAGAATTAGCAAATGCTATAATGGCATCGAGACAGTTTGTAAGAATCTTAGGGTCCTCTGACATGTACCTTTGGCTAGGATTTGTATCAACTATGATGACTAGGAGACTGCTATCTGGTGGTACTAGAATATTTATTGTACAATTAAATAGAAATAAAACTCATCATCTGAATACTTAAACCAGATCCTCGTGGCAATTGTTGTTTGGTATGCCTTGCGTTCCGACCTCAGCATCAAAAAAACATCGCTGCCACAGATCGCTGATCTGTGGCAGCGATGTTTTTTTAGCCAAGGTCGTTTCACCGCGCGGAAATGTTAGCGATTCAAGTTACACTCAATCGTTCCGCGAAAAGAAATTTTAACACGAAAAGTTAGGCGGGCTTCTTTTTGACAGATGTTTGTTTACATGTGAATATCTATCTACAAATTGGAATTTAATTAATTATTTTATATATTCATATCTGTTTTAGTTTTAAAAGTTCGATTAAACCTAAAAAATAAATATTGTGTAACTAAATTCAGCTTTGGTATAAACATATTACATGGTTTAGTTTGAGGTTGTTAATTAAATTAATATTGTGATATTATAAAATTATTGTATTTAAATAATAGTTAATTAAAATATTGATTTATTCAAAATAGTGCTTCTTGTCAAAAAGTGGCAACTAAAATAGCATCGCTAAAAAAAATTACATGGCTGTGTTAAAACGGGCAGTCACGGAGGTTTTTGAAGTCAGCATGAAAAACTGCCCACTCTAGCTCTCGGAACGGTATGGATGTTTGTACCTACTGTATGTATATACGGTATTTAAGTAGTTTAAAGTATTGTTATGCATCATTGAAAACATTTTATCTATTTCCTTATTCCTAAACAGTTTTGCACCCTAAGGATATTGCACTCTCTCAAAGGTTAGCTGGTAGAAAATGCCTGGCATTAAGGTATAAGGCATTAAGCTTGCCTATGTACAATTTTGTGCAATAAAGAATTTTAAATAAAATAAATAAGGTAACTGCTCCTTTTATGATTTTTCTTACTGATTGAAGTTAAATGCAATATATTTTTATTAACTAATTACAGTGCAACAGTTATGTTTAACTAATATTAGCAGCGGCTCCAAGGTTTTATTGAGCATTTTGACTCCAATAATTCTAGTCGCTCGCTTCTGCAGGGTATCGAGAACAGATAACA
This sequence comes from Monopis laevigella, assembly GCA_947458855.1. Taxonomy (NCBI): domain Eukaryota; kingdom Metazoa; phylum Arthropoda; class Insecta; order Lepidoptera; family Tineidae; genus Monopis; species Monopis laevigella. Next base: position 6,998,581 of record OX381599.1, on the reverse strand, counting down.
GATACTTGGCAGATCCGTCCCAAAGATGAGAACAGTATTCCACAGACGGTTGAATTGATAGAATTGTAGTGAGGTTGGAAATAAAAGCTGCAGAAGCGAGCGACTAGAATTATTGGAGACAAAATGCTCAATAAAACCTTGGAGCCGCTGCAGCTTCGCAGGGGTGTAGCATTGTTGAGCATATTTTACCGCCTATACCATGACAGTGCTCTGAAGAGCTTTTAAACATTATGCCCCCTTCCCCTTACAGGACAACGCTGGTTGCAAAATGCATTATGTATACCGTGGCGGATGTACCAACTCATACTAAACATTTTGGCAATTCATACATCTGCCGTACTATTAAAATGTGGCATGCTCTACCCGCTTGCGTATTTCCTTCCACTTATAACCTCCTTTAATCGAAGCATGAATAGGCAACTTAAGCTGGCATAATGATGGCAACCAGCGGTGCACCTGTATGCATCAGCTTGTTGCTATCATTCATGGACATTGCATACTGCTTAACATCAGGTGAATGCAAGGTCACATGTTGAGCTCTTATAAAAAAAAACTTTCAAAGCAGAATTGTTACAAAATTTTTAGTGTCAGCTTTAGGAGCATTGAGATAGTATTAAACTTTAGGTTTAATAATTACTGTATGTAATAATAGATTACTGCATCAATTTCTGTATCGGCATTCTATAGCCAATGTTTATTTTTGTTAAATATTTACCTTCATCGTCTGCCATCCTTGTGTGATGACACTGTGACCAAAATTGAAATGTATTATTGTATTTTTATTAAAATCGGTAAAACAAATCAAAATTCAATATTTTTAGGCAATTTATCAAAATATTTTCGCGAAGAAGAAACCAACCAAAAGAAAACAAACTATTTATTTTCTTTACATAATGGCTTTTAAGCATTAGCGTTTATTTGCCAAACATCTTAAACGTGGGTAATTATAAAAGTTAAATATTATGTAAAAGAGGGATAATGGGATGGAATTAATTGGGAAAGGACTGGGTAGAAATGAGTAATAGCGACATGCATATGCATACTCCTGCTAATATCGAGTGAATAAATAGAAGCGATTATAATGACGTAGTAGCATCTTTATATGATATTTTTTAATACAGTGCCGAATAAAAGAACAACCGCATTTGCCTTAGGCAAAACTGCCAACAAATAATTAAGTACTTTTTCAATAACAATTTTCTTTACATTTTGCAAGTCAAATTAATTGCCATCTGTTCATTTGTTCCGGATAAACTAAAAAACAACTTAAAAGTTTTACATTTTCGGTCCGAATTATTTTAAATTAAGAAATGGGTAAACCGAGGGGCATACCTATTTATTCATACTTTCATGGGTTAACTAGCTTATTTTATGTTTAAATTTCAGTTTATACTATATTATTGTGTAAAAATGCTAATTTACTAAGCAATTGTAATGATTTTAAGTGTGACGGTACTTGCACTATTTTTTCTTCTGTGGTGACCGATGGTTTTTTCGTTTTTCACTCGACATTGGAAATACCGTTATTATCCCTCTTTTATTGAATAGTTAAAAAACATACTGACATGAGTCATGACTTTGGCTTAATTATTGCAAACCATGCGTAGAAGCCATTAATTTAAGAAAATAACATGTATATAAATTATACCATGAAACCACAGAGCACGGAATCCACGCGCGCCGGCCGCCGCTACTAGAGACGGCATGTTCAACATATTTCATACAAACCAAGCGTGGGGGTGGGCGCTACCTTTAACTCACTCCGGTGACGTCTTGGAGTGCTGTGGCTGGGTCGATATTTTTTTTATCGACATTATTTTTTATGGGCAGAAATATATATTAAGTCATACAATAAGTCATAATTAAAACACACGGATTTTTAGGTAGACGAAGTTAAGTGACACTAATAATTTTTCAATTTGGCAAAATTAGTGATTGAAACTGGTTTATAGTAAATCTTGTACATAATCTTAAATACAATTTGATAACAGTGACCTAGTTAGTTAGACCCAGACATAATATTTTGATCAAATAATAATACATTTTTATTTGATAGACTTGTATTTATATATTTGAATTGCGTTTTTTGGTAATCTAATTAGGGCATGCAATATCGAATGATTTACAATCCCGGAACTGATTTTCGATACTGAAGATGTAATTCCGGAACTGGTGGGCGATTCTCGCGCTTTCGAGATTCATCTCGATTCGAGATTTTTAAACGAAAAATTACTAAATATGTCATTTTACGTTCAATATTCATATATTTATTGTTTATTAATTAATATTTATTATTTATTTCGTTTAATGTTCGATATTTTTGAACGAAAAATGGCATATTTAGTCATTTTTCGTTTAAAAATCTCGAACCGAGATGAATCTCGAAAGCGCGAGAATCGCCCACCTGGAAGGCGGCGATTTCTAATAAAAATAACCACTTCAAAATAAAACAAGCTATGTTATATAAAAACTCTTTTTATTGTCACATAGCCGAAGACCTGAATACTTTAATGTAAATACAATATTTACAAAGTCCATCGCAATTCATCATTGACCCAAAAATAATACATTTTTATTAAAATGGCTTCGTATTGATATAATATTTAAGTTGCGTTTTTTTTGTAAGGTAGTGGAGTCTAATATCTACATATTTTTCCATTATTGCATTTATTAATTGAATTGAATGATTATTCATGGGTTCTTGGTCGAATTGGTGTATCGATAAATTTTCAAATAAATTAATTTCCAGACATAAATGCAAAGCAGGTGCGGTTATATATTGTTTTGTATGTTTCGAGTTAATGTTTTTTTTGATAATCTTCTATTGGTTTCTTGGAGTCGCTTTACGTTAAGACTTTGCCTTTTAATGGTCTCCTTAGCCCTTATCATAGATAATTTTAATTTACGTCTTCGAGGTGTGTCCAGTATATTTGGTAAATCAGTCGCTTCGGGTCGGACTTGCGGAGAACTACGAGAAGATTGTTTGTTATCTTCAAAAGCTTCATTAGCTTCTTTTACATATGAATCTTTTCCATTTATCTGAAAATATTAGACTATATAGTGTTGAAGATATCTAAAATTAAGTATAAGTTATATATTTGACTAAATCAAAATATATTTATAATATTCAAATAACTTAGAATAAATTGCCTGTAGCATATATTAATAAAGTTAATAAATAAAAATAAAATTAAAGTTAAATATACATGTGAATTGTTTAGAAGAGAAAAGAAAGAATAGAATTAAATATAACTGTCACGCCAAACAATGAAATCATTTTGGCCATATATAAGGGGGGTTAATTTTGGTTGCAATGTGCTCAGCTTCTATCGGATATGCGTCGAATAATCAGTAACACTGTTTAATTACCTTTCTACGTTTTGCTGGTGCTATATCAGTAGTGTGGCGAATTTCGTTAATACTTGTGGATGAATTAATCTGAAAAGTACATATTTTTTACCACAGAGCCAAATTAAACTTACTCTCTATCCTCAACAAATATATAAAGCCAATTTACCTCGTTAAAAATAGGATGGAGTTTCAATGTTGGAATAGCATCAGAAGATAAATATGTTTTAACACTTCTTTTTGTAAAACTTACAGCCTCGAAATGAATAGAGCAAATTGAGTCACGTTTTTGAGGAAACCAGTTATACTTTCCTGTCGCTTGTATCCATTTGCCTTTTATATAAGGATCTTTGGGAAACCTAAAAAGATATTTTGTGTAGAACAAATATTAGTTACTAGTTTACAGCGTTTGATAGTTTTTGAGATATTTGATGCGTGAACACACAGGCACAACTACTGGAACTAAGAAATTTTCTCATACATGCACGCCAATTTCGGAGACTTTTGCTGCACCTTCTTTTAATTTGGTCATAGTATGTATACCTGAGTCTCCCTCGCCCATGTTTACCCTTCACCTCATTTTTATATATTGGGTTCGTCATTCTTTCATCACTCATTCTTTCTACATCCAAACCAGCGCAGCATGCCCTTTCTAATTTTTACATATATACTTTCTTTCAAATCGAGACAGAGTGACTTTCTCGAATTACGTCATTGTGAATTCGGTCTGTTATTTTAATTTTGTCTTAAACCCTTTTTACCCGAGCCTATAAAAAATTTCTTATACTCTTTTGTATATATGTGGGTCAACAATATCTATTACCATTCCGAATTTCAAGTAACTTTGATCAGTAGTTGTATCAGTGTGTAAGATAATTTATACGGACAGACAGACAGACAGACAGACACCAAAGGCTCACTTCACTATAAGGGTGATTCCACTTCCTTTCTTTTTTGAAAAAAAAAATCTTATTACTAAAAACATTTAACAAGCAATATAGCTTTCTTTCGATGTGACTTATTTGCCTCAACCTTTTTATTTATTTGTATATTGTTTACTTAGACCATGTTTAACCTGAACCCAATTGAAAATTATACTGGTTGGCATACATGTAGTTAAATAAAATCTGTAACCATTTCAAATCGGATCAATAGGTTTTAAGATATTCCTGCGGACAGACAAGGTATCTAAGTGTCACCTTATGTGAAGTGGTAATTCCAGTCATTAAATGTTTTTTTTCGAAGTTTGTAATAATACACAAGATACTATAGAAATAACAACTTTACAATGGCAATTAAAATATATTGGTACTCTATGGGTACGCTAACTTGCATTATCGACATGATGCCAATCAACGCGTGCGTCCCCTCACTATTGCATTCACTAATGACTCGCGGCTTTCGCACGGCTGCATCGACGCACATTTTTAAAAAAGCTAAAAATTAACATTATTTACTTACTTGTGATATGATACTCCAGAATTTTGTTTGTTAATGTTTTTACTTTGGTTCTTACACCAAATCACAGCGCAATGAGGCATTTTTATCGATTTAATATTAATGTTTATTCCGCAACGTACGAAGAGCAACTGGCGGCCGATTGCGCTCATATGTGCGCGCAGCGCATTTCTTTGCCACGACTATTATTATTACTACCGTCTCTAGGAGTAGGCAGCGCGCGGCGATTCCGTGCTCTGTGCATGAAACCATTAAACTAATAATAAAATATGAAACCGCTATTTATTTATTTCTTCTTCTTCTTTTATTCGTGGCCTCTACGCCATATAGGCGTAATTTTGCCAATATCAAGTGCGGTGGTTGCTAGTAGATTTATAAAGATTTACAAAGTAAAAGTGGGATAATAGGATAGAAAGGAACCGGGAAAGGACTAGGGTAGAAAAAGGAATGGCGACATGACCGTATGAAAGCATGCGGTATAGTCTTGCCAATATCAAGTGAAGGAGGAAAAAGAAATCGACAGTAAAATGGGTACCGCCACTTTACTGAAGATTGTGGGATTATTTGAGATAACACAAACACTGAGATCACTGCGTAAATGCTACACTTCTCACACTTAATATTACTATACGAATGATTATTCTAGAAAATTAGTACACTTTTGCACAATAATATTCAATAAAATTAAATTTGAAAAATATAACATATACACGCGTCTACAGTCTTCGGGCTACCCTCAAAGAATCCGTTTATTTATTTAATGTGCCTTATTTTTTTTTTTTTTTTTCCTATTTATGGCCATAATGGTAAAGCCATTTGTTTTGCCAATGACAAGTATGAGAGATACACGTTAAAAAAAGGTAATCATTAAATGGCCTATAAAAAGGAAATGTCAAACGAGTTCGATGTCGCCATATTCTGTTCTCACTTCAACCAATCAACGCTCACGGATCGCTTTTCTCACTTTTTTTACTTATTTTGATGGCGGCGGACATCTTTTGTTCTCAAAATTGGGTAGGCGATTTAAGGGCCACGGGCACCCTATTATATCTCCATGCATAAATCTAATAATAATAATAAAATATGGAACAGTGATAGTGTCTTAAATGGCCTATAAAACGAAATGTCAAACGAGTTCGTTGCCGCCATATTCTATTCTCACTTTAACCAATCAAAGCTCAATGATTGGTTATATTTTTTTTTGTTCTCACTTTTTATTTTATTTGTTTGGCGGTGGCCATCTTCTGTTCTCATCTGGAAAAGCAATTTTATGCTTTGTGGCGGCGAGGAATATAAAGTAACATCTATTATTTCTTCTGTTCTATAATATACCTACCAAAAAAATGTGTTTTCTTCTTTGATTTTGATTTTTAATTTTGTAGACATTTGAAATTGCTAATTTATACAAAATCAGTGGCGGATCCGGAATAATAGTAATACGTTGGAAAAATAAATATTTATAGACAAGCTGGTGCCCGCAACTTCGTTTTTAAAAATGAAAAAAAAATAAAATAAATTCTTAATAGGCATTACTAAGGTAAAGTAAGCATGTTAACCATGGCTACCATGCCCGCGTATTCTCCTTCATAATATACACAAAACCCCAATATATAGGTACCTACATTAGCAATATTAGTACCTACGTTTTTTCTGTGCAGTTTTTCATGCTCTGGGTGTTTATAAAATGTAATATGTACCTATTATATCGTTGTTTCTGGTACCGACTTTATGTGGTTTTGAAATCTAAAAATTAAGTCCGTAAATTTTGAAATTAGGTTTATTCAAAATGTGGTTATATATGTGTTTATTCAAAATGTGTATCGAATATCGAACAACAATAATAATAATACAAAGGAACGTACGTATACGTTACACGAATTATGTCACAACTGGGCTTGTACTATGTGTACCAGAAACAACGATATTAATAGTATATATTAATATACTATATTTTATAAACACCCAGACCATGGCAAACTGTTCAGAAAAACGTATTACCAAATAGATTTTTTTCCGGATACAACGCCAAAGGCAACCACTAGTCTACGGACAATCAAAATTTCGAATCTTTCTCTACTTACATCGTTAATAACTTTGGTATCATAAAAGAATTAATTGCTCATTGACTACTGGTGGACACATGTCGCGATCAAACAGATAATTTGATTTGTCAAGGCCTCATTCCATGCATACTTCATACCATCAAATTCATCATAGTTTGACAACTTACGGTATGCTTTGATACGAACAACTTTTATTTTTTTTATTGTTGTCACGTGCTTAGATTATAACTCGGGTGGCCATACGTCCTGTATATATGGGACTGTCACCGTATTTGACCATCGCGTCCCATATTGTCCGTGTTTCATGTTTGTCCCGTTTTTCTACCATTCGATTCCGACTTAATACGAAAATCGTACAGGGGGAAATCGCGATTTATATTCGGTGAATGTAACAAATTTTGAACAACGTTTTTGAATGGAAATACTCTGGAAATAATCTTTGATCCAAATAAATTATTTTTCAGTCATTGAATGAAAAAAATAACGAAAATATAGCATAATATTTGTGTTTTACAATTCTTTCACACAGATCTTTATTAGAAAATAACTACTATTTTGTATTGTTTACAATATTTAATTTATTTAAATAAAAGCGTCATTTCTCGACCTTTTTTAAAAACAATTTCTTCAATAATTTCTACACATTAGGAGCGTGTTCAAGCTTTTCAGTATACAAGTATGTTGAGTTCTTGTGGAAAAAACAACTAAACACCTCTTGATAATATTTCCCATTCAATATGGGTTTTTAATTAGGTAATGATGACGCTTGAAGATTTAACATCATGAGTTACGAAAACTATGTTTACTTACATCAGTGGCGGAAATTTTTCGGAAAAATTTCATTTGGTGTTGAAAATTTCACGTTCAGTGTGAAAAATATTTTTCTTATAAAAATGAATATAATAATCTAATTCTTAATAAAATAATAGTCTCTATATGTCCGTAATCCTGACCGCGAAATTCCAAACACAATAGAGTTGGAATGTGCTATTTATCGATGATTCTGATTTAGATACAAGAAGTATGTAAATACCTATAGCATTGCCTAATTTTAGTCTAAATCAGAATCGTTGCAGATTATTTTACTGGGTAGAGTGACTGCACGCACGCCTTACGGCACGTCACCTATACTCCAGTCGTACACAATCGTTTTCTCTTCCTGCTATTCTTAAGTCCGAATGCAAGTATTATGTTCCTTGTCCGAATGGTTCAGATGAGACATGATCTAAAATCCTTGAACACGTTGTCCACAGGCAATTCACTGATTTTATAAACAAAAATGATTTGATGAATTCGCAGTCTAGCTTTCGATTGTCTCATAGCATTAACACGGTTCTTGTAAATATTACTGACGACATACGCTATGCTATAGATGAGAAAACAATTAACACTACTTGTTCTTTTGGACTTAGAAACGCCTTTAACTGTGTAGATCATGACATGCTCATTGCTATTCTTCTTTCACTAAATATTTCTCCTACTGCGGCACAGTGGTTCGATACCTATCTTTGCGGATGAGGTAGACGTCTTTTCGGATTGGTGCTCATTGACTGCAGGTGTCCCGCAGGATGGTGTATAATGTTCTTCACGGTTTTCATAAATGCCATGGTTCAGTAATAAACTTCAGTTCCTACCATCTGTATGCCGATGACTAGCAACTTTCGCTTGAAATGAGCGAAGTAAATGCCGCGATTACCAATGTGAATAGCGATTTGGAGGCTATTTGGGTAAGTTCGCAAAGTCTCGGTATTCTAGTCAACCCCTGCAAGGCTCAGGTCATGATCATTGGTTCTAAACACATGCTGAGCAGATTGGATTTGCGAGCCATCTCTCCAGTATTATTTAATAATTTACCACCTCTCTTTTGCCAACATGCTAAGAATCTTGCTTTACACATGTCCTCCGATCTTTCCTGGAACTACCATGTTGATGATCAGTAAACACATTTTCGCCAGTATGCATTCGCTGAAGCGCTCCCAGTATCTTATTCCTTTTAAGGCAAAGCTGTTAGTCAATTCTTTACTTCTCCCTAACATAGATTACGCTGATGTCTGCTACCCTGGTGTTACTCAAGAAGATCTACTAAACACGTTTGTGATAAGTAGACGTTTTGTCTTTGGCCTGCTCAAGTATGACCATGTTTCCGTAGTAGTTTAAGTATTGTTATGCATCATTGATAATATTATCTATGATGCATTTCGTCATTGTCGCCCCCCATTTTCATAATCGCATCATTTAGCCGGCATAGTGAGAGCAATCAATATTGTTTAAGAACAAAGTATTCTTATATTATTGATTGAATTCACGGACTTTGTAGGTCTACTCACCACCAGGTAGATACAAAGTCACATGTCGTGTCCCAACAAAAAATAGATACATAGGTAAATATCTTTTTCTTTTTTAGCGGAAGCAAGGTATGTCCAAAAAGCAAGACTCTTAACTTTTTTTCTATATCGCAATATACTCCAATTATAATTTAAATAATGAATTTTCATAATATAAAACATATTTACTTAGTACAAAATAATGGAAGTAACTTTAATACATGCGTAAAATCATTAAAATTCGGTGTTTAATAGAACAAAAATATTTTTCACTGGATTTGAAATTTTTCAAGGAGTTTGAAATTTTTCATATTTTTCACTTATTTTTAATTTCATTGAAATGAAATTTTTCAATTGCCCATCCCTAATTGGAATACATTATAAGTGATGAAGAAATGGTTACAAAAGCTCTTGTAATCGGTGCAGAAAGACCCAAAGGCAAAAAGCTTGTTGTGTGTGAGTTATGTCGTGTGACGACCATTAAAATTAATATAATTTTTGAGGATGGCGTTTTTTTTTCCATTAATGAAGTGTTCAACATTCTATTTTGATTTGCATTCATAAGTATGGTAAGAATGTTTAAAAATGATTAATAATTTGACATAGTAAATATTGAAGCGTTTTTGCTCATCAACGTAAATGAGTTTTTATAAATAGTATACACTTCATTTTTGACTAAAATTTGCCCCAAAAAAATGGAATCCAGGATCCGCCCCTGACTTACATGGTGTTATATAGTTGAAACAGTGCATTTCGGAATCATATTATATAATAACCTTTTAGGCATTTACAATAGTATTAAAATGTCCCGTATCGACTCCTGAATGTTATGGCTACCCTAATTATAATAATAGGTATACCATAGGTAGTGGGTGGGGGTCTATTTTTTTTTAAATAGAGCACGGCATTTGCCTCTCCATTCCATGAGTGGAGTCGATTAATGCATTTTTGTTTAACAGCATTGGTCGCTCCCACTATGCCAGTTACATGATACGGTTACGAAATGGGCGCCGATGTTTTATTATCAAAGTAAACGTCTGTTTCGTAACTACATAAGGAGACTACCACTTCGACAAGAAATCGGGCAATAGTCTCCTGAAAACAGGCAAACCCACAGACTAAAGCAAAAACATGACTATGTGATTTTACTGTTTTTGCATGTCGGTGTAGCAAGTTATAGAGAGACCCTCCTTCCACTTATACATGGTGACTTTGAAAGAATGTACTTTGAGCTAATATGAGGTTCTGCTGATCAAATCGAACAACTTTTCCCATGAAACAATGTGTCGCAAATGAAAAAAAGTAGAACATCATATTAGCCCAAAGTCCATCCATTCAAATTCATCCTAAATATCCCTGTTGTGGTCTCTATAACTAAGCATGGGTAACCGTAAACCGACCGGTTTAGTTAATAACTGTCACGTGTGTAAATATACATAAAAAAATAAAAACTGTCACGTGACTAGTGTTGCTAGTTTTTTTTCAGACTATAAGGTACTAGATCACTAGATGCTTAAATAGGCAAAAAATACAGGATTTAAAAATTTTTATCCAGGACATTTTTTTCTTTTTTAAATGACATTTCTGATAAGCGGGCAACCAAAACATATGTTGCATTTAACATACATTAAAAAAAAACAATACAATTATAATCATAATTTAATGTAAGGGTAATTGTACTATTATTTCTTCTGTGGTAAGGGGTACATTTATTTCGTATGAACGTTGCGTATGCGTATCTACTTGTCAGCTGCGTAGCACATTTGACTTGGCAAAATCAATCGAACACGGTTAAAATACGGGAGTCAGTACCGGCGGGATAAATAAAATGACGCCCGAAATACGGAACGTCCCGTGAAATACGGGACGTCTGGCAACACTACACGTGACCCTAATTTATCCAGAGCCGTTAAATAAATTAATCCCTAATTCTGGCGCTTTCAACTTAGTATCGGTTTGATATATTCAAATGATAAGTGACGGATCCCCATAGAAAACTGTTAGTTTCATTGGAATATAACAACGCGTTATGCATGTCGTAGGCGCGAGAATCGCCCTCCATGTTTCAGTTTTATTGCCAATTCCTAAAAACTTCAATAATCAACGGTACCTAACTTTAATGTAGCGCTTTGTTATTCCCAAACAAAGATGTTAACGAACATGTTAAAGCTTGATCTGTCATTTTTATATGGGAATAACGAACCGTTATCGCTATCAAAGAGAGGTTATAGAAATCGGCTTTAGTTAAGACCATAAGACAGAGATATTAAATTGGTGACGGGTAAATATTTTTTATGACTACCTAATCGAAGTATATATATTATTATTATAGATATATTTGTAACAATATAAAATAGTTAGTTGAATCAGGCGTTATTTTGCGACAGTTCATTTTAAATTATAGTATTTTTTTTTATTATATTTTGCTATCTATCCGCTAGGTGATAGTTAATAGTATATTACTTATATGCAAAAAAAATGCAGGGCCCTACATATACATTAACATGTGTGTCGCGACCTCACAATGGTAGCGGGCTCGCTCTGTGAACATCGTAGGGTGCGTAACCGCAAGCACACAGTGACATGCATATATTTTTTTTGTTCCTACCTACATGAAATAAATGAGAAGTAAAAATATTATAGTTCAGAGTGCAAGTGTCGGCACAAGCTCCCATAAAAAACAGCTAAAATCCAGGTGAGTCCCGTTTTCCATATTAAGAGGATGCTAGATGTGTTACCTGCTGAATTCTGTGAATTTTTATCTAAATTTTAGTGTACATAATTTTTCCAACCAACAATTATCAATGGCATTCGTTGACCCTCATGCAGGTCGCGTCATTTTTATAGTGGTCCTTCGAGCAGGATTTGAATTCTCAGTGTTATTTAGGTTTTATAATTAAATACTAATCTAAAAACTTAAATTTTAAAGCTATACAGTCCATATTATTGTAAATTTTCAGAGCGTAAAAAACCGATATCGACATACTTGTCTATTACGCGTCATATTGTCCCTAATGCTATTGATAATTGTTTACTTTGAACTCGGAATTTATATATTTTCGTAGAAAAGTAAACTGTAATTTTATCAAAATAATCTAATTTGCCTAATTTCTTACAAAAATATAGGTAAACATTTTATATAAATTATGTCAAACTTTATAAATTTTCATAGTTGCTTTTTTTGTTAAATACTTGCACTTTAAGGTATCTTATACAGTTTTTACGTTCGAGAAAACAAATTATAGGTTCCAAGCTATTTGTTAATATCACGTATCAAAACGCTTTAGATCTACCTACCTAGAACTTTCAATATTAGGTATATTTCAGCCTTTAAGTTACGTTCGAGATAACAAGTATAGGTACCAAGCTAACTTATTGTTTGTTGATCGCGTATCAAGGCAGAGAATATCTACCTATTTAGTTAGAGCTTAGGTATTTAATAAGTTTTTGCGTTCGAGAACAGTGTAGGTACCACGCTGACCCGTCATCTGTTCATAGCGCATCAAAACTATTAAAACCTACATACCTGTAACTGTTAGAATAATATCTTTGAGTAAACAAAGTTATTGTTTAAATATTTTTACTAACAAATTATTGTAAAAACGTTGTTGTATGAGGTTAAATTGGTATTTATCTTTAGTTTCTTAGGTATCTTTCTTTATTGATAATATTTTTATCTATAATTTAACTATTTTATTATTTTTTTTGAACTTTTCACAGTATAATTAGTACATATTAAATTAAAATAAACATGTCTGACTCAGAGTTACAAAAGCTAGAATCGCGTCGCGAGCATGGCTATAGGAATTTACAGATTTTGTATGATCTCGGAAAAGAAATGCAAACCGATCATACAAAGTTGTCTTCGTTCCGCGCGCGATATAAAGACTTACATAAAATCCGAGATGAATATTATGAACTTCAAGACCAAATAAATGGTATTAAGTTAGAATTAAAACCAAAAGAAAAATTAAGTAACCAACAGTTGACCGCTTTCGATGAATTATATTATCAAATTTTAATGTTTGCTGAAAATATGAGTAGTCTGAATGTAGTTTCAAAACAGTCGGAAAATAAAGTTCAAATTCGCTTGCCTAAAATAGAAACGCCTAAATTTAATGGTCAGATTGAAAACTGGCAAACTTTTATAGATAGTTATTTGCCTTTAATTCATCAAAACGAAACCTTATCCACTATCGAGAAGTTTCATTATCTGATTTCATGTTTATCTGGTCCGGCGCTCGGCATCGCGAAGGGCGTTCCGCTCACCGCCAATAATTATGATATTGTTTACAATGCACTTTTAGAAAGATACCAAAATAATCGAATCTTAGCTATTACGTACTTAGATAAAATAACTAGTTTGCAACCCGTCACGAACCCTACTTTTGAAAACTTGTCTAAGTTAATTAATACTTTGTATGAAAGTGTCAATGCCCTTAAGGCTCTAAAGTTGAATGACCTCGGTGAATTTTTATTATTCTACCTATCGTCGCGAACTTTGGACTCTGATACTAAAAAGCGTTTCGAGTTGCAAAATAAGGTTCAAATACCTACTTCAAATGATCTTTTACAGTTTCTTCAAAACTATATAAAGGTTTTAGAAACTTGTCAACCTACCTCATCAACTAAAATTAACTTTGAAAAATCTAATTCTAGAACCAGGCCTTCTAGTAATACTAGTACTCAAAAGGTACTACCACGGTCCTTCGTAGTTGAATCGAAACCAAATAAGTTTGAAAATGCGTTTTTTTGCCCATGCTGCAAATCAAAACATTCTATTTATAAGTGTCTTGAGTTTCAAGGCAAATCGATTTCGGCAAGACTAAACTTTGTTAACAACAATCAGTTGTGTCACAATTGTTTGCGAACAAATCATATGGCTAACAAATGCCCTTCAAAAACATCCTGCCTCGTGTGTGGCGCCCGTCACAGTACGCTCCTGCACGCCGACTCCGCGGCCGGCAGCCCCGCGCTGTCGCAGGGAGCACACCACAGCGGCGCCGGTCGCGCGGCCGACGATGGTGCCGGCCCCGCCAGCCTCGCGTGCGTAGCTGCGGCTGCCGAGCTCGGTCACACTGACCGCTCGGGGAAAATTCTCGGTTCAGTACAAGTTCGTCTTCGGGACGCGTATGGTAATACTAATCACGTTCGAGGTCTCGTCGACAGCTGTTCTCATGACTCCTTTATTACGTCAGCTTGTGCACGTCGCTTAGGGTTGACAATACGGCGGTGTAACATCACAGTCGCAGGGCTAGGCCACAATACTGTGCAGAATATCAAGGGTATTACGTCATGTACGGTTATGTCTCCATATTCTGATAAACTTATATTTAAAATAAATTTTATCGTTTTATCTAAAATTACCTCGAACTTACCGTCGCTTCCCATTCCTGTACATATTTATAATACTTTTAAAAACTTGTCTCTTGCCGATACAACATTTCACATGCCGGGACCTATAGACATTTTATTAGGTGTCGAAGTATTCGACCAGATCTATGACGGTCGCCGCTATACGCCAGGCCCAGGCTTGCCTGTTGCGTTAAATAGCGTGTTCGGTTGGGTCATATCTGGTCAATATAATATTAATCCATCGATTAATATACCTGAGGCGTCCACACTGCTCGCCGAGACGTGCGCCTTGGAAGACGTCATGAGACGTTTTTGGGAAACCGAGGAACCTCCTGCCGTTCACTTGTCGATCCCCGAAAATGAACTCTGCGAACAGATTTATGAAGATAACGTATCTCGTAACTCCGACGGACGTTATGTTGTGCCCATGTTAGTGGACAACGATGCCGTGCTAGGCAACTCCCACAACCATGGTCTGACACGATTTCTCAATCTGGAGAAAAGACTCCTCTCCAACCCTGAGTTGGGTGAAGGGACCAGTGTGAAGTTAGCGGCCAATTTCCTAGCAGCCATTTCTTTTTGGCTTGTGTGAACAAAACCTTATGCTGCCAGATATGTGTGAAGTTAGCAGCCAATTATATAGCGGCCGATTTCTATTTTATTTTATCCATTTATATAAAATAATTATAATAATAGGTGCCTTGCTAAAATTTATTATTGCAGAGGCTGCACAAATCTATATATATATAATAGTAGAGATTGTTTTACTAAAAAAGTTGAAGTAAAAATATATATAAAATAGAAAACTACTTATCATACCCACTGGAAATGATTTCCGATATTTTTATATTATAGGGGGGTTTTTTTCTACCCCCTACATACCTTTTTAACCTGACCTCAGGAGTCGATCTTACAGAATTCTTCAATTAAATAACAATTTCAATAAAAACTACCTTTCATCCCCACTGGAAATGATTTCTGATATTTTCATATTATAGGGGAGGTTTTCCTTTACATACTACATACTTCTTTAACGTGACCTCGCAGGTATTTCTATTAAAATTCTTCAAATACAACAAAGCAGCCAAAATACCAAATTAATATTTTGAGGAAAAACTACCTTTCATCCCCACTGGAAATGATTTTTGATAATTTTATATTATAGGGGAGGTTTTTCTATACCCCCTACATACCTTTTCAACCTGACCTCGGGAGTCGATCTTACAGAATTCTTCTATTATATAACAATTTCAGGAAAAACTACCTTTCATCCCCACTGGAAATGATTTCCTATATTTTATTATTATAGGGGAGGTTTTTCTCTACATACTACATACCTTTTTAACGTGACCTCGAAGCTATTTCTATTAAAATTCTTCAAATACAACTCAGCAGCCAAATACCATATTCATATTTTCAGGGAAAACTACTTTTCATCCCCACTGGAAATTATTTTTGATATTTTTATATTATAGGGGAGGTTTTTCTCTACCCATGACATATATTTTTACCCTGACCTTGGGAGTCGATCTTACAGAATTCTTTAATTATATAACAATTTCAGGAAAAACTACCTTTCATCCCCACTGGAAATGATTTCCTATATTTTCATATTATAGGGGAGGTTTTCCTCTACATACTACATACTTTTTTAACGTGACCTTGCTGGTATTTCTATTAAAATTCTTCAAATACAACACAGCAGCCAAAATACCAAATTAATATTTTGAGGAAAAACTACCTTTCATCCCCACTGGAAATGATTTTTGATAATTTTATATTATAGGGGAGGTTTTTCTATACCCCCTACATACCTTTTCAACCTGACCTCGGGAGTCGATCTTACAGAATTCTTTAATTATATAACAATTTCAGGGAAAACTACCTTTCATCCCCACTGGAAATGATTTCTGATATTTTCATATTATAGGAGGTTTTCCTCTACCTTTTTAACGTGACCTCGCAGGTATTTCTATTAAAATTCTTCAAATACAACACAGCAGCTAAAATAACAAATTAATATTTTCAGGGAAAACTACTTTTCATCCCCACTGAAAATTATTTTTGATATTTTTATATTATAGGGGAGGTTTTTCTCTACCAACTACATACCTTTTCAACCTGACCTCGGGAGTCATTCTTACCGAATTCTTCTATTATATAACAATTACAGGAAAAACTACCTTTCATCCCCACTGGAAATGATTTCTGATATTTTCATATTATAGGGGAGGTTTTCCTCTACATACTACATACCTTTTTAACGTGACCTCGAAGCTATTTCTATTAAAATTCTTCAAATACAACTCAGCAGCCAAATACCATATTCATATTTTCAGGGAAAACTACTTTTTATCCCCACTGGAAATGATTTTTGATATTTTTATATTATAGGGGAGGTTTTTATCTACACCCTACATACCTTTTTAACCTGACCTCGGGGGTCGATCTTACAGAAGTCTTTAATTATATAACAATTCCAGGAAAAACTACCTTTCATCCCCACTGGAAATGATTTCCGATATTTTCATATTATAGGGGAGGTTTTTCTCTACATACTACATACCTTTTTAACGTGACCTCGAAGGTGTTTCTATTAAAATTCTTCAAATACAACTCAGCAGCTAAAATACCAAATTAATATTTTTAGGAAAAACTACCTTTCATCCTCACTGGAAATGATTTTTGATATTTTTATATTATAGGGGAGGTTTTTCTCTACCCATGACATATTTTTACCCTGACCTCGGGAGTCGATCTTACAGAATTCTTTAATTATATAACAATTTCAGGAAAAACTACCTTTCATCCCCACTGGAAATGATTTCTTATATTTTCATATTAATATTATAGGGGATGTTTTCCTCTACATACTACATACCTTTTTAACGTGACCTCGCAGGTATTTCTATTAAAATTCTTCAAATACAACACAGCAGCCAAAATACCAAATTAATATTTTGAGGAAAAACTACCTTTCATCCCCACTGGGAGTCGATCTTACAGAATTCTTCTATTATATAACAATTTCAGGAAAAACTACCTTTCATCCCAGATGGAAATGATTTCCTATATTTTCATATTATAGGGGAGGTTTTCCTCTACATACTACATACCGTTTTAACGTGACCTCGAAGGTGTTTCTATTAAAATTCTTCAAATACAACTCAGCAGCTAAAATACCAAATTAATATCTTCAGGGAAAACTACTTTTCATCCCCACTGGAAATGATTTTTGATATTTTCATACTATAGGGGAGGTTTTTATCTACCCCCTACATACGTTTTCAACCTGACCTCGGGAGTCGATCTTACAGAAGTCTTTAATTATATAACAATTCCAGGAAAAACTACCTTTCATCCCCACTGGAAATGATTTCCGATATTTTCATATTATAGGGGAGGTTTTTCTCTACATACTACATACCTTTTTAACGTGACCTCGAAGGTGTTTCCATTAAAATTCTTCAAATACAACTCAGCAGCTTAAATACCATATTCATATTTTCAGGGAAAACTACTTTTCATCCCCACTGGAAATAATTTTTGATATTTTCATATTATAGGGGATGTTTTTATCTACCCCCTACATACCTTTTCAACCTGACCTCGGGAGTCGATCTTACAGAAGTCTTTAATTATATAACAATTCCAGGAAAAACTACCTTTCATCCCCACTGGAAATGATTTCCTATATTTTCATATTATAGGGGAGGTTTTCCTCTACATACTACATACCTTTTTAACGTGACCTCGCTGGTATCTCTATTAAAATTCTTCAAATACAACACAGCAGCCAAAATACCAAATTAATATTTTGAGGAAAAACTACCTTTCATCCCCACTGGAACTGATTTTTGATAATTTTATATTATAGGGGAGGTTTTTCTATACCCCCTACATACCTTTTCAACCTGACCTCGGGAGTCGATCTTACAGAATTCTCTAATTATATAACAATTTCAGGGAAAACTACCTTTCATCCCCACTGGAAATGATTTCTGATATTTTCATATTATAGGAGGTTTTCCTCTACATACTACATACCTTTTTAACGTGACCTCGCAGGTATTTCTATTAAAATTCTTCAAATACAACACAGCAGCTAAAATAACAAATTAATATTTTCAGGGAAAACTACTTTTCATCCCCACTGGAAATTATTTTTGATATTTTTATATTATAGGGGAGGGTTTTCTCTACCAACTACATACCTTTTCAACCTGACCTCGGGAGTCATTCTTACCGAATTCTTCTATTATATAACAATTTCAGGAAAAACTACCTTTCATCCCCACTGGAAATGATTTCTGATATTTTCATATTATAGGGGAGGTTTTCCTCTACATACTACATACCTTTTTAACGTGACCTCGAAGCTATTTCTATTAAAATTCTTCAAATACAACTCAGCAGCCAAATACCATATTCATATTTTCAGGGAAAACTACTTTTTATCCCCACTGGAAATGATTTTTGATATTTTCATATTATAGGGGAGGTTTTTATCTACACCCTACATACCTTTTTAACCTGACCTCGGGGGTCGATCTTACAGAAGTCTTTAATTATATAACAATTCCAGGAAAAACTACCTTTCATCCCCACTGGAAATGATTTCCGATATTTTCATATTATAGGGGAGGTTTTTCTCTACATACTACATACCTTTTTAACGTGACCTCGAAGGTGTTTCCATTAAAATTCTTCAAATACAACTCAGCAGCTTAAATACCATATTCATATTTTCAGGGAAAACTACTTTTCATCCCCACTGGAAATAATTTTTGATATTTTCATATTATAGGGGATGTTTTTATCTACCCCCTACATACCTTTTCAACCTGACCTCGGGAGTCGATCTTACAGAAGTCTTTAATTATATAACAATTCCAGGAAAAACTACCTTTCATCCCCACTGGAAATGATTTCCTATATTTTCATATTATAGGGGAGGTTTTCCTCTACATACTACATACCTTTTTAACGTGACCTCGCTGGTATCTCTATTAAAATTCTTCAAATACAACACAGCAGCCAAAATACCAAATTAATATTTTGAGGAAAAACTACCTTTCATCCCCACTGGAAATGATTTTTGATAATTTTATATTATAGGGGAGGTTTTTCTATACCCCCTACATACCTTTTCAACCTGACCTCGGGAGTCGATCTTACAGAATTCTCTAATTATATAACAATTTCAGGGAAAACTACCTTTCATCCCCACTGGAAATGATTTCTGATATTTTCATATTATAGGAGGTTTTCCTCTACATACTACATACCTTTTTAACGTGACCTCGCAGGTATTTCTATTAAAATTCTTCAAATACAACACAGCAGCTAAAATAACAAATTAATATTTTCAGGGAAAACTACTTTTCATCCCCACTGGAAATTATTTTTGATATTTTTATATTATAGGGGAGGGTTTTCTCTACCAACTACATACCTTTTCAACCTGACCTCGGGAGTCATTCTTACCGAATTCTTCTATTATATAACAATTTCAGGAAAAACTACCTTTCATCCCCACTGGAAATGATTTCTGATATTTTCATATTATAGGGGAGGTTTTCCTCTACATACTACATACCTTTTTAACGTGACCTCGAAGCTATTTCTATTAAAATTCTTCAAATACAACTCAGCAGCCAAATACCATATTCATATTTTCAGGGAAAACTACTTTTTATCCCCACTGGAAATGATTTTTGATATTTTCATATTATAGGGGAGGTTTTTATCTACACCCTACATACCTTTTTAACCTGACCTCGGGGGTCATCTTACAGAAGTCTTTAATTATATAACAATTCCAGGAAAAACTACCTTTCATCCCCACTGGAAATGATTTCCGATATTTTCATATTATAGGGGAGGTTTTTCTCTACATACTACATACCTTTTTAACGTGACCTCGAAGGTGTTTCTATTAAAATTCTTCAAATACAACTCAGCAGCTAAAATACCAAATTAATATCTTCAGGGAAAACTACTTTTCATCCCCACTGGAAATGATTTTTGATATTTTCATACTATAGGGGAGGTTTTTATCTACACCCTACATACGTTTTCAACCTGACCTCGGGAGTCGATCTTACAGAAGTCTTTAATTATATAACAATTTCAGGAAAAACTACCTTTCATCCCCACTGGAAATGATTTCCGATATTTTCATATTATAGGGGAGGTTTTTCTCTACATACTACATACCTTTTTAACGTGACCTCGAAGGTGTTTCTATTAAAATTCTTCAAATACAACTCAGCAGCTTAAATACCATATTCATATTTTCAGGGAAAACTACTTTTCATCCCCACTGGAAATAATTTTTGATATTTTCATATTATAGGGGATGTTTTTATCTGCCTCCTACATACCTTTTCAACCTGACCTCGGGAGTCGATCTTACAGAAGTCTTTAATTATATAACAATTCCAGGAAAAACTACCTTTCATCCCCACTGGAAATGATTTCCTATATTTTCATATTATAGGGGAGGTTTTCCTCTACATACTACATATCTTTTTAACGTGACCTCGCTGGTATTTCTATTAAAATTCTTCAAATACAACACAGCAGCCAAAATACCAAATTAATATTTTGAGGAAAAACTACCTTTCATCCCCACTGGGAGTCGATCTTACAGAATTCTTCTATTATATAACAATTTCAGGAAAAACTACCTTTCATCCCCACTGGAAATAATTTCCTATATTTTCATATTATAGGGGATGTTTTCCTCTACATACTACATACCTTTTTAACGTGACCTCGAAGCTATTTCTATTAAAATTCTTCAAATACAACTCAGCAGCCAAATACCATATTCATATTTTCAGGGAAAACTACTTTTTATCCCCACTGGAAATGATTTTTGATATTTTCATATTATAGGGGAGGTTTTTATCTACCCCCTACATAAGTTTTTAACCTGACCTCGGGGGTCGATCTTACAGAAGTCTTTAATTATATAACAATGCCAGGAAAAACTACCTTTCATCCCCACTGGAAATGATTTCCTATATTTTCATATTATAGGAGGTTTTCCTCTACATACTACATACCTTTTTAACGTGACCTCGCTGGTATTTCTATTAAAATTCTTCAAATACAACACAGCAGCCAAAATACCAAATTAATATTTTGAGGAAAAACTACCTTTCATCCCCACTGGAAATGATTTCCGATATATTCATATTATAGGGGAGGTTTTCCTTTACATACTACATACTTCTTTAACGTGACCTCGCAGGTATTTCTATTAAAATTCTTCAAATACAACACAGCAGCCAAAATACCAAATTAATATTTTGAGGAAAAACTACCTTTCATCCCCACTGGGAGTCGATCTTACAGAATTCTTCTATTATATAACAATTTCAGGAAAAACTACCTTTCATCCCCACTGGAAATAATTTCCTATATTTTCATATTATAGGGGATGTTTTCCTCTACATACTACATACCTTTTTAACGTGACCTCGAAGCTATTTCTATTAAAATTCTTCAAATACAACTCAGCAGCCAAATACCATATTCATATTTTCAGGGAAAACTACTTTTTATCCCCACTGGAAATGATTTTTGATATTTTCATATTATAGGGGAGGTTTTTATCTACCCCCTACATAAGTTTTTAACCTGACCTCGGGGGTCGATCTTACAGAAGTCTTTAATTATATAACAATGCCAGGAAAAACTACCTTTCATCCCCACTGGAAATGATTTCCTATATTTTCATATTATAGGAGGTTTTCCTCTACACACTACATACCTTTTTAACGTGACCTCGCTGGTATTTCTATTAAAATTCTTCAAATACAACACAGCAGCCAAAATACCAAATTAATATTTTGAGGAAAAACTACCTTTCATCCCCACTGGAAATGATTTCCGATATATTCATATTATAGGGGAGGTTTTCCTTTACATACTACATACTTCTTTAACGTGACCTCGCAGGTATTTCTATTAAAATTCTTCAAATACAACACAGCAGCCAAAATACCAAATTAATATTTTGAGGAAAAACTACCTTTCATCCCCACTGGAAATAATTTTTGATATTTTCATATTATAGGGGATGTTTTTATCTGCCTCCTACATACCTTTTCAACCTGACCTCGGGAGTCGATCTTACAGAAGTCTTTAATTATATAACAATTCCAGGAAAAACTACCTTTAATCCCCACTGGAAATGATTTCCGTTATTTTCATATTATGGGGAGGTTTTTTCTACATACTACATACCTTTTTAACGTGACCTCGCATGTATTTCTATTAAAATTCTTCAAATACAACTCAGTAGATCGACTTCTGAGGTCAGGGTAAAAATATATGTCAAGGATAGAGAAAAACCTCCCCTATAATATAAAAATATCAAAAATAATTTCCAGTGGGGATGAAAGGTAGTTTTTCCTGAAAATATTAATTTGGTATTTTAGCTGCTGTGTTGTATTTGAAGAATTTTAATAGAAATACCTGCGTGGTCACGTTAAAAAGGTATGTAGTATATAGAGAAAAACCTCCCCTATAATATGAAAATATCGGAAATCATTTCCAGTGGGGATGAAAGGTAGTTTTTCCTGGAATTGTTATATAATTAAAGACTACTGTAAGATCGACCCCCGAGGTCAGGTTAAAAAGGTATGTAGGGGGTAGATAAAAACCTCCCCTATAATATGAAAATTTTAAAAATCATTTCCAGTGGGGATGAAAAGTAGTTTTCCCTGAAAATATGAATATGGTATTTGGCTGCTGAGTTGTATTTGAAGAATTTTAATAGAAATAGCTTCGAGGTCACGTTAAAAAGGTATGTAGTATATAGAGGAAAACCTCCCCTATAATATGAAAATATCAGAAATCATTTCCAGTGGGGATGAAAAGTAGTTTTCCCTGAAAATATGATTATGGTATTTGGCTGCTGAGTTGTATTTGAAGAATTTTAATAGAAATAGGTTCGAGGTCACGTTAAAAAGGTATGTAGTATGTAGAGGAAAACCTCCCCTATAATATGAAAATATCAGAAATCATTTCCAGTGGGGATGAAAGGTAGTTTTTCCTGAAATTGTTATATAATAGAAGAATTCTGTAAGAATAACTCCCGAGGTCAGGTTTAAAAGGTATGTAGGGGGTAGAGATAAACCTCCCCTATAATATATAAATATCAAAAATCATTTCCAGTGGGGATGAAAGGTAGTTTTTCCTGAAAATATTAATTTTGTATTTTAGCCGCTGAGTTGTATTTGAAGAATTTTAATAAAAATACATGCGAGGTCACGTTAAAAAGGTATGTAGTATGTAGAGAAAAACCTCCCCTATAATATGAAAATATCGGAAATCATTTCCAGTGGAGATGAAAGGTAGTTTTTCATGGAATTGTTATATAATTAAAGACTTCTGTAAGGTCGACCCCCGAGGTCAGGTTAAAAAGGTATGTAGGGGGTAGAGATAAACCTCCCCTATAATATGAAAATATCAAAAATCATTTCCAGTGGGGATGAAAAGTAGTTTTGCCTGAAAATATGAATATGGTATTTGGCTGCTGAGTTGTATTTGAAGATTTTTAATAGAAATACCTTCGAGGTCACGTTAAAGAAGTATGTAGTATGTAAAGGAAAACCTCCCCTATAATATGAAAATATCGGAAATCATTTCCAGGGGGAATGAAAGGTAGTTTTTCCTGAAATTGTTATATAATAGAAGAATTCTGTAAGAATGACTCCCGAGGTCAGGTTTAAAAGGTATGTAGGGGGTAGAGATAAACATCCCCTATAATATATAAATATCAAAAATCATTTCCAGTGGGGATGAAAGGTAGTTTTTCCTGAAAATATTAATTTTGTATTTTAGCTGCTGAGTTGTATTTGAAGAATTTTAATAGAAATACCTGCGAGGTCACGTTAAAAAGGTATGTAGTATGTAGAGAAAAACCTCCCCTATAATATGAAAATATCGGAAATCATTTCCAGTGGGGATGAAAGGTAGTTTTTCATGGAATTGTTATATAATTAAAGAATTCTGTAAGATCGACTCCTGAGGTCAGGTTAAAAAGGTATGTAGGGGGTAGAGAAAAACCTCCCCTATAATATAAAAATATCAAAAATAATTTCCAGTGGGGATGAAAAGTAGTTTTCCCTGAAAATATTAATTTGGTATTTTAGCTGCTGTGTTGTATTTGAAGAATTTTAATAGAAATACCTGCGAGGTCACGTTAAAAAGGTATGTAGTATATAGAGAAAAACCTCCCCTATAATATGAAAATATCGGAAATCATTTCCAGTGGGGATGAAAGGTAGTTTTTCCTGGAATTGTTATATAATTAAAGACTTCTGTAAGATCGACCCCCGAGGTCAGGTTAACAAGGTATGTAGGGGGTAGATAAAAACCTCCCCTATAATATGAAAATATCAAAAATCATTTCCGGTGGGGATGAAAAGTAGTTTTCCCTGAAAATATTAATTTGGTATTTTAGCTGCTGTGTTGTATTTGAAGAATTTTAATAGAAACCTGCGAGGTCACGTTAAAAAGGTATGTAGTATATAGAGAAAAACCTCCCCTATAATATGAAAATATCGGAAATCATTTCCAGTGGGGATGAAGAGTAGTTTTCCCTGAAAATATGATTATGGTATTTGGCTGCTGAGTTGTATTTGAAGAATTTTAATAGAAATAGGTTCGAGGTCACGTTAAAAAGGTATGTAGTATGTAGAGGAAAACCTCCCCTATAATATGAAAATATCAGAAATCATTTCCAGTGGGGATGAAAGGTAGTTTTTCCTGAAATTGTTATATAATAGAAGAATTCTGTAAGAATAACTCCCGAGGTCAGGTTTAAAAGGTATGTAGGGGGTAGAGATAAACCTCCCCTATAATATATAAATATCAAAAATCATTTCCAGTGGGGATGAAAGGTAGTTTTTCCTGAAAATATTAATTTTGTATTTTAGCTGCTGAGTTGTATTTGAAGAATTTTAATAAAAATACATGCGAGGTCACGTTAAAAAGGTATGTAGTAAAATAAAAAAATAAATACCATCACGGGTGCCAATTTGGCTCCCGAGAACCGTTTAAACGGCCTCAGGGTCCCAGCGGAGGGATTAACCCATCCTCATTTCGCCGATGGTATTCGGAGGCAACACCTAACAAGTGGCGAGCTTGTTGCGGTGTTTATGATGAAATAGCCTCGTTGTATAAAGCGGTCACCCATCCCAGGCCGGTCTTGTTGTCATCTGCTTAACCTTGTTATCAGTTGCGCAGTGACTTAACCACTAGGCTAGGGCCGCTTTTTTTTTTTATGTATGTAGGTATGTAGTATGTAGAGAAAAACCTGCCCTATAATATGAAAATATCGGAAATCATTTCCAGTGGGGATGAAAGGTAGTTTTTCATGGAATTGTTATATAATTAAAGACTTCTGTAAGGTCGACCCCCGAGGTCAGGTTAAAAAGGTATGTAGGGGGTAGAGATAAACCTCCCCTATAATATGAAAATATCAAAAATCATTTCCAGTGGGGATGAAAAGTAGTTTTGCCTGAAAATATGAATATGGTATTTGGCTGCTGAGTTGTATTTGAAGATTTTTAATAGAAATACCTTCGAGGTCACGTTAAAGAAGTATGTAGTATGTAAAGGAAAACCTCCCCTATAATATGAAAATATCGGAAATCATTTCCAGGGGGAATGAAAGGTAGTTTTTCCTGAAATTGTTATATAATAGAAGAATTCTGTAAGAATGACTCCCGAGGTCAGGTTGAAAAGGTATGTGGGGGTAGAGAAAAACCTCCCCTATAATATAAAAATATCAAAAATAATTTCCAGTGGGGATGAAAAGTAGTTTTCCCTGAAAATATTAATTTGGTATTTTAGCTGCTGTGTTGTATTTGAAGAATTTTAATAGAAATAGCTTCGAGGTCACGTTAAAAAGGTATGTAGTATGTAGAGGAAAACCTCCCCTATAATATGAAAATATCGGAAATCATTTCCAGTGGGGATGAAAGGTAGTTTTTCATGGAATTGTTATATAATTCGAGAATTCTGTAAGATCGACTCCTGAGGTCAGGTTAAAAAGGTATGTAGGGGGTAGAGAAAAACGTCCCCTATAATATGAAAATATCAAAAATCATTTCCAGTGGGGATGAAAAGTAGTTTTGCCTGAAAATATGAATATGGTATTTGGCTGCTGAGTTGTATTTGAAAAATTTTAATAGAAATACCTTCGAGGTCACGTTAAAGAAGTATGTAGTATGTAAAGGAAAACCTCCCCTATAATATGAAAATATCGGAAATCATTTCCAGTGGGGATGAAAGGTAGTTTTTCCTGAAATTGTTATATAATAGAAGAATTCTGTAAGAATGACTCCCGAGGTCAGGTTGAAAAGATATGTAGGGGGTAGAGAAAAACCTCCCCTATAATATAAAAATATCAAAAATAATTTCCAGTGGGGATGAAAAGTAGTTTTCCCTGAAAATATTAATTTGGTATTTTAGCTGCTGTGTTGTATTTGAAGAATTTTAATAGAAATACCTGCGAGGTCACGTTAAAAAGGTATGTAGTATATAGAGAAAAACCTCCCCTATAATATGAAAATATCGGAAATCATTTCCAGTGGGGATGAAAGGTAGTTTTTCCTGGAATTGTTATATAATTAAAGACTTCTGTAAGATCGACCCCCGAGGTCAGGTTAAAAAGTTATGTAGGGGGTAGATAAAAACCTCCCCTATAATATGAAAATATCGGAAATCATTTCCAGGGGGAATGAAAGGTAGTTTTTCCTGAAATTGTTATATAATAGAAGAATTCTGTAAGAATGACTCCCGAGGTCAGGTTGAAAAGGTATGTGGGGGTAGAGAAAAACCTCCCCTATAATATAAAAATATCAAAAATAATTTCCAGTGGGGATGAAAGGTAGTTTTTCCTGAAAATATTAATTTTGCATTTTGGCTGCTGAGTTGTATTTGAAGAATTTTAATAGAAATACCTGCGAGGTCACGTTAAAAAGGTATGTAGTAATTAGAGAAAAACCTCCCCTATAATATGAAAATATCGGAAATCATTTCCAGTGGGGATGAAAGGTAGTTTTTCATGGAATTGTTATATAATTCGAGAATTCTGTAAGATCGACTCCTGAGGTCAGGTTAAAAAGGTATGTAGGGGGTAGAGAAAAACCTCCCCTATAATATGAAAATATCAAAAATCATTTCCAGTGGGGATGAAAAGTAGTTTTGCCTGAAAATATGAATATGGTATTTGGCTGCTGAGTTGTATTTGAAAAATTTTAATAGAAATACCTTCGAGGTCACGTTAAAGAAGTATGTAGTATGTAAAGGAAAACCTCCCCTATAATATGAAAATATCGGAAATCATTTCCAGTGGGGATGAAAGGTAGTTTTTCCTGAAATTGTTATATAATAGAAGAATTCTGTAAGAATGACTCCCGAGGTCAGGTTGAAAAGATATGTAGGGGGTAGAGAAAAACCTCCCCTATAATATAAAAATATCAAAAATAATTTCCAGTGGGGATGAAAAGTAGTTTTCCCTGAAAATATTAATTTGGTATTTTAGCTGCTGTGTTGTATTTGAAGAATTTTAATAGAAATACCTGCGAGGTCACGTTAAAAAGGTATGTAGTATATAGAGAAAAACCTCCCCTATAATATGAAAATATCGGACATCATTTCCAGTGGGGATGAAAGGTAGTTTTTCCTGGAATTGTTATATAATTAAAGACTTCTGTAAGATCGACCCCCGAGGTCAGGTTAAAAAGTTATGTAGGGGGTAGATAAAAACCTCCCCTATAATATGAAAATATCAAAAATCATTTCCAGTGGGGATGAAAAGTAGTTTTCCCTGAAAATATTAATTTGGTATTTTAGCTGCTGTGTTGTATTTGAAGAATTTTAATAGAAATACCTGCGAGGTCACGTTAAAAAGGTATGTAGTATATAGAGAAAAACCTCCCCCATAATATGAAAATATCGGAAATCATTTCCAGTGGGGATGAAAGGTAGTTTTTCCTGGAATTGTTATATAATTAAAGACTTCTGTAAGATCGACCCCCGAGGTCAGGTTAAAAAGGTATGTAGGGGGTAGATAAAAACCTCCCCTATAATATGAAAATATCAAAAATCATTTCCAGTGGGGATGAAAAGTAGTTTTCCCTGGAATTGTTATATAATTAAAGACTTCTGTAAGATCGACCCCCGAGGTCAGGTTAAAAAGGTATGTAGGGGGTAGATAAAAACCTCCCCTATAATATGAAAATATCAAAAATCATTTCCAGTGGGGATGAAAAGTAGTTTTCCCTGAAAATATGAATATGGTAATTGGCTGCTGAGTTGTATTTGAAGAATTTTAATAGAAATAGCTTCGAGGTCACGTTAAAAAGGTATGTAGTATATAGAGAAAAACCTCCCTCATAATATGAAAATATCGGAAATCATTTCCAGTGGGGATGAAAGGTAGTTTTTCCTGGAATTGTTATATAATTAAAGACTTCTGTAAGATCGACCCCCGAGGTCAGGTTAAAAAGGTATGTAGGGGGTAGATAAAACCTCCCCTATAATATGAAAATATCAAAAATCATTTCCAGTGGGGATGAAAAGTAGTTTTCCCTGAAAATATGAATATGGTATTTGGCTGCTGAGTTGTATTTGAAGAATTTTAATAGAAATAGCTTCGAGGTCACGTTAAAACGGTATGTAGTATGTAGAGGAAAACCTCCCCTATAATATGAAAATATCAGAAATCATTTCCAGTGGGGATAAAAGGTAGTTTTTCCTGAAATTGTTATATAATAGAAGAATTCTGTAAGAATGACTCCCGAGGTCAGGTTGAAAAGGTATGTAGGGGATAGAGAAAAACCTCCCCTATAATATAAAAATATCAAAAATAATTTCCAGTGGGGATGAAAAGTAGTTTTCCCTGAAAATATTAATTTGGTATTTTAGCTGCTGTGTTGTATTTGAAGAATTTTAATAGAAATACCTGCGAGGTCACGTTAAAAAGGTATGTAGTATATAGAGAAAAACCTCCCCTATAATATGAAAATATCGGAAATCATTTCCAGTGGGGATGAAAAGTAGTTTTTCCTGGAATTGTTATATAATTAAAGACTTCTGTAAGATCGACCCCCGAGGTCAGGTTAAAAAGGTATGTAGGGGGTAGATAAAAACCTCCCCTATAATATAAATATATCAAAAATAATTTCCGGTGGGGATGAAAAGTAGTTTTCCCTGAAAATATTAATTTGGTATTTTAGCTGCTGTGTTGTATTTGAAGAATTTTAATAGAAACCTGCGAGGTCACGTTAAAAAGTTATGTAGTATATAGAGAAAAACCTCCCCTATAATATGAAAATATCGGAAATCATTTCCAGTGGGGATGAATAGTAGTTTTCCCTAAAAATATGATTATGGTATTTGGCTGCTGAGTTGTATTTGAAGAATATTAATAGAAATAGCTTCGAGGTCTCGTTAAAAAGGTATGTAGTATGTAGAGGAAAACCTCCCCTATAATATGAAAATATCAGAAATCATTTCCAGTGGGGATGAAAGGTAGTTTTTCCTGAAATTGTTATATTATAGAAGAATTCTGTAAGAATAACTCCCGAGGTCAGGTTTAAAAGGTATGTAGGGGGTAGAGATAAACCTCCCCTATAATATATAAATATCAAAAATCATTTCCAGTGGGGATGAAAGGTAGTTTTTCCTGAAAATATTAATTTTGTATTTTAGCTGCTGAGTTGTATTTGAAGAATTTTAATAGAAATAGCTTCGAGGTCACGTTAAAAAGGTATGTAGTATATAGAGAAAAACCTCCCTCATAATATGAAAATATCGGAAATCATTTCCAGTGGGGATGAAAGGTAGTTTTTCCTGGAATTGTTATATAATTAAAGACTTCTGTAAGATCGACCCCCGAGGTCAGGTTAAAAAGGTATGTAGGAGGTAGATAAAACCTCCCCTATAATATGAAAATATCAAAAATCATTTCCAGTGGGGATGAAAAGTAGTTTTCCCTGAAAATATGAATATGGTATTTGGCTGCTGAGTTGTATTTGAAGAATTTTAATAGAAATAGCTTCGAGGTCACGTTAAAACGGTATGTAGTATGTAGAGGAAAACCTCCCCTATAATATGAAAATATCAGAAATCATTTCCAGTGGGGATGAAAGGTAGTTTTTCCTGAAATTGTTATATAATAGAAGAATTCTGTAAGAATGACTCCCGAGGTCAGGTTGAAAAGGTATGTAGGGGATAGAGAAAAACCTCCCCTATAATATAAAAATATCAAAAATAATTTCCAGTGGGGATGAAAAGTAGTTTTCCCTGAAAATATTAATTTGGTATTTTAGCTGCTGTGTTGTATTTGAAGAATTTTAATAGAAATACCTGCGAGGTCACGTTAAAAAGGTATGTAGTATATAGAGAAAAACCTCCCCTATAATATAAAAAAGTGGCCCCAGCCTAGTGGTTAAGTCACTGCGCAACTGATAACAAGGTTAAGCGGATGACAACAAAGCCGGCCTGCGATGGGTGACCGCTTTATACAACGAGGCTATTTCATCATAAACACCGCAACAAGCTCGCCACTTGTTAGGTGTTGCCTCCGAATACCATCGGCGAAATGAGGATGGGTTAATCCCTCCGCTGGGACCCTGAGGCCGTTTAAACGGTTCTCTGGAGCCAAATAGGCACCCGTGATGGTATTTATTTATTTTTTATTTTATAATATGAAAATATCGGAAATCATTTCCAGTGGGGATGAAAAGTAGTTTTTCCTGGAATTGTTATATAATTAAAGACTTCTGTAAGATCGACCCCCGAGGTCAGGTTAAAAAGGTATGTAGGGGGTAGATAAAAACCTCCCCTATAATATAAATATATCAAAAATAATTTCCGGTGGGGATGAAAAGTAGTTTTCCCTGAAAATATTAATTTGGTATTTTAGCTGCTGTGTTGTATTTGAAGAATTTTAATAGAAACCTGCGAGGTCACGTTAAAAAGTTATGTAGTATATAGAGAAAAACCTCCCCTATAATATGAAAATATCGGAAATCATTTCCAGTGGGGATGAAAAGTAGTTTTCCCTAAAAATATGATTATGGTATTTGGCTGCTGAGTTGTATTTGAAGAATATTAATAGAAATAGCTTCGAGGTCTCGTTAAAAAGGTATGTAGTATGTAGAGGAAAACCTCCCCTATAATATGAAAATATCAGAAATCATTTCCAGTGGGGATGAAAGGTAGTTTTTCCTGAAATTGTTATATTATAGAAGAATTCTGTAAGAATAACTCCCGAGGTCAGGTTTAAAAGGTATGTAGGGGGTAGAGATAAACCTCCCCTATAATATATAAATATCAAAAATCATTTCCAGTGGGGATGAAAGGTAGTTTTTCCTGAAAATATTAATTTTGTATTTTAGCTGCTGAGTTGTATTTGAAGAATTTTAATAGAAATACCTGCGAGGTCACGTTAAAACGGTATGTAGTATGTAGAGAAAAACCTCCCCTATAATATGAAAATATCGGAAATCATTTCCAGTGGGGATGAAAGGTAGTTTTTCATGGAATTGTTATATAATTAAAGACTTCTGTAAGATCGACCCCCGAGGTCAGGTTAAAAAGGTATGTAGGGGCTAGAATAAAACCTCCCCTATAATATGAAAATATTAAAAATCATTTCCAGTGGGGATGAAAAGTAGTTTTCCCTGAAAATATGAATATGGTATTTGGCTGCTGAGTTGTATTTGAAGAATTTTAATAGAAATAGCTTTAAGGTCACGTTAAAAAGGTATGTAGTATGTAGAGGAAAACCTCCCCTATAATATGAAAATATCGGAAATCATTTCCAGTGGGGATGAAAGTTAGTTTTTCCTGAAAATATTAATTTTGCATTTTAGCTGCTGAGTTGTATTTGAAGAATTTTAATAGAAATACCTGCGAGGTCACGTTAAAAAGGTATGTAGTAATTAGAGAAAAACCTCCCCTATAATATGAAAATATCGGAAATCATTTCCAGTGGGGATGAAAAGTAGTTTTCCCTGAAAATATTAATTTGGTATTTTAGCTGCTGAGTTGTATTTGAAAAATTTTAATAGAAATACCTTCGAGGTCACGTTAAAGAAGTATGTAGTATGTAAAGGAAAACCTCCCCTATAATATGAAAATATCGGAAATCATTTCCAGTGGGGATGAAAGGTAGTTTTTCCTGAAATTGTTATATAATAGAAGAATTCTGTAAGAATGACTCCCGAGGTCAGGTTGAAAAGATATGTAGGGGGTAGAGAAAAACCTCCCCTATAATATAAAAATATCAAAAATAATTTCCAGTGGGGATGAAAAGTAGTTTTCCCTGAAAATATTAATTTGGTATTTTAGCTGCTGTGTTGTATTTGAAGAATTTTAATAGAAATACCTGCGAGGTCACGTTAAAAAGGTATGTAGTATATAGAGAAAAACCTCCCCTATAATATGAAAATATCGGAAATCATTTCCAGTGGGGATGAAAGGTAGTTTTTCCTGGAATTGTTATATAATTAAAGACTTCTGTAAGATCGACCCCCGAGGTCAGGTTAAAAAGTTATGTAGGGGGTAGATAAAAACCTCCCCTATAATATGAAAATATCAAAAATCATTTCCAGTGGGGATGAAAAGTAGTTTTCCCTGAAAATATTAATTTGGTATTTTAGCTGCTGTGTTGTATTTGAAGAATTTTAATAGAAATACCTGCGAGGTCACGTTAAAAAGGTATGTAGTATATAGAGAAAAACCTCCCCCATAATATGAAAATATCGGAAATCATTTCCAGTGGGGATGAAAGGTAGTTTTTCCTGGAATTGTTATATAATTAAAGACTTCTGTAAGATCGACCCCCGAGGTCAGGTTAAAAAGGTATGTAGGGGGTAGATAAAAACCTCCCCTATAATATGAAAATATCAAAAATCATTTCCAGTGGGGATGAAAAGTAGTTTTCCCTGAAAATATGAATATGGTAATTGGCTGCTGAGTTGTATTTGAAGAATTTTAATAGAAATAGCTTCGAGGTCACGTTAAAAAGGTATGTAGTATATAGAGAAAAACCTCCCTCATAATATGAAAATATCGGAAATCATTTCCAGTGGGGATGAAAGGTAGTTTTTCCTGGAATTGTTATATAATTAAAGACTTCTGTAAGATCGACCCCCGAGGTCAGGTTAAAAAGGTATGTAGGGGGTAGATAAAACCTCCCCTATAATATGAAAATATCAAAAATCATTTCCAGTGGGGATGAAAAGTAGTTTTCCCTGAAAATATGAATATGGTATTTGGCTGCTGAGTTGTATTTGAAGAATTTTAATAGAAATAGCTTCGAGGTCACGTTAAAACGGTATGTAGTATGTAGAGGAAAACCTCCCCTATAATATGAAAATATCAGAAATCATTTCCAGTGGGGATAAAAGGTAGTTTTTCCTGAAATTGTTATATAATAGAAGAATTCTGTAAGAATGACTCCCGAGGTCAGGTTGAAAAGGTATGTAGGGGATAGAGAAAAACCTCCCCTATAATATAAAAATATCAAAAATAATTTCCAGTGGGGATGAAAAGTAGTTTTCCCTGAAAATATTAATTTGGTATTTTAGCTGCTGTGTTGTATTTGAAGAATTTTAATAGAAATACCTGCGAGGTCACGTTAAAAAGGTATGTAGTATATAGAGAAAAACCTCCCCTATAATATGAAAATATCGGAAATCATTTCCAGTGGGGATGAAAAGTAGTTTTTCCTGGAATTGTTATATAATTAAAGACTTCTGTAAGATCGACCCCCGAGGTCAGGTTAAAAAGGTATGTAGGGGGTAGATAAAAACCTCCCCTATAATATAAATATATCAAAAATAATTTCCGGTGGGGATGAAAAGTAGTTTTCCCTGAAAATATTAATTTGGTATTTTAGCTGCTGTGTTGTATTTGAAGAATTTTAATAGAAACCTGCGAGGTCACGTTAAAAAGTTATGTAGTATATAGAGAAAAACCTCCCCTATAATATGAAAATATCGGAAATCATTTCCAGTGGGGATGAATAGTAGTTTTCCCTAAAAATATGATTATGGTATTTGGCTGCTGAGTTGTATTTGAAGAATATTAATAGAAATAGCTTCGAGGTCTCGTTAAAAAGGTATGTAGTATGTAGAGGAAAACCTCCCCTATAATATGAAAATATCAGAAATCATTTCCAGTGGGGATGAAAGGTAGTTTTTCCTGAAATTGTTATATTATAGAAGAATTCTGTAAGAATAACTCCCGAGGTCAGGTTTAAAAGGTATGTAGGGGGTAGAGATAAACCTCCCCTATAATATATAAATATCAAAAATCATTTCCAGTGGGGATGAAAGGTAGTTTTTCCTGAAAATATTAATTTTGTATTTTAGCTGCTGAGTTGTATTTGAAGAATTTTAATAGAAATAGCTTCGAGGTCACGTTAAAAAGGTATGTAGTATATAGAGAAAAACCTCCCTCATAATATGAAAATATCGGAAATCATTTCCAGTGGGGATGAAAGGTAGTTTTTCCTGGAATTGTTATATAATTAAAGACTTCTGTAAGATCGACCCCCGAGGTCAGGTTAAAAAGGTATGTAGGAGGTAGATAAAACCTCCCCTATAATATGAAAATATCAAAAATCATTTCCAGTGGGGATGAAAAGTAGTTTTCCCTGAAAATATGAATATGGTATTTGGCTGCTGAGTTGTATTTGAAGAATTTTAATAGAAATAGCTTCGAGGTCACGTTAAAACGGTATGTAGTATGTAGAGGAAAACCTCCCCTATAATATGAAAATATCAGAAATCATTTCCAGTGGGGATGAAAGGTAGTTTTTCCTGAAATTGTTATATAATAGAAGAATTCTGTAAGAATGACTCCCGAGGTCAGGTTGAAAAGGTATGTAGGGGATAGAGAAAAACCTCCCCTATAATATAAAAATATCAAAAATAATTTCCAGTGGGGATGAAAAGTAGTTTTCCCTGAAAATATTAATTTGGTATTTTAGCTGCTGTGTTGTATTTGAAGAATTTTAATAGAAATACCTGCGAGGTCACGTTAAAAAGGTATGTAGTATATAGAGAAAAACCTCCCCTATAATATAAAAAAGTGGCCCCAGCCTAGTGGTTAAGTCACTGCGCAACTGATAACAAGGTTAAGCGGATGACAACAAAGCCGGCCTGCGATGGGTGACCGCTTTATACAACGAGGCTATTTCATCATAAACACCGCAACAAGCTCGCCACTTGTTAGGTGTTGCCTCCGAATACCATCGGCGAAATGAGGATGGGTTAATCCCTCCGCTGGGACCCTGAGGCCGTTTAAACGGTTCTCTGGAGCCAAATAGGCACCCGTGATGGTATTTATTTATTTTTTATTTTATAATATGAAAATATCGGAAATCATTTCCAGTGGGGATGAAAAGTAGTTTTTCCTGGAATTGTTATATAATTAAAGACTTCTGTAAGATCGACCCCCGAGGTCAGGTTAAAAAGGTATGTAGGGGGTAGATAAAAACCTCCCCTATAATATAAATATATCAAAAATAATTTCCGGTGGGGATGAAAAGTAGTTTTCCCTGAAAATATTAATTTGGTATTTTAGCTGCTGTGTTGTATTTGAAGAATTTTAATAGAAACCTGCGAGGTCACGTTAAAAAGTTATGTAGTATATAGAGAAAAACCTCCCCTATAATATGAAAATATCGGAAATCATTTCCAGTGGGGATGAAAAGTAGTTTTCCCTAAAAATATGATTATGGTATTTGGCTGCTGAGTTGTATTTGAAGAATATTAATAGAAATAGCTTCGAGGTCTCGTTAAAAAGGTATGTAGTATGTAGAGGAAAACCTCCCCTATAATATGAAAATATCAGAAATCATTTCCAGTGGGGATGAAAGGTAGTTTTTCCTGAAATTGTTATATTATAGAAGAATTCTGTAAGAATAACTCCCGAGGTCAGGTTTAAAAGGTATGTAGGGGGTAGAGATAAACCTCCCCTATAATATATAAATATCAAAAATCATTTCCAGTGGGGATGAAAGGTAGTTTTTCCTGAAAATATTAATTTTGTATTTTAGCTGCTGAGTTGTATTTGAAGAATTTTAATAGAAATACCTGCGAGGTCACGTTAAAACGGTATGTAGTATGTAGAGAAAAACCTCCCCTATAATATGAAAATATCGGAAATCATTTCCAGTGGGGATGAAAGGTAGTTTTTCATGGAATTGTTATATAATTAAAGACTTCTGTAAGATCGACCCCCGAGGTCAGGTTAAAAAGGTATGTAGGGGCTAGAATAAAACCTCCCCTATAATATGAAAATATTAAAAATCATTTCCAGTGGGGATGAAAAGTAGTTTTCCCTGAAAATATGAATATGGTATTTGGCTGCTGAGTTGTATTTGAAGAATTTTAATAGAAATAGCTTTAAGGTCACGTTAAAAAGGTATGTAGTATGTAGAGGAAAACCTCCCCTATAATATGAAAATATCGGAAATCATTTCCAGTGGGGATGAAAGTTAGTTTTTCCTGAAAATATTAATTTTGCATTTTAGCTGCTGAGTTGTATTTGAAGAATTTTAATAGAAATACCTGCGAGGTCACGTTAAAAAGGTATGTAGTAATTAGAGAAAAACCTCCCCTATAATATGAAAATATCGGAAATCATTTCCAGTGGGGATGAAAAGTAGTTTTCCCTGAAAATATTAATTTGGTATTTTAGCTGCTGTGTTGTATTTGAAGAATTTTAATAGAAATACCTGCGAGGTCACGTTAAAGAAGTATGTAGTATGTAAAGGAAAACCTCCCCTATAATATGAAAATATCGGAAATCATTTCCAGTGGGGATGAAAGGTAGTTTTTCCTGGAATTGTTATATAATTAAAGACTTCTGTAAGATCGACTCCCGAGGTCAGGTTGAAAAGGTATGTAGGGGGTAGAGAAAAACCTCCCCTATAATATGAAAATATCAAAAATCATTTCCAGTGGGGATGAAAAGTAGTTTTGCCTGAAAATATGAATATGGTATTTGGCTGCTGAGTTGTATTTGAAGAATTTTAATAGAAATACCTTCGAGGTCACGTTAAAGAAGTATGTAGTATGTAAAGGAAAACCTCCCCTATAATATGAAAATATCGGAAATCATTTCCAGTGGGGATGAAAGGTAGTTTTTCCTGGAATTGTTATATAATTAAAGACTTCTGTAAGATCGACTCCCGAGGTCAGGTTGAAAAGGTATGTAGGGGGTAGAGAAAAACCTCCCCTATAATATAAAAATATCAAAAATAATTTCCAGTGGGGATGAAAAGTAGTTTTCCCTGAAAATATTAATTTGGTATTTTAGCTGCTGTGTTGTATTTGAAGAATTTTAATAGAAATACCTGCGAGGTCACGTTAAAAAGGTATGTAGTATATAGAGAAAAACCTCCCCTATAATATGAAAATATCGGAAATCATTTCCAGTGGGGATGAAAGGTAGTTTTTCCTGGAATTGTTATATAATTAAAGACTTCTGTAAGATCGACCCCCGAGGTCAGGTTAAAAAGGTATGTAGGGGGTAGACAAAAACCTCCCCTATAATATGAAAATATCAAAAATCATTTCCGGTGGAGATGAAAAGTAGTTTTCCCTGAAAATATGAATATGGTAATTGTTTGCTGCTGAGTTGTACTTGAAGAATTTTAATAGAAATAGCTTCGAGGTCACGTTAAAAAGGTATGTAGTATATAGAGAAAAACCTCCCTCATAATATGAAAATATCGGAAATTATTTCCAGTGGGGATGAAAGGTAGTTTTTCCTGGAATTGTTATATAATTAAAGACTTCTGTAAGATCGACCCTCGAGGTCAGGTTAAAAAGGTATGTAGGGGGTAGATAAAAACCTCCCCTATAATATGAAAATATCAAAAATCATTTCCAGTGGGGATGAAAAGTAGTTTTCCCTGAAAATATGAATATGGTATTTGGCTGCTGAGTTGTATTTGAAGAATTTTAATAGAAATAGCTTCGAGGTCACGTTAAAAAGGTATGTAGTATATAGAGAAAAACCTCCCCCATAATATGAAAATATCGGAAATCATTTCCAGTGGGGATGAAAGGTAGTTTTTCCTGGAATTGTTATATAATTAAAGACTTCTGTAAGATCGACCCCCGAGGTCAGGTTAAAAAGGTATGTAGGGGGTAGATAAAAACCTCCCCTATAATATGAAAATATCAAAAATCATTTCCAGTGGGGATGAAAAGTAGTTTTCCCTGAAAATATGAATATGGTATTTGGCTGCTGAGTTGTATTTGAAGAATTTTAATAGAAATAGCTTCGAGGTCACGTTTAAAAGGTATGTAGTATGTAGAGGAAAACCTCCCCTATAATATGAAAATATCAGAAATAATTTCCAGTGGGGATGAAAGGTAGTTTTTCCTGAAATTGTTATATAATAGAAGAATTCTGTAAGAATGACTCCCGAGGTCAGGTTGAAAAGGTATGTAGGGGGTAGAGATAAACCTCCCCTATAATATATAAATATAAAAAATCATTTCCAGTGGGGATGAAAGGTAGTTTTTCCTGAAAATATTAATTTTGTATTTTAGCTGCTGAGTTGTATTTGAAGAATTTTAATAGAAATACCTGCGAGGTCACGTTAAAAAGGTATGTAGTATGTAGAGAAAAACCTCCCCTATAATATGAAAATATCGGAAATCATTTCCAGTGGGGATGAAAGGTAGTTTTTCATGGAATTGTTATATAATTAAAGAATTCTGTAAGATCGACTCCTGAGGTCAGGTTTAAAAGGTATGTAGGGGGTAGAGAAAACCCTCCCCTATAATATGAAAATATCAAAAATAATTTCCAGTGGGGATGAAAAGTAGTTTTGCCTGAAAATATGAATATGGTATTTGGCTGCTGAGTTGTATTTGAAGAATTTTAATAGAAATACCTATTAGTAGTTAAAGAAGTATGTAGTATGTAAAGGAAAACCTCCCCTATAATATGAAAATATCGGAAATCATTTCCAGTGGGGATGAAAGGTAGTTTTTCCTGAAATTGTTATTTAATTGAAGAATTCTGTAAGATCGACTGCTGAGGTCAGGTTGAAAAGGTATGTAGGGGCTAGAAAAAAAACCCCCCTATAATATAAAAATATCGGAAATCATTTCCAGTGGGTATGATAAGTAGTTTTCCATTATATATATTTTTTTACTTGAACTTTTTTAGTAAAACCATCTCTACTATTGTGTTGTAGATTGGTGCAGCCTCTGCAATAATAAATTTCAGCAAGGCACCTATTATTATAATTATTTTATATAAATGGATAAAATAAAATAGAAATCGGCCGCTATATAATTGGCTGCTAACTTCACACATATCTGGCAGCATAAGGGTTTGTTCAGACAAGCCAAAAAGAAATGGCTGCTAGAAAATTGGCCGCTAACTTCACACCGGTGGTGAAGGGTATGCAAAGTTCATGCGCGAGTATGAGAGCCTCGGCCACATGCATCCTGTGGAGAGTACATTAGGTCAAGGCGATGCTTATATAATTCCACATCATTGTGTCCTGCGACCTAGCAGCACTACAACTAAACTTCGGGTAGTGTTCGACGCCAGCTGTCGCACTACCAACAACGTATCGCTGAATGACATAGTGCGTCCAGGACCTAAACTCCAAATAAACATTGTAGACATTGTCACTAAGTTTCGACTTCATACCGTCGTGTTTACTAGTGACATATGTAAAATGTATCGACAAATTTTAGTGCGACCTGAAGATCGACGATTCCAGCACATCTTATGGCGCGACTCTCCTACAGCCGCGCTGCAAGAGTATGAGCTGAAGACTGTAACGTACGGTGTTAGCAGTTCGCCGTACCTCGCGCTCCGTACCCTGCGCCAACTAGCAGCGGACGAAGGCGACCGGTACCCGCGCGCATCTGAAGTCCTGCGAGATGAAACATTTGTCGATGACGTCACTACTGGCGCTCCATCTTTAGAAGCCGCAATTAAATTAAGAACGGATTTAATTCAGCTATTGAGTCGTGGTCAGTTTGAACTCCGAAAGTGGAGCAGCAACGACCCCAGGTTCCTCGCTGACTTACCCGACGAGCACTGCCAGTTACCCAAAACTTTTTCAGAAACCCATGATGATGCAAATTTAAAAATTCTCGGAATCAAATGGGATCCAAATACAGACTTGTTCTCATATTCATATTCTAGTTTAGAAATAAAATATACAAAACGCTCAATATTGTCTACCGTGGCGAGAATTTTTGATCCCTTGGGTTGGATTTCTCCACTCGTGTTCTCTGCTAAGGTTTTGATGCAAGAACTGTGGACCCTAAAATTATCTTGGGATGACGAAATTCCTGTCAACATAGCTCAGAATTGGAATAAATTCGCTTTAAATCTA
This sequence comes from Monopis laevigella, assembly GCA_947458855.1. Lineage (NCBI taxonomy): Eukaryota > Metazoa > Arthropoda > Insecta > Lepidoptera > Tineidae > Monopis > Monopis laevigella. The sequence continues at coordinate 6,957,602 of OX381599.1, read as the reverse complement.
AATAATATTTCTAAATTAAAATTACCTCGTTTTGTACATTTAAATAATGAAATAAATAAAATATATTTAGTAGGTTTTTGTGACGGGTCATCAAAAGGTTTTGGCTGCTGCGTGTACTTAGTGGTCGAATCTAAACCAAATAATCATGTAAGTCTACTTATAGGTAAATCCAAAGTAGCTCCCTTGAAGACGCTCACCGTCAATCGCCTAGAACTGTGTGGAGCGGTTCTCCTCTCGCGTGTCTTACGGCACATGCTCCTGTTGCTACGCGAGAATATTACTATAGATTCGGTGTTAGCATATACAGATAGTAGTACGGTTTTAGCGTGGCTTCATACCGCCCCTCATCTGTTAAAAACATTTGTAGCCAATCGTGTGGTACAAATTCTGGATAATATACCTTTACCGTCGTGGAGACACGTGTCCACGCGCGACAATCCCGCGGACTGCAGCAGTCGCGGTGTCTCCTGTCCAGAACTTATCGCTCATCCGCTGTGGTGGAGCGGCCCCACTTGGTTACAGTCGCCTGTCGACGACTGGCCAGCTCTGACTACTGTGCATGCAGAACAGAGTCTGACTGAGTTAAAAAACAACACTACGCATACATTGCTAGTTTCGACTCAGGAAGACTTCTTAAACGGTCTTATTGCACAATTTTCGTCTCTTACAAGGCTACAACGTACAGTAGCATGGTGTTTACGTTTTATAAATAGACTTAAATATAAAGTAAACAATAAAACATCTAAAATAAATGTATTACCACTAACTGTACAAGAACTAAACTTAGCCTTAACATTGCTTATAAAGGTTGTTCAATCTACCTATTTTAAAAACGAAATAAATCTTATTCAAACTAAATTGCTTTGCAATAAGCAAATTCAAAAACTGGCACCATTCATGGACTCGTCAGGAGTGCTGCGTGTGGGGGGACGCATCGGTAACGCGCCGGTGCCGGAATCCGTCCGACACCCGATACTACTGCCGAAACACTCGCATCTGTCCAGCCTAATCATAGGTCACTATCATGTCACCTATTTACACTGCGGACCGCGAGCGTTACAATCACTAATATTGCGAAAATATTGGATTCTCGGAATTAAACTAAGAATTAGGTCTGTTTTATCTAAGTGCGTAGTATGCTTCAAGGCAAAACCCGTAAGCGTCCAGCCACCCATGGGAACCTTACCAGCAAATAGACTGCAGCCTCGGAAATGTTTTGATGCTGTAGGTATAGACCTCGGAGGTCCATTCATTTTAAAAGAAAGTCGAAGACGTAATGCTAGAACATATAAGGCCTACATTTGCGTCTTTGTATGTCTTTCAGTAAAGGCTATTCATATAGAGGCTTTAACCGAGCTTTCCTCTGAAGCTTTTATAGCCACATTGGATCGCTTCGTGTCGCGTCGTGGGATATGCAGCGAAATTTTATCAGACTGCGGAACCAATTTTGTCGGCGCTCAACACTATCTTTCAGATACATATCTGAAAGATAGTGACAGCGCTTTTCTTAACGATGTAGACCTTCATGATAATTTGTCGAAACGCGGTATCAAATGGAAGTTCAATCCTCCTGGGGCTCCCCATTTCGGAGGAATCTTTGAAAGTGGTATACGCGCTACCAAATATCATTTGAAGAGAGTTGTAGGCAGTCAAATTTTGACGTTAGAAGAGTTCATTACTGTTCTTACTAAAATAGAAGCCATGCTCAACTCGCGTCCAATTTGCGCTCTTTCTAGCGACCCAAGCGAGAACGACGTTCTTACGCCGGGACATTTTTTAATCGGCGGGCCACTAGTCGCTCTGCCCGAACCTAATTTTGAAGACCAACGACTTCATCCTCGATCTCGTTGGCAGATGCTTCAAAAGATAACTCAGTCCTTTTGGCGCACCTGGCATCTAGACTATTTACACACCTTACAACAGCGTGCAAAATGGTTTTTCTCAAAACCTAATATTAATGTTAATGATATAGTTCTTCTTGTAGAACCCAATTTACCTCCTATACAATGGCGTTTAGGTAGGATAGTCACCGTACACCCAGGCCGTGACGGTGTTGTTAGGGTAGTAACTGTAAACACCTGTAAGGGAACCCTTCGCCGCCCAGTGGTCAAGGTGTGTCCACTTCCAATACATTAATTACGCACTTTGTTGTTTCTTATTTCTAGTTATAGTTTTGTTATTTATATACTTAGAATAATTTGTAAATAGTTCTTAATTTTGCTACCTATTGTCTAATATAGAATTAAGGCTTTTCTCACATTCCGAGTTCAAAGGTTTTTCAGTTCTATTTTAGCTATTTTGAAATCACAGATTTCATGTGGGGGGATATGTCGCGACCTCACAATGGTAGCGGGCTCGCTCTGTGAACATCGTAGGGTGCGTAACCGCAAGCACACAGTGACATGCATATATTTTTTTTGTTCCTACCTACATGAAATAAATGAGAAGTAAAAATATTATAGTTCAGAGTGCAAGTGTCGGCACAAGCTCCCATAAAAAACAGCTAAAATCCAGGTGAGTCCCGTTTTCCATATTAAGAGGATGCTAGATGTGTTACCTGCTGAATTCTGTGAATTTTTATCTAAATTTTAGTGTACATAATTTTTCCAACCAACAATTATCAATGGCATTCGTTGACCCTCATGCAGGTCGCGTCAATGTGTGAATTGATATACGTGGTGGCCGAGTTGGTTAGACCTTGGACTTAAAAAAACTTACGTCCCTGGTTCGAATCCCGGTGTGTACTAATGAGTTTTTAATTAAAAAATTTACGTACATTTGTTTGACAACACCACTATAGTGCCTCGGAGAGCACGTTAAGCTGTCGGTCCCGGTTTCACTATACCAACTTGTGAAACTGTTTATAGATAGGTTATTGAGTCCATTCAAAACATCGCGACGAGCTAGCCACTTGTTCGGTGTAGACTTATAACATCGGCTACGACGAGGTGGGATTAAAACCCTTCCGCTGGGTACCCTGGGGCCGTCTAGGCGGTCTCGGGCGCCGTAAGGCACCCGTGATGATATGTATGTATGTGTAAATTGGTCTACATTTTGCACTTTTTTTGCATGTAACTAATGTACATTTAACTATTACCTAGCAGATAATAGAAAAAAATAATAATACTATAATTGAATATAAATAGATAAATTAAATACAATCTTAACACAATAAAAGTCGAATAATGGTTCATTTGAAATAGTCATGTAAAAATTTAGAGCAATACTGTTTACTATAATAATACATAGGTACTGTGAATTAATTTTGACCTAAGAATAAATAGATTCCGTGCTTTTTATTGGTCAAATTTTTGTAGTTTTATCGAAAATAGTGCTGTAGTTTTAGTGGTAGGTACGGGTCAAGCGGGGTGATAACGCGCACAACGCTAAGCTAAACTTTAATCGATATGATGCAATTCTAGCGACATTTAAAATTGACGTACCGCAATACGTACCGCAAACCTAGCGACATTTAAAATTGACATACAACTACGTCATTTTTTTGGGTGCCCTTAGGAAGGGTAAAGATCAAATCAAATATTATTTATTTCATGTACTTAAATCTTTACAGATATTTATGAATACCTAGTCAAAAAAAAAGTTAAAAAAAGTTTTAACAATAAGGTCTAGAGTGCGTTTGGTTAGGCTGCTATATATATATATATATAACCATTATAGATTAATCAATAAAAGGTGTCATTAAATAAAAGTATTAAAAAAACCAACCAACCGAACGCACGCTACATAACCAACTAGTGTAAGACTAGGTGGTTAGCTGATTCCATTGACTTTCCGATTATCATCTGCCATACAAGGGTGCCACCGAGGTGACCGACCTCACCAACCGTATCCACGCCTTAAATATTAGTTCTTATATTATCATTATATTGGCTGTAGATATTTTTAAATGACCATCAATCGCATTAACATAGTTATATGGATCGGTATCTTTAAGGGCGTAAACACTAGTTGTAAAGTCGATCCCTCCGGAGACACCCCGGAGAAAAAGGTACCAGCAAGTAAAAAACTCTGGTGCTTCACACAAACTAACAGAGGAACATAGCCATTGAGTTACCGATATGCATATCGCAGCATACATAGAATGCTCTAACCCTACTAAAAGCATGCGCAAAACACCCTATGGCAGATTATTTAACAGTATAGCAATTGGTTGCTGTACCAATGTACAGAACTGCAAATACTAAAGAGTACAGGCACTTTTCTAAATAATAATATATAATAACAGAGTACCTGCATAATGTAAATATAAATAAGTAATCATAAGATATACCTTATCCAAATATAAAATTTAAATATAATAAAAAATAAATTAAGTAATAATAAGTTATTACAATATCAGATTTAACATACCTACAAGGTACTCATTTGAAAAGGCAATACTAGTTGTGAGACCTCAATTGTAGATCAGAACGGGTCCAGACATCTTTATCATTAATATAGTCATTAACTCTATAGTATGCCCTATGGGTTAATGTTTGTTTTATACAATTTTTAAAGTTAATTTCACTTAAATCTTTAATACTTTTAGGTAATTTATTAAATAACCTTATACTGTTAATGACAAAACATTTATTAGTTTTTTGCAGTCTAAACTTTGGAATATCAATTTTATCTATATTTCTTAAGTTTAAATTATGCCTGACGCCATTTTTACTAAACATACTTAAGTTTTTCTTGACGTACAATAAATTCTCATAAATATATTGAGATGGTAGTGTCAATACATCAATCATAGGAAATGTTTCCCGGAGAGAATCACGAAGAGAATCACGAGCTTTCATGCTATATATTGCCCGGATAGCCCTCTTTTGTAAAATAAATATAGGTAGTATCAAAAACTGCCGCGGTTCTCCACATTACAAGACCATACGTCATTATACTGTGAAAATAGGCGAAGTACACTAGTCTGGCTGTTGCAACATCAGTTAATTGTCTGATTTTTCTGACTGCATATGCAGCAGAGCTCAATCTATTGGATAGAATATTTATGTGAGCTTTCCGCTGTAGTTTGGAATCGACTGTGATCCCTAAAAACATAGTGGAGTCAACAAATTCCAGATCAGTACCACCTAACTTCACTGTGGAATTAATACCAGTTACGTTGGGGAACGTAAATTTTAGACACTTAGTTTTCTTAGCATTTAAAACTAAATTATTCGCGGTGAACCACTTTGAAACCATTTCCAGAGTGTCATTTGCTGATGATAATATATTTTCCTTTCTACTAACTTTAAACAGTAGAGATGTATCATCAGCAAATAGCACTATCTGCGCCATCTCCTGAACCATATGTGGAAGGTCATTGATGTATACTAGGAAGAGGAATGGTCCTAAAATTGAGCCTTGCGGAACACCCATTTTTACAAGGGCCCCTTCGGATAGACAGCCATCAATATTATCACCTCGAGTTCTATTGGAAAGGTAAGATTTTAATAGATTTAAAGCTAAGTCGCGAATACCATAAAATTCTAACTAAGATTTCTCACACAAGAGAAAAAAAACATAAAATTAAAAGAAATAGTTATTCATCATAATAATTATCTATCTGACACTTTTTCCAAATTTTTTACAAACAATTCAAATTAAAATTCGGAAGTTTTTTTTAAATATTTTTATAGGATCTTTGATAGGGCTTTTTTTATTATTATTATTATGTTTTAATTTAGGTATAGTTTTAATTTTATTAGTATAGCTTTAAGTTTTTATGAATTTTTGCTTACGCACGTTGGGGGCACCCGTGGCCCGGGGGCCCCGTATAATTGATACGGCGATAGCTACTATACAAGTTTAACGTTGTACGGCCTAAGAAGTTACAAACAATGTAATCAACCTATACACCGTGAACATACATTCATAAACAAAACAGTTTATCACGCACCTCAATTCAAATAACTAATAATATACATTATAATTTATCTCAAACGTAAGACGGGAGCTTATTATAACATCCGAATTCTATACTTTACAGATGACAACCTTAAGATATGACGTAAACTTATGTCATCTGTCAAAATACATGTTAACAGTACGCCGGTAGATGAAGCTGCTCGATAAGAAACATGAATTATAATATTGTGGGTTTGTGATGGGATGCTACCTGTCATTGGAAGACATTGTTTATGCGCGGTTAATGATATGACTTATTTCAATGCGTTGGTGGTCTAGTTGGAAATAAAGGGGATGTTATAACTTATAAGTACGTTTGTTTAACGATTCATAATTGTCTACAAGAATGATGCCAAATAGAAAATCATAGTCATATTTAAAAAAAGAGTACTTATATGATTACTATCTAAATTCATAGGTAGTTTTTATTTATCTTTCATCATTCTATTCATTTACACTTTGTTACTTCTCCTTTCTCATTTTGTAATTGGTATATGTAGTTTATGTATGTATATATATAAGATTTAAGTATATTTAAAAAAAGAGTACTTATATGATTACTATCTAAATTCATAGGTAGTTTTTATTTATCTTTCATCATTCTATTCATTTACACTTTGTTACTTCTCCTTTCTCATTTTGTAATTGGTATATGTAGTTTATGTATGTATATATATAAGATTTAAGTAGTGTATATTAGATTGTAAGTATTTTGTATAATATTCACTGGATTATAAGTATACTCAGTTACTGTATTGCACCTACCTCACTTATTAACTGCTTTTATTGTCCCGAAGGTTTGACTGGTAGAGAATGCCTAGCGGTATTAAGTCCGCCTTTGTATTTTGTATGCAATAAAGATTTAAATAAATAAATGATAATAATAGAATGAAATAAAATTTTATTTGCAAAAATTCGGGATAAAATGTTGTTCATGTCATGTCATAAAGGGTTAGTACATGTACAGAATTTGCCTAAAAATGCGCACAAATTTTAACACAGTTAATTCAAACTCTAGTACTATAGCTATATGTTTGTGACAGGGTAGGTATCAATAAAGCTCAATTACATTACATTTGGTATTATTATTAATATTTATAATATAAATTTATATACGTGGTGGCCGAGTTGGTTAGACCTTGGCCTTAAAAACGCTTAGTTCCCTGGTTCGAATCCCGGTGTGTACCAATGAGTTTTTAATTAAATTATGTATGTACATTTGTTTGACAACACCACGCTGTCAGTCCCGGTTTCACTATACCAACTTGTGAAATTGATTATAGATGGGTTATTGAGTCTATTCAAAACATCGCGACGAGCTAGCCACTTGTTCGGTGTAGACTCATACCATCGGCTACAACGAGGTGGGATTAAAAACCCCTCCGCTGGGTACCCTGGGGCCGTCTAGGCGGTCTCGGGCGCCGTAAGGCACCCGTGATGATATGTATGTATATATATGTTTATTATAAATTTTTGTTCCAATATTATTTATAATTAGGTATATAGGTATTAATTAGTCCTCTTAGAAAGAGGCCTATATCAAAGGGCAGACTGCTTAGCCGGTTATCTAAAAAAAAAAATTGTTTATTTTTAAATTAATTTGTATATAATGTATAAATGTGAAAAAGAAAATGTTAATTCAGTTAAATAAAGGCTATATGAAAAAAAAATTACAATTATTATTATTAAACAATATTGAAGAAGTATATGTATATGATATGGGAAATGCCACAGAGCACGGAATCGCCGCGCGCTGCCCACTAGTGTAGCGGCGCGCGTGGATTCCGTGCTCTGTGGGAAATGCGGATCTGGCAGAATTTACTGTCTTTGAGTCCAGGGATTAGTTGATGAAGGAACCGGGGTATTTAGATCTTTTAACACAGCAGCTTAAACTAAAAAGTTAAAATAATTAAAATATTAAAGTAATACCTAATAATTAATGTGTAGGACAATTTACACATATTTTTTATATAAAGTAGTATTTTTTTTATGTAAAGTATTAATCGTAATTGTGAATCCTCCAATTATCATCTGAATCTTAAGAAGGTTTTATTAATCAAAACTGTGAATGCTCCAATAATTATCTGATTCCTAATAAAGATACATTAAAGTAGGTATTAATAATCGTAACTGTGAATTCTCCAATAATGAACTGAATCCTAAGTAGGTTTTATTAACCAAAACTGTGAATCCTCCAATAATGATCTGAATCCTAATAAAGAGGCATTAAAGTAGGTATTATTAATCGTAACTGTGATGCTCCAATAATGAACAGAATCCTAAGTAGGTTTTATTAATCAAAACTGTGAATCCTCCAATAATGATCTGAATCCAAATAAAGAGTCATTAAAATAGGTATTATTAATCATAACTGTGAATCCTCCAATAATTATCTGAATCCTAATAAAGAGGCATTAAAGTAGGTATTAATTAAACAAGAGCTTTACGACGACATTGTTTTTAAAGAATCGTGACAGAAAGCTGGAATGGTACATTAACATTTTCAAAGTTCGATTAAAAAAAATGTGACAAAAAAAGCGGGAACGAAATAATTATGCACGTTCCTTTTCGTAATGGGCGACGCGCTACTGTTTCGGTATTATAGCTCGCTTGTTCTCGGTATTTAATTATGTTTATTGCGAACACAGATTAAGGCGCTACATTAAAAAAAATATTTTAATAAAAACTAGCAATAATAAAAAAGGCTTAGGTACTGTAGACCTCAGAGTACCCAGCGCCAGGGTCGGACTGGGCCGGAACTCCGGAAGGGCCCGGGTGGCTCCCTACAAGCCCGGGACCTGGATAGTGGTACTGGATAATGGTATATAATAGGATACTAATAATGGTATATAATAGGATACTATCGGAAATATTGAAATATACACGGTGACTTTGAAAGGATGTATTTCGGGCTAATATGAGGATTGGGCTTTTCCCATGGAACTATGTGACGCAAATGAAAAAAAAAAATTGCCTTCTCCAGACAAACTAGTAATGTTAAAATTACCAATTTGTATGGGGAAGTTAATTTTTTTTTTCATTTGCGACACATAGTTCCATGGGAAATGTTGTTCGATTTGATCAGCAGAACTTTATATTAGCCCAAAGTACATCCTTTCAAAGTCACCATGTATAAAGTATTAATTATCAACGATATACCTATATTATTAAGTACCAAAGCATTTCACTGGAAATTCAGGACATTATGAGTATTTTGGGCCAGTGCGCAGCATGTACGGAGGACTTAAACGTTTTTTTTTACATAATTTATCTTTACATTAGGTTATTGTTTATTTTTTTGAATAAAATTATGCTTTGGGTAGATACCTGCCTAAATATAGTTCCAATTATAGTAGAGAGCGAAGTCTCGACGTAATGCGCTTTAACGCTGAATATCGTTTTTCAAAAGTTACTTGCGTGAACGAAACTTTGACTTGCGGCATGCCCTGCAGATTCTACCCCGAAAAATTCGTGGCTCGTCGTTATATTTGGATATACTCAATGACTCATTAACCTAATAATATAATTCGGATTTTATTCTCTAAAAAAATACGTCTTAGTCTTCAAAACAGGGTTGATTTCGTATTTTATTATCGGGAAATTATACCACAGTAACGTTTTCCTTTTCCCATATATTATGGTAATTTATTATTTACAAATATAGTATCAAATTATTAAACTTATAGCAGTTGAAGTTAACGAGATATAACAATATATTTAACGTGATTTTTTTCAGTCGTCGCCTTAATGCCTCCCTAGGCAATGCTTGGTTTGTTAATATAATAAAAGTAACCCAACTACTTTGCAGTGGCACATTAATAAAATTGTATTATTGACTTTTTTTTTAATAATCAGTGCAATATTTTTAGGGTATAAAAAACTACATAAAGAACCAAAATATATCCGCCTATTTAGATGCAACAACCGTCAAGTGAACAAATTTTTCAGTTTTCAGAAGCCTACTGCATCCTTTTCTTGTCGAGGTGGTAGTCTCCTTTTAGGGTGCAGTTAGAAAACGAAAGGCAGTTGATTTGACGATATCAGCAAGGATTTTAAAAGGTGACTGGTAATGCAAATTCTGTGTCAATGCTGTTAAACAACAATGCATTGATATTGTGGGTTGGCTTACCACTAGATAGATAGATAGTCACATGTTGTGCTCAGAAAAAAAGCTCGAGTACGTATGTACAAGCATTGAAAATCTTCATAGACAAAAAAAAAGAAGTCCAATTTTTTTATTTTCTCTATTGTCTTACGGTTTGGTCTATCTCTATCGAATAATCACATCACCTTACTGAAATCCATCATGTCAATGAACAAATATAAATTATGTATATTAATAATTCAGTAACAAGCTACCAAAAACAAATTGTTGAACCGATAAGATGTCCGCATACAAATAGAACATAAAAACAATTCCGTTTTAATAACAACCGGAGCCCAAGATGAACACAAAAGAAAAGATAACTAACTGTCTATGGTTTTTTATCATTTTGTCAATATCGCGCGGCCAAATTTTCAATATTGGAATGCCTCGATTCGCCAATAAGAAGCGAGGAAGAATTGATTTATTGTCCAATTAGCGTCGGTCAGGTGTGCCAACTGCCAAGATAGCATCAGGCTGGCCAACCTAACTGGGCTACAGAAGCAACTATTTTTTTAGATGCGTTCAGTTTAACCTGTATATTGAAATGAAAAAAGGATTTACACCATACTTCTTGTGTTTTCTGCAGAAGTTATTTGAAATTCCGATAAGTCGCAGCAGACGTTTGCGTAAGTGGAAATCGATTTGAATTAATTGATTGGGTTGGGCGTTTTTATTGATGAGAATTTTAATTTGGAGAAGTTTAACATAAAATATTTTTAATAAAATTGTATTGTTTTGTAATTTTATGAATTCATGTATTATTAAATAGTTAATTATCTTGGCTCCTTGGAAAGTATTTTGGCTCCCACTGTGTCAAGAAACGGTTTTATAAATATATGGAGGAATATTCATTGCAAAAGCCTTATTGTGTATGCTTCTTCCATTAAAATATAAATATTTAACAAAGAAAAGTAACTCTTTTCTTAGCTGTTTAAAGAACTAATAGCAAATAAAACTGTTTGATATATATGATATAATAATAATATTAATATGTAGGAAAATTTACTTATATTGCTCTCTCTGGTCACAAACTAAGCTCTAGGCTTGTACCAAAAAAAATAACGTTTTTTTTTTAAATTTAAAATCATGAAAAATGTACAGAAAACCTTCCTCTGTGAGAAAAACATATTTATATATTTTTTGCCATGGATGGGACACGAACCCACGACCTCCGGATACAACGCCAAAGGCGAGAATATGTATATTACGTGGTATCCGAGTTGATTAGACCTTGGACTTAAAAATCCTACTCAACGGGACGTTTTTTAATTAAAAAAAAATGTACATTTGTTTTGACAACACCACTATAGTGCCTCGGAGATTACGTTAAGCTGTCGGTCCCGGTTTCACAATACCAACTTGTGAAACTGTTTATAGATCGGTTATTGAGTCTATTCAAAACATCGCGACGAGCTAGCCACTTGTTCGGTATAGACTCATACCATCGGCTACGACGAGGTGGGATTAAAAACCCCTCCGCTGGGTACCCGTGATGATATGTATGTATGTATGTATCTTTTATTTTCCCACTTTGTAAGTGCGGTTCGCGTTAGTGTTCATATCCGTTCGAGCGTGCGGCGAACATTTTAACAATGGCAACACTCGGCAACTATTGAACACAAATTAAGGCGAGGTATGCTCGTCAGTGAAATTACGTATTTGTATCTACTTTCCTATGTTTTATCTCAGCGTTATAAGTACGGTTTCTGATGAGAGTAAGCAGCGTGGACTACCGCACAAAAGTCGCACGGAAACAAAATGTCACAAAGTTTAAATATTAATTTAAGAAAAACTACACAAAAAATGTAATATATGAATTAACAATATTCTTTTTATTTATCATATACACTTTTATAAATAAAGAATATATATTAAACATTTATAGTAATGTCATAAAATCCAAAAAAAGCTATTTTCACGATTTATTTCTATCGAACAAACTATTTTATTTTACGTTTCTGACTTAATAATTATATCACTAATATCCTCCAGACTAAGAAAATATTTTTTCTGGTCGTCTAAAAACTGTCACTTACATAAAAAAATCGGAACTATCGACGCAACCTCTGAACTCACCTCGCCTTAAAAGGTTTGTACTTAGTACTTACCTTGTGTAGGTATATATAATATCATATATGTTTACTGCCTGTAATAATAATAAACAATACATATACCTGTTACTGTTACAAACAAAATACCTGTTACCTTGCACTAGTTCACAATAGCTAATAAATAATGCCAGTGTAATATAAAAAAAAAAAACTATGAATATGTTTTTGAATTTAATTTATCTAATGTACGAGTATTTAAAATGTTTAGTACTAATTTATTGCAAATTTCAGTTTGATAAGGAATTTATGTTTTTATTTAATGTTTAATTAATTTTGATTTGTCTAATGTGTTTAAAGTGTTTACTAATATATTTAGTTTTATGTTAAGTATAGCTCTTATGAGGACTCCAAGTTTACCTTTTTTTTTAAATAAAATAAAAATAAAATAAAACATACTGTAACAGAATAATCTTATGTAGGTATATATATCATCACGGGTGCCTTACGGCGCCCAAGACCGCTTAGACGGCCCCAGGGTACCCAGCGGATGGGTTTTAATCCCACCTCGTCGTAGCCGATGGTATGAGTCTACACCGAACAAGTGGCTAGCTCGTCGCGATGTTTGGATAGACTCAATAACCCATCTATAAACAGTTTCACAAGTTGGTATAGTGAAACCGGGACCGACAGCTTAACGTGCTCTCCGAGGCACTATAGCGGTGTTGTCAAACAAATGTACGTAATTTTTTAAAATTAAAAACTCATTGGTACACACCGGGATTCGAACCAGGGACTCAAGTGTTTTTAAGTCCAAGGTCTAACCAACTCGGCCACCACGTATTTTTATGTAGGTAAGTCTAAATTATCTAATTAAAAAGTTTGGCTATAGGGTTAGTTTCCAAGACAATTAATTTAAAAAAAATATATATAGCGTTAAATAATCATAAAGTAATAAGGGTAGGTAAAATAATATTAAAATTGTAAATAAGTGATCATAAAAAAAAATGGGGTCGATAAAAATATACCAAAGGGGGCATTCACTTTGTTAGTACGATTTTAAGGTTTTGATACTTTTTTTTTTTCTCATGACACTTTAGATGGGCCGAATATATGTACAACCAAATACGAATACGGTCCAAGATGTATGGAACCGAATATTCGTCCGTTTTATTTGGTACCAGAGGCTCTACTAGAGGTTGTTGCTCACGTATACGTAAATGAATACGTTACGTTTCTACAATGCGCAAACCCATGGTAGAGCCTCAGAACATCTCGTTAAAACAATCTTCAATTACGTTCATTTAAATTTTACATAGGTACGAATAAATGAATTCATAGAATGGTAAAAACTGGAATTAGGTTTTTAGGTAGGTAGGTATGTTATTTTGAAATTTATGGTAATATAATGTAGTGTTTGTTTTATTTATAAATAGAATCAAACCTTTTAAACATATAAATCTATCAATAAAAATATCAATCCTAAAATATTAAATAGATATTTAAATAAATATGCGGTGAACTAACCGAATATTCGGCCGATTCGAACATTTAAAAATACGCCGAATCATATTCGGCCGAAAATTATTATTATTATTATTATTTTTTTCTAAAGTTTCTTCTGCACTAAAGTAGTTTTTTGGACATTGTTTAAACGTTTTTATTATTATTAGGTTATCGGAGCATGAGATGTGGATTTGAGTACCCGATGATAAGTAGACCTACTAAGTCCATGCATGTAGTCGTAATATTACGATTTAAGAGTACATTAGTACAATATAATAACTATCCTTTTCCAGTTTTCCACTCGTTTAAATATATATTTTTGTTATTCAATTTTAGAGGATTGTAATTATGGTTAAAAAGGTTGAATTGAAGATTTTTTCTCAATTAAGTAGTTGGCTCATTTCTCAAACCATGGATTGTTATACTATTTATTCATTTCATGTTTCGGTTTTAGTCTGTGGGTTCAACGATTTCGGGAGAATACTGCATCGATTTCTTGTCGAGTAACGAGTTGGTAGTCTCCTTTCAGGGTCGTTACGAAGCGGGCAGCTAAATTGACGATAAAGTAGCGAGCATATTAAAACTCGTAATGCAAATTCGTCTTGGTCGCCGCTCGTTTTGTAACCCCATCATTTAGCCGGCATAGTGAGAGCGATCAATGTTGTTAAACAACAATGTATTGATCGACCCTATTCATGGATTTTGTAGGTCTGTTTATATATCTACTATAAGGTAGATATAAAATCACATGCCGTGTTCCATTACAAAAAAATCTATCTACCGTATAATACAGTCGTTAAAGCTATCAACAATAAAGTGAAATATAATAAGGTATAAATTTCTAGATTTGTGGCTCAAACTACACACATTGTCAAGTTATCGAAGAATGGTTGGCGTCCCGTTTCACCGCTCCCTCTATTAAATTGTAAGCTCCACACAGGTTAGAAGAAGACAGTATAATATCCCTCCCCTCCGCACTCCGCAATAAATGTGCGGGAAAGAAAGAGACGTAGTAATAGCCGGAAATTAGCACTCGTCTATCTTTCATTTTACACCCCAAATTTTCTTATTCCAATTTCCTCTCGCTACGAGCGACGCCATTTTAGAAGCCGTAACAGCTAGGGTTGCTACATTAGAAAAATCAACTTTAAAAGCGTTTGCTTAAAATTTATTTTCGTTTTTTAGGTGTTGTGTCAAATACAGTTTTGATTCGAGTTAGGTTTTAGAACACTCTGTCATTTGAAATGAGTCATTTTCTGATAAGAATGCCCTATTGGCGGAGCGTGTGCGCGTCGGGCCCGTTCTACCGATAATGCCATTTCCGAAAGTAGATAGCGAATAACGTAACGTAACTTGGTTGTTGGTTTTTGCAACGAAGTTTTAATAATAAAGCATAGGGGAAAGTCGAGATATGGAAATGAGCGTGCAGAAGAGGAAATTTGAATTTACACAGACGCTAGTTTTATTCATAGGGGTCTTCTAATATGTTTTTTGATTTCATATAGAAGAAAATTATAGTAGCGTTTGTTTTTATTAAATTCAATGTTTTTTTTTATACGGAATAATTTTGCTTGTAGTTAAAAGTTAGTAAAATAATATTTCTGTCAGTGATTCGTCTAAAGTGTTTAATTAACTAACGGTATGTTTATTGTAGTGCTCAAAGTGTACCACAGAATACATTTTATATTTTATTCTAATCAAAGCCTATATAAGGTAGATCAATAAATTGTTATTTACACTATTAATCGTTCCCACTATGCCGGAAAAATGATGCGGTAACATAATGGGCGGTTACAATGACGGATCTATTTTTGTGTCATCGCGGCTTTATGGTCACTCTTCAATCATCTGATTTAACAATAAAGCGGCAAGGACAGGGCTTAACCGTTTTGTAACCGCACCCTCAAAGGAGATTACCACCCTATTAAGAAATCGAAGCAGAAGGTTCCTGAATACCGGTGTACCCAAACATGACCCCATATAGATTTGAAATCTTTCAAGTTGTAAGTTCCTTGAAAGTTTTTATATTTGTATGGGCAATGGTAAGGAAGTGGGAGGTTGGCCTAACGAAGTGAAAGAGATCCTCCTCTATATACATAATCAAATAATTTGGTGGAGGGGACTCGAACCCACGATCCTCGCTTTCGGGGCAAGTTACTCAACCACTGAGCCAACCAGATTCCAGTCACCCCTCACGAAATTTGTCATTGCTTGTTTTGTTATCTACTTACACAAAGACGCCCTATGTGCTTTGTTTCTAATTCCTCATTAGAGCAAAGTTAGAAGTCTAGTAAGCTAGAAGTTTAGTACCTTGCTGCGAAAGCGAGGATCGTGGGTTCGATTCCTGACCGCCAGGATTTTTTCATTGCATTTTATGTTTAAAACATTCATTCAATAAGTATAAGATTATTCTGATCAGGAATTTATAAAAAATACGAATAATAATACCTAAAGATATATCCATACATACATACATATCATCACGGGTGCCTTACGGCGCCCGAGACTGCCTAGACGGCCCCAGGGTACCCAGCAGAGGGGTTTTTTAATCCCACCTCGTCGTAGCCGATGGTATGATTCTACACCGAACAAGTGGCTAGCTCATCGCGATGTTTTTGAATAGACTCAATAACCCACCTATAAACAGTTTCACAAGTTGGTATAGTGAAACCGGGACCGACAGCTTAACGTGCTCTCCGAGGCACTATAGTGGTGTTGTCAAACAAATGTACATAAATGTTTTAAATTAAAAACTCATTGGTACACACCGGGATTCGAACCAGGGACCTAAGCGTTTTTAAGTCCAAGGTCTAACCAACTCGGCCACCACGTATATATACGTAAAGATATATAGGTGGATATATAGGACTCTAACTAAGGCAAACCGGTCTAGTTATCACCGCCCATACCGTTGCAAAAACTGTCATGTTTCGGGTTCACCGGTTGCCGGAGACTACTGCATCGATTTGTTGGTGGTAGTCTCCTTTCAGGGTACGATTACGAAACGAGCGGCTGATTTGACGATAAAGAAGCGAGGATATTAAATATGATCACATGAAAATTCGTCTTTATCTTCGCCTATTTGGTAACCGCAACGATAAGCCGCTCAGTAGGAGCGTTAAAAAAAAAACGACCCCATACATGAATTTTGTAGATCTACTTACCATCAGGTAGATATAAAGTCACATGCCGTGCTCCTATCAAAAATAATTTAAAAAAAAGTATAGAATGGACCGGACCCTCCGCGCTATCCTCTGATCCTACACCTAATATCCCTTATAAAATTACACTTTAATAAAACGCCCAGATGGATTGACGCTAATACCATGGCAGAAAGGACGTTCTTATCTGGGATGCAACTTGCTTCGACACATTTGCGGCATCACATTTACAAGCCTGTGTGGGCTCGTCAGGGGCAGCTGCTGAAGCAGCCTCTAAATTAAAATATGTAAAATATCAAAATTTGAAACCTGAATATTTATTTGTCCCATTTGCTGTGGAGACGATTGGGGTTTGGGGATCCGAAGCCGTGGTCTTTGGGAAGACGTTATGTGCTTGTCTAAACGAGGCCTCTGGTGATTCTCGGTCCGGTTACTTTTTTAAACAACGTACAACACTGGCAGTTCAACGAGGTAATGCTGCCAGTGTTATGGGTACTTTCGGACCGGGACGAGGTTTGGATATGGTGGACAATGAATAATATATATAATTTTTATATTTTATATATTTTCTTTGGTAGGTTTAATTTTTATTGTAGATATTTCATTTTTGTTTTAGGAGTGTTCTTTTTTATATTATTTAGGTATTAATTTCTTTAGCTATTAATTTATTTTCCTATGTTATGTTTTATAAGTTCTTGACAAAGCTACTTATTAAATTAAATATATCTGCGTTTAGAACATGTTCTCTAAAACATATTTGTTTTAGGTTTGTACTTTTATAATTGCAGATTTTTTCAATAGCAAAGTGGACTTTTAAAACAGCTATATTATGAGTTATCATTGTGCATATTAAAATTCCTTTTGAATGATAGTTTTATCAAAAACAATATACCTAAGTAAAAAAATCCCAAAGCTTCAGGTAACATAGGTGTTTCTCATGGGAATATCAAAAGCTTGTGACATTATTCTATGGATATCTTACAGTCCATTTAATTTCGTATTGGACCAAGTGGCTTGTGGTCACCTGATCGTTTTTGTTAAGAACTTTTTATCAATGGCGGAATGTTTTTGTTGAAATATTTTGTTGAATGAGTGGTGTGAAGTTTTATAATAATTTATATTATTGGGTGAATAGCGACCTTTCAATAACTTATCGAAAAAATTAAATAAGTATTATTTTTTCGACACCTATAACGAATTAAGACAAGATCTATAATTTCTTATACTATATTATTAATTTATTTAAATCTTTTATTATTATTATTTTCTTAGATGGCCTCTTCGAATCGATTACGCGAAATGTCTAGTGGGTAGTTGTAAAAACATACTTATTAACAGTAAAGGAGAGATAATAGGATGGAAAGGAATTGGGAAAGCACTTGTAGAAAAAAAATGGCGCGATGACCGATGCAGTCATATGGTCCTGCCAATGTCAAGTGTAGAGGAAGAAAACCAACGATAAAATGGGTACCGCCATTTTATCGAAGTTTAAGGGATTCATTGATATAACACAAACACTGAGACACTGCATATTACATTCTCACACTTAAGATCGCAACGGAATGCTTTTTGTACAAAATTGATACATTTTTGCACAATAATATTCAATATATAAACTTAACTATGAAAAATATAACAGAAACAATCGTCTCCAGTCTTCGGGCTACCCTCAAGGAATCTATTTAAATCTTTATTGCATATAAAATACAAAGGCGGGCTTAATGCTGCTAGGCATTCTTTACCAGTCAAACCTTCGGGACATCAAAGCAGCTAATAAGTGAGGTAGGTGCAATACAGTAACTGAGTATAAAGTAATGTAATTCTCTAGTAATTTGTATTGTATACAATGTTTAGTTTATTTATTATTAAACTACAGATAAATATATATTCAATTAAGATAAAAAATAAAATAATTAAATTAATGAATACAATTCCATTAATTCCTCTGGAGCCGCGCAGGTGCCGAGAACTGCAGCCGCATTGCCTCTTTGATTTTCTAGCCCTATGCGTTGGAAAAAGTACGCTCTAGCACGTCGGTCACCTGATTTCTCTATTAATAATTTCCCCAGTAGATTAGAAAATGCTAGAGCATCAGGTGACCAAGGGCCTAAAGTTTCCACTGCAAAGGCCAGAGATTCAAAGTGGTCTTCGAGCTGAGCTTAACATAAATAAAGATGGAAACTAGTGTGTACAATATGAAATCTCTTGAATAAGAAATATCTTTGTTTAACATTCTTTCACACAAATCTGTAGCTATTAGAAAATAGCTCAGTGGCTCGCAGAGCACGTTAAGCTGTCGGTCCCAGTTTCACTAAACCAACATGTGAAACTGTTTATAGATGGGTTATTGAGTCTATCAAAACATCGCGACGAGCTAGCCACTTGTTAGGTGCATACCATCGGCTACTACGAGGTGGGATTAGAAAGCCCTCCGCTGGGTACCCTGAGGCCGTTTAGGCGGTCTCGGGTGCAGTAAGGCACTCGTGATGATATTTATATATTTATTAGGAAATAACTAGTATTTTGTATTGTTTAAAATATTTCATTTATAACTAATTATTACTTAAACAAAGTTTTTTAAACAAAAGCGCATTTTTTAGTCCATTTTTTAAATTACGTTTTCAATTATTTCTATAGTAATATGATAGTAATACACATTGGGTTCTAGCCTATACAAAATACATCAAATAATAACTTTCCAAATATCATTGGAAAAAACAACTAACTACCTACCCGAATAAAGTTTATGCATTTTAAATAGGTAC
This sequence comes from Monopis laevigella, assembly GCA_947458855.1. Classification (NCBI taxonomy): domain Eukaryota; kingdom Metazoa; phylum Arthropoda; class Insecta; order Lepidoptera; family Tineidae; genus Monopis; species Monopis laevigella. The sequence goes on along the minus strand of OX381599.1, from coordinate 6,938,068 downwards.
AAACTTCTTAATTGTTCAAATTCGAATTGCTAAAGTGCGATAAAAATCAGATGAATTCTATTAAAGTTATAAATAATATTTACACAATAATGTCGACTTTTTTTTCGTCGAAATTTAAAACCGAAGCAAGCCTTAAACCACCCATTCATAAAACACTTTCGTCATAAATAATAAACTATTCAACGATACAAATTTTAATCGTCTGCCTTAGATTATGAATACAGGTGCTTAGAAAAAAAGGTCAAAAAGATTTGCGTTCATTCATTCATAACTTTCGATGAATGAATGAAATGGCAAAAAATGTGAAGTGTAGGATTTATTTTCTTTATAATAATTCATATGAAGTTAATCTTTAACGTCTTCTTCATAGTAAGAGACCCCGTGGGAGTTTGAAAAATAAATGATGGAGACCATTATATTTTATTATGTTGTATGGGACAAATAAGTGACCATTAATAGTTGATCATTTTTCTCTTTTTTTTTGTGGCTATACAGTATTTTTTTCTCATAAATTATGATGTTGTTACATCTATTTCAATTAAGTTATATTTTATATTTGAAATGAATTTAGATGATTATTATTAGGACATGATATAAACTTTTAAAATGTAAATTCACATTTGACTAAGCGAAAATTTTATTGAAATTAATTTTGGATTTGAGGGTAATTTTTTGATTTAAACCTCAATAATACATTTTAAAATAGGTAATTTGGCAAGCATTCAAATTAATACTGATTTATAATACCAAACTTGGATAAATATTCTGCTAAATAAAGTCATATACAAGCTAGAAATTTAAAGGATCCAGAAAAGGGGCCAACTATTTGAGGATAAAAAATAACTAGATACTTATAGTTACTTGGGAATTTAAAAAAAAAAAAAATTGGAGCACGGCATGTGACTTTGTATCTACCTGGTGATGAGCAGACCTACAAAGTCTATGAATGGGGTCATCATTTAATATTCCTAAGTAACATTGATCGCTCCTACTAAGCCGGTTAAATGCTGCTATTACGAAATGGGTGGCAACAAAGGCTAATTACATTACAGGTATACTTTAATATACTCGCTGCCTTATCGTTAATTTAACCGTCCATATCGTAACCGCAGCCTAAAAGGAGACTACCATCTCGACAAGAAATCGATGCAGTAATCTCCTGAGAATCAGTGAACGATTTGATTTCGTTGTTTAATCTCGCCTTTACAATAATTTATTAAATAAAATTGATTAAAAAGAAACCACTGACTTTTCATAAATTAATCACTGAGTCTCACAAAATACTCGTATAATTTTTACACTTTATATAATATCACCGGATATTATATAAAGTGGAACAAAAATCATTATTACAATGTTATAAAAATTCTGAGAATCGAAAACTTGTCAGCGAAAAGTTCAGAGCTTTCAAGGCTCATTACGCATTATTATTGTTAAATATATAATTATTACAAGTTATTAACATTTAAGTCGCCAATTATCAACGAATGCCACCAATTTCTTGCTCAGCGCGTTATGAAATTGATATTTATTTAATGTTTTTTCCCGGCCATAATGGCTTGAAGCTAATTATCACTCCACACTTTTATGTTTGTTTCATGTCTATTATTAAAATGCCTTCTGAATCGTATTTAATTACCTTGCCTTGCGGAGGACAATCATTTTTATTAATTATGGCAGTGTTGCCATCTTCCGTATAGGGTTGACTGTTTACGTCATACATATTATATTATTATTCTGGATGTTTTTTGTTACTGTGGATTATTTTCAATATTGTTATCTATGATTAAAATAATGTGACGTATTTTTTCCTTTTAGTTTCGCATATACAACCTTATTATAAGGGGACGTTGTTAATGTATCATCACGGGTGCCTTACGGCGCCCGAGACCGCCTAGACGGCCCCAGGGTACCCAGCGGAGGAGTTTTAATCCCACCTCGTCGTAGCCGATGGTATGAGTCTACACCGAACAAGTGGCTAGCTCGTCGCGATGTTTTGAATAGTCTCAATAACCCATCTATAAACAGTTTCACAAGTTGGTATAGTGAAACCGGGACCGACAGCTTAACGTGCTCTCCGAGGCACTATAGTGGTGTTGTCAAACAAATGTACATAAATTTTTAAATTAAAAACTCATTGGTACATACCGGGATTCGAACCAGGGACCTAAGTGTTTTTAAGTCCAACGTCTAACCAACTAGGACACCACTACATTTAATTGATCGTTGTTAATGACGATAACGTTTTTTTTTTGCTCATCAATGAAAAAAAATAAGACGTGAAGACGTATGCGAGGTGACGATTTTAATGACACAGCAGAAAACTGGATTTAACCATATACTTAGGAGTTCATGTTAATTTATCTCTCAGGTATTTTTTTTTGTCGCTGACCTATAAGTTTCATAACCACCGCCCATACAGATACCGAAATCGTCAAGTAACCTAGTCATGTTTCAGTCTGGGGTTCACCGGTTTGCAGAAGACTTCTTACCGAGATGGTAGTGTCCTTATGTATCGGTTTGTGGGTTCACCGGTATGCCGGACTTTTTGTTGTGTTAGTTTCCTTTCAGACTTCAGTTACGAAACCGACACAGTTATCGACCCCATTGGTTGGCGTTTAGGTCCGCTTGCCATGAGGTAGATACAAATGACTTGGTGCAGTGCTCCACCAAAAGTAAGTTATGTAGGTAAATTATATTCCACTATTTAGTATCGTGTAAAATATTTTGACTTAAGGACACTGCATTCGTAATCACGAACTCCGCGTTCTCCATAAAAATAAGCTTTCGCACTTCCAGTAATACTCGATTACTGTTTGTCGCAGAATTAAAATAATATTTTTGTCGGACATTGTATGTTTTTTTCTGTGTTGGGCCATTATTTTTATTATTTCGAAATCAGAAAAAATACACCTTTTAAATATTATAATACAAAAATATTTAGGTATTACCCACAACAGAAACATTTTTGCGTACAATTACCAACACAAAAATAATAATTGACCTTCGACTAACAGCGAAGTTGTTATATTGGATGTACGTTTGTATGGGCGTCAAGTCGACTACAGAGTCCTTAAGTATAATTTGTAGTACGGTAAGAACAAAATAAGGCTAAAGATCATCATCATAATAGGTAGTAAAAGTCGACATAAAAAAAAAACATGTTACCAATGCGCTATATTACGTCCAACCTGTGGGTGACTAAGTGACCAGTGATGGTGACCAAATTGAATAAATGCTGCGGAGGGGTGCGACGTATTACATAAATTTTGCAATTCACAACACCATCGGGGTAAAAACATAATCGGCTTTTTGTGCAAACTCGACTCTGACAGATATCTGAAAGAACTATTAATGCCATTATTTATAGGCATTTATTTTAATTCTATTCCTTTTTTTAATAGATAATTTTTAGATTAGGTTATTTATTAGGTTATATTATTTATTAATTAAATTAATTTATTTATTATGTCCCGAATAGGTCAGCATAATAATTAAATGGCAACATTATTTCTTTATTACCAGTTATAAATATCAAGTTTAGTTGGGTGGATTATTTTTGTATGTTTTTTACAGTAAGTGGTAGTAAAATTATCTCAAAGGTTTTTTTACACGGATCCAATTATATATATAATTATTATTATTAAGCTTTAAATCTAATTAACTTTTGTTTAAAAAAATATTGGTCTGACAAATTATCTATAGAAATAGTTTGTCGACAGAAAACAGATACCTATATATTATAATATATATAATTATTTCATTTTATTTTTACTACACCCTTGACCCAAAATGTATAAAGTGTGCATTGCCGGGCATGAGCCGAGCTGGGCTATAATTTAATAATCAAACGAACTTACCTGTAAGTGAAGTTCGATTGAAATTATACCTCGTAGTCTCTCCGAAGACGATGGAAGTTCACAATGTAGTATCGATTCGATGCTAGCGGCGTCACATAAGTTTTAAGTAAATTAAAAAGCAATAAAGGTTTTGGAACGCATCCTCCACTGTCGCTCTGCACTCCCGCGCATTGAAGTGTCATTCGTTTCGGATGCTGCTCCAGATTCTACAACGCTTATGGGGTAAAGAAAATGATTAAGGGAGGGTGGGTTCCATCGTCTTCGGAGAGACTACGAGGTATAATTTCAATCGAACTTCACTTACAGGTAAGTTCGTTTGATTATTAAATTATAACCTCATAGTCTCTCCTCGACGATGGAAGTTCACAATGTAGATGTTCAAAGTCAAGTTGTAGAATCAGTCTTTGTTTTACTAATTAACAAGTATTATTCTATATACTCGTACACTAGACTAAAGTTTTACAAAAATGTGAAAAGTCTTAAGAAAAAACTATTTAGGTATTATTAAAATTACTGCTTAAGAAAAAACTGATTCCACAAAGCTAAAAGAGTTTATAACGAATGTAAGAATTGGGCAGTTACTAAACCACCAAGAACATGTTGAACTGGCCAGTCCAACCAGCCGTTCTTCTTATTTTATGATTAGTTTAATTGCTCAACTCCTCAAAACTGCTGATGTGGCAGCATGTCTGGTGCAATGGTCTGTAAATTTAGTAATGTTGGTGCCATTATCTTCTACGATTTTTATTATTATTATTATTATTATTTTTTATCTTTAGATGATTGTACTGAGAGTTACAACATGTGAGGTTGTTCAATTTAATTAGTTTGTCTTACTTTCTTAAACTTTTTGCTACATTTTTAATAATTGATTACACCTGAGCAGTACCTACATACATTAGGTCTAGAATTAAAGCAAGACAGAGTTATAAAAGGCAGTCGCCTATTTAGGCCCAGATGAGTTAATTATTAGATATTAATACTCCGATAAATTTTAATGTCATTAATTAATATTTATTAACCCCAAAATTAAGCCCTTTTATCCGGTAAGTTTTCTTAGAACATTTTTTAAGATTATTCAGGTCTGTATAACTATTTCATTTTTTTTTTTTTTTTTTTTTTAATTATCAACAACTATTGACAAATCCCACGCGAGTATATTCATATTTTACCCCTAAATCATAGTTGGAAGAAACCCTTAATTATTTGATTTTATTGTAAACACCCACTTTGGGTCCTACATACAATGAAAAAACAGATCTGGTATTGATAAATCTAGAATAGAGATATACCTTGGTTGGTATTTTTCTGGTAAATAAGTAATTATATTAATTATATTGCTTATTTCAGCATTATATTTCTTATTTATATACACCGCAATATTTAGAAAATATTACTATAAAATATTATCTGACAAAGACCTTTACTTAATATTAACTGCCTTGGCATTCAAACCCCTATTTATATATATTTATTCCAGGCTACCAACCAAGCTGACTAACAGGGATAGGTGCGGTTATCTGGAAATGCACAAGGTAAGAAATTTTGTATCCGGGAGAATTATTGACGGTGATAAAAACTCTATCACCAGGTTTCGTAAATAATGGATCCCAAGGTTGAGTCTATCAATATAGTACAAGAACTATTCTATTTGTACTGACTGTATCATTTCAAGGGTTAGGTAAAATCATATAATGGGTTTTTTTTTTTTTTTTTTACCGTTTGTAGTAATTCTTGAACAAACAGGTATATCTCTGGTTGTCTAAAATTTGTAATAATTTCTTGATATTATTATTATTATTCTTCTTTTTTTTTTTTTTTTTTGTTCATTAATAGGTAATGTTTTCTTTGGTATTAATGAATAATGCAAATAATGTAAATGTTATGGCTTTCACACCTTTGCCAAATATCCTTTGCTATTCTGTGTAGGAGGGGATTGAACCCCTAATCAATTGTGAAATGGCTGATGTATTGTTAATATGTAAAAGTGTCTTACAGTTACACTTATTTTTAGCAAAGCAGTGCAAACCAAAACAGGTTGTCTTAATGTTCTAGTGTTTTTATAAGTAAGTAATCCGTGTTTATTGGTCCATGAGTCGGACGGCCCTATTTGTACCACAAGTTGCGCCCCAACCTAGCCTTGAAGCACATGTGTGTGTATCTCCATAAGGAATTAATATTTCCTTTTTGGGCATTATATATAAACGAGTATGAGTATGAGATATCTATTAAATAACAGCTATATTTATATATTTTATGCATTATATAGAGCCGTAATAAGAATCATTATATAAGGCAGTCATCTAGACATTGAACAGCATTCAAAGCTTAGTCATTATTAGATTCAATAATTTTGAAAAAATATATTGTGCACACAAAGGAAAACCTTATAGTTTATAAGAATAAAACAGAAAAACTGTTAGTTTGTGAAATCTAAAAAGGATTCAAATTCTACCATGATATTTTTATCACATAAATTGGCATATTAGGATTAGTAGCCAAAAAACCCCATTACTATTTATTAACTTACATACAGTAAGGTATCATCTAATTTAAAATGACTAGTATTCATATTATTATTGAAATCGGGGAGCAACAATAATTTGAATTTATTGGACAGGTTTTATGGCTCCTACATTATATAATGTTTAAATATATTGCAGGTTTAATTTTTTTAAAGTTTTCTCGATTCTGTCTGCCCTATGCATTCCTGTTAAAGCAAGGAGGGGCCCACCAGTTTAAAGTTGGATGATTGAGGGGTCTCAGGGAGATTTAGTTTGGTTATTTGTCCATTTTTGGTTGGTAGTACACAGCTCCTGGCTGGATCTTTGAACAGTCCTAGCTGTTTTTATTATTTCTAAATTCTGTTCTATTTGATTTCCGTGAAGACATTCAAGTTTTTATTAAAGCAGATATCAAAAAACCTCTTAGAATATTGAACAGCAGTTTGACTGCCTCATGAAGACATTTAATAACTACATTGTAATTTATTAAATGAATATATATTATAAGTGAAAATATAGGACCTTACTTAGTGCTACTTTGCTGGTCTTATATTACTACTTTGCACAAAGGATGTCTGCTGGTCCGTTTTAGTTGGCCCCAGTACAGCAAATATTCTACATCTTTTTGGATTAAAGTATGTGTATTCTCATGTATATGAGTTTCTAGTAAAGACTGTTAAGTTTTCACAGAACCTGCTATATAAAATTCTGATTGTATTGTAAAATATTTTTTGGTTCATTTAAAATTGAAAATGAATAAAAATTTAGTAGGTATTCTGAATTACACTACTAGGTTTATTATGAATCATTATCATTCAATACTCTTAACAGCATAGCTGGGCACCGTTAATCAAATAGTTAACTTCGTTAATCGTTAATCCGCTACAAAAAAAGTTAGCTTCGTTAAACGTTAAAGCGTTACATTTCAGAAGAATTAACGCAACGTTAACGTTAATCGTTAATCCGTTAATAGGTAGTGTAAAATTGCATTTTTATTGCGTTGCGTTAGTGAACTTATAAAACTTGTTGGTTTAGGTTCTGGAAGTTAACAGGTTAGAAAAAATATTTTTTCTAAAAAATAACACCGACTTCAAAGTGATTACTAGAAAGTAATAAAACAATTTGTAATAAAATAATGTGGCCATGGATTCTCATCAGGACCGCTGGAATCCGATTCCATATCTGCCATGATATGGTTTTGATTACTACACTGTACGGTACACTTTTTCTAACTAAATTACAGTCATTCACTCTTCTTTATCAATACGCAAATGATCACTGACAGTAATTTATAATAACAATAAACAAAACACTCCTCAATGCAAGCACCGGCGGTAAGTAATGAAATGATCAAATGAAAATAATTACTTCGCAGTTTTCTCACTCACACGCGCCGGCAAAATATATCTAGAGTTGTTTTTGTTTCACGCGCTGCCACGCGCCGCCCGGCACTCGTCGTTTCGTTTCATACTTGTCTGAACCTGTATTTCGCGCCGTGGTGCCGTGCGGTAAATAGTAGGCATTGGATTAACAATTAACGGACTTCTGCATGTTAACGGAAGTTAACGTGTCCGTTAAATTTCTTAAAAGTTAACTTAAAAGTTAATCCGTTAATCAAAATGTTAACTTCGTTAATTAACGATTAACGGATTAACGAGTTAATGCCCAGCTTTGCTTAACAGTATAGCAATGAGATTGTATTTTTCACAAATTCTGCTATATAAAATTCTGTATTGTAAAATATTCTTTTACTTAATTGATCCTGAAGATGCAGGTATAAATTGTATTTATCAATTACATAGAATAATTTTTATGAATTTGTAGGTATTCTGAATTACACTACTAGGTTTATTATAAATCATTGTCATTCAATACTCTTAACAGTATTGCAATGAGAATGTATTTTTCACAAATTCTGCTATATAAAATTATTTGTTGTAAAATATTCTTGGACTTAATTGATCCTGAAGATGCAGGTATAAATTGTTTTTATCAATTACATAAAATTGTTTTTATGAATTACTTACCTACATTTATTTATTTTTATTTTTTATAATTTACAGCACCAGACTGATTATAAAAGCCATTCAATACTCTCAACAGTATTGCAATGAAATTGTTATTATTATTTTGAACATATTTAGCTATATAAAATTCTGACTGTGTTGCAAAATATCTTGGACTCAATTGATCATGAAGATACTTACATAGCATTACGGGTGCCTTACGGCGCCCGAGACCGCCTAGACGGCCCCAGGGTACCCAGCGGAGGGTTTTTTATTCCCAACTTGTCATAGCCGATGGTATGAGTCTTACAGTACTAGACTCGTTACAGAAGTCATTCAATACTCTGATTCAGTATCGCAATGATATATAAAAATGAACTTTTAATGTGAAAATTATTCTTACCTCTTAACAGTGAAGCAATGGCGAAATATCTTACCTTATACATTCCCAAAGAATGTCCGAGGTTACAAAAGTCACTCAATACTCTCATTCAGTATCGCGATGATATATAAAAATAAACTTTTAATGTAAAAACCATTCTTAACTCTTAACAGTAAAGCAATGGCGATATATCTAACCATATACATTCCCAAAGAATGTCCCAGGTTGCAAAATCATTGAATACTCTGATTTAGTATCGCAATGATATAAAGTTTTTCTTTCTTTCTTTTCTTTCTTTCTTTTCTTTCAGTGATATATAACATTCTATAGCAATGGCGAGATATCAAACCCTATACATTCCCAATGAGTGTCCTAGGTAACAATATGTATTTCTCAACAGCACAAAGTTGATTACAATAATAGTTGAGCGATATGTATTTTCGATAGGATTTTAATAAGACGAATAGAAACTCACCTTTGGTTTCATGATCGCTTTGAGCGAACCATTTCTTCACCTTTTTAAAGAGTTTCCTTAATTTTTTATTTTCTTGTATTTGAAACTATTCTCATATTTTCTTTTTCCCATTTTTAATGCTGAAACACAACTTAAAATAACTAAATCAACTAGAAAAAAGTAAAATATTTTTTGTAAGATGCGACGCCAACTTGACATAAGAAACGAATGACACTTCAATGCGCGGGAGTGCAGAGCGACAGTGGAGGATGCGTTCCAAAACCTTTATTGCTTTTTAATTTACTTAAAACTTATGTGACGCCGCTAGCATCGAATCGATACTACATTGTGAACTTCCATCGTCGAGGAGAGACTATGAGGTTATAATATTTAATCTAGGGCTAACACCACAAAGTACTTTGCTAACACTGACTTCCGCGCGCGCGGTTTATACTTCTTTTTTAATTCGGTGTTTTCAAATATAAAAAGGCAAAGGTCTCTTTAGACCATATAGCACGCGGTTTATACCAAAATATCTTCGATGTGTCTGGGAGGATATGAGGCTTAAGATCAGACGGGCGTTTATTTATTCTATAATATGTTAGGTATTGTATAATATGTTAGGCGTTGTCCTAATTGGCAATTCATGCCTCTTGGTCGCACGAGCGTCAAAAGGATATTTATTACGGTTCACAATTTTTGAAGGCACAGTTGTGCGAATAGTGCGACGTAACGGTCCAATCGCATAATCGCACGAGCAATTGCCAATTATTATTAGAATAACGCCGTATAACATTTTCGACGCCGCCCCAGGTAGCATTTTGACGTCTCTATGACGTCAAAATGCTACCTGGGGCGGCGACATTCTCGACGTAATTGACGTCATAGGGACGTCAAAATGCTACTTGGGGCCATATTATGTTTTCAGTAGTTCTCACTTCTTGAGCCTTCTTCTTGATAGATTATAATATTTTTTGTACTCACTGATGTTTTGTGTTCTTTTCAATAATTATAAAAACTAACAACAAAAATGGTAAATATTTAAAAGACAAAACATTATTGAACCTAATAATACATTTTTTAGGACCATTCGTAGGTGTACTAGGCAGTTAGATTCCTACTACTTAAAATAACTCTTTGTAACAAACAATGTAAGCAACAAGTATTAAAATAAGGCCTCATCAACCCTACTGGTAATGCTTACCGGTTCAGCAACTGATAGGCAGACGTACGAGTTTTTCATCCAGAGAATGTTAATACGCATCTGTTAGTTAGATACATGTACTAATCCGCTAATGCTGCTCTTAGAACAGTTATTTGGTAGAACCCGCAAACGGTCTACGAGGTTATTACGCGCATAAGTTCGCTCGCACACCAATCGTTATGATGTCATTTTGGTGGTCATTATATTGTGCGAACATTTCATATTAATAATATTAGAATATTATTAATATGAAATATTAATAATATTCTATTGCGATTGTTATAAGTTTGGCTAATAAACTTATGAATATCGCAAAAGAATAAATACAGCATTTTTTACAATAATTCCTCGCCTTGTTTGAACCTATACTAGATGAAATTTGAAACTGTCAAACTGCATATAAACAAATTAAGATTTGACAGTTCTAAGCAATAACTTTGACTAAGTAATACTGCAGAATCCCGCCATAACAAAACAAATGACCTCAAAAAAATTCGCGTGCAAGCGAACTTAGTGCGCATAATCACCCTATAGTCCATAACATAGTCTTGGTTCGCGCAATCCAGGCGTTGGGGTTGCAATATAAATAAATAATATGGGTACCTAACCTAAAAAAAAGTTTTAATCTTATTTTTTTTTGCAAAACCGCGGGAATATGTAAACTAATATAACAAATAATTATTATATCAATAATAAATAACTATTGATTATAATCAATATTTAAACTATAGTCACCATAAATAAGAACGTTACATCTCTATCTTAGCAAAAGTTTTATCACTGCGCTCTCTAGAAGGTCACTCAAAGCTCTGTATCCGCTAAGTAACCAGAAAAATGTGTTTTTGTGTCAAGAGAAATTGTATTAAACTGTTTAAACGCGTTTAATTTATTATTAGTTGTTTGTTTAATCGTTAATTACTGTGGAAACGTTTGTTTTTAATTTTCTATTAGTTGAGTAGTTGTTTTTGTGTTGCCATGTGAAATCTAGAAGTTATTACCTATTTCAAGGTATCTACGCCTTTAATTGCATTTCTGTTTGATATTTTATAATTAAGTAAATTGTGACGTCTTTTTTTTTAAGAAATACGAGATATTCGTCATTTTTGTTAGGCATTGGCTACACTAATCTATGACGAATCGGTTTTGACTTTCAATCCATAATAAAATCAAAAATTAATACAGTAATTTGTGAGTTAGTATATCGGGTCGTGGCAATTTTCGTGTGATATATATAATTAAACTAACAGTTTTCTATAGATATGGAGTCAATTTTCATTCGAGCAATTCAGAACTTAGGACCCTGTAGGCCTATGCCGCACAACGTTAAGCTAAACTTTAACCAAAGTTACGTAGTTGTCTGTCACCATTTTCAATGTCACCAGGGGCTCTAGAGAAAAAGCAGGCGAGGCGACATGTCGCGTCGCCTCAGTCAAAAACGTATGTATTTTGACAGTGACAGTAGGCGTGAGGTAGGCTGTCACCTGCCAAAATCTATACAGTTTTGATTGAAGGCGACACGACACGTCGCCTCGCCTGATTTTTCTCTAAGGCTGCAGGTTTGCATTAGGTACGTCATCATATCGATTAAATAAACTTTAATTAGCGTTGTGCGCGTAATCACCCCGCAGGATGCAGTTGTTTGGTATATACATACGAGTATAAGGCAGGGATTTTACTATAATTGTATCCAATTTATATTAGTCTATTTTTTTTTAACCGCATCGTTTAGCCTTCATGTCTATGTAAATATTTGTATTTAGTAGACATAGTGGGAGCGATCCTATTAAAATTATAAACTCGAAAGTAAATGTGGATTGATTTATGGATGTTTGTTACTGTCACGGAAAAACTACTAAACCCATTTTGCAGAAACTTTTATAGAAAACATACTTATAGGCTATATTTGTTTTGAAAATCCCACGGGTCGTTAACTTTGTAATGTAACTTTCCTTTATAAAAACAAAACATTAAATTTAAGTGTCATGCAGCCAACTGTACACCAATACGAATCGAAATGTAAGGTGTTTTACTTGCAGCAGTAGCTGTGGCCTTATCAACCAATTAGGTTGGAGATCTTACACTAATGAGGGATTGAGGACTACCACGAACGACGGATTCTTGGACCGAAACGTGTCTTGTTCGACGCTCTTTTATTCAAATACAAGTCTTTTAAGAAATAAAGAAAGAAAGGAAGAATAGTTTATTTTTATTTATTAAAAATATATAAAATTACTTATATAACAATAACATTAATATCTAAATAAAACCAATGACAATAATAAAAAATATAAATAACATATAATTATATACGTGGTGGCCGAGTTGGTTAGACCTTGGACTTATAAACACTTAGGTCTCTGGTTCGAATCCCGGTGTGTCGTGTACCAATGAGTTTTTAATTTAAAAAATGATGTACATTTGTTTGACAACACCACTATAGTGCCTCGGAGAGCACGTTAAGCTGTCGGTCCCGGTTTCACTATACCAACTTGTGAAACTGTTTATAGATGGGTTATTGAGTCTATTCAAAACATCGCGACGAGCTTGTTCGGTAGACCCATACCATCGGCTACGACGAGGTGGGATTAAAAACTTCTCCGTTGGGTACCCTGAGGCCGTCTAGGCGGTCTCGGCTGTAAGCATTGACATTTGTTTGGTTGAACGCGTTAATCTCAGGAACTACTGGTTCGAATTGAAAAATTATTTTAGTGTCGGATAGCCCATTCATTTATCGAGGAAGGCTATATAACATCACGCTACGGTGTGGAGTAACAATGAAAAATCTTCCATAAACGGGGAAAAATGATTTATTTTGAGAGTGTACGCTGCGTAAACGGTTAAAGTTACGCAGACAAAGTTGCGCGGATCAACTAGTTTTGTAGGTATGTAGGTCTTTTTTTATGTTTACATATTGTACTGGTCACAAACTAAGCTAAGCTTGTACTATGTGCACCAGAAACAACGATAATAATACATATTATATTTCATGAACATTGAACACCTAGACCATGTATTTATTTATTTTCTTGGGTTAATGGCGTCTTCGCATTACGCGAAATATTGCCAATGTCTAGTGGGTAGATTTATAAAACTTTTTTATCTATATAGTAAAAGAGAGATAATAGAATGGAAAGGAATTGGGAAAGGACTAGGGTAGAGAAAGGAATGGCGACATGACCGTGTGCAAACATACGGTATAGTTTTGCCAATGTCTAGTGAAAAGGGGTACCGCCATTTTACTGAAGATTGTGGGATTATTTGAGATAACACAAACACCGAGATCAGAGGCTCTACCATGGGTTTGCGCATTGTAGAAACGTAACGTATTAATTTACGTATACGTGAGCAACAACCAATAGGATCGCTTTACTTTTGGTAACAGGATTGAATAAAGCGATCCGATTGGTTGTTGCTCACGTATACGTAAATGAATACGTTACGTTTCTACAACGCGCAAACCCATGGTAGGGCCTCAGTTCGTAAATGCTTCTCACACTTAATATGCCAGGTGAAAAAACAAAAGTCCGGAGAATAGGCCTGATATCCATTGAAAAATCCTGAGATTTTTACAGTTTGAGAATTTTGTCTCAAACGTACTTAACAAATTAAAAAAGTTATATTATAGTTTTTATACACTGCGGATGACGCTTGCACATCGCACTCAAAGCGTGCCTTCTCACATATTAAGTAGGTATGATAAAACTTATTAAATACCTAGTTGGATAAATAAGCATTGATTTAAATTATTCAATTATTACTAAAGGAAGATTATTTTTAGTTTGTTTTACTTTTTATTAGAGAGATCTTTAAAATGTAAGCTGTATTTTATTGAAAATTCTAAAAATCCTGAGATTTCATGAGATTTGCAAAATCCAGCCGCAATCCTGAGAAGAGTCCAAAAATCCTAAAATCTCAGGACAAATCCTGAGTATGGTAACCCTATATGTAAAACTCTTTACTTTATCTTTCCTATCTGTGTGCTTCCTTATTCTCTATAATTAATTAAATGTAGATAAAATGTAGGTAGTGACTTAAATGTGTAAATAATAAACCTTTTATTGGATAAATAAATAATGGGATGGGTGACCGCTTTATACAACGAGGCTATTTCATCATTAACACCGCAACAAGCTCGCCACTTGTTAGGTGTTGCCTCCGAATACCATCGGCGAAATGAGGATGGGTTAATCCCTCCACTGGGACCCTGAGGCCGTTTAAACGGTTCTCGGGAGCCAAATAGTGTGACGGTATTTTTTTTTTTTTTTTTTTTTTTTAAACCTATTATTAATCTTTATTTTGTATTTTTAATTTGTCACATATATATATATATAGGATGACCAAGTTGGTTAGACCTTGGATTTAAAAACACTTATACCCGATTTCACTAACTGGGAGCCTCTAAATAAGATAAGGGACAATTAATGACAGTTGGTTCATAGCAAATATGTCAAAATTCTTATTTAGGGGCTCCTATAGAGTTAGGGATCGTTTGTGAAATCGGCCATTAGGACCCTGGTTCGAATCCGTTTTTAATTAAAAAAAATGTACATTTGTTTCACAACACCACTATAGTGCCTCGGTGTGCACGTTAAGCTGTCGGTCCCGGTTTCACTATACCAACTTGTGAAACTGTTTATAGATGGGTTATTGAGTTTATTCAAAACATCGCAACGAACTAGCCACTTGTTCCGTGTAAACTCATACCATCGGCTACGACGAGATGGGATTAAAACCCTCTCCGCTGGGTACCCTGAGGCCGTCTTGCCGGTCTCGGGCGCCGTAAGGCACCCGTGATGATATATATTTATATATAATTTGTCATCTTTCCGAAGTACATTTAAAGTTTCAAAGCTTTCCTTTGCTCATCGATTTTATTGTCCAGAATTGAGATTCCTTTGTTTGCAAATGTGCCTCTATAATCATTACTGACCCATTCGAGTGATATGCGATGTGATGTCAAGATGACCCATTCGAGTGATATGCGATGTGATGTCAAGATGTCACTTTATTTAATTGGGTGTCATTGACAAGGTACGGTGAGCTGTAAAACTGGTTATCTCGTTCTCAAACACAAGAGTGAACGAGAGAGAAAATATTTAATAGTAGCGTTTTTTTTATTCTTCTTTGACCTTTCTTTGTTATTTACAGAAATAAAAGTTTAAACTTATTTAGGTATTATTATAATCTATACTATCTATACTAATCTATACTAATATTATAAAGAGGAAAGATTTGTATTTTTGTATTTTTGTATGTTTGTAATGAATAAACTCAAAAACTACTGGACCGATTGCAATATTTTTTTCACCATTAGAAAGCTGCATTATTCAGAAGTAACATAGGCTATATAATAATATATACAAAAATGTTTTAAAAACGGGGGAAAAGTATCGTTTCTGAGGCCTTCCGTGGCGTGCGCTGATCTTAAGTCCCCCCGTGCGAAGCCGGGACGGGCCGCTAGTTTATTATAAATGCCTTACAGTCGCTTTTGTCGATATAGTTTCATCATATTTCAATTAAAGAATTCCTTTGCTCAATTTGATTTTTTAGACATCTGTTTTAATAGATGTCCATAGTTAATGGCTATAATGGAACAGCTATTTGTTTTACCAATTTGATAACAAGTTTGAAAGATTGAATAAAGCAATCCTATTGGTTGTTACTCAGGAATACGTATACAAATACGTTACGTTGCTACAATGCGCAAATCCATGGTTAGAAGAAGAGTTATTAGAAGAAAGCTAAAAGAGGGCGTCTGTGTATAAGTATATAACAAGCAATGACAAAATTCGTGAGGAGTGACTGGAACCTGGTTGGCTCAGCGGTTGAGCGCCTTGCCGCGAAAGCGAGGTTTGTGGGTTCGAGTCCCACCCACCAGGTAATTTTTAATTGCATTTTTATCTTTAAAAAAAATATATAAGATTATCCTAATAAGGAATTATAAATATATACAAAGGACTGATAAGTATTTAAAAAAAAATCCGCCCTATAAATAACTTTCCATTAGGTTCTCACGAAAGATACACATTTTTATTTTATTATTAACATCATATAGAAAGTAAAACCTTGGTATTATAATTTACATAAGAAGCAGAACTTTTAATAACGTTTTCATTTGACTCCCAAAACTTTTTTTCAGACATCCTACCTTCGTATGCAAAACCAAATTTGCATTCGGCCCAAAACGAGCACACTAATTTGGTAGCATCCCGTATCTCCGCCGTAATCGTTAAAATGCACGCACAGTAGCGGCCCAAAACACAAAACAATAAATAAATAAGAGAAACAATAAATATAATTAAAAACGACAAAAAGCGTCCACTCCATAACGCCGCCTGCAAAGGCTGGTGTGCAACGACTTTATAGCTATAAAGACTTTTTAACTTCAAAACTAAACCTTATTAGGACTTACTAAAGATTGAATTTCTTATTGAACCGTATCCTCGTTCAACATTTTGTCACCAACACGTCATGTTAAGAACAGTGCTCATTAGGCTGGATTTTGTTCCTAAAGACTCGCTCTAAGGTTGAATTTCCACTACCTTTCCATTTAAAACTTTTTTCAACGATCGACATTTCCAAACGGAATTTAAACGAGACGACGACGTTTCTTTATTGCGTATTGCGACTGTGAAGCGATTCTGGTCACGTTCTCTCATTAATTGGCTTCGATAGAGATGAGAATCGCTTGTTCTTGGAACTACAGTTTGACAGATTCTTGGAGTCTGAGATTTTGAGATCTGGGTGATTGGGACCTATGAAAGGTATTGTTTTTAAAATGTCTTAAGAGGCTTTGGGGTTTGAATGTTTTAAGGCTTTTTATGTTTGTTGGTTTTGTAGTGAATTTATTAGTCCAATTAGTATGGTCCACGTGAACTGGTTATCTTTGTATGATCGTTTCTATTTGGGAGGTATGAATTGATAAACTAACGACTGGAGTGAATTTTGAGAAACGCCTGTGGGTATTTTTTTCACAGTTTTTGGAGCTATTAACATATTCGGAAGCGAGAATATATTTAATAAGTTAATTGGATAGAAATATTTGTGATTTCTTGTGTGGTTTATTAGTGATTAAAATTAGTTGGAAATACTAGAGAGATAGAACTAGTGATAAATTGATTAAACAGCCACTAGAATGACTTACCTATATCTTAATTTAATATTTTGATTATCTAATAATATATAAATAACACCATGGGTGCCTTATGGGGCCCGATCCGCCTAGATGGCCTCAGAGTACCCCGCGGAACGGTTTTAATCCTACCTCGTCGTAGCCGACGGTATAAGTCTGCCTACACCGAACAAGCTAGCTCGTCGCGGTGTTTGGTAACCCATCAATAAACAGTTTCACAAGTTGGTTTAGTGAAACTGGGACCGACAGCTTAACGTACTCTCCGAGGTACTTGGTCACGTAATGTTATGAAATTACGGTGATATAGAGGTGTTCTCAAACAAATGTATGTTGTTATATGTTATTTTGAGAGCTATGTATAGTGTTTTTAAGTTTGAGGTCTAACCAACTCGGCACCACGTATATTTACCAATTTGACACTTTATAAAAAGCGGCCTCAGCCTAGAGGTTAAGTCACTGCGCAACTGATAACAAGGTTAAGCAGTTGACAACAAGGCCAGACCTCGGATGGGTGACCGCTTTAAACAACGAGGCTATACCATGATAAACACTGCAACAAGCTCGCCACTTGTTAGGTGTTGCCTCCGAATCCCATCGGCGAAATGAGGACGGGTTAATCCCTCCGCTGGGTACCCTGAGGCCGTTTAAAAGGTTCTCGGGAGCCAAAAAAAGGGCACCCGTGTTGGTATTTATTTATTTATTTATTATTATAATGAAATATAACATTAAAATCATACTACTGTAACCAATATAATACTGTAAGGCTTAGTTGCTGAAGGCTTGATAATATAATAATAAAATAAAATTGTCACGCCCTTTTCCCACGGGGATAGGCAGAAACAAGGGAGCGCCACCTACAACGATCCTGGCATAACTCTTTCGCTTCCTTTACATCTACCACTCTCTTCATACAAGCTCTACAGTTGTGGACACTACGGATCCCAGCTTTTTTGAGAATGTCCCCGATTTGGTCAAGGAACATTCTTCTGGATCGTCCCCGCCTTATTCTTTCATTTACCTCTGATTCATAAATCTCTTTCGTCAGTCTCTTTTCATTCATCCTCTCAATGTGCCCAAACCACCGTAACATTCCTTTCTCAATCCTTGTCACTACATCTTCTTTCAAATCACATATTCTCGCACAACTGTATTCTTCTAAAGCTGAAGGCTTGGTAGGGGTTAACCCCCGTATTCTAAGACGTTTCCTTAACTCCACTCTTCACTCAAGGAGCGTCTGTCTCAACTTGCTTTTTATAGTTGACATTTGGTGGAAAGAGACACACGTTCCTTGAGTGTAAAGTGGAGTTAAGGATACGTCTTAGAATACGGGGGTAAATCTTCTGTCAATCAATTTAACCGCCACCACGCTTTTAGAAACTAGGCACTAAGCACTAAATGCATTTGTCTTAATATCGTATAGTTTTAAACCACACCCTCTAATGAAAAACATTACAAAGTATTCGTGTATTTCAGTAATTATTTTTCAGCATTCAGTGTATTGTAAATCATTTTCAGCTGTAATAAAAAATAACTAATAGTTCCTTGATAAGATCTTTAAGAATGTCTTTTTGTTTATTGATTTTTTTATGACTGACAAACCAGGTATTTAATCATCACGGGTGCCTTACCCGAGACCACCTAGACGGCCTCAGGGTACCCAGCAGAGGAGTTTATAATCTACCTAATCGTAGCCGATAGTATAAGTCTACACCGAACAAGTAGCTAGCTCGTCGCGATGTTTGGATAGACTTAATAACCAATCTATAAACAGTTTTACAAGTTGGTATGCTGAAACTGGGACCGACAGCTTAACGTGCTCCCCGAGGCACTATAGTGGTTTTGTTAAAAAAATGTACTTACATTTTTAGATTAAAAACTCATTGGTACACACCGGGGTTTGAACCAGGAACCGTAGTGTTATATTATGTACTAACTGTTACCCGCAACTTCATATGCTTGTTATTTTAGATATGCGTGCGATTGGACGCGCCACGTGGCACTATGAGGCATAAATATTTTTTTTCATTCTGTAGGTTAATTTTGATGAATAAACGCTAAATGTTATCATAATCTATCTACACACTCTGATTTAAAAAACATAAAAAAATGGCGTGTACGACTCTCTAAATATCAATTTTAGAATTCGTCTGTTTGTTTGTTTGCCGGGGCATCACTTAAATCCTACTGGACCGATTTATATGCGTATTTTTTTTAAAGTAGCTACAGAGGTAAAATAGGGTATATTATATTTCTATATAAATACAGGAAGGTCAGATACCTATGTTGTAAGAATCTCTTAGGAAAAGTTTTTAAATATGTAGTCATAGAAAGTGTTCTATGAAATAAAATTGGCTATATTATAATGAAATCAAACTGCATTAAAATATTGTCGATTTTATTTTTATTTTTCGTTTAAAGTTGACATTTTTTATCATATTTTTGGCAACTGTAGTAAAACGGGGTTTTATATAAATTATGAAGAACGGGCATGGTAGCCTTGGTCAACATGTTTACTTTACCATAGTTATAAACTAACAACTCTACTAGATAAATTATCAAAAGAATATAAAAAAAAAATTGTTATCTGCGGTGACTGGAATGTAGATATCCTTAAAGATAATAGAAGTAGGTAGTAGGGAGCTGAATTCTATTCTAAAAAATCATAACCTTACCAATCACATAACTAAACCAACGAGA
This sequence comes from Monopis laevigella, assembly GCA_947458855.1. Classification (NCBI taxonomy): domain Eukaryota; kingdom Metazoa; phylum Arthropoda; class Insecta; order Lepidoptera; family Tineidae; genus Monopis; species Monopis laevigella. The sequence continues at coordinate 6,917,829 of OX381599.1, read as the reverse complement.
AATAAATCTTGTATTGATCTAATGACTAGTAATATAGGAACAGTTAAGTCTGTGTTGGCACTATCCGACCATGAAACTGGCCAAAGCATAACCTCAAATGCTTTGGCCAGTTTCATTAAAAACTACAGAAATAGCTATTATAGTACCTGGATAGATAAAAGAAGGGACTTTAGCTTGGACAACTTGAGAAAATTCGATGAGAGCATATTAGCACTATCGTTCAGCGATGTCTTAAATAACAATGATACTGAGTGTGCGTTTAATGAATTTCACGATACCATAACACTTTTTTTCGAGCTATGCTTTCCAATAATCTCGGTTAAAATTGTCAATAAACCAGTACAAAATATGTGGCTAAGCAAGGGTATTAGGAAATCCTGTACTATCAAAAGAAAATATTATGTAAAATTTTAAAGCAATGCATAAATCAGGCACATAAAATCACAAAAGCAAAATATATACAACAATCAAAGAATAAATGTAAAGCGTTATGGAACATGATAAAAAATAACTCGTATTACCATGATGATTCAATTGATAGTATTGTAATTGACAATAATACATATACGGAACCAGACAAAATTTGTGATTTGTTCAGTAAACATTTTATAGACATAAGACATAAATCTACTAAAGACAACTATAATATCCAACTTGACAATATCAATCAGAACACAATATACTTGACACCTGTTAACGAACATGACATTATTAAAATAATAAAATCCCTCAATAATACAAAATCTTGTGGATATGATTCAATTAATACACAATTACTAAAATCAAATGCTTTGAAACTTGCAGTTCCAATATCATGTATAATAAATTTATCACTAACACAAGGTGTGTTTCCTACTCGTCTAAAGCTATCAATAGTTAAACCACTTTATAAGAAGGGAGAAAGATAATATTAATAACTATAGACCGATAACATTAATACCTATAATATCAAAAATGTTTGAAAGAGTTATGTATGATAAAATATACAGTTTTTTTAATGCTTATAATATATATATATATATATATCTTCACGGGTGCCTTACGGCGCCCGAGACCGCCTAGACGGCCCCAGGGTACCCAGCGGAGGGGTTTTAATCCCACCTCGTCGTAGCCGATGGTATGAGTCTACACCGAACAAGTGGCTAGCTCGTCGCGATGTTTTGAATAGACTCAATTACCCATCTATAAACAGTTTCACAAGTTGGTATAGTGAAACCGGGACCGACAGCTTAACGTGCTCTCCGAGGCACTATAGTGGTGTTGTCAAACAAATGTACATAAATTTTTAAATTAAAAACTTATTGGTACACACCGGGATTCGAACCAGGGACCTTAGCGTTTTTAAGTCCAAGGTCTAACCAACTCGGCCACCACGTAATGCTTATAATATACTCAAAAATGAACAATATGGGTTTAGAAAAGACCGTTCGACTACATTAGCGTGTTTCCATCTAATTAAACATATTACGTCGAGTTTAAATAAGAAATTATTTACTACCGCTTTATTTATAGATATGAGCAAGGCATTTGACTGTGTCAGTCATAAAATCTTGCTTAATAAATTAACCAGATATGGTATAAGAGGAATTGCCTTACAATGGATAGAAAGTTACTTAACAGGCAGACAACAATGCGATGAACTGGTTAAGGTTGGTGATGGTTACAAGTGTCAATACAGATCCAATTATATATATATAACAGAGTAGGAGTACCGCAAGGAAGCATATTAGGTCCACTTCTTTTTTTAGCCTATATTAATGACTTACCAGACATTACTAAGCATCAATGCGTTCTATATGCCGATGACGCTACTATAATATTTAAAAATAATGATGAAATATCTTTAAATTGTGATATTAATAATGCTCTAAGTCATATTATTTCATGGCTTAAAACGAATAACCTTAGCATAAATCTCGACAAAACAAACATAATACAATTTCAAACGTACAACAGCAACAACAATCCACTTAACGTACAATACAATGACAAAGTGATTGAACAAATTAGTTTCACAAAATTTTTAGGTATCACGGTTGATAAACAATGTAATTGGAAGAAACACATTGAAAATCTTTGTAGCAAATTAGATAGTTTCATTTATGTTCTAAAACGTACTAAAGATACAATATCTAAAAATTCTACCCTTTCCATGCCAGTATATATTTGATGTATGTGTATTTGTCAAAAAACATATTGGATTGTTTACTAAAAATTATGAAATGTTAACGCTAAGAAAAACTACTAGACATGGAAATAAATTATATGCACCTCCCCAACGCCTGGCACTCTTTCAAAGAAATGTGTTTATGATGTCGATCAAAATATTTAATCATCTTCCCGAAAATATTACTGACCTCCCAATAAACCTTTTTAAGAAAAAAGTGTCAGCGTTTTTATTTGGTAAGCTATATTACTCCGTGAATGATTATTTAAATGACAGAGTTATAAATATTTAATTTTGATTCCATTACTGTATGTGTTAGTGTTTTATTGTTTGTATTAGTCTTATTGAAAAGTAATAATAATGACATATTACAATTAATTTTGCCATATATTTCTACATCAATAATATTTTATTATATTGACATAATTTACTTCATACTGGACATTATTATTGTTTGTTGTTTATTGATCATACTGAAAAAGGAGGATGACATTTTTCATTAATTTTGCCATATATTGTTAAATAAACTGACATTATATTAATTTTGCGTTATTTTCTGGAACAATATTATTTAGTGTTTGTCTGTAGGTACCTGTAAATTATATTTTACTTGACATTCACTCATAGGTATCATTTACTTATACATCGACATTCACATATAATACAATTTGCTAAGGCTGTATGGTTGTTAAAGGTTTTTTGCATGCACTGGGAAAAAGGTTTGTGTTGTCATATTACTGTTTTTATCTTTTTTTTTAATCTGTGACAACTGTGCATTTCAATTCAATGACATATTTATTCTATGTATGTGTGTGTAAATGGCTGTATAGTTGAAAGATCGTTGCCTTTCCACAATGGTGGAAGAATTAAATAAAATAAAATGTGTAGACATGTCAATTTTTGCGGGGAAAAAAAAAGGCGGGAATCAAGGAGGGCGCGAATTTTAATTAATTTGTTATTTAATTAGTTAATTTGATTACTTTATACCAAAACCTTGTTAATAGTTACAGTTTTAACGTGCTTTTTTAATAATGAGTGAATTTAGTAGTGGTTCGAAATTAAAAAGGTAGAATGATTCTACCAGTACAAACGAATCAACTACCAAATCTAATAAAATGTCACTTAAATTTTTAAATACAAAGAGAGGTCTTTTTAAAGACTTGCATCTTATATATGAAAATTAAAACAACATTAACTATCCAGTCCTAATCTCATCCACAGAAAATATAAAGCTAGATATATTTAAAGTTAGTGATATAATCAAAAATATAAATGAAGTGTTGTATGTAAAACCAGCGGGGAACTATTATCTCAAGATTTTTTTTAAGAATAAAAGTGCAGCTAATTCTTTTATTTTAAACACAAATTTATTGTCGGAAAATAAATGGATAGCCAAGAATCCCTTTGACCAGATAGAGTCTCAAGGTATTATTAGAGTACCAGTAAACATCACAGAGGAAGATCTATTAATGAAATTAAACACTACAGTTGAAGTCCTCGGTGTGAAGAGGTTTACAAAGCGGCTCCAAGATGGCTCCTATAGTCCACTTCCAACAGTTTTGGTAACTTTTCATTCAACATCACGTCCAGACCATGTCACCTACGAACAAATTTGGTTCCGAGTACAAGAATATATACGCCCATTACTCCAATGTTTTAAGTGCTATAAATTCCACCATGGTAGTAGTGCAAGCAAAAATCAACAGGTGTGTTGAATTTGTGCTGGCAATCATAATTTTAAATCTTGCGACAATAAAGACAATGTTAAATGTATTAATTGTAAGGGACAACATATTGCCGTTTCATATTCTTGTCCTGTTAAGTCTGCCAAAATAGCTGAAATAAAAAAAAAGATTATGGGTAAAACAACATTTGCTTCTGTAACTAGAGGAGAAATTCCACCATCTACGATTCAAAAACCAATTAATCCTATTGTACATACTAACCCAAAGGATATTCCTCTTATGCAAAAGAGGAATTTAATGTCAGAGATTTTAAATTCTGATTTAATTTTGCATTCACTTACCAAAACTCTTATTGATATTTTGTCTCAAAAAGAATCGAAAGGTGCTAATATTGTCTCTAAACTTATTAAAGAAATGCTAATAACTAATATGAATAATTATGGATAAAGGCTCTTTAAAATCTATTAATCTAATTCACTGGAACTGCAGAAGCATTTTCCCCAAACTGGACCAATTTCAACGATATATTCAAGATCGATCAATAGACATAATTTTGTTTAATGAAACCTGGCTAAATAACAAATCCAAAACATTTAAATTAAAAGGTTATAATATAGTGTAAAGACTCCTGTCAACCACATGGCGGTGTTGCCATCGCATTAAATCAAAAAGTTTAGTTTTAAAATTATAGACACTCAATTTGATTATAATTTTCAAAATATTTTAATTTCTCTACAGATAGAGAATGAAATAATTAATATTTTATGTGTTTACTGCCCTCCTTCTCCCAATGGAAAATTTAAAATCAAATATTTATCAAACTGCTTTAATAACTTAACTTCATCAAAATATCTGATTATTGGCGACTTTAATGCCCATCATTTTTCTTGGGGATGTAATAACAATGATAAAAGGGGAAATGATATCTATAATTTTTTGTCTAATTCTCAACTAGTTTGCTTAAACGACCATAATCTCACTACACTCGCACCTTTTGGTAGAAATGGTAATGTTCTTGATCTCGTATTTGCTTCTCAATCGTTTAGTTCTGATTGTACCTTTTCAGTATCCGACGACCCTATTAGTAGTGATCACTATCCTATTCATGTAAATATTTTATATAAATCAAATTGTAAATATATAAATAACGCTATTTCTCCTTCTACTACGCATATCTTTACTAACTCTTTTCAAAAGTAAATTACAATAAAATAGACTGGAAAAAAATCGAGAGCGACTGTGAAGGATCATTCGCTACATTTTCATTTTCTGATTGTCCTTTAGACAACTATAATTTATTTTTTGATTCTTTACAAGAAATTTTATGTTCCTATATTCAAAAGAAACCCAATAATAAAAAAAATATAAGAAATAAATACAAAGTTCAATACTGGTGGAATGATATTTGTGAACAAGCAGTATCAAAAACTCGATTAGCCTTACACTCATATAAAACATATCCTTCTTTAGAGAACTACCTTATATATAAAAAGTTCGACGCTGAAAAAAAAATAATTTTAAAACAGCAAAAAATTAATAGCTGGATGAACTTATGCAACAGTTTTAATCGCTGTACACCCTCTAAAATAATATGGAGTTACATCCAAAGATTTAAATACTTAAAATTAAATTCTAACAACAGTACTAAAGATATTTTTTTTGAAAATCTTACTAATGCCCTGAATTTTTTTGATAAAATCGTTAGTAATCATTCCAGTGCTCCTACTTATAATCTACAAAATGAATTTAATTATATTGGTAAAAATAATTCTAAATGGCTATTAAACCCTTTTTCATTAGAAGAGCTCAATGCATCCCTTGATCATAAAAAAAAATCTGCACCTGGTCCGGATAATATCCCATACAAACTTATTAAGAAATTACCTATTAAACTTAAATCAATACTTTTAGATATTTTTAATGACTTGTGGCTTCATAATGTAATACCTGACGCTTGGAAAATACAAATTGTTGTTCCTATCCCTAAACCTAATAAAGTTAAGAATAGCTTAGATAGTTACAGACCTATAGCGTTAACATCATGTGTTTCAAAGTTATTTGAATCTATGCTAAAGAACAGATTGGAATGGCACTTGGAAAATAAAAATTTGTTACCCAGTTATCAATTCGGATTTCGTAAAGGAAAAAATACCATGGGTAATCTTAGCTGTTTGATAGGAGATATTAATAACGGTTTTATATCAAAAAAATGCACGTTAGCAGTATTTTTAGACTTCAAAGGCGCTTTTGACAATATTGACCATACCTTCACAATAAACAGTCTTTTAAAATTAGGTCTTCCTGGACATTTATTACAGTGGATCTTACGTTTCCTAAATGAAAGAACTACTTTTTTTAAAACTCGTAACAGTATTATTGGTCCGAAAACTACATATAAGGGCACTCCTCAAGGGTCGGTCATTTCACCGTTATTATTTATTATTAGCTTGGGTTTATTTGATAAAAAAATTACAGACAAATCTGTTAAATATATTTTATACGCTGATGATGTGGTACTTTATACACAATGTTATACTACTGCTGAAGGTGAAAGTAGGATGAATAATTGTTTAAGAGAATTAAGTGATTTTATTAGTAATGATTTAAAACTTGAGGTGAATGTTAACAAAAGTTCTGTTATTTTATTTTCAAGAAATAATTTACCATACTCTAAAGTATTTTATAATAAATCTACTATCCCTGCTAAGTCTTTTCATAAACATTTGGGAATTATTTTAGACTACAAACTTTCATGGAAGCCTCACATAGAACATATTTGTAAAAAATCAGAATTAGGCATAAATATTTTACGATCATTAGCTGGCTTAACTTGGGGATCCGATTCAAGTATTCTGAAAACTTTATACATCTCTATTATTCGCTCACATTTTGATTATGGTTGCATATTTTACACAGGAGCTGCAAATAACTTACTCAGGAAATTAGACTTAATTCAAAACCGAGCATTACGTACAATAACTGGCGCTATGATATCTTCCCCTATTAATTCTCTTGAAGTAGAAGCAGGAATAGTCCCATTATCAATCAGGAGAAGTTTCATTATCGATAAACTCTGTTTAAAATTTATCAGTCAGGACAACATTTGTATTTCACGTTTTCTAGAGCATTATGTGTACCCCAATTTTTATAATTATAACATAAACCCAGTTACATCTTTAAGTGAATCAATAACTTATTTAAATTACAAATTCCAGGATATAGTTTATTGGTCATATACCCCGCCATGTTTCCGCTATAATTACTACAGCCAGATCATGAATATATCTATAACTTTGGAAAAGTTTGAAAATAAATTTGAATATTGTAAATTTATAAATAATAAAAAAGGCTTTGTAAAAATTTTTACTGATGGTTCTAAAACCAAAGATTGTACTGGCTTTGCTTTTTATGTTAGTAATTTTGACATAGGTTTTGTATATAAATGTAATGAATATTTTTGTAATCTATACTTTATGCTGTAAAATATATTGATTCTAGTTATAATTCTGACTGCAATTTTAACAAGTTTATAATTCTTTCAGATTCAATGAGTGCTCTTCAAGCTATAAATAATAACTTGTTTAAAACAAAATCTAATTACATAATTTCTGAAATCCGTAATATTATATTTAATTTAAAAGCCAGAAGCATCATAATTGTTGGGTACCGGGTCATGCTGGTATTCAAGGAAACGAAATAGCCGACACTCTAGCTAAATCTGATAATGATAATATTATTTGTAATGATTTCGTTCCATTTTCTGATTTAGAAATATTTATAAAAAGAAATATGTTAAAACGATGGTCAATGGATTTAAAATGTTCTCGACAAATTAAGGGCAAATGGTTGGAAGAAATTCAACCTATTCCTACTACTAAAGCTTGGGATTTAAAATGTTCTCGACAAATTAAGGGCAAATGGTTGGAAGAAATTCAACCTATTCCTACTACTAAAGCTTGGTTCCAATTTTCAAAATATTATTTAGGCAGAGATTTTTATAAAACAATATGCAGACTTCGAATTGGACATTGTCGTTTTCCAACTCATCTACATAGATTAAATTTAAATGAAAATAGCTTTTGTAAATATTGTAACTGTAAATACTGTGATTTAGACCATTTATTTTTTGTTTGTCCAAAATTTTCTATTGAGAGACTCCTTTTTGTTGCTAAATGTAATGATAAAATACAAGATAATAACTTAAAATTTTCCGAATTCCCATATTCAATCTTTACTAAAGCATGAATTATTTTATACTTTAATTTATAATTTTGTAAATAATACGTTTGGTAAATTGTAAATAGGACGCATTGAGTCAATAAGATGTACTTTAGGATATCCATTTATGTTATTCTGAGATGTAGCCACTTCAACGGTACCTACTACTTTAATAATTTTACTTTATATTTATTTTATTATATATATATTTTGGCATATAAGATGCCATTTAATTTTGAAAACAATGATTGTTTATGTTAAATTCTTTAGTTAGAATATAATATTTTGTTACTTATTGTTATAAAATTAATATATTCCACATTCATTGTAATTTGGTTGGGGCTGATGTCTAATAGACAGTGCCCTTTAATAAATAAAAATAGTAATAAAAAAAATCAATTTTTGCGGTGCTATGGAGGCAAGAGTATTTAGTTTGTGTAAATTAATCTAGGGTTTGTGTATATTGTACGTTTTTAAATTGTAACTATAAATAATTTGCACACCAATGTATGGTAGGACATGTTGAACCAAAATAATGTAACAACTTATGTACCATGTTCTTGGAAATAAAGTAGGTATTATTATTATTATTATTATTATTATTATTATTATTATTAATAGGTATCTCTTAAAAAAACAAAAGCATTTTTTTTTCCGGGCATCAACTAGTAATTTTTATGTATCTACTAATAGACCACTAGACTACTACAGTGGTTTGAATACTTTGAATACAAAGTTATAATCAATAATTAAAAAAATAATTAACCCGTGAGAATTATAAATATAGTTTTAATATCATACTTTAATAATTATTAAATCTTAATCTGAATTTAAGATTTTAATCTTACAACCAGTTTAATTACAACCTTTTCTTAATAACTTTATCTCATTAAAACCTTAAATATTAAGATTTAAGTTAAAGAAAATATAATGAGATAAGGTTCCAAGTGTCGCCCACACAAATCCGGTAGCCAAACTAATTTGTGAAATTACTTTCTTAGAAATTTAAGTCAATTAAAATAACAATTTATATTTATTAAACAGTCGGTATGTTCACAGCAGCTGCTTAAAAATACTGGTTTCGGGTTTTCTTATCGTGATTTTGGCAGCACCGATGTTATTGGACGAAGGACGACGGACGACATTAAAGTTTAACAAATTTTGATGATATTCAACCTTTTGATGATAATAAACCTGGTTCGATTCCCATTCATGAGAAATAAGACTAGTACTTTTATATTTAAATAAATAAACCCTTATAAGTTTAAAGACTAGGCTTTTCTGCTGTCTATCCGAATAAAATATTTTGAAAATAACTGACGTGATTTATTTGATATATACGTGGTGGCCGAGTTGGTTAGACCTTAGACTTAAAAACACTTAGGTCTCTGGTTTAAACCCCGGTGTGTACCAATGAGTTTTTGATCTAAAAATTTATGTACATTTGTTTTTAACAACACCACTATAGTGTCTCGGAGAGCACGTTAAGCTGTCGGTTCCAGTTTCACTATACCAACTTGTGAAACTGTTTATAGATGGGTTATTGAGTCCATCAAACATCGCTACGAGCTAGCCACTTGTTCGGTGTAGACTCATACCATCGGCTACTACGAGGTGGGATTAAAACCCTTCCGCTGGGTACCCTGAAGCCGTCTAGGCGGTCTCGGGCGCCGTAAGGCACCCGTGATGATACACTACATATGTTTTTTTTTAATCATGTTAAAGTTACCTTGTGTTTAATGACCCCATATATTCAAAAGGTGTAAGTCAAAAATATGTACCTTTAGGTTAAGGTAAGCCAGGTAAGTCTGAAATAATAAAAAATAATCACGTGAAAAAAGTTTTTTTTTTGTTAATTCCACCATTTGGTTGTATCTAATCAAAAATGTCGATAAACATTATTTGGAATTTATAAATTATTTTTAAATTATCCTAAATCCTTATTTCTGAGGTTTGTGGAACAAAATTACCTAATTCAATTTCTTGTTTGTATGGCCTCTCGCTTTTGCCAGTGCCTAGTTGATTGAGGGTAGGTTCAAATTTCTTTTTTATTACAAAAGTGAAAGTGGGATAATAGGTTGGAAAGGAATAAGAAAAGGACTAGGTTGAATTAGGAATGGCCACATGACCGTATGCAAACATACGGTATAGTGATGCCAGTGTCAAGTGAAGGAGGAAAGAATCTACTGTAAAATGGGTACCGCCATTTTACTGAAGAAATGGATTCATTGAGATAGCACAAACACTGAGATCACTGCGTGAGAAGTGTAGTATTTCACTTCTCACACTTAAGATTACTTATGAATGCTTATTCTACAAAATTGGTACACTTTTGCAAAATAATATCCTATAAACTTAACTATGAAAAATTTTTTCATAGTTAAGTTTATAGATTTTTCAGAAAAATATACTAGAAACACACGACTACAGTCTTCGGGCTACCCTCAAGGAATCCCAAGTACCAGCTACCTATTATAGATAAATTGCGTACTAGTACTAAATATTATTTCTTCTGTCGTATTATATTAGTGAAAAGTTTTTGAGAAAAATAATCTATTTGTAGAGAGATTTAATTCTCAAAAATGTTTTACCTTTTTTTATTTATTTATTGGAGCACGACATGTGACTTGTATCTATCTGGTGGTCAGCAGACCTACAAAGTCCATGAATGTGGTCAATTAATAATTGTTTTTAAACAATATTGATCGCTCCCACTATGCCGGCTAAATGATGCGATTATGAAATGGGGGCGACAATGACGAATTGCATTACGAGTATATTTTAATATACTCGCTGCCTTGTCGTTAATTCAACTACCCATTTCGTAACCGCACCCTGAAAGGAGACTACCACCTCGACAAAAAAAAATGCAGTAGTGTCCTGAAAACCGGTGAATCCACAGACTAAAACCGTAAGATGACGGTCACTTGACAGTTTTTGCATCAAAACCTTTATGTAATTATATAAATATCGCGGTGATTCTAAAGATTCACTAAAATAAATATATTTAAGATAGTATGTTATTTTAAATTAATTAATCCTTTTGAATGATCTATTGATTGGCGCCATTAACCTACAGGTGTTTTTCTTAGAATTTCAGTCGGTTTGATTCCCGGGTGCGGCAGGCGTATTTTCAATAATCTTTAAATGCAGTTTTACTTATTTTTCTTTCAGTAAAATGGTCCATCATTTATTTAGGTATTTAAATACTTTATTGCTCAGTAAACAAAAGTTATGTACAAAGGCGAACTTAATACCTTAGGCATTATCTACCAGCTAACCTTTAAAGATTTGTGTACGAAGTCATCCTAAATACCCTTACTTATTAGGTATATACTTACCTACTTATAGAAACTTTTTTTTTTTCACCTATATAACCTGGTTTTCGCTATAAACCTCTAAGGGGCTGTTCCAAAATTGAGAATAAGAAAGTACATATACACAAACTACATATCGCCTAGAGAGAGAGAGGTGGGATTAAAAATCCCTCCTCTGGGTACCCTGAGACCGTCTAGGCGGTTATATTTGAATAAATAAACCCTTATAAGTTTTAAGACTTTTCTGCTGTCTATCTGAATCAAATATTTTGAAAATAACTGACTTGATTTATTTGATATCTACGTGGTGGCTGAGTTGGTTAGACCTTAGACTTAAAAACACTTAGGTCCCTGGTTCGAACCCCGGTGTGTACCACTGAGTTTTTGATCTAAAAATGTATGTACATTTGTTTAACAACCCCACTATAGTGCCTCGCACGTTAAGCTGTCGGCCCCAGTTTTACTATACTAACTTGTGAGACTGTTTATAGATGGGTTATTGAGTCTATTAAAAAACATCGCGACGAGCTAGCCACTTGTTCGGTGTAGACTCAAACATCGGCTACGACGAGGTGGGATTAAAAACCCCTCCGCTGGGTACCCTGGGGCCGTCTAGGCGGTCTCGGGCGCCGTAAGGCACCCGTGTAGGTATATATATATATATATATATATACTTATAGATCTTTCATTCTATTGATCTTTTATTCCATCCAGTATACCTTTGTAACCTGGTTTTCGCTATAAACCTTTCTAAGGCGCTATTCCAAAATTCAAATATTATTATGTGTGCAATCTTTCGGGAATAAGAAAGTGATGGAATATACACAAACTACACATCTCCGTCTTTTTCTTTTTCCTCAGAGAGATCGCACAGGTTAATAATATTTAAATTTTGGAGCAGCCCTTAATAGGGGTTGTCTTCCATCGTCGGTCTAATGGTTTCTGTTTCTATAATTCTTAAAAACGCCATATCAAAACGATTTCCTTAATCCAATCTTTATACTCATTAGATAAATGCAATAGATATGAAGAAATAGCTACCTAATTTAATGTAGGATTATTCCAAGAAAGACAAGTTAAAGCGCCGTTCTGTCTAAATGTGAAAAAAAAAATGCCTGAGATTTATTTATTTATTATTTTATCAATAGTTTCCCACAGCGGAAAAACTGTAAGTCATGGCAAGATTGAATTCCTGGTTATACATATCATTAACAGTTTCCCTAAAGGTGTGAGAACACCATGAACAAATGCTTATTTGGTGTAGATTAAACAAATCATACTGATGTCTTCTGCAATGCTTCCTGCATTGAAATATATTAATCTGGCATCATAGTTTCGAAGAATACGGCTGTTACCATATTTAAAGGTCATAGTTAGAAACTTCTTTTGGACACGCTTGTTGCTTTCCGAATGTACTGCATAGTATGGAGAACATATTGGGCTGCCATTCTTTAGAATACTTCTTACAAGAGAATAACAAAGATACAACACTGAACATGACGTGTAAAACCCTTCGTAGAACGAGTAACAAAACACAAGAGATTGTTCCTTCTGTTTACTATGTAATCATAGTAGTATTTAAATGGCTGTATGGTCGAAAGAACTTTACCTTTCCAGACTGGTGGAATAATCATTAAAAAAAAGTGGTATTTAAACGTCAGCTGCTCATCAAAGTATACGCCACAGATTATACAGGGTGAATTTGAAAGGATGTACTTGGGCTAATATGAGGTTCTCCCGATCAAATCGAACAACTTTTCCCATGGAAACATGTGTCTCAAATGAAAAAAAATTTTGGCTTCCTCATACAAATTGGTAATTTTAACATTACTAGTTTGTATGGAGAAGGTCATTTTTTTTTTCATTTGCGACACATAATTGCATTTGAAAAGTTGTTCGATTTGATCAGCAGAACCTCATATTAGCCCAAAGTACATCGTTTCAAAGTCACCCTGTATAGTAATATGGTATACGCCGAGATCTCTAATAATATTAGCCCAAGTCGCAAATAGATTTTTTTATATGCAGTTTGACAGCCCCAAGCAATACCTACCCCCCGTTTTGTAAGTTGTATCCTCAACTCCACTTTTCACTCAAGGCAGATATGTGTCTTTCGGCCAAATGTCAAATCAAGAAAGATCGAATGAGTGAGACGTTCCTTGAGTAAAAAAAGGAGTTGAGGAAATGACTTAAATATACGGGGGTAAGTCTTACTGCTTGCTAAGGCTCTTACTCTTAGTAATGACTATTATAATATCAGCGTTTGACTATGACACGTCGAGTCGATGGTATATCTCTGGAACTACTTAACCAATTTTGAATTTATTTTTAGTGTAGGATTTATCGAGGAAGCCATCACGCTACGATCAATAGAAGCGGATCATCAATGAAAATGTTGGGAGAACGGGGAAAATTTGTTCACTTTGAAAGCTTCCGTTGCGTGCGCTGCGTAAACGGTTAAAGTTACGCAGACGAAGTTGCGCGGGTCAGCTAGTATTTCATAAATTATATACAGGGTGACTTAGAAAGGATGTACTTTATTTATTCTCCTTATTGATTCTGCTGTACAAATCGAACAACTTTTCCCATGGGACCAATTTTTTTTTTCATTTGCGACACATGATTCCACGGGAAAAGTTTAGTTTTATTTGATCAGCAGAACCTCATATTAGATTAAAACCCCCGAAATGTATAACATAGAAAGAGCCGAGTAGTATAAATTAATATAGATTTTTTGCTATTTCATGCACTTTTTGTTGAATGACTTTCTTGAAAACATAATTTATTAAATTTTAAATATTTTTCTATATTTTAGTACGTTTAAATTATTCTCCGTTTTGTGCCTAATTTATTGTTAGAACCGCATCTTAATTAAAAAGTGTCACTTACTAAAGAGAGAGCTATCGGAACGTAATCACATCCCGAATACGCACTTTAATTGTAAAGGATAATGATCTTTATTGGCTAAAAATTATATTGATGTCCACAAAAACTGGCTTCTGCGAGCTGTACTTGGAATCGAACTCGGCAATTAGCAGGAGAGAAGTGTTTACAGTTAGTAGCTCTAGGGGCGTACCGTTGACAAAAAAATATAAAGGCGAGTTTGTTTCTTTTGTGTTAAACTCACGTTATTTTATATCTTATTCAAGCGAGAAAAAACGGCCCCAGCCTAGTGGTTAAGTCACTGCGCAACTGATAACAAGGTTAAGCAGATGACAACAAGGCCGGCCTGGGATGGGTGACCGCTTTATGCAACGAGGCTATTTCATCATAAACACCGCAACAAGCTCGCCACTTGTTACGTGTTGCCTCCGAATACCATCGGCGAAATGAGGATGGGTTAATCCCTCCGCTGGGACCCTGAGGCCGTATAAACGGTTCTCGGGAGCCAAATAGGCACCCGTGATGGTATTTATTTATTTTATTTTATTTATTCAAAGTCAAAGTCAAAGTCAAAAGTCAAAATCATTTATTTCATGTAAATCTTTACAGATATTTATGAATAGTCAAAAAAAAAAAAAAAGTTTAACAATGAGGTCTTAGAGTGCGTTAGGTTAGGCAGCTATTCATTAACAAAATAACGACAAATATTAATTGAACTTAGACACGATGGAATGGAAATCTTAATATGAAAATTACTACCGAACCGAACACACACTACATAACCAACTAGTGTAAGACTAGGTGGTTAGCTGATTCCATTGACCTGTCAATCATTATCTGCCATACAAGAGAGCCACCAAGGCGACTAACTTCACCGACCATATCCATGCCTTAAATATTTGTTGTAAATAAAAGCTAAGTAACCAATCACATATAAGTAAAGGTATAAGGATCGGTATTTTTAAGGGCATAAACACTAACTGTAAAGTCGATCCCCTCAGAGACACCCCGGAGAAAAAGAAACCAGCAAGTAAAAAACTCTAGTGCTTCACACAAACTAAAAGAGGGGTACAGCTATTGATTGACTTATGCTATATAGCATACATATATATAATATATATATATAGTAACATACTCAAAATGCACCCCACTGATCAGCATGCGCAGAACACCCTATGGCAGATTATTTGTTACGGTACCAATGTACATAACTACACAGTATACTATTAGTATAAATTAAGTATAAATAAATAGGTAATCATCAATGATTACCTTATCCAAAGACAAAATTTACATAATGTAATGAAAATAAATTATGTAATATAAAATTATTACAATATCGGACATTATATACCTACTAAACTAGGGTAGATTCTACATAAGCAATTTGTTTACTAGTTGCGAGACCTCAGTTGCATATCAGGACGGATCCAGACGTCTTTATCGTTAAGATAGTCTTTTACACTATAGTAAGCCTTATTGATTAATATGTGTTTTATACAATTTTTGAACTTTATTTCACTCAGATCTATAATGCTTTTAGGTAATTTATTAAATAACCTTATACTGTTAATGACGAAACATTTATTAGTTTTTTGCAGTCTAAACTTTGGTATATCGATTTTATCTATGTTTCTTAAGTTTAAATTATGTCTATCGCCATTTTTACTAAACATATTTAAGTTTTTCCTAACGTACAATAAATTTTCATAAATATATTGAGATGGTAGTGTCAGTACATCAATCATAGGAAAGATTTCTCGAAGAGAATCACGAGCTTTCATGTTATATATTGCCCGAATGGCCCTTTTCTGTAGAATAAATATAGTATCAATATCTGCCGCAGATCCCCACATTATAAGACCATAAGTCATTATACTGTGAGTTCAAGACGCTAAGCCCCGTTGTTTCATCTGCCTGATTAATAAAAAAAAAACACAAAAATGCATCACATCCATGGAACTAATAATAAAATATGGAACCGCCATCCATGTGCCTTAAATGGCCTATAAAACGAAATGTCAAACGATTCGTTGTCGCCATATTCTGTTCTCACTTCAACCAATCAACGCTCACGGATTGCTTGTGTTCTACCTTTTTTTTTATTTATATGGCGGCGGCCATTTTCTGTTATCAAAACTGGAGAAGCTATTTAAGGGCCATGGGCACCTCCCTATGATATCTCCATGATCACAACCGTCACGCATAACTCAACGGAACGTGGCCCTATGAGGTTTCTAACAAAAATTTCAAAAACTTTTTTTTCAAACCTGTAGGTAGCTTTTGATGAAATAAAGTACCTAGTAATAAAGTCACTGCGTAACTTAAAACAAGGATAAGCAGATAACAACAAGGCCGTACCTTGGATGGGAGACTGCTTTAGACAACGAGGCTATACAACCATAAACACCCGGTGTTGCCTCCGGATACTATCGGCGAAATGCCATTTAAAAACAGTTCTCGGGAGCCAGAAAGGCATCCGTGATGGTATTTTATTTTTTATACTCTCAATAAAGCTTCACAATAATATCTTCAAGCAATTCGGTTTTTAGTCTTTAGAAAAGTACAGGAAGAGTACTTTAGAAAAATACAGGCAGAAAGAAGAACGTTTCATGTTTGCATTCTGAGGCTCTACGATGGGTTTGCGCATTGTAGAAACGTAACGTATTTATTTACGTACACGTGAGTAACAACCAATAGGATCGCTTTATTCAATCCTGTTACCAAAAATAAAGCGATCCTATTGGTTGTTGCTCACGTATACGTAAATGAATACGTTACGTTTCTACAATGCGCAAACCCATGGGGTTTGCGCATTGTAGAAACGTAACGTATAGAGCCTCTGATAATATCAGAAAGATATGTAATCTTAAACTATTATAACATCTTTTGTACCATATTTGAGCAAATAAAGATTATTATTATTATTATTATTTGCAGCTAACTATTGTTAGCTGTCAAACACGAAACGTTTTTTAGAACAACGCTCACAATCTAAATGCGGTTACAAATTAGACGACAAAGAAGAATAAATTTTCATTACACTGCTTTATTGTGAAAAGAACTTCCCTTTTCGTAATCGCACCCTGAAAGAAGACTTCCATTTTAATAAGAGAAAAAATCAGTGGTTTACAGGTGTTTTATTCTTCAACTATGTGCAGTTTGAGATTTTGTTTTTAAAGTAATGTCAAGTTTGATATTTTATTTTTATACGAATGTCATATTTGATCTTTTGAAATTTATTTTCGTTTTCGTTCTAATATTAAGTTTGAACAATTATTTTATAATGAATGGCAAGTTTGACCCTTTGTTCTTTATCTAAAATCATGTTAAAACTATTATGTTTTATAGAATGTCAGTTTGACCTTTTGCTCTTAAATGGATCAAATTTTATTATTAAATTTAGAATTAGGTAATTCTAAATTTAGAATTTCCGTGACCGACTTTTCCAAATTAAAGTGAAGGCTGTATATTTTTGTAGACTGTACTTAGTTGTTCATCGGACATAATAGGCAGTGGTCACCATGTAGTTTTTACCCAGAAGCCGTTCATATATAAGGTCATTTATACAAGCGAGACATCCGTTATGTATCTCTTTTTCTTTACTGCATTTTCCAAAGTCGGTAAAATTTCTTTGCAGCGGCAGCCGTTTATTTTCTCTATCGATAATTATCATTGGGTAATTTTTATTTAGATATTAGTTGATGATGAAAATATGTGTTTCTAAATATTATTTTTTATAAATACCTTATTAGTATAATCTTATATTAAATTTTTAAAGATAAAAATGCAATGAAAAAAGTCCTGGTGGGTGGGACTCGAACCCACGAACAAAAATAATAGAGGGCGTCTGTGTATAAGTGCGAGCAATGACAATATTCGTGAGGGGTGACTGGAACCTGGTTGGCTCAGCGCTTGAGCGCCTTGCCGCGATAGCGAGGTTCGTGGGTTCGAGTCCCACCAATATTTTTTCATTGCATTTTTATCTTTAAAAAAATTATATAAATATTAATTTAAAATAACACGTTTCATTGAATTCATCTTCATATATAATACTGGGTGTTTTTTACGAGCAAATTTTTTTTTTAAAATTAATATCTATTGATTCTGTGGGACGATATTGATCAAATAAACGCTTAATGATATTCCTAATAAACCTAATCTTTTAGTGATAAGTTTTAGAATCCAATGAATATAAAACATATTTTGTTACTTATAAACTCGCGTTTTCCAGTACGTTTTCTTGCAAAAATATATAATATAGATTTTTTCCATTGATCCTCTACGATTTGATTAGGTATATGTATCTATAGAGATTCCATATAGATACAAAAACCGTTAAGTGACATAGTCGTTAGTAGTTATGTTTCGGTTTTAGTCTCTGGGTTCGCTGGTTTTCAGGAGACTATACCGCATCGTCGAGTCCCCTTTCAGGGTACGGCTCCAAAACGGGTGGTTGAATTGGCTATAAGGCAGGTAATTGATATTAAAATATACATAATAACTTTATTAGCAAGCAACCAGTTGCTGCCAACTCGATAATCTGTATCCATCGAATATTAAAATCGAGAGGCGAATCGATTTATTTCGAATCGATTAATTTGGAATCGAATAATAAAGTGAGCCGATTCATAATTGGTTTGCACCCCCATAAAGTAGTAGCCATAATAACTCACTTTGATATGTGCGCGCAAATTGTACTATGTGAGGCCACAGGAATTTTAATAAAATAGAATAAACTCACCTGAGTTACGGAAAAAAAAAATACACATTTTAATTTTATTAACAATTTTTTATTTAATTTAATTAGGTAAGTTTTATTATATATATTTTTAGTTTTTATACTTAAGATGTTTAATTTTTAAGGGTTATTCTGTTATAATTGTTTCTTTGGATTAAAAAAAAAAACAATAATGTTAAATTCGAGATATATGTATATATATTTTTTACTTTGTTTAAAGTGCTGGGAGCCTGGGAGGGTACCCATAACACTTGCCACGCTGGTACGCTTGTTGAAAAATGGTAGCCTAACGTCCTCTCCAAGCCACTATAATTGAAAACATTGAAAAACACTTTAGTTATAGAAGTTTTTTGACTTTGTCTAATTTTTTTGCAACGAAAATTATTATGCGAAAAAGAGAAAACCTATTTTAACTAAAGGTTTCTTCAAGGACTCAATAAGTTTTCATGAATGAGGCTAATATTGTTAGAGGGTTACTATGAAGATATGTCACTTTTTAGTCTATGGAGTCTGTCACTTTCGAATAAATCGAACCGAATATGCTGGAATTGGGGCCCTTGGATGAACCTAAGACCTTTTACTAAAAGTCTGACCACTTTATTTTTAAGCGTTAAATATCTTCAGCTATGATTACAGTACAAAATATAATTATTTATTTACATATACATACATATCATCACGGGTACCTTACGGCGCCCGAGACCGCCTAGACGGCCCCTGGGTACCCAGCAAAGCGGTTTTAATCCCACCTCGTCGTAGACGATGGTATGAGTCTACACCGAACAAGTGGCTAGCTCGTCGCGATGTTTTGAATAGACTCAATAATCCATCTAAGTATAAACAGTTTCACAAGTTGGTATAGTGAAACCGGGACCAGCAGCTTAACGTGCTCTCCGAGGCACTATAGTGGTGTTGTCAAACTTTTTTTTTAAATTAAAAACCCATTGGTACACACCGGGATTCGAACCAGGGACCTAAGTGTTTTTAAGTCCAAGGTCTAACCAACTCGGCCACCACGTATTTACCAAAACCTAACCCAATTTAATTTACAATTAACCAATAAATATACAATACATTGTTAAATTAACAGCCGCCTGATCAAATTAAGCATTCGCGGTTTTGAAGGCGCAACCTTCGTTTATATATTTATGGTGAGGTTTCAATTTAGTAAACCAAATGAAGAGATTGCTCTGACAGAGGAAAGGCGTAAAACAATTTTCATTTGCTGCTTATACCTGTAACTAACCTATCTCTGTTTGACTTAGGGTTGCCACAGTCACATTAAAAAAAATAATAAACAAACCACGGATAATATCAATATTGTAGGAGATTGTAGGTTCCAATAATATTGTAGGAGATCGTAGGTTCGATTCTTACTAAGGGAAAAATAATATTAGTACCTACGTTTATCTGTACAGTTTGCTATGGTATTACCAAATGTGTTTACAAAATACAATCTTTTAACGGTGACGTTAGATTATTAAATAATGTAATGTAATGGCAACTACACATATTGCTACAAACTTTCAAGCCAATACAGCACCTGTGATAGAGGGGAATAGAATTCATGACCTTTTAGTTTTTGTTGTTGCTGATTGTTTAATGGATTCTTTGAGGGTAGCCCGAAGACTGTAGACGCGTGTGTCTATTACAGTTATCAAATTTAATTTTATTGAATATTATTGTGCAAAAGTGTACTAATTTTGTAGAATAAGCATTCGTATACTAATATTAAGTGTGAGAAGTGTAGTATTTACACAGTGATCTTGGTGTTTTTGCTATCTCAACGAATCCCTTTATCTTCTTTTTTTTCTTCCTCCTTCACTTGACACTGGCATCACTATACCGTTTGCATACGGTCATGTGGCCATTCGTAATTCTAACCTAGTCCTTTTCCTATTCCTTTCCATCCTATTGTCCCACTTTCACCGTACAATATTAAACAATTTTAATCTACCCACAACTGGTCATTGGCAAAATTATGCTTATATAAAGCGTAGAAGGCCATTTAGGTAAAAGAAGAAGAAGAAGATTGTTTAATGTATTTTTTTATAGGATTTTGTTGTTTTGACAATCTTTAGCTTGTCAAAATAACAACCAAAAGAAAATTAGATACTCATGTTTCGGTTTTAATCTTTGAGTTCACCGGGTTTTTTGGAGACTATATTATTTATTAATCATAAATGTATACTTTTTGCAGACGACATTTCCGTAATCGTTAGCACAGACAAACTTTCTGATCAACATGAATTTGAAATAAATAATTCCTTAAATGTTATTGTAAATTGGCTAACAAATAACAATCTTCAAGTTAATCTAAACAAAACTAATTATATAAATTTCACAAACAAAGATAGTCTAAATATTAATATTAATGGAAATAAACTGTTGGAAGCTAATAGTGTAAAATTTTTAGGGAGAACTATTGATAAATCGATAAAATGGAAAGAACACGTAGATATCATTCAAAAAAAAGTCAACAGATTTATCTTCCCCTTGCGAAAGTTAAGAAACGTTGCTAACCTCACAACCACGTTGACTGCATATCATGGCTATGTAAATTCAATTATAAGATACGGTCTAATAATCTGGGGCAATAGCGCAGATGCCAGCAAAATATTTTTAGCACAAAAGAAATGTATCAGGGCTATGTGCGGCATAGACCCTTATACATCGTGTAGACCTCTATTCAAGGAACTAAATGTGCTTCCCTTTCCTAGTCTGTATATATATGAAATTTCAAAATTTGTGAAACAAAATATACACTTGTTTAAAACAGCTAAAGATGTATACCCCAGAAATACAAGAAACTGTAATCGGTTGGTTTTAAGTATAACCCCAAAATCAGGTTTGTTTTTGAAAAATAGTTATGCAATGTGTATTTCCATATTTAATAAGCTGCCAAATCACATTAAGGAATTGCCCTTAAATGCATTTAAGACTACTTTATATAAATGGCTATTAGATAAAATATATTATAGTATTAATGATTTTTTAAATGACAATAAATAATAACAGTAAATTAGAATTGAATAATTAATGTTTTATATGTATACCTAATAATGGTTAATTAGTGTTAAATTATATTATAGTTATGTTTTTTTGAAATAATATTGTAATTTTGACAAAGGTTTTGTAAATAACCACATTATTAAAAATTTGTACGCCAGGAAATGGCTAAATGTAGAGAGCTATAAATTGATAAAAGAACTTTTGTAACCTACATTTGAACAAATAAACTATTTGATTTGATTTGATATAATTGCTCATCGATTTCTTTTCGGTAGTTAAAATTTTACCGGCACAATGAGAGCGATCAATACCAGTGGCGGATTTACCAGCAGGGTAGGCGTCTACGTGCGGCATATTTCAGGGGCGGCATAAATATATAAATATTGTAGTGGTCGTTCCTATTCATTTGGGCCAAAATTAAACAAAAATGTTTTACAGAAAGAAAAAAGATAGTGTTCAATTCATAAAGTAATAATGTCATTCACAAAAAAATCTCCGAAATTGGCGTACATGTATGAGAAGAGTTATGACTGTGGAAGAAAGCGAAAAGAGTATGTCTATAGGGACAATTTACGCTCGGTTATCTCTCTCTGCCTACCCCGTAAGAGACCTGGTGTGAAGAAGGATATACATATATAATAAATATTGTAGCGGTTGTTCCTTCATGGACTTTGTAATTATGCTTACTATCAGGTAGATAAAAAATCACATTCATGCAGCTATAATAATAATAAAAAAATTGACAACCCTACAAATAAATAAAGGCGAAGCCTCAATTCTGTCATGTTATTATCCCCAGGCGAATTAAGACGTTACGACGACCAGCTCCCAATGCTCTTGCGCCTCTGTAACCACCGCGTGTTAACCATATGTCATAGTTTGTCTTACCAGTCATATCTTTTTAGCCTTAGGCTTGGTTTGCACAGGTACAGTCTTTGGCAATATGAATTTTATAAGGTTCTAAGAAATATATTAAAGTAAGCAACCCTTAAGTGCACAAATGAATGCGAACTCGAATGTCAAATAACATATATGTTGTTTTCAGTCTTTAGAAAGATTTTTTGAAAAAAAAAAATACATAAAGGAGGAGGAAAGATAGACTTTTTTACTTTACTAGTTTACATAATTTCTTTAAAATCTATTAACTTTTCAAAAGACAACCAAAGTTTGTTTAGAATGTAAAGTATATTATAAAAATATACTTTACATTTACATTCTAAACTTTACAGATTTTTATAAATACATTATGTAATTATATACGTGGTGGCCGAGTTGGTATATACGTGGTGGCCGAGTTGGTTAGACCTTGGACTTAAAAACACTTAGGTCCCTGGTTCGAATCCCGATGTGTACCAATGAGTTTTTAATTAAAAAAAATATGTACATGTTTGACAACACCACTATAGTGCCTCGGAGAGCACGTTAAGCTGTCGGTTCCGGTTTCACTATACCAACTTGTGAAACTGTTTATAGAGATGGGTTAATGAGTCTATTCAAAACATCGCGACGAGCTAGCCACTTGTTCGGTGTAGACTCATACCATCGGCTACGATGAGGTGGGATTAAAACCCCTATGCTGGGTACCCTGGGGCCGTCTAGGCGGTCTCGGACGCCGTAAGGCACCCGTGATGATATATATACCTATATATATTATATATACTCCATTTGACACTCGAGTTCGCGAATCCATTTGACACTCGAGTTCGCGAATCCATTTGACACTCGAGTTCTCGAATCCATTTGACACTCGAGTTCTCGAATCCATTTCCTGTGCACTTAAGGACTCGAAATGACGCATTTACTTGAGACTATAATTTATATAAAAATAGATCAGAGCATAATGCATGACAAGGTCTCTGACCATATATGTCAGAACCTCACGAAAAGGGGTAAGGTTTTTAGTGGGTAAATTCTCCTGAGGAATTATGACTTGTATAGCTTAATATCTGATAATTTTTCTCACCTCTACAAAAAAAAAATTAAGGCCACCTGAATGAAAACCGGTCGTCACTCCCGTTCTGTGTTACATAGGATTTGTTAGGAGAAAATAAAGTACTCGGAATGAAAATAAGGGACATTAATTTGTTTTTACTCAAAAATGCATGTAAATGTGGTCATTATTTTGACAACCTTGTTCGAGCAAAGTCGGCCGCTATTTTGACGTTTCAGTCAAAATAGCGACCGGCAATGTTTTGCCGGCCTGTTAGAGCGACCAGCAAAACTTTGCCGGCCGCAACGCATTCCATCACCTGGTCACCAAGTGTCTTAGCATTAAATTAAAACGCAAAAAAAAGTTTCTGAAAAAAAAAAAAACAAAAAAAAACTATGATTTCGAACTCAAAATCTTCAGCGACAACTATGCTTTTTTTTAAATTGTTTTGTATCAAATTGGTAGTATAATGTACCTACTAAAACTTTAATCGTGTACTTTTTTATTTAGTTTTTTTTTAATATCAATAAAAACCAACGAATTTTAACTATAAAATACGGATTTTTGTCACACCACACAATGTATTTGTATGCAGAAAAAATAAGTTTATATGATTCAAGCTGATCAAGGCAACTCGCGTTTTGAAAAATTATTGAAAAATAAACACTGAAATTGTATTTTTTATTGTAGTGACATAGATAGAAACATTGATTGTTTTTTTTTTTTTTTTTTTTTTTATGAGAGCTCGGCATGTGACCTCACATCTACCTGATGGAAAGCAGTATGAAGGTCCAAAAACAAATGCAACCAACAATTACGATCTACGTAACCGTTGATTGCACCTATTATGCCGGCTTAAGATGCCTATTCACGCTTCGTTTAAAGGACTCGAGATTATAGGAAGAAGGAAACACGCGAGCAGGTAGAGCATTCCACATTTTAATAGTGCGACAGATATACGAATCACCAAATTTTTTAGTGCGGGTTGGTATATCTGCCACAGTATATGCATGCATTTTGTTAACCGCTCGTGAAGTCCTATACCGGAAAGGAGAAGGAGGAATGAGATAAAAAGTTCTTCAGAGCACTCTCCATGATAAAGGCGATAAAACACGCTCAACGACGCTACATCTCTGCGAAGCTGCAATGGCTCTAGAGTGTCCGTGAGCTCTTTGTCTTCGATAATTCTCGAAAGAATGTTTGAATGTTTTCTTTTGCGTGCGACCCTCTGAGTGCGACCCACAATTTGAAAAACACTGGGCTAGAGTATAAAACTCTTATTTCTAAAGTATTTATTATAGTGTACAGTTATTTTTTAATGGCTGGCGACTGTACCTTCTACATACCAATATATAAGTATACAGCCCATAGCTGGAGTATCTTAAAACTGGTAAGAGTCCATATATAAAAGAATTGACAAATTAAACGCGCCGTAGACGGAAGGGGGCGTCCAGAAGATTAGTCATCGGTGGCAGTTATAATTATACAGTTGCAATTATATTTCAACGCATCTTTGTAACTGAATCTAAATTAACTTCACTTCGAGATTAACTTATAATTGCTGTTTATTTTTAATTTTTAAACGTCTGAGGGACAAAACGAAAGGAAAAAAATATGGATACTTTATTACCGCCTCCGTGGTCTAGTGGTCGCGTTGTATCCGGAGGTCGTGGGTTCCATTCCCAATCATGGCAAAAAAAAAATTAAGGGCAGAAAGTAGTGAGTTTTTCTGTCATGATCAGGGTGTTTATAAAAAATAATATGTGTTAGTATCGTTGTTTCTGCTACACATAGTACAAGCCTAGAGCTTAGTTTGTGATTAGCTTAGTTAGTGTAAAAACGCATTTAAAAAACACTATACCTACATGAAATAAAAAAAAAAAAACATTTTTTTTTGACCGCGGTTTAGTGGTTGCTTTTGGCGTTGTAGGTATCCGGAGGTCATGGGTTCAATTTCCACTCATGGCAAACAATATTAGTTTTTACAATTCTCCATCATCTGGGTATTTATAAAATATAACAATTAAGCTTTATTTACAACTCAGAGCTTAGTTTGTGACAGGAGCAATATGCCTAAATATGTGCTACATATTATTATTATTAAATACATTAAAAAACTTTGTACAAGCGGTATTTTTTATATATATTTTTTGTATGAAGGACATTACACACATATTGCCCTGGTCACAAACTAAGCTCTTCGCTTGTACACTATGTATACCAGCAACAACAATTTTAATACATAAAATATTATATTTTATGTATTAAAATTTAGCTTATGACCAGGGGCCTTAGAGAAAATACAGGCGAGGCGACATGTCGCGTCGCTTTCAGTCGAAAGAGTATGGATTTTGACAGATGACAGTACCTCACGCCTATACATATAGTCCAGACTATCAACTGTCAAAATCCATATGTTTTTGACTGAGGCGACGCGACATGTCGCCTTGCCTGCATTTTCTCTAAGGGTCGAATTAATAGTCGTTGCTAAGCTATTTGACTACTTTTTGAAACTCGGTTTATATGATCCTTCATTACATAATAAGCACATTACATTTATATTTCCGTGATATCTGCTCTATTATAAATAAAAATCAATGTTAAAGTGAATTTCCACAATGGCGCCAAAAACGCTGTGTCGGTAATGGCGCAGAATGTGACGTCACACGCAAGTAAACAAACAAGTACATATTAAATAAATAGAGAATACATAGAACGTAACATTAATCAGTCGAGAAAACTTTGATATAATCTGTGTATTGTTTACTTGCGTGTGTCGTCACCAGTCGTCAACCAAACAAAGATGTTTTTGTCACAGATAAAATTGTAAAAAATAATATATTTTATTTTATTCGTGTAATCTACAAAAAATATACTTAATTTAGTTTAAATTAAAGTGAAATATGTTTTTTTACGTCATAGGTTGGCCACAATTTATAGTATATTTTTTATGTAGTCAAATAGCCTATTGCTAATGCATAGCCAATGGTTCAGACTGTCAAATTGGATATAAAAAAAACAAAATTTTGACAGTTCCAAGCAATGGCTCAGGCTAAGCAACGACTATTAATCCGACCCTAAGGCCCCATGGGCCTTATAAATTGGATATCAACTTTTATGTATTATATTTTTTTTACTATTATACAATATACACCCAGACCATGACAAGATGCAGCGCCATCAATTACCACATTTTACATGCCTTTTCAATAAATATCATTTTTAAACTGGTGATACATCGATTGGCAACATTGTATATTGTACTAGATGATTGAAAAGATGTGATTGGTTACTTAGCTTTTATTTACAATAAGTATTTAAGGCATGGATATGGTCGGTGAAGTTGGTCGCCTTGGTGGCTCTCTTGTATGGCAGATAAGGTCAATTGATAGGTCAATGGAATCAGCTAACCACCTAGTCTTACACTAGTTGGTTATGTAGTGTGTGTTCGGTTCGGTAGTAATTTTCATATTAAGATTTCCATTCCATCGTGTCTAAGTTCAATTAATATTTGTCGTTATTTTGTTAATGAATAGCTGCCTAACCAAACGCACTCTAAGACCTCATTGTTAAACTTTTTTTTTTTTTTTGACTATTCATAAATATCTGTAAAGATTTACATGAAATAAATCATTTTTGACTTTTTGACTTTAGAGTATACATAATTGACATAGTTTAGTCTCTAAACTATTCACATAGTTTAGTCTCTAAACTATTGACATAGTTTAGAGTCAAAACTATGTCAATTACACGCTCTAAACTTTAGAGCGTGTGAGTATATTTATTTTTGGATCGAAATTACATACAAGCATTGATATACATGGTGACTTTGAAAGCATGTACTTTGGGCTAATATGAGGTTCTACTGATCAATACGAACAACTTATCCCATGGAACCATGTGCCGCAAATGAAAAAAAATATTGCCTTCTCCATACAAACTAGTAATGTTAAAGTGACCAATTTGTATGGGGAAACTAAATTTTTTTTTAATTTTTTTTAATTTTTTTTTTATGAGATCTCGGCATGTGACCTCACATCTACTTGATGGAAAGCAGTATGAAGGTCCAAGAACAAATGCAACCAACAATTACGATCTACGTAACCGTTGATTGCACCTATTAGCCCAAAGTACATCCTTTCAAATTCACCTTGTATAGTAAAGTGTTATATTATATTAAACATTTAAATTAATTTGAGCATATAACAATTTTATACATTCGAATATTTTAAAATGCTCGCTCTAATTCTAATATTTTTTTCAAAAGCCAAGAAAAAACTTTCGTTTATTAAAACAGCAGGTATTCTGGGACAAATTAGTGAAGAAACAAGGTTTACAATCGTAATTGAAAGAGTCCTATAAGGCTCACTATTTCACTATTATTTTGATTTTAAAATATTTCGAGTAATTAAATTAAATAATAACCAAAATTTAGATTACAAAAAAAAATACTATAAAGACCTAGATAGAGATACAAAACATAATTTGTATACTATTTTAGCTTTTCTCATTTAATAATTAGGTATTTAATCATGTAATATTAACAATTAAATAATATTAATTATTAAACTAAATAAAATATAATCACACATTCTTATAGTAAAATATTACTTTGACGCAGTGGTCTGAGTTTTATATAAACTAAAAAAATAATAAAAAATGCACGGTCAGCAGATTTTTTTCGATCGAGCGAAGTAATATTAATTAAGTTTTGAGTCCCACACAAATACCAATAAAGTTGTCTTTTCAGACGTATATATTTTGTTCACTATTTGAAAGGTAAAAAATCGGTAAATGTGGAATACCCCGTTCATATCCTGGTTATTCCGTAACTTTTACCAGGACAAATATAGCTTATATGTCACACCAGACATTTACTTACTCGTGTGCTTTAAATATATTATTTTTCATTTAGGTTTTAAATTAAACATGAATACAACCAATAGCTATATTACTTATTATTAAATAAATTATAAAATACCTGGACGAAACAACAAAAAAAGTCAATATTACTTATTAAACTTTAAATAGCAACAGTCATTTCTCTTCTTATAAAATCAATATATAACTTCAATGTAAGTCATTACTCGTACCAAGTTACCAATTATAATAAATTATTGGCGTGGAATAACAATAAAACATTACCATTTTGGTAAATAAATAAATAAATGAGTAATTAAGGTATTGCTGCTGTTGCTGACTGTACTGACGGTTGGCATACGAATCTTTGTATTAACATCGATTATCGACTAGGGTGAGCATCATTTCTTTACATACATACATACATACGGGTGTCTTACGGCGCGTACCCAGCGGAGGGATTTTAATCCCATCTCGTCGTAGCCGATGGTATGAGTCTACACCGAACAAGTAGCTAGCTCGTCGCGATTTTTTGAATAGACTCAATAACCCATATCTATAAACAGTTTCACAAGTTGGTATAGTGAAACCGGGACCGACAGCTTAACGTGCTCTCCGAGGCACTATAGTGGTGTTGTACATATTTTTTTTTAATTTAAAACTCATTGGTACACACCGGGATTCGAACCAGGGACCTAAGTGTCTTTAAGTTCAAGGTCTAACCAACTCGGCCACCACGTATCATTTCTTTAATGGAATTGAAACCAAATTTTGGGAGATATTATAAGTCTATAGATTTATAGACCAGTCATCCTGGGGCACTATCGAGAAGCCATATATACAAATTCATCGACGACGAGTCGATTGATAAAAATGTATGGGAAAATTTGTCTATTGTATAGAAATCGATCGACGAGAAACGTCAAATAAAACGTAAATAGCAAGAGGATTTTCAGCAAAGTCTTTGTAATGTATTTCAAAGGAAATCGTATAGAAAGTAATCAAAACTTTTATGGAACGCTTATCGGTATTGCAAGTATGGTCATACCATACAAAGAAGAACGTTAAAAGTGAAATTAACTCATAAAAAATGCGCTGCCAATAATTCTGCGGCGCGATACCTTGTGTAGCCTGCGGTAGGTTATTGGTTAATTTCACTGCACACAAATAAACTAGGCTACTACTAATTTAGACTTATAAGTCACATATTATTTTTACAACCCCAAAGCAATGCGGGCATCCTTTTTAGTTAAACCTTAAACTTAAAAATACTACAGTGTTATATATAAACAAGTACATTTGTTTGACAGCATCACTTATACGCACGATAAGTTGTTTACGAGTATATACGTGGTGGCCGAGTTGGTTAGACCTTGGACTTAAAAACGCTTAGGTCCCTGGTTCGAATCCCGGTGTGTACCAATGAGTTTTTAATTTAAACAATTATGTACATTTGTTTGACAACACCACTATAGTGCCTCGGAGAGCACGTTAAGCTGTCGGTCCCGGTTTCACTATACCAACTTGTAAAACTGTTTATAGATGGGTTATTGAGTTTAATCAAAACATCGCGACGAGCTAGCCACTTGTTCGGTGTAGACTCATACCATCGGCTATGACTAGGTGGGATTAAAACCCCTCCGCTGGGTACCCTGGGGCTGTCTAGGCGGTCTCGGGCGCCGTAAGGCACCCGTGATGTAAGTTGTTTATTAATAGGTTGTTGAGTCTATCTAAAGACCTCGATAAGCTTTCCACTTGTTCAGTGTAGACTCCATACCATAAGCCCTGAGGCTGTCTAGGCGGTCTCGGGTGAATGTTTATAAATTTATCCCACAAAGACCTGAAAGTGTGGTGTCAACATTACAGGGGCGTGCCAGAGTGTAGTTTTTATTTGCCGACAGTACCAATTAGCGGTAGGTACCGGTCGTGCTGTCGCCATTCTCGAGTTTTAAAGTAATGACCCCATGGGTACAACTTGGACTAACTTATGTACCTAGGGCGGTTTGTGAACTTAAAATAAGTTAAATGTAGGTAATAAATTTTTGTGAGTAAATAAATAACTATTTGTTTTTGTATAGGTAAATTAAATTTAAATTTTAGGTACAGTTAAAAACCAGTCATATTCCGGTTTTAGTCTGTGGGTTCACCGGTTTTCAGGAGACTATTGTATTGATTTCTGGTCGGGCTTTGGTCAGGATGCGGTTACTAAACGGGCAGTTGTTTTAACGATATAGTAAACTCGGTCTGGCTTCCACAACATTTAGCCAGCATAGTGAGAATGACAACAATGTATTTATAAATTGATCGAACTCATTCATGGGCTTTGTAGCTCTGCCTACCATGTAAGGTGAGGCTGAAACAAATTTTATTTAACGAATATATAAAATTTACGTACCATGACCAAATTGGAAAGGTTTTAAAAGACGGTGCAATTAAAACTCTCCGAAATCGGCGTGCATGTATGAGAAGAGTTATGACTGTGGAAGAGGCGAAAGGAGTATGTAGGGATAGAGACACGTGGCGCTCGGTTGTCTCTGCCTACCCCGTAAGGGACCTGGTGTGAAGATAAAAAAAAATATATAGATATAAATTCCTGATACACCGTACTTTATTCGTAGCAATTTTGTATAGGTCAGCAATATTCGGCTCTACTATTAAATATCTACTCATAATATAATAAACACCATCACGGGTGCCTTCTGGCTCCCGAGAACCGTTTAAACGGCCTTAAGATACACAGCGAAGGGATTACCCGGCCTCATTTTGCCGATGGTATTCGGAGGCAACACGTAACAAGTGGCGAGCATGTTGCGCTGTTTATGATGGTATAGCCTCGTTATAAGCGGTCACCCATCCCAGATCCGGCCTTGTTGTCATCTGCTTAAACTTGTTATCAGTTGCGCAGTGACTTAACCACTAAGCGGGGCCTCTTTTTTTTTGTTATAAAATAAACACTATAGGTATATCTATCTATATGTCTATATTGTAGGTATACTAAGACAGGGGCGCCGGCTTTTAGTAAACCTCATGGGTGCTCACGCTATTTGATACTCGAAAAAGTGTTTTGAGGAAGGAAGAAGAGTTTTGAGGTTTCGTTTTGCTCGCATCGGCATAGCGGATCTAAAAACGAACATATTGATAACGGATACCGGGCTTAGGTACTTGCACCCGTTGCCCGAATCGTTAATAAATAATGAATTGAGACAACATCACATACATTGTCCTGGTCCCAAACTAAGGTTATGCTATGTACTATGGAAACCAGCGCTCTAAACCACTGCGCTAAACGGGTCGTGGGGTAATGAAAAAATGCCCATCCCTAAAAGGCATCCACAGTTTATTTCTCATGGGTGCTCGAGCCCCCGAGCACCCACGGAGTCGGCGCCCCTGTACTAAGAGATTAATTAGATAAATAAATACATGTTTTTCACATACCATCTTTAAAAAAAAAAATCTAATAGTACCAAACCGAAATCTTGAAAATGCCGAAATTGAACTTAGGATCTCGGCTCGAGATTATATAATAATATGTAGCACCATTTACACATATTGCTCTGGTCACAAACTAAGCTCGAGGCTTGTACTATGTGTACCAGAAACAACGATATATACATATTATATTTTATAAACACCCAGACCATGACAAACTGTACAGAAATAACGTACTAATATTTTTTGTCGTGGTTTGTCGTAATCGAAACTACGACCTCCGGATACAACACCAAAGGCGCAGCCGCTAGTCTACGGAGGGTGTCAATTACATTCCCTAATCTATACTAATATCATAAAGAGAAAATATTTGATTATTTGTTTGTTCCGTATATACTCACAAACTACTGAACCGATTAAAAATATATTTCACCTATAGAAAGCTACATTATCAATGAGTAACATAAGCTGTATTTTTTTGCGATACGATTTCTTTTAATTTAATCACCGGGTAAAACAGTGGGGTACACCTAGTTTATTATGTAATGTGTTGGCCAAGTTGTTTAGACTGTAGACTTTAAAATACTTAGTGTTGGGTTCAAACCCTGTTGTGTAAATTTTTTTTATGTAGGTACATTTTGTTTACAACTTCTCTGTAAAAAGAAAGCACGTTAAGCTGTCGGTCTCAGTGTCACTATTAGCAACTTTAAAACTGTTTATAAATTTATATAAAAATCGCTACGAACCTGTCTCAAAATGTATACCATACTAAATAAAACAACAGAATTGTACTATTAACAAAATTTAATAATATATTTATTTTAAGTGAAATTTACAGTTATTTAAATAATAATAATAAATTAAAAATAATTGCAATAAAATAAATACTATGGCCCGCTTGCACAATGTTTTTAAAATGAATTTACACCATAAATGCGTTTACCTATGGAGGCTATACCATGGGTTTTAGCTTTGTATTTACGTAACGTTAAAACGTGAGGAATCAACAATAGGATAGGTTTATTTACTCCTTTTACCAAAAACGTTACGTTGCAAAAACCCATGGTAAAAGATCCTTAGTTTATTAAGTTTATACCACTTTTGACTGATACATTTAAGGTTCCTTCAATCGTCATGCTGCCAGATAAACGTAAGATCGTTTCACGAAAGTGTTCCTTTGGACAGGGAGCTGAGTTCGCACCTAATGTTAGTAACCATAGGTTTAAGATTCCCAACAATTTTACAATGAAGTCGATTTAAATCTATACTAATATTATAAAGCTGGGGCCTTATTCCGAGTTTTCAAACGTTAAACACGACAAGACGTAGCGTAAACCCTAGATATTGAAATATAAGTTCTATTTCAATGGAAATATAGTCTGTATTAGGTTGGCTATAATAATTCCGCCATCTTGAAATACACGAATTCTTCGCAAGTTTTAACATCTTATGAGTATTGGGATTTCAACTCTATATTTAATAGGATAGAACTTATATTTCAATATTTTTAGTTTACGCAACGTCTTGTCGTCTTTAGCGGTTGCAAACTCGGAATAAAGCCCCTGAAGAGTTTGTTTGATTGTTTGGTTGGACGCGCTTATCTCAGGAACTACTGGTTTGAATTGTAAAATTCTTTTAGTGTTGGATAGCCCATTTATCGAGAAAGAATATAGGCTAAACATCACTCTACGATCAATCGGAGCGTAATTTTGTCAATGTCGTCTCGCAACGTGACATTGACAAAATTACGCGCACGCGTTAATAAGAGAGAATAATACATATATATATATATAAATATATATTTTATAAATCGAATGTACCCTCTTACACTATTTTCGGGGAGTCTTAAAACTGAAGTTACCAACCGCCATACTTTCGTAAAACGAACTTTACGTTTGTATGGCGGCATGAAAAAAATTAATTTTTAAGTATAAATGCATATATTATAGTGTAGGTACATAAATTTGCACATTTTTTAACTTTTACTGTTTAGATTTATCTTTAATTTGACTTAAAGTAAGCGGCTATATAATCGATCTATCTTTATTGCAACAATTACTGAGCGTTGAATGGTTGAAGTGAGAACACAACATGGCGGCAACGAACAAGTTTAATAGGAGATTTTAGGCATTAGGGTAGTTCCATAATATATTATTCTTAGTCATAAAATAATGTACTCAAAAGAAATTGTACCCAGAGCTGTTTAATAAATAATAATAATACAAAATGCCGGATTTTCATAAGACCTGTCAATAACAATTTCGAAAAACCGGACGTTAGTTCTAATCAGTGTTCTCCATACAAAATGAGCTTTCGTACTATATAAATATTTTTGTACTACAATTTTTTATCTACTATATAAATATTTTTGTATTACAATTTTTTATCTACTATATAAATATTTTTGTATTACAATTTTTTATCTACTATATAAATATTTTTGTATTACAATTTTTTATCTACTATATAAATATTTTTGTATTACAATTTTTTATGGGATTAAAAAATCCCTTCACAGAAAGATTAATTAATACAAAGACCCAAAAAATATTATTTTAATTCTGAGACAAACAGTAATAAAGAATTATTCGACGTGCGAAAGCTCGTTTTGTATGGAGAACGCAGACTTCGCGATTACGAATGCAGTGTCCTTAATCTCCGTGGACAATATAAAAAAAAGAACTATTATTATTTTTAATAACACCAAAGTATTTAGTAGGTACAACTGAAGAATTTGTACGTACAATTACCAACATAAAAATAATAATTGAACTACGAGCAACTGCCAATATTACAATATTAAAAGTATGTAGTATGGGCGTCAACGCGACTGGCGAAATCTTAACTTGTTAGGGCTTTAAAAGAAATTATATATTGGTCGTATTCATTCTTGGACTGTACATTTAAAACTAGAACTTTCTCATCAGATTATATATTTATAAAATAATAATAAGTTTAATATGGATTTATTTTCAGGATTTATTTTTGTGGTGGCCTAGTTGGTTAGACCTTGGATTTAAAAACACTAAGGTCCCTGGTTCGAATCCCGGTGTGCACCAATGAGTTTTTAATTAAAAAAAATATGTACATTTGTTTGACAACACCTAGAGTGCCGCTAGAGCACGTTAAGCTGTCGGTCCCGGTTTCACTATACCAACTTGTGAAACTGTTTATAGATGGATTATTGAGTCTATTCAAAACATCGCAACGAGCTAGCCACTTGTTCGGTGTAGACTCATACCATCGGCTACGACGAGGTGGGATTAAAATCCCTCCGTTGGGTACCCTGGGGCCGTCTAGGCGGTCTCGGGCGCCGTAAGGCACCCTTGGTGATACATATTATTTTCAGTATTATAAAATACTATTAGGTATGTGATTTGAATTTGTTTTCGTCTTAGGCCTGCGTCCATTTGCAACCTTAATTAAGAGGAGCCAATTTTTTTATAATAAGAACTTGCTAATATTTCTTATGGCCGCAGTTGGCAAAAATCGAGTTTAATGGCCTCATTCATAAACAAATTTTGAGTCCCTGAAGAATACTATAGTTATAGGTTTGGTCTCTTTTAGACATTTTCATTTTTTTGTTAAAAAAAAGAGACATAGTTACCGGTGTAAGTTTTTAACAAAATCCTCAAGGTTGTAAAACTTAAAAATATATATTTTGGCTTCTCCATACAAATTGGTCATTTTAACTTTACTAGTTTGTATGGAAAAGGCCATTTTTTTTCATTTGCGACACATGGTTCTATGGGAAAAGTTGCTCGATTTGATCAGCAGAACCTCATATTAGCACAGAGTACATCCTTTCAAAGACACCATGTATATGGAATTATAGTTGGCCCTTCCATACTGATGTTTTTTTTAGTGCATCTCAATATCTTCAAATCTACACTAGTAATACACTTAGATAATGGGTCTGTTTTGTAAAAAAAATATACTCTCGAGTTATTTTTATACTCAAATCTCACTTTAATCTGTTTAGTATTATTAACGGAAATATTTGAAAAAGAAAAATCCTTTATTTAAACTTTTTTATTTTGGAATAATGTCGATTTTTACCGACTAAGACCGCATAAGAATTAGCAAATATATTATCAAAATGTAGCCCCTCAATTTAAATGCTGATTAATCTAATTTACCAACAGTAAAAGCATATTTTTTTTTGTTTCGTAAGAAAATTTAGTTACTTTATTTGTTGAAAAAAAAATCACGCAAGTTTAAAATTAAGATTTGTGTTTATTTCGTATAACTTTGCATTTCTTTTTATTTATTAAAGGTAAATATAACATATTAATAAATTACAAGTAGGTAGGTATTTCTAGCATAGTTTTTGTACAAAATAATATTGTATCTAAATTTGTATTTAATTTTAAAATAAATTACAATAATTAAAATTAACCTAACGTAAGTCTTAACACTTAACAAACTACGTATAAAACTTTTAATTATACCATACATTAATATTTACATATAACTACAAAAAAAAAACATTACAAAAATCGAAATTGCACTTAAACCATCACTTTTATAAGAGTTCAGAATTTATCAGTCCTTAACCCGTAAACGGTCAGCGGGGGTTTATATTACCCCCGTTATCTTTTTGTCAATGTGGCTGTAGAGAATTTAGTATATTCATGTTTATTGCATGCTGATGACTAGGAGGACCTCCGAGGAAGCTGAGCTGGGGTCTAGTTGCTGCTGCCATTGCTGCAAATAGCGGAGGGGCACCCCCACCACCGAATAGGGCGAAGGTGGGGGGTAAAAGTGGTCGGGCCGATAGACGTAGCTTTTCTATTTCGGCCTCTTGAAGTCTTTTGGCTTTCGCACGACGATTTTGAAACCAAATTTTGACCTGAATAAAAATAATGTACATGATTTATTGATATCATTACCACCGTCTTCTTATACATTATAAAAAAAAACAACTGTCAAGTTGCTAGTAATTATAAAAGCTACTCCAAACTCAAGTATTTCTTCTTTCTACTAAATGTCAAACTAAGGAATGTTAAAAGACAATTACTCAGCGCATTAAACATTACAATAAGTAAGAATTTGATGTGAGATCAATCAAACCAAATTTTGACCTGAATAAAAATAATGCACATGATTTATTGATATCATTACCACCGTCTTCTTGTACATTATGAAAAAAAAACTGTCAAGTTGCTAGTAATTATAAAAGCTACCCAAACTCAAGTATTTCTTCTTTCTACTAAATGTCAAACTAAGAAAGGTTAAAAGACAATTACTCAGCGTATTAAACATTACAATAAGTAAGAATTTGATGTGCGATCAATCCATAAATATAATTCTTAGGGTTTATAGATCTATCATTGAAGATAATAATGCGGTAAGAATCAATTAGACAAGCTAAATATAAATAATAGATAAAGGTATATTGTTCCTTCACCCGATATCTTTTGGTTGTTATTTCTCTTCATAATAATATGTTGTCATATGGTAGTGAGATGCACATGAATACATATTTAATAGTCAGTTTAGTCATGTAGATGCATCTGATGGACTGATTTAGGTAACTTATATTACAATTAAATCGCCTTTATCAATATGGAGAAAAAAAAACATAAGTACCTGAGTTTCAGTTAGTCTTAGTGAAGACGAGAATTCTGCTCTCTCCGCGATGCTTAAGTACTGCTTATCTCTAAACTTCTTTTCCAAAGCCAAGAGTTGTTGTGTGGTGAACGGAGTCCGTGGCTTTCTGTTAGGCTTGTGCTTGCGGAGCTGGCACCTGACCACTGGGGGGCCTGGCGGACCTGCTATAAGAATTTAAGGGTTAATATGATAGTTATCGATAGATAGCAGAAACTATCATACTAAATATTATATTAATTATATTAGAAATCGCCTCCCCTAGCTATGGTCTGGGCGTTTATGACATATAGAGTATCGTTGTTTCTGGAACACATAGTACAAGCTTAGTTTAGTTTTAGACCATGGCAATATGTGAAAAAAGGTCCTATATATTGCTATAGGGAATATGCATGTTTTTTTTAATTTTAATACTTGATAAACTATCTACATTATACCCTTAAAACAAATATTAAACATTTTTTAAAGGGTAATAACACCAAAATAAAAGGGTTTAAACTTTATCTGCCACTACCGCAGTAACAAACGGTACATCACTAGCCGCGATTCTGTGACGTCATTCGTGCTCAAAAAGCATATTAGTTTAATGTTATTGCACCTCAAAAGTTAGTCAAAAGGTTTGTTTCTAACAAATTATCGTAATAAAGGACAATAAATACCCGAGAAAACAAGAAACTGTGGACTACAGAACACAAGTTGACATTTGTTAATGCGCGAATTACGTCACATGAAGTGTTTGCTAATGTCGGAGCGTTTAGAAATGCGTTCCGTTTCTACAAAAAAATGATTTTTTTTAATCGTATTTATAAAAAAAATTGCTAATAAATAATAAATAAATAAAATAGATTACTG
Source organism: Monopis laevigella (assembly GCA_947458855.1). Lineage (NCBI taxonomy): Eukaryota > Metazoa > Arthropoda > Insecta > Lepidoptera > Tineidae > Monopis > Monopis laevigella. Next base: position 6,879,125 of record OX381599.1, on the reverse strand, counting down.
TAAATATGTTCAAAGATATAAAAGGAACATTATATATTAAAATAATAATAATTGTCATTACATGCATATTCCCTATTACTATTTATTATACACCTTATTTAAATAATTCCTATTGTGTTTCGGTTAACTATTTTTTGTGGCTGTTTTCAGCTAATTTTATTGAATAATTTTATGTGTTTCCTATTAATTTAATTAGTGTTATTTTGGTATAATATTCTGAACTTTTTAATGTATGCGTGTGCATTATTTTATTAATACGGCGCCCGAGACCGCCTAGACGGCCCCAGGGTACCCAGCTGAGGGGTTTTTAATCCCACCTCGTCGTAGCCGATGGTATGAGTCTACACCGAACAAGTGGCTAGCTCGTTGCGATGTTTTGAATAGACTCAATAACCCATCTATAAACAGTTTCACAAGTTGGTATAGTGAAACCGGGACCGACACTTAACGTGCTCTCCGAGGCACTATAGTGGTGTTGTCAAACAAATGTACATAATTTTTTTAATTAAAAACTCATTGGTACACACCGGGATTCGAACCAGGGACCTAAGTGTTTTTAAATCCAAGGTCTAACCAACTAGGCCACCACGTATATTAGTAATATACTGGAAGTTTTTCTATATTCCTATTTAAAAACACAATGTTATGATTTATAGCCGAGTAGACAGCAAAACTGTGCTTTATATAATATATATTTAGATAATATAACCGTAATCCAAAATTAACATGTTCTACATAAAACTGCGGACTACAGAGCAATAACGTATACAATTAGTTCGGTTTTCCTGAAAAAGCAAGTATTTTTGCTTTTCTAACCCTAATGGTTAACAAAAGGCGACTGATTAGCAATGATTGTTGCTGGGCGTAGGGTTACGTAGAAATCTATTTCCGAACAATCGAGTTAGTGTGAAATTCTCCCGAGTACAGTTTACGATCGCCGGAGACCGCAAACAATCGATGTGTGAAGCCGTTTGCGAACCAAGGGACAGCTATTTTGGTACTGAAACGATTACTACTAGAGAACTATTAGGTGTTACGTAACTATTTCTAGGCGTGGGTTTTTAAGGGTTTTTTTTTAATTCTTCCACCATTGTGGAAAGGCAAAGATCTTTCGTCCATACTGCCATTTTTTAAGGGTTAATTTTTTCAACCCATTTTTTTAAAGTGTTTTTATTATGGCGTTGATTTTGTACTTAGCAGTTTTTTTAAGGATTATTATTGAGATGTATAAAAATCTCTATAGGTATCCGTGTACCTAGGTCTACCTTTTTTCTCCGTTGAATTAATTAATATTTATTTTATATTAACCTAATCTAATAATACGAATTTCAAAAGTCTAAAAATGTCACCCAAACTTTAGGTAACATTTCTGTTCAATATTTTTAAAGTAGATAAATAAAAAAATAAAATACCTAGCTAATAAAATAGAATTAATTTTTATTTTCTAGATATTAATATTGCAACTACTCATATATTGTAGTAAATTTTAAAAAACACTCATACTAAAAAACAATAAATACAAACTTTTTATATTTAGGTTGATTATGATCCGAGTTTGGCTCTTAAAAATCAAATATTGAATATTGGAACTAGAACTGACTGCAGACTCTATATTTATTTATTTTTTCTTATAATTTGGCCTTGGTTGCCAAAACCTTCATCCTAATGTTACAAAATATGCAAAATACTAAAATGAAATATTAGGGAAATATAAGGCTTTCGTTTTAAATTTAAGAAGGCTACCTAACTGTGTAAGTTTTAACTTTTACGGCGCCAAAATTAATAAAACATATTTAAGTATATTAAAATTTAAAAAAAATATGTTACTCATACACAAGACGAGGTTTAACGGGAAGTTTTCCTGTTTTACCGATTATAAAATTAAGTTTTAACCGTGAAAATGATACCTTTTAAATAACGAACATATATATATATATATGTTATAGAAGACAATTTTATTTGTATTTGTGTGGGACTTAAAACGTAATTAATATTACTACGATAGACCGAAAAAAAAATCCATAGACAGCACTTATAAATCATTTTTTTAAGTTATATAAATCTTAGGCTACTGCGTCAAAATACTAATTAGCCTAATAATAATACACATCTTTTACTTAAATGACGTGGAATTGTATTTTATTATAATGGCATATTTTTTAATCAAAATAATAGTGAAATATTGAGCCGTAGCGGCCATGTCTTGATTTAGGATTTTTAATCTCATTTCTTAGCATTAATTCGGGCGGGAAAACCTGCCGTTAAGAAGCTAGGAAAAGGATTTATATTTTTTTTTATTTAAAATACTTAATTGCACTAAATGGTTTGTACAAAGGCGAGCTTAATGCCTTAGGCATTAGCTACCAGCTAACCTTTAGGAGAGTGAAAATGGTAATATATGGAGCATAGATTAGTGTAAAGAAATACTTAAACTGCATAGATACAACAACATAAAATACATAAGTAATATAGCAAAAATAAATACATAAATATATGTTTAAACCTAACCTAAATTATGATAATGAGAAATGAGTAATTTCTTGAAAATGGCGAAAGACGGAAACTGTCTGTGATGGTATAAATATTACTTACTCGATCCTAATTATATAGTCTTTTTATAAAAAAATCAATTAACTTTTAAAAAAACACCCAAAGTTAGTTTTTTAGGATTATAAGAATATTACTTTAGTTGTCAATTCAAAATTTAACAGATTTTTAATTTAAAAAATATGTAATTAGGATCGAGTAAATAAAATCTACACCTCCATGTTCTTTTTTTTTTTTTCCAAAAAACAACTTTATTATTATAAAAAAAACAATTAGATGTTTTTTGACGCTCGAATTCGCGAATACTTTTCCTGTGCATTTAAGTCTGATAATAATTATTAAATAGTTACAGCATACTTAATTGCATTAAACAATGCAATCACAAATGAAATAATCGAGAGTTAATTATTCGAATCAACATTCGGAATGCAAATAATTAAAGTTTAATAAAAAGAATCGATTGCTTTTAAATAGTTACCAATCGGAAATTCATTGTATAATCGTTGATTCACGTCAATCGCATTATTTATTCGGATTCCCAATGGTCAGTGATGTATTCAAATGTATCGATTGTTATGCATCGATTTAACTGTTTATTCGGATAATGACACGAGTATTTGCATTCGATTATAGATTGAAATAAGATAAGTACGTTAGTAATTTATTTAATTAGGTTTAAATGTAGGTTGAATGACTTTTAAATATAAAACTAACTTAATAAATAGACACACCAATCTATAGGTATCACACATCTTCTTCAGGGAAATATAGCATTTTCAAAATAACCTATAGGTATACAATATAAATATGTATTTCAAAATACATATTTTTATAGGTTATTTTGATAAATAGTCACCTAGGGTTGACAACATTTCTTCAGTGAAATATTGGTATTTTTTAAAATAATCTATAAAAAATATAATATCTATGTATAATATTCATGGAAAATCAAAAAAATTACAAAGATTATATATTTTTTTGCACTTATTAACTTAAATTAAACTTTTTAAATTAAGCATATGTGAGTTACATTTCTGTGTTAAAAATATAGTATTTTGATTACTAGATATATATCTAGAAGAAATACAATATTATATCTTCAACAGTAGGTATCTATTAGGTAGACACGAAGTATAGTACAATATTACCTACCTGTATATTAATTATAACAAATGCAATTACAATTCTAATAAAAACTTAATTTTATAATAATATTATTAATGTATGTTGCATGTCAGCACCTCGCGGGATTTCCCAATCTTCTAGATAAATTCAATTAATTTTATCTAGTAGAATTATGAAATATTAACAAAAAAAACGGTTTAGGTACCACTGCCTATACAGATGAAAAAACCACCAAGTGACCTAATTTGTTATTATAAAACGCACCACCATCCTCTCACTGCGCTGATGTTTCTAACTATTTTTGATAAAATAAACGCTAAATGTTACTTACAATAAACCAATAAGGTTTTTTAAGAAGGTTTATATTTGAATAATTTAATTTTAAATCCAATATGTGGCTTTTAGGTTTGTACAAATGGTCAAAATTAAAAAAATACGTAGGTATATTCTTCTAGTGCTTTTTTTTTTTATAAACTTACGAATTTATATAAGTATATCTAAATATATATAACTCAAAGGTGACTGACTGACTGACTTAGTGATCTATCAACGCACAGCCCAAACCACTGGACGGATCGGGCTGAAATTTGGCATGCAGGTAGATGTTATGACGTAGGCATCCGCTAAGAAAGGATTTTAATAAATTCTACCCCCAAGGGGATGAAAGTTTGTATGATAAAAAAATAACTATTCCACGCGGACGAAGTCGCGAGCACAGCTCCTTACTTATAATGTACCTACTTAAAAGAATCTAATGCAAATAATGTGCTAATGAAATGCGTTAAAAACCTACCATTAGGTATCTATCGAATTAAATTGTATTGAACTCTTAGGTTAATGACACCCAAATTAAATTAAATAAAATCAGACAGACTTGTTTATTAATTAACAAAATACCTCTTGTCACACTTTTGACTTTAAAAAGTTAGAAAGATCTTATTTAGGTGGGAGGAGGTATAGGTCTCTATAACTTCGTTAGGCCCACCGACCGGTCTCGTTACCACTACCCATTCAGATGCAAAAACCGTCATATGACCTAGTCATGTTTCGGTTTTAGTCTGTGGGATCAAAAGTTTTTAGGAAACTACTGCATCGATTTCTTGTCGAGGTGGTAGTCTCCTTTCAGGGTTCGGTTACGAAATGGATAGTTGTTGGATTGACGATAAGGCAGCGAGTATATTAAAATATACTCGTAATGCAATTCGTCATTGTCGCCCCCCATTTCGTAATCGCATCATTTAGCCGGCATAGAGGGAGCGATCAATATTGTTTAAGAACAATTATTATTTGACCCCATTCATGGTATTTGTAGGTTTGCTCACCACCAAGTAGATACAAAGTCACATGTCGTGCTTCAATAAAAAAAATAAAAAAACGATTTTATATTAATTTATTGGAGTAAGCAGATCTTCAAAGACCATGAATAGGGCGATTAATGAAATGTTGTATAACATCAATAATCGCTCCCACTATGCCGGCTAAATAAAGGGGTTACGAAATGAGCGGCAACAAAGACGAATTTGCATTACGATTTTACTTTAATATTCTCGCTGCTTTATAATCAAATTAACTGCTCGTTTCGTAACCACATCCTGAAAGGAGGCTATAACCTTACTACGTAATCGATGCAATAGACTCTTGAAAATCGGTGAAACCACAGACTAAAACCGAAACATGATGGTCATCCTCCTCATATTCATCAGCCTCCGTAGACTAGAGGTTGTGCCTTTGTCGTTTCATCCGGAGGTCGTGGGTTCGATTCCCACCTATGGCAAAAAAATATTAGTACGTTTTTCTGTACAGTTTGTCATGGTCTGGCTGTTTATAAAATATAATATGTATTATATCGTTGCTTCTGGTACACATAGAACAAGCCTAGAGCTTAGTTTGTGACCAGAGCAATATGTGTAAAATGGTCTAACATATTATAATTTTTATTATACGGTTTTTGCATCTATATAAAAAACGACATCATTTGTTGCGCTTTCTATTTTAATCATACGATATAAATAACAAACAAGTAAATAGGTTCAGTGTGATTAACCTAAAGAAAAGTCATTTACATAGTAATAGATTAATTTCCTTTTGAAATTACAAACAATAGGGAAGTCATATTGCCCTTTCTAATTTGCATACAAAAGTACATTATGTTTTAGATTTGATTATTCCAGAAATCGATTGATTATTTATGAACTCGATTAAGAGGTCAGTGTATTAGTTTATTTGTTTAAGAGCCGTTAAGTGCTAAGACAATTGAAGTTAAAGTGTTTTATTAATATAATAAGTATATTTTTTTTATTTTTTTTTATAAAAATATATATATATATATCTTCACGGGTGCCTTACGGCGCCCGAGACCGCCTAGACCGCCTCAGCGTACCCCAGCGGAGAGGTTTTTAATCCCACCTCGTCGTAGCTCGTATGAGTCTACACCGTACAAGTGGCTAGCTCTTCACGATTTTTGGATAGACTCACTCAATAACTCATACATAAACAGTTTCACAAGTTAGTATAGTGAAACTGGGACCGACAGCTTAACGTGCTCTCCAAGGCACTATAGCGGTGTTGTTAAACAAACTTACATAATTTTTAGGTTAAAAACTCATTGGTACACACCGGGTTTGAACCAGGGACCTTGAAGAGATTTTAAATCTAAGGACACCACGTATAATATAGCTATTGGTCGACACAATCCATGGATTTTGTAGGTCTACTTATTATCAGGTAGACACAAAATCACATGTCGTGCTCCAGTAAGAAAAAAAAAATTGTGCTGCCGGAAAGTAAACTAGTAGGTAGTTAATTATTTATGTCACACCAATTTATTAACAATTTCCGGAACCTAAAGTATTCCAAAAATTGTAGAGAATTAATTGTAGAGAAAACTCTACAATCTCTTTAAATATTTTGTATTTATGCATTTTTTTATAAATTCCTTTATAGGATAATGAAAAAAATCCTGGTGGCGGGACTCGGACCCACGAACCTCGCTATCAGCCAACCAGGTTCCAGTCAGCCATTTAAATATTTTGGGTACTTTCGGTTCCGAAAAAGTTTTTTGTTTTGCCCATATTTTCCAATGAATAATTAGCTTGGCAACACCTAAGCTAGTGCAAATTATCACCACAAGATGGCGGGTCAGAATGAGATGAAGGCATAGACAAGAGGATCGATATTATATCTTCATTATCGTTCGATGGCCGTCTCATTGATATGTCCGCAGGTGAAACCATTGAAATTGTATTTTATCACACAGTCGCGAGAAAGGCTTCGAACGGAGAATGCGACGCCATTGCTTTCAAGCTGCGATTGATTTAATATTCAACTTTTTGTTTATAAAATAAAATGTGGTAAAATTTATGTTAATATTATGTTTTTACTAGGTACTAAAGTTGTTTTGTATTTTTCTTATGTTATTCTATGGTATTTATTATAAATGAGCTTTTACGTATGGTTTTATTTACTTGCTAAATACCTTGCATACACTAAGGTCCCTGGTTCGAATCCCGGTGTGTACCAATGAGTTTTTAATTTAAAAATTTATGTACATTTGTTTGACAACACCACTATAGTGCCTCGGAGAGCACGTTAAGCTGTCGGTCCCGGTTTCACTATACCAACTTGTGAAACTGTTTATAGATGGGTTATTGAGTCTATTCAAAACATCGCGACAAGCTAGCCACTTGTTCGGTGTAGACTCATACCATCGGCTACGACGAGGTGGGATTAAAACCCCTCCGCTGGGTACCCTGGGGCCGTCTAGACGGTCTCGGGCGCCGTAAGGCACCCGTGAAGATATATATATATATATAAATACCTTGCGGTTTCACCTGACGATTAATTTAATAAATTATCAGCGACTAACCCATGTTAATAATCATTATCAATAAATAGAAGAAATAGTCATTTATATTGGTTCAAATCAAATCATTTATTTCTTGTAAATCTTTACTGATATTGATGAATGGTCAAAAAAAAAAAGTTTAAAATAAGGTCTTAGAGTGCGTTTGGTTAGGCAGCTATTCATTATTAAAAGAACGACACATATTTATTATACCTCGATATCAGATTTAGAACTTAAATTTAGAAATCTTAATATGAAAATTACTACCAAACCGAACACACACTACATAACCAACTAGTGTAAGACTAGGTGGTTAGCTGATTCCATTGACCTGTCAATCATCATCTGCCATACAAGGGAGCCACCAAGGCGACCAACTTCACCGACCATATCCACGCCTTAAATATTTATTCTAAATAAAAGGTTAGTAACCAATCACATATATATATATATTTTTTAAATCGGATCAGTAGTTTTTGAGTTTATCGGGAACAAACAAACAACAAAATATATATTTATACGAGTAATATTAGTATAGATTTATAACTTTGTATTAGCAGAAAAGTTATGGAAATTAATTTTAATATGTACGTTGTTTGTTATGTGTATTTTTTGAAACTGAGACCGACAGCTTAACGTGTTCTCCGAGGCACTACAAACAATTTTTTATGCTATTTATTAAAAATTACTTTATCATAATAATTTAACTTACTAATTATTCTAATTATATAAAAAAATCACATAAGTCATTTATTTAGCAAAAAAAATAATATGCGTAAATGAGACAAAACCTATTATAACTAAAGTGTTCTTAAGGGCTTAATAAGTTTTTATGAATATGGCTAAAAGACTTTGCATTATGAGTCTACTTTACTAGCCTCGCTACGGTCTAACGTTTTGTAACCGCACCCTGTATAGAGACTACAAAATATGACTAGGTCATTTGACGGTTTTTGCAAAACGGTCAGTATAAATGAACAGTAGTAATGAACATCGGCAGTTGTTAAAGCCGCACTTTGATTCACAAAACGAATTGGTCCCTTGTACATATTATTTTTCCCATTGACTGATTTGCAACAACAAAAAAAACTTAAATACGCGAATAAAAAAGTACATATAAACCAATCCAACTCAAGCGTTAATAATTGTTATAGTCCGGAAAATCTTATAGGATCACGTTTTCTTTCAAATTAAATGCATTTCTCTGAAAAGCGGCCATAATTGTTTGAGATCACGTTAATACGCCTCACCGCTTCCAACGTGCTCGGTATGCCAAATTGAAGTTATCTTGTTTATGGCTTCAAGTATTTTAATTGATATAAGATGTTGTATGGTGGGCGGCATAGATATAAACCAAGGTAGAAAGATAGAACAGATAAGATATGCGTGTCGTAACTACGACATATATATCAGGAAATTTATTAAATTTGGTAATAAGGGCAAGCTAGCTCTTAGCAAGGAGCAAATTCTCTGTCAAGAAGTAAACCACAACATCATATCCTCGCTATGATGCATCACAAAGCCCATGAGTACTGCTGAAAAGGAAAGTCTAAACAAGCAGACTTTAGTGACAGAATCCTGGTTAAGAATCAAGGTGTCCACCAACTTAAGCAGGCCAGAGTCTTCCCCGGAAAAAAATATCTAGAAGGACCAACAGTCTGTTTGGTTAATTTTATGATAAAGCAGCGCTGATATTACTATACCAATAAATGAACAACAAATGCAGTTAAATGAAAATAGGTAAAATTTAACTATTTGTTTTTGAAAAGTCTTTATGCACATACTTGTACATAGGCGAGCTTAATACTTTAGGCATTCCACCAGAAATGAAATTATTTTGTAAAAGAAATAGATAACATCATGAATGATGCATAATAATACTTAAATACAATATATATATACGTAGTATAAACGTTTTTTTTATACTTTCTCATTATTGTAAGAATTAGATTATATATTTTATTTTGACAGGCTTAAATAAATAAGCGATATTATTGGTGGAGAGTACTCCCTTAACGCAGTGAGATAGTTAAAAAAAACTCGCACTAGGGCCTCATTTAAATAGTCCGATGGAAGGGGGCTGTCTAATATTCATATAATTTTTTTGTAGCTTGTTCATAAAGTCTAGCAAAAAGAAGACACGCGCGATTTATACAGAGACCTATCTATTTGATTAGGTCTATGGTGGGCGGCATCCTGTGATTTTTTTTCTAGGTTTTAGACTTCACTGTGAAGGTGGAACTTTTTATAGGCTTCACATGAATATTGGGAATACAATTGTGGTGGAAAGGTGTGATTGACGAGTATGATAATTTAATTAAAAAAAATAGTAAGTAAGTAAAAGTTGGTATAAGGTTAAAAATCGTTGATTGGAAGAAAATCCCGTCACGTGTGAGGTTTTTTTTAAATGTTTATATTGGAGCACGTCATGTGACATTGTTTTATATACACTTGAAGGTAAGCAGACCTACAAAGTAGGTACAAAAATAGGTCGATCAATAAATTGTTGTTTAACAATATTGATCGCTCTCACTATGTCGACTAAATGATGCGGTTATGAATTGGGCGGTGATAAAGACCAATTTGAATTACGAGTCTATTTGAATTTCCTCGCTGTATTATCTTCAAACCAATCGCCCGTTTTACAACCGCACCTCGACAAGGTTTAAGAATTGATACAGGAGTATCCTGAAAACTGGTGTGCCCAACAGACTAAAGAAACATGACAAGGTCACTTGACGGTTTTTGCATTTGTATGGGCGGCGTAACGAGACCGGTACCACATAAAACTGTAAGTCCTAAGTTACAATACTTATTTAAATTAAGTATTAAACGTTGAAGATAACGAACGATATGAAGGACTAACATTAATTAATAATGTTAGTCCTTCATATCGTTCTATTGCGTTATTTACGAGTATCTATATAAAAAAGGTCAGTCTTACATTGTCTTAAATTGATAAAAAATAGACTGGTATTTTTAAAACAAAATAAAAAACATAAATAACACTACGAGTGAAGAAGTTGCACCTAATTGATTTTAATAGTCAATAAAATAATCCCTCACAATGCAATTATTCAAAATGGCGCCAATAATTTTATAGCGCAGCCATCTTGGATTAAGAATATTAAACTCGATTAAGACATAAAAATATTAATTGAATATTATGGGTCACAACTTTTTATAATTACTTATTTATTATAACTAATAATATTTAATAACTTATTATATTTTATTTAAAACTTGTAGTTTATTATTCGTTTACATTACCTACGTACAAGTAAAATACACCTGTCGATTAAATTGAATGTAAAAATGACTTAAAATATACAATTTGTTCGTATAGAGTCATGTTTTGCAATTCATAAGTGTATAAGGCGTTATTAATTTTAACCAATTAGGTTAACAGGCAGTTTCTTAGTAGGTAGACTATCGTAAAATAGGTTCTATTTTGCTATTTTATTACACTTTAATGCTGCATATGGTATTTACATTAAGTACTTATATTTAATTGAAGTTTTTACATTTTAAGGGATATGTTAGATTAAGAAGACTAATGTGGATATATTACATATTTTATAAAGTTATGTTATAAATATTAAAACATAGATTTATAACAGTTAGGTATGTTAACTGAGTGTATTTAATAAGTTAAGTATGTAGTTTAATATTATTTCAACTTTATAAGATGAATTGCGAATTATTTTAATTATTGCAAAAATTTTGGCTCGCGGATTACCTATACAGGATGAATTTGACAGTTTTTTCTTTGGGCTCATATGAGTATACTGATCAAATCGAACAACTTTTTCCTGTATAACTGTGTCGAAAATGTATAAAACTATGATATAAAAAAAACAATTTATTTAAAGGGCATTACACAAATATTAGCCTGGTCATAAACTAAGGTCTAGGATTGTACTATACGAGTAGGTATATACAAGAAATAACGATAGATACTAATATATATTATTTAATTAATTAAATAATATGTTCTTATTAGTATTAAAAACGGCTTGGCTGATTTGAATATTTATTATTTTCTTTTGTCCGCTTAAATATAGAGGTGGTTTAAAAAGAAAAATTATTGAGAAAATCCTAAATAAAAAATAATTTTGTATGTAAAATGACGGTTTTATTCTTCGCGATTGTTTATTTTTGCCATCAGCCACTATTTTAGTTTTTTCTATTCTTACACTAGTGTGACAAGGCAAAGAATTTTAGACCATACAGGCAAAAGTTTAGCGACTGTTATATATATCACGCACGATATAGACGAAGTTCACCGGGTCAGCATATCAATAAATATATATAATATTAAGCATTAAAATAATCAAGTCTTAACAGTCAAAAAGCGTTAGTATGATCAACTAATTCTCTGCAGCTTTCCACTACCAAATGGACAATTTCGCAATTTGTCATCACTTTTTGCCTCGCTCGTAATTGGCGGTCACCTGGTGTCCGCTATAGGTACTACGCTCACCAAATATGGCAGCCTGCCCGAAGCTGGATATTTCGCTTTTTAGGACTATGTGACAAATGTATAATTATTTATTTAATACCGTCCGCTTCGAGAACGCTTTTGGCTACAATTCGCATTCTTGGCGGAGTTTTTTTTCAGTTGGTATCATTTTGCGAGAGCTGGCAACTTGAACGGGGTCTGGGATGGGAATTATTATTATACCCGTTAATGTGAATTGTATGTTGATGGTAACCTGTTTACATAGGTATTCTTAATTGTATTTTCTTTGTGAGAAACATGTACAGGTATGTACCTAAATAATTATTCAGTAAATGGGTACATACCGATGTATAGGTACGTTTTCCGATCCTGAGCGACACAGTTTTAAATGGAATGAAATAATTATTGATTTTAATATTGAAAGCCTAATAGCCTTTGGCGTTAAATTCTAGGTCGTGGGTTCGATTCCCACGCATGGCAAATAAATATAAGTACGTTTTTCTGTCATGGTCTGGGTGTTTATAAAATATAATATGTATTATATAATTGTTTCTGGTACACATAGTACAAGCCTAGAGCTTAGTTTGTGACCACTGCAATTTGTGTAATTTGTCCTAAAAAAAAAACAAAAAAAAAGAATTTTGTTAATTTAAAGCTATAATTTTATGATATATTTGTGTTTTTTGATTAATTTTGTATTATATAGTGTTGGTAAAATACCTCTTTTATTAAAAAAAATAATATATAATTGACATTTTGAAGCTATAATTTTTTGATATACTTGTGTTGTTTAATTAGTTTTGTATTATACCTATAGTGTTGGTAAAATACGGCCTTTGTTCACTATCGGGTTTTGTTAATTTTTGATTATTTATTAATATTTTGCACACATGTAATAAAGTAGATTATGCTGATTATAAAACCAATTGTAACACCATTCTTCTGTACCATGTTCTGGCAAATGAAGAAATATTTATTTAATGTGAATTGATATATATAAAATATGATATGTATTATATAGTTGCTTCTGGTACACATAGTACAAGCCTAGAGCTTAGTTTGTGACTAGAGCAATATGTGTAATTTGTCCGACATATAAAAAAATTAAAAATAAAAATATGACTTTGCTAATAAGTAATTTTTCATTACTCACTTATATTTTATGAAAGAAAAAATTTAATGTTCTTTCATGACGCTATATTGTTCTAGCTCATATCTATACCTACCTACAAATAATAAAATGGTAAATTAGAAAAATCTGCACATTGATCTGAGTCTCTACCATGGGTTTGCGCATTGTAGAAACGTAACGTTTTCATTTACGTATACGTGAGCAACAACACAAAATAAAGCTACCCTATTGGTTGTTGCTCACGTATACGTAAATGAATACGTTACGTTTCTACAATGCGCAAACCCATGGTACAGCCTCATATTTTTATCAGAGGATAAAAAAAAATGGCGGGATGGATTATAAATAGGCTATAGAACAATACTCTATTATTTTAAGAATTGGTGTCTGACTTATTGTCTGTTTGTCTTTTAGAACAGCTCCCAATAAACCTATTATATAGAAATCATTGAAAAATAAATAAATACCATCACGGGTGCCAATTTGGCTCCCGAGAACCGTTTAAACGGCCTCAGGGTCCCAGCGGAGGGATTAACCCATCCTCATTTCGCCGATGGTATTCGGAGGCAACACCTAACAAGTGGCGAGGTTGTTGCGGTGTTTATGATGAAATAGCCTCGTTGTATAAAGCGGTCACCCATCCCAGGCCGGCCTTGTAGTCATCTGCTTAACCTTGTTATCAGTTGCGCAGTGACTTAACCACTAGGCTGGGGCCGCTTTTTATTTATTTATTTATTTTATTTTATTGTTATTAGGGATACATACAGAATATAATCAGATTAACAATCATCTTAGAATAACAAAAACCAAAATAGCATCCACAAATTAGGACACAAAAACAAAAACATCTTACACAAAACAAATACAAAATTTATAGAAATATAAAATGAATAAAATAAGTTAATTAATATAATAATAATAAATAATCAAAAATTATTAAATAAGTGTTAGATAAACAAGGCCCGGTCGGGGTAAACAGCAATTAATCAATAAATTGTATTTCATGTATTAGTTTTTTAAATTGAGCTAACGAAATATTATATAATTAAAAAAAGGTTAAATAACTTAAATATAAGTAAATTATGAATTGAATATTTTAAGCAATACCAAATACTAGTTATTTTCTTTATTTATTTACAGAAAGGGGGAATGTAAAATAATAAATATAAACAATACAATTTAATAACGACGAGTGATATATAAAAGTATGTACATATGTACTTTTTTATTGGAGTAAAAAAGCAGAGTCGCAGAATTAAAATAATATTTTTGTCGGTCATTGTATTTATTTAATCTTTCTGTGTTGGGTTTTTTTCTTTCGAAATCTGAAAAAATACTGTTTTAATATAATAAATCAAAAATATTTATTAGGTACCCATAACAGAAACATCAAATCGAACAACTTTTCCCATGGAACCATGTGTCGCAAAAGAAATGTTTTTCTTCCTCATACAAATTGGTAATTTTAATAGTAAATTACTAGTTTGTATGGAGAATGCATTTTTGGCATACACATGGTTCCATGGGTTGTTCGATTTAATCAGCAGAGCCTCATATTAGCCCAAAGTACATCCTTTCAAAGTCACCCTGTACCTATGTGTACAATTTCCAACACAACAATAATAATTGACCTTCGACTAAGAGCCAAATTTTAATATTGGAAGTACGTTTGTATGTGCGTCAAGTCGACTACAGAGATCTCTCCGAGGCACAGTAACGTTGTCAAATAAAAAGTAGATAAGTATTTTTGGTACATATTTTTTTTTTTTACATTAAACGATATTGGTTAAGCAATTAAAAATGATCGGCAATCCAATATGGAACGTCAGATTAGCGGATACCAACATACAGATAAAAATAATATAGATTGATTAACCATAAATCAGTTCCTTGAAAGCATTTGCAGTCATCTCTGATATTTTTATAGGAAGTTTGTAAATAAAAACACCAACTTAATTCTAGTTACAACCGTTGCAAGATGAAATGTACATGTAGGAAAGAACGTAACTTCAATCATAGGCTTTAAAATGAAAATAGAGCGCGCTTATAGGATGGCTTAAAGCGCTTTACGAATGATAAATAATAGTTTCTATTTAAAGTAGTGAGTTTGTTTACTACGTTAACATTTTCACCAATGACGGGCTTGCAGTTTTAGTTCCAAAGAAATCCGGTTGAGGCGCTGTGCTATTTTCTATACAAATTTTAGTTAACTCAAACGCAAAGTAATTGTTAGAAAACTCATACTACTGACCGACAAAGTTATTTGTGAAGTGGTGAAAATAGGAACTAATAAATAGGAAGGCCGCCATGTTGAAATATCATTCGATTGTCAACCGAAAGATATAAAAAGTGATGCCGGAAGGTGAAATTATTTTTTAAAGAAGAAGTTAGGCAGTAGGCTCCAAACATTCACATTAAAATGACATCTTTTAGTTGGTCAATAAATGATTAAATAGTAGTCAAAGTAAAATTGCCAGAGTTAATAATTTTACTATGTGTTATGAAGTAAATAAAAAAAATACTTAAAATAAATTTTAAATAACAATATGTATTATACAGTGACTATAATGTGTGTTTTAGTGTAGTGCATTTGGAAATTGTTAAAAATACATAGTTTTTTTAAATATGCAATTTAACAGTTCACAGCATTCGTCAAGCTATAGAAATATTGCCCAATAGACAATTAAACAAAAAAAATTTTAATTTTTACAGTATCTAAAATATTTTCACGTAAAATACCTACTTAATTTTTTTTCATTACTAATTAGAGATAACTATTGTAATTTATTTTAGTTTTGTAGTATAGATAAAAATCTATAATACATTAATTTGATTAATTATTATAAAACAAAATACATTTTATATATTGCTAAAAAGCGATAACTTTGCAACGTATAGAGTTATTTTCTTGCTCGTCCTATCTACATTTACCCGTTCTAAGATCTATATTTTTTCATAGATTTTTCTATGATATCATGACAGCATTTTTCAATAATAATTGGCTATATTAATAATTCAACTAAAACTGTATATTTCTTGCAGACGTTTTAGTTGCAAAGAATTTTTCATTGATTATATTGAAAAGGAATTGTAGAGGACATTTTGTTATAGCAATTTTTATTGATCCTGCTTGTTTTTATTTGGCATTGCATATTTGTGCGTACATTTTTATGTTTTAATATTTTTCTTGTGTAGTTTATATATACTAGGCTGCAGATTGTTTTCCTTTTCTTGTTTTTTTCATGGTCATTGAGAAGTTTCCATTTATGGTGGTTTTAATACCGTAATTTTTCAGTTATTTTTTCAACAGTTTAGGTTTTTTACGGTGGGAAATTAAATTAAGTCCTTCCAAGTTTATTTTATTTTTAGTCAGGTTTTGGTTTTAGTCGCTTCAGAAGACTCCTGTATCAATTTCTTGTTGAGGTAGTAGTCTCCTTTCAGGGTTTTTGATGTGACGATGAAGCAGCGATGATATTAAAATAGACCGGTTTTGCTTATTCGTCTTTGACGCCGCCCATTTCGTAACCTCATCAATAAGCTGAAATAATGGAAGCGATCAATATTGTTAAACCACAAGTTATTGCTCGATCTCATTCATGGACTACTTAGGTCTACTTACCATCAGGTAGATACAAAGTCACATGCCGAGCTCCAATAAAAAAAGGTAGTATTTGATATAAAGCCGCCTCTGTGATCTAGGGTTAGGTTACGCCGTTGGCATTGTATCCGGAGGTCGTGGGTTCGATTTTCACTTAAGAACACTACATTCGCATTAGCGAAGTCTGCGTTCTCTATATAAATGAGCTTTCACACTTCCAGTATTACTCGACCACTATTTTTTGTCTGTCATTGTATTAATTAATATTTCTGTGTTGGATATTTTTTTAAAGTTATAGTTTTTGTTTCGTCATTTACATTTTTATTTTTATAATATTATATTTACATTATTATTTTATTTTGCGCTTGCATAATGTCTTTTAAGAGTCGTGTAGGGGTGGGCGCAATATCTACATCTCGTACTTAAACGCACGAGTAAATCTCTACTCTTATTTAATCTAAGCTATTCTCTTTTACGATACGACATTTTTTCATACAGCGCCTTAAGTAACAAACAAATAAAAAACCAAGCAAGGGTCGCTAAATTTATTCACTGAATAAATCAAAACCCAATTAGCGTTTCAAAAGTTGTAGCACGACACACATATTGATGCGTATGCGCAATCATTAATAACGACAACAGTTCGGCGGTAGATGGCGCTGACATAACATAGTTAATCATAAATTAACTAATGATTTGCTTCGTTCATATTTTGACAAGAAAAATGATTTTTCGAAACGTAACCTAAGATTCTTAGGTGTTAATTATGGCCACATGTTAAACATCGTAAAATAGACCCGTAATAACATTAGAATATTAATTAATCTTATTTAGGTTCTTGAATTGTGATTTCCATCATCGTAAATAATAACAATATGTACACACAGATGCTAAAACTGTCAAGTAACATAGTTATGTTTCGGTTTTAGTCTGTGGGTTTGCATCATTTAGCCGGCGTAGTGGGGGTGGTCAATGCTTTTAAATTAAAATGTATTAATCGACCCCGTTAATGGATTTTGTAGGTCTGCTTACCACTAGATAGATATAAGTATGTAGTGCTCCAACATAAAAAAAACTATTTTAACATACACTTCCGTACTGGGCCGTGTTCGTAAACTAACACTTTAACACTGGGTAATGTCACTACTGCTGCATCTCTTCTTCTCTAAGCATTTTTCAATATTTTTATCGCACTCTTTAACACTCTAGGAAATTCTTATATATACTTAACTTCTTTAGACTCTGAGGTGCGATTTTTGAATGTCAGCGGATGACTAAATATCGCTAAAATTACTAAATAGTCATTGATTTCTAAAGTTCGTGTTTTTGAATCCGAATGACTAAAATATCTTACCTATGATATCAATACGAGTGCCCCCTATCACTCTTAAATAAAGTCACCGATGACAGCTAATAATAATCACTGATAATGAACGATAAGTTCTGTTCCACACTTAGAAAACGAATATTTTTTTAAAGTTCCACAACTGAGTTTTTATGTTTTAGTATAGATATGTATTTATTATGAGAATTAATGAACGACAAACAATATTTTCTTCGTGTAACGAAACGCAAGTATCTCTTGTCTATGCGAAATTATTTGTAAGTTGGTACCGTCATACAACTTTCAAAAATACGACTTTTGATAAGTCGTGGTCATTTTCCTAGTCATCGGTGATATCAAAATCATCGCTGACATTTAAAAATCGCAACCCTAGTTTTGGAAGTTTAAATAAGAAAAATAAGTCAGGAAATGATCTCTAGATAACCTCCGTAGACTAGTGATGGTGTCGGAGGTTGTGGGTTCGATTCCCAACCATAAAAAAAATATTAGTACGTTTTCTGTACAGTTTGCCAGGGCATGGTATAGACATGACCTGTCACACTTGAGGTAATAAAATTAATTCACCTAATTTATTGGATCACCTCGGATGTTGATGTTTGATAATCATCGATGTTCGATGATGTTTTATGTACAACATCGATCATGAACACGTTAGAATACAATTAAAGAATTCGATTCAAACACAGTTATCATAAATTATATGTAGAAACTATAATCATATTAATAATATTTGTAATAAATTTGGTACAAAATTTAATGACGTATAAGCTTACTACAAGCTTATAAGTATTTATTACTAATCCAATTCTAACTGTGTGTTAATAAAAAACATATACCTAGACTAAAAATAGGTGAAACTACATCTTTTTGAAATGTAAGAAATATTTTAAATGCTAAAGTTTCAGCTTTTTTTGGATGAAATACCTACTTAGCAATTAATAATAATAATGTAGGACATTTTCAACATATTGCTCTGTTCACAAACTAAGCTCTAAATGATTGTACTATGTATATTTTTCTGTGTTTTAGTAGTAATTATAATGAGATTATAAAAAAAATATGTGCTATCGATGTTTTGGATACGATAAACATCAGGCATTGATTTTAAATGTTTGGGCCCTGGAGACTTGACGCCCATACAAACACAACCAATATTACAACATGGCTGTTGGTCAAAGTTTAATATTTTTTTTAATGTTCGTAATGGACGCAAATATTTCTGTTGTAGGTAATTTTTTTATAATAAATAATATTTAAAAAGGTTTTATTATGTTTTCGCCAAAAAATAACCCAACACAGAAAGATTAATAAATACAATGCATGACAAAAATAGTATTTTATATATATATATAGATCTGCCAAAATCTCATGGAAAATATGGATATTTCCCGCTTGAGATCTAAGTGGCTTTTTTGACATTTTAATACATTAAAGAAGAGATCAGTTCACAAAATTACAGCAAAAGATATCAGAATTTATTATTTTAATATGGTGTATTTTGAAAATTAAATATTTATAAATAAGTTTTCTGTACTATGATATTCTGCTACAGCTATAAATAGAGAGGTATATTTTATTTGTCTTTTTAATTTAACTTTGTTTTTCATTTCTATTTTTTTAGAGTTAAATATATATTTTATATTAACTTTACTTCTATTTTATTTCATTGCCACACATACTATTGTATTTATATTATATCTACATATCGACAGAATATCAGCGTCAGGTCATCGACTTATGCAAAGTAAGCTTTTTGATCTTGAATTAAATGTAAAACTATGTTTAGATAAAAACAAATTAAATAACATAAAATTAATTATTTTGTTTGTTTTTTTTTATTTTTGATTGTGTCTCTATTTCTTTTGGCTTCTATTATGATATTATCTTTTACATGGTACAAAATCTGTCAATATTCTGACAGTTTACAAACATATTCGTATGTGCTTAGTTTTTTACACTACACAATATATTTAATACACTTTTAGAATAGAATAGAATTCGTTTATTTGCTCTCCAAAATATATTATAACAAATTATTATATTTAACAAAATTAGAGTAATTAATATTAATAAAAAACAAAAGGGTTTCCACTCAGCATATTTTGGATTACAATGAAAATCACTGCAATCCACCGCTTATATTCTGTGAGGACTATTGGAGACCCATAATTATTAGTATATTTTATAATAACATTTCAAATTAATAAAATAAAAACAAATTACGAAAACATTAAAATAGCAATTATTCATATTATCATAAAATAAATACTTACATGTTTTATTATTATTAGAGCACGGCATGTGACTTTGTATCTACCTTATGGTAAGCAGACATTCGAAGTCCATGAATGAGGTCGATCAAAACATTGTTGTTTAACAATATTGATCGCCATTAGTTGGGCGGCAAACTGACGCGGTTACAAAATGGGCGGCGACAAACACGTATTTACATTACAAGTCTATTTTAATATCCTCGTTGATTTATCGTCAAATCAGTCGCCCATTTCGTAACCACACCAAGAAAGTAGACTACTACCTCGACAATAAATCGATGCAGTAGTCGCCGGTAACCACCGACTAAAACCGAAAAATGACTAGGTCACTTGAGCCCGGATCATCCTTATCCTATTCCAGTGTGACTCCGTCAAGGGACATAACCAACAACACCTTGCTACTCACAGACAGTATTGGTACAGGAATAGGACAATATTTTAATTATAATTTAGATCATTCTGTGACAAACTATTGTATGCCAGGTAATAGTTTTAAGAATATTGTAAAATCCATTTCCTCCAAATTTTACAATTCTTATAGTAATATAGTTATTATGGTAGGAAATGGATTGAACACTAGCAAAAAAGACTTGTTGGACAGTGTGGATCTTTTGTCTGAAATTGGAGTAAGGAATGTTACAATATGTACATTTCTTTATTCAAACCAATATTCCACCACACAGAATAAACATATACATTATTTAAATAATTGCATGTATAATTTGACATGTTACAATAATTTGTTTACTTTATTTGATATTAACAAATTTGTTAAGAATATTAATATGACCCAGGATAGCTTTAAACTACCTATGAAGGTACAAAAAAGTATTGCTACATTGGTAGCCAATAATATATTATTAAGTATTGACTCCACTTCATCATTTAGTACTAGTACTAATAATGTTGTGGTACAACCTATTTTAAACTTATAGATGTGACAACAGAGAAGGTCAATTGTAAACTTACCTTAATACACCAAAATATACAAAGCTTCTCTAGCAAGGTTCTTGACATTGAATTATTAATTGAAAAATATGATTTAGATTTGATGTGTTTTACAGAATCCTGGCTAAAAGCAGAGAAAATGTGTTTCAGTATAAATAACTTTGTAGTTGCTAGTTTTTTCAATAGAAACTCCGGTGAGGGAGGTGGATCTATTATCTTAATTAAAGAATCACTAAAATGCAAAGAGCGGAAGGATATTGTAAAACTATCAGTCGAACGTGTTTGTGAGATCTCATGTGCGGAGATGGATACTTATATTATTCTATGCATATACAGACCCCCCGCCTCTGCATTATCTAATTTTATTACTATAATGGAGGATGTCCTGTCAAAAGTATTTGACTTAAACAAACAAATTTTTATATGTGGGGATTTCAATATAGATATTTTAATAAATAACAGCGACAAATGTAAACTAATATCATTGTTTAATTCCTTTAATTTAAATAATGTATTCATGGAGCCAACTAGGATCACTTCAACTAGTCGGTCTTGCATAGATAATATATTTACCAATTGTTCACTCTTAAGTAATTCTGTTATTACAGGTGTGCGTTCTGACCATAAATGTTTGTTGGTTAGCTTTCAGTCTCAAATTAAACCCATAAATAAAATTATTAAGTACAGGCCGTTAACAGTTAATAGACTCAATTATTTTAATGACAACATAATAAAGCAAATGTCCAGCTTCATATATAATATTAATCAGCCAGATATTACATACGCGAATCTACATAAAATAATAGATCAAGAATTTAATAAAGTATGTCAAATAAAAACAAAAAAAATTAATGAGAAATTAAATTTTGCTATTTGGGCCACAAAGGGCATTAGAATAAGTAGGGATACACTTTATGATCTATATGACAAAAGATCATACACATCTGACCAAAGTTTCCACAATTATGTTAGGAATTATTCAAAATTATTTAAAAAAGTTTGTATCATAGCAAAATCTATTTATATTGGATCTAAAATCAAACAGTCAGATAATAAATCCAAGTGTGTATGGAAAATGATAAACACTGAAACTGGAAAAAATCTAATTAGGCAAAATAATATTTCAATTAGACATAATGGAGTTATGATATCGGACAATAAACAAGTTGCTGAGTTATTCGAAGATTTTTTTACTAATATTCCATTACAAATCACGAACAGTATTGAATCATCAGCTAGTACTGCTAAGGAATTTTTAAAACAATATATTAAAATACCAAAAATACCTAATTTTACTTTTAAACATGTCACAAATGAGGATATTCTTAAACACTTTAAAATGTTGAAAAAGAAGCAAACTGAAGATGTATGGGGGTTGTCGGTCAAAGCTATAGAACCAATCATTAATACTATAGGACCGGTACTTGCTGATATTTTTAATGGGTGTGTTAATGAAGGAATTTTTCCCGATCTTATGAAGAATAGTAAAATAGTTCCCATATTCAAGTCCGGCTGTAAGACAGATCCAAATAATTATCGTCCTGTTTCTGTCCTGCCAGCCTTAAGTAAAATATTCGAAAAAATAATTCTCGGTCAACTTTTAAGTCATTTTAATAGAAATAAATTGTTACATGATCAACAATACGGGTTTACAAAAGGAAGAAACACAACAAATGCCGGTACAAGTTTGATTGCGGAAATAACCGATGCATGGGAAAATTCTCAGGACCTCGTTGGTGTTTTCTGTGATCTATCTAAGGCGTTTGATTGTGTTGATCATCAAACTTTGTTAGATAAGTTAGAATTTTATGGTATTCGCGACTTAGCTTTAAATCTATTAAAATCTTACCTTTCCAATAGAACTCAAGGTGTTAATATTGATGGCTGTCTATCCGAAGGGGCCCTTGTAAAGATGGGTGTTCCGCAAGGCTCAATTTTAGGACCATTCCTCTTCCTAGTATACATCAATGACCTTCCACATATGGTTCAGGAGATGGCGCAGATAGTGCTATTTGCTGATGATACATCTCTACTGTTTAAAGTTAGTAGAAAAGATAATATATTATCATCAGCAAATGACACTCTGGAAATGGTTTCGAAGTGGTTCACCGCGAATAATTTAGTTTTAAATGCTAAGAAAACTAAGTGTCTAAAATTTACGCTCCCCAACGTAACTGGTATTAATTCCACAGTGAAGTTAGGTGGTACTGATCTGGAATTTGTTGACTCCACTGTGTTTTTAGGGATCACAGTCGATTCCAAACTACAGTGGAAAGCTCACATAAATACTCTATCAAATAGATTGAGCTCTGCTGCATATGCAGTCAGAAAAATCAGACAATTAACTGATGTAGCAACAGCCAGACTAGTGTACTTCGCCTATTTTCACAGTATAATGACGTATGGTCTTATAATGTGGGGATCCGCGGCAGATTTTGATAGTATATTTATTTTACAAAAGAGGGCTATTCGGGCAATATATGGCATGAAAGCTCGTGATTCTCTCCGGGAAACATTTCCTATGATTGATGTACTGACACTACCATCTCAATATATTTATGAGAATTTATTGTACGTCAAGAAAAACTTAAGTATGTTTAGTAAAAATGGCGACAGGCATAATTTAAACTTAAGAAATATAGATAAAATTGATATTCCAAAGTTTAGACTGCAAAAAACTAATAAATGTTTTGTCATTAACAGTATAAGGTTATTTAATAAATTACCTAAAAGTATTATAGATTTAAGTGAAATAAAGTTTAAAAATTGTATTAAACAAACATTAATCCATAGGGCTTACTATAGAGTTAATGACTATATTAATGATAAAGATGTCTGGACCCGTTCTGATCTGCAATTGAGGTCTCACAACTAGTATTGCCTTTTCAAATGAGTACCCTAGTAGGTATGTTAAATCTGATATTGTAATAACTTATTATTACTTAATTTATTTTTTATTATATTTAAATTTTATCTTTGGATAAGGTATATCTTATGATTACTTATTAATATTTACATTATGCAGGTACTCTGTTATTATATATTATTATTTAGTAAAGTGCCTGTACTCTTTAGTATTTGCAGTTCTGTACATTGGTACAGCAACCAATTGCTAAACTGTTAAATAATCTGCCATAGGGTGTTTTGAGCATGCTTTTAGTAGGGTTAGAGCATTTAATGTATGCTGCGATATGCATATCGGTAACTCAATGGCTATATTCCTCTGTTAGTTTGTGTGAAGCACCAGAGTTTTTTACTTGCTGGTACCTTTTTCTCCGGGGTGTCTCCGGAGGGATCGACTTTACAACTAGTGTTTACGCCCTTAAAGATACCGATCCATATAACTATGTTAATGCGATTGATGGTCATTTAAAAATATCTACAGCCAATATAATGATAATATAAGAACGAATATTTAAGGCGTGGATACGGTTGGTGAGGTCGGTCGCCTCGGTGGCACCCTTGTATGGCAGATGATAATCGGAAGGTCAATGGAATCAGCTAACCACCTAGTCTTACACTAGTTGGTTAGGTTGGTTGGTTTTTTCAATACTTTTATTTATGACACCTTTTATTAATTAATCTATAATGGTTATATATATATATATAGCAGCCTAACCAAACGCACTCTAGACCTTATTGTTAAAACTTTTTTTTTTTTTTTTTGACTATTCATAAATATCTGTAAAGATTTACATGAAATAAATAATATTTGATGATTTGATTTTGATATATCAAGAATTTTATATTATTTATTACATAACAATACTACCTACTACATTACAATACTTTTATTATAATTTAGGGAAAATTCATTAGGAAGGTTTATGTGCTTCTTGATCTGCTCTATATAGTATATAACATACCGCCATCGCCATTT
Source organism: Monopis laevigella (assembly GCA_947458855.1). Lineage (NCBI taxonomy): Eukaryota > Metazoa > Arthropoda > Insecta > Lepidoptera > Tineidae > Monopis > Monopis laevigella. Next base: position 6,853,971 of record OX381599.1, on the reverse strand, counting down.
CTTTCTGTATTGTTGCGCCGTTGGCGTGGTATCCGGAGGTCGTGTGTTCGATTCTCACTCATGGCAAACATTAGTATTATAAGCAAAGCGCTTAGTTTGTGACAGAGCAATATGTGTAAATTATCCTACATTTATTATATTATTATTTAAGGAAATTCTTCTGGAAGGTATTATGTTAATCTATACTAATATTATAAAGCTGAAGTATTTGTATGTTTGTTTGTTTGTTTGTTTGTTTGTTTGAACGCGCTAATCTCAGGAACTACTGGTTCGAATTGAAAAAATATTTTCGTGTTGGATAATCCATTTATCGAGGAAGGCTATAGGCTATATAACATCACGCTACGACTAATAGGAGCGGAGTAACAAAGAAAAATGTTGCAAAAACGGGGAAAAATTATTCCTTTTGAGAGCGTACGCTGCGTAAACGGTTAACGTTGCGCGGGTCAGCTAGTATATCATATTTGTTATGAAATGTATTTATTATGAGGAACAAGACCGGCAAACAATAATGTCTTCGTTTAACGAAACGCAGGTAACTCTTTTCTACAAAAACAATGGCTAGGTTGGTACCGCGCATGTCTTTAGAAAAAACATTTTTTTATAATACGTCAAATATTATACGCTAAATTAAATCATAGTCATCGGTGATATTTGTCTCACTGAATATCAAAGTTTTCGGTGAGATTCAAAAATCGAACACCAGATTTATCTATTTTTGAATGTCAGCGGATGACTAAATATCACTGAATGATTTTTGAAGTTCATTCATATTTTTAAATCTCTTTGGGTGACTAAAATATCAGAACTATGATATCTATACGAGTGACTCCTACCTACCACTCGTAAATAAAGTCACCGATGACATATAATAATAATAATCAGAGATAATGACAGTTAAGTTTCGTTCCACCATGAAATGTATTATATTTATTATACGCGAAACAACAACGGCAATTTGATCGACAAATAATATTTTTGTAACGAAATGCGTATAGGTACTTGTAGCAATAAATTATTTGTAACTTGGTACCGCACATTACTTTCAAAAATACGACTTGATAAATCGTGATTTCCTAGTCATTACTGATATTTTCTCACTGGTGATATCAAAATCATCGCTGAGATTAAAAAATCTCACCCCTGAAGAATAATATATCAAAATTGGCATTACAATAATTCTAGCGATATCGAATATTATTTGGCTAAAATAGTCAACATTTTAGCAACTTAGAAATTAATAAATTAGCCGAAGTTACCTGACGGCCTCCGTGCTTACGTTATTACGATTACCGTTGTAGGTATTTGGAGTTCATGGGTTCGAATCCCAAAATTATATTAATTCGTTGTTCTGTACAGTTTGCCGTGGTCTGAGTGTTGATAAAATATCACGCCAAATATAGGTATTGTAATTTGGTTCCTGGTGCACATAATACTGCATCCGTTGTAGCCAATGGTATTCTGAGTCTACACCGAACAAGTAGTCAGTTCGTCGCGGTGTTTGAATAGGCTCAATAACCTAACATAAACAGTTTTTCATGGTCTCCAACCTATTTGATAAAGGAAAATAATAATATTATAAAATAAGTAGGTCGCTATTCGGGTGTCATGCGGTCCTTTTATATGGATTCTTTTATACAAATCTTGTTTTGATAATTTTATTATAAACACCACAAAAAAATAATTAGCAAATTAGTGCAGTCGTTCAGTAGCTCTACCACAAGTTTTTGCAAACAGTTTTTACTATAGTCGCTAGAACTTACCAACTAAGATAGGAATCAACCAATAAGAGAGGTTTATTTGAAAAATATAGCGATCCAATTCGTTGATTCCTATCTATAGTTACTAGCGACTAGAGTATAAACTGTCTGCCAAAACTTGTGCTAGAGCTATTAAAGTAAAGACGCTCACATACCTACATTCCGCAATTGTTTCTTATTTATATTGATGGATATAGGTAATATACCTAATTCTGGCAATATTGTTAAGATATATAGAGCCTATATTATATCTTAGATAATATTTGAGTAACTTACTGTTAGGAGATCCAGTTCTGAACATGGCGTTATGTGGCATCCAGGGGAATGCACCAAAAGGCCAAGTTGGTGGCGGTGGACCTTGATACAGCCTCGGCAGCAACGGCTGAGGTACAACCACCCCAGTCCTTGGCTCCTCATCATTATCCTCAGGAGTCCCTGGATTCGAATCCACATCCTCAATATCAACATCGCTTTCGTCTGTCGTTTGATCGGCAGCTGTACTATCAATTTCCTCATTTGGTTCCTGTTCTGTTCTCGAACCTAATAGCGAATCTACGCTGAAAGATATACGTTTATTTCCCCCGCCGGTTTCAGCAGAGCTGTCCGGTTTATCGCCGTCTATAGACGTCTTCATTTCATCTAGCCTCGCACATTGCGTTTTTTCGTTCTAATACGCAATCTTGCGTTTTTATACGCTATAAACGCAACCACATTTTGTTTTTTAGTTCAATTATGCAATTTTCTTATTAGATTATTTCTAATAAAGTTTGTTTATCATTCAACAGCAATATAAAACACAACACGTATTTTTAATAGCTATTAAAAACAGTCACAGTTCCTTTTTCAAAAAACGAAAACACTTGAAATTAACAGTCGGAAGTGTTCGCAGTGCGCGAAATTCGCGTTCGGTGCACTCGTGGAAGCGCGGTGAAAATCGCGTTCTCAATGCGGTCCTCTCGCGAACCGCCTCTCCATCCGCCAGAGGGAGACAGCAACACTGCCACTGGAATTTTAATAAGCGACGCGGAGAAAACGAGACAAAAATACTAGTGTTTATACGACAAACTGAGACATCAAATAGGCGTGGCCCGTCTCGCTCGAATTATTACCAGCTGTGAAATATGCCGTATAAAAAGTGGTTTTATTGAATGATTTTGGCTCTTATTTTCGTTAAGTAAGGTTGGAATTGAGTTAGAAAGATGTAATCAGAAAAGATGTAAAGGAATTGAGGGAAGAGAATTGCACTTACCATTGTATTCTTCGCAAAAGGAGTAAAGTGAAGCGGTGTTTGTAGGCGGAGAGGACTTTACGATTTAATTATTCGCGAATGCGGAGGCATTTTGTACGAACTAATGTCTTATTGTCTCATTAATATCTTTAGTTGTCGCTTTGGGGCCATGTTTGATTTGTTTATGACACGTAGGTAATTCCCTTATTCTGTGGGCTGTAGATTTTCGAGTAACTCGAACGTACCTATGTGAATGGGGCTGGATTGAGATGTTCTCGGTCGGATTTCATTTAGAGTTTAATAGGTAGTAGGTAGGTAGTTTAAATTTATTCGTGTTGTCTAGCCTTGTTTGTTGGTTGGGAACTAGCTCTTTGTATTCGAATAAGTTGCTTCGTTGTATTTAGTTTGTGAATTAGTTGGTTGTTACTTTGTTTTTTTTTTATTTTAGGTTAGGTGGATGCTATCTTGTTTTGAACTAGAAATTAATAATGATTCTGTTACAATTGTTTTAGAGGGTAGGTGTCTTCTTTCGCTAGGCTGACCGAGTGGTTTTGTTACTACCAGATGCAAAATCATGTTTTGGTTTTAGCCTGTGGGTTTACCGGTTTTTAGGATAGTACTGTATCCACTTGCGGTCGGGGTGATAGTGTTCTTTCAGGGTGCGGTTACGAAATGGGCTATAAAGTTGACTTGATGATAAAGCAGTGAGTATATTAAAAAAATATAGGTATTTCTTTTACTTATATAAATCTATCCATGACCCAGCGTTTTTGTATAATTTATAATATATAATTAATAGAATAATAATGATAATTACCATCACGGGTCCCTTTTTAGCTCCCGAGAAGTGTTTAAACGGCTTCAGTGTACCCAGCGGAGGGATTAACCCGACCTTATTCCACCGATGGTATTCGGAGGTAACACCAACAAGTGGCGAGCTTGTTGCGGTGTTTATGATGGTATAGCCTCGTTGTATAAAGCGGTCACCCATCACAGGTCCGGAATTGTTGTTATCTGCTTAACGTTGTTATCAGATGCACAGTGACTAAACCACTAGGCTGGAGCCGTAGAATAATTTATAAATATACATAGGTTTACTCGTAATTCATAGTCTAAGAATCGCACACGTTGTACTAAGTCGTTTAAACTACATTTAGTTCAATCAAATCCCAATAGAACCCAAATCATATTTAATTTGTCAACATACAGATGCAAAAACCGTCGAGTGACCTAGTCTGTGGATTCACCGTTTTTCTGGAGACTGCATCGATTTGTTGGCGAGGTGGTAATCTCCTTTCATGGGGCGATTGACTTGACTATAAAGCACCGAGGATATTAAAATAGACTGGTAATGTAAAACATCTTTGTCGCCGCACATTTCGTAACCGCATAATTTAGCCGACATAGTAGAAACAATCAATATAGTTACCTAAACGACAATAAATTAATCGACCCCATTCATGGACTTTGTAGGTCTGCTTACCATCAGGTAGATAATAGTCACACGCCGTGCCCCAATAATATATATATATATATAAGAAAAAACTTTAATCATTACTCGCTTCATAATATCTAAAAACACGCTGTTTTTTAGGACATTATTATATGGGAGATTGGTTAGTAGAATATTAAATATAATATTATTTATAATGCGATTAGACTAAAGGTAAGTTAATTTAAGGACAATTATTAATTACGCTCGCTCGCCTTTCTGAGATTTTTAAAGCCTGTAAAACAATTCGCAATTCGCGTGCGAACGAAGTTCGCGCTATCACCCGATTTCGCGTGATTTAGCTGGTTTAAGGCAAACAATCAAATAAGTAAATTTATTAGAATTGGTGTTTTTAAAGCCTGCAAAACAATTCGCAATTCGCGTGCGAGCGAAGTTCGTGCAATTGTTCGATTACACGCACTAACTTCGTTACTTGGTTTAAGGCAAACAATGATATAAGTAAATTTATTAGAATTGATGTTTATTCCAAACAATTGCCAGCAAAATTAAATATCGCTGTATGTATCACAAGATACAGTAACAGCATTGTTAATCTCTTTGAGTGCGTCAAACGTTAAAAGTGGGATAATAGGCACCACCCTTGTATCCAATTAACGCTATTTAATCGTACTGAGAGATTAAACTACCCTTTGTTTATTTTGAAAAGCGGTGCGTACTTAAGCCGCTTCTATTTTGCGATACATTGCCGCTTTTTTTATTCCTATTGCGAAATTTAAAGGAATAAAAAAAAACTATATTAATATCTGGGTGCGATTTTTGAATGTCAATATGACTTTGATATCATCAGTGACAAAAATATCACCGATGACCAGGATATCTCAAAGGTTGTATTTTTGTCATTATGTGCCAACTTATAAATAAATTCTCATTGACAAAAGCTACTCGTAATTGCGTTTATTTATACGAATAACATATTGTTTGTCGATCTTGTTTCTCATAATAATTGACTATGGTGCTAAAAGCTCAATGGTGGAACGGAACTAACATACATTGTCTGTGATGATTATTATTTGTCACCGGTGACTTTATTTATGACTGGTATAGGATGATCTCGCATTGATATCATAGGTATGATATATATTTAGATTTATATTTTAGTCACCCAATGAGATTCAAATTTATAAATCGATGACTATTTTGACATTTCAGTGATATTTAGTCATCCGCTGATATTAAAAAATCGCACCCCTGTGGTTTAGTATGTCTCTTTTATTTTCTAAATTTATATTTTAGTCTGTGAATTCATCAGTTTTCAGAAGACTACTGCACCGATTTCTTGTCGATGTGGTATTCTGCAACAGCAGCTGTTTATTTGCCGATAAAGCCTATTAATATTACTTGTAATGCACTAATAATGATGTTTGGATAGGATCAATAACTCATCTATAAACAGTTTCACAACTTGATATAGTGAAACTGAGAGCGACAACTTAACATGCTCTCTGAGGCACTATAGTGGTGTTGTTAAACAAATTTACCTACATGCATTTTTAGATTAAAACTCATTGGTACCTACAGTACCTACACTCATTGGTACCTACGGTTTGAATCAGGGACCTAAGTGTTTTTAAGTTAAAGGTCTCCAACTCGGCCACCACGTATAAACAATATTATAATGATTAATACGTTATATTGGATTTCATATTTATTTTATTAATATATTATTTAAATTATATATTTTTATTTGCAGTAGCTGCTTTATTATTTTTCACAGGTCATTGAATAAGATACATAAATAAAACACATAATAATAGTAATACTTTTGCTATATTTCGACTTATTAGGGCGTCTTCGGGCAACAATATTTACAAAATACTCTAGGTAGATATAGGTAGGTGACATATTTTTTTTAAATTGATTATAAAAAAATTAAAAAAAAAAAAATGCATGGAACATTTTTTTTTATTTGTAAGTAATTAAGTGTGTGAGTGAGTGAAAAGTGTATAAGTGATTGAATATATAGGTGGATGAGTGAGTGTGTTTAAGTGAATGACCGATCAATGTTGAATGTTTAGGCTTGTAGTGTGCGCCAAATGTCCAGATGAAAGTTGATTCCCAATTTTTTAGCTGCATTTCGTTTAATGATGATGGGAAAGATTTAATGATACAGACGGTGTAACTGTCATTAATATAATAATACAGTGCCCAAGACCGCGAATGGTATTCGGTGGTATAACCTCGTTGTTTGAAGCGGTAGCCCTTAGGCCTTGTTGTCATCTGCTTAACCTTGTTTTCAGTAGCCCTAGTGTGAGTTTTTTTAACGTTTACCTTCACGTTAACTATACTACCGCGTTAACATTTTCACCAATCACACGACCGCATTTCTAGTTCTCAAAATTTCCGCTTGGAGCGCTGAACCAATTCCCATACAAATTTTAGTTAACTTAAACGCAAAGTAATAGTTAGAAAACTCACACTAGGGGCACAGTTGCGCACAGCAGGGTTATTACGCGTCTTAAGTTCGCTCACACGTCAATCCTTATTACGTAATTATCTAAGATTTTTTGGAGCCATTGTTAAGAAGCCAAGCTAGATCTACGTCAGAATGACGTCATAACGATTGGCGTGCGAGCGAACTTAAGACGCGTAATCACCCTGCAGGTGACTTAACCACTAAGCTGGGGCTGCTTTTTAAAAATAATTATTTAATATACATTACGCGCAATGTATAGAAAATTAATATAATTATAAGCTTGCAGGTTTATAATAGAGGGGTAATAATGCATACCGTACAACCAATGGATTATAGGTTTGATGCCGTAAACGACGTCGTTGGATGATCTATTTTAGAATAATTGAATTATATTGAATGTTTGTCATGATTATGTTTGAATGCCTTGGTATTTATTTTGATTCTATAAATAGGTAGTTATTTATCTATTCTATACTTATAATATAATAAAGAGGTAAAGTTTGTGAGGTTGTAGGGGGTAATCTCTGCATGGATCTACTGAACCGATTTTGAAAATTCTTTTAGTGTTGGATAGCCCATTTATCTAGGAAGGCTGTAGGCTATATAAAATCACGCTACGACCAATAGGGGCGGAGCATCAATGAAAAATGTTGGGAAAACGGGGTAAATTTAGTCCTTTTGAGAGCTTCCGTTGCGTGCGCAGACGGGTTCGCTAGATTTTACATATGGTGACTTTGCAAGGTTATACTTTGGGTTTATATGAGGCTTAACAGATCAAATCCATGAAAAAAAAATTGGCTTCCCCAATAAGCCTTTTCAATATTATTCATTTATTTATTTTAAATTCTTTATTGCACAAAATTGTACATAGGCGAGCTTAATGCATTAGGCATTTTCTACCAGCTAACCTTTGAGAGAGTGAAATATGCTTAGGGTGCGAAACTACATTACTATACTAGTTTATACAATTTTTTTATACTAGTTTGTATAGAGAAGAAGTTTGATTTGATGAGTAAAACCTCATATTAGCCCAAAGTACAACCTTTCAACGTCACATGCATATCAATGAATTAGGTACTGATTGAGAGTCGTACCTATATATAAATGAGTAGTGGTACTCAATTATATTTATAGGTAGGTACTAATTTATACACATCGTTTTAAAAAATTGCCTTTGTCCTATTGCAGGTCTTCGTCTATCTTTGTTCCAAAGTTCATGCAAATTCGTTTTTACGTAATAGGCTATTTGACTACATTAAAAATATACTATAAATTGTGGTCATCCTATGAGACAATGGCGTAAAAAAACATATTCCACTTTATTTTAAACTAAATTATGTATATCTTTTGTAGATTACACGAAATAAAATTGAATATTGTTTACAATTTTATTTATAACAAAAACATCTTTGATTGGTTGATGACTGGTGACGTCACACACGAGTAAACAAAATAATACACACATTATAAATCATGTGGATGAAAAAATAGAGTATTATATATAGGAGATTATTTAATCTGTGCTTGTTTGTTTACTTGCGTGTGACGTCACACTTGACATAGACTGTGAAACAGCGTTTTTAGCGCCATTGTGGAAATTCAAACTAAAACATTGATTTTTATTATTAATAAAGTAGGCATCCCAGAAATATCAATGTAGTGTGCTTATTATGTAATGAAAAATCATATAAAACGAGTTTCAAAAAGGAGTCAAATACCCTATTGAGTAAAAAAAAACTTATTAATCAGCCATATGTAAGTGGACCGGAACGGGACCCACTTATGAAAAACATTATTGGTATATTTTCCTGTACAGTTTGTCATGGCCTGGGTGTTTATAAAACATAACGTGTGTTATATCGTTGCTTCTGGTACACATAATACAAGCCTAGAGCTTAGTTTGTGGCCAGAGTAATATTGTCCTATATAGTAATTTTAATTACCTAGTGTTGAGATTTTTTTTCAGACTATAATGGACAATTGCTTAAATGAAAAAAAAACACAAAACTTCGGATTTTTATCCGGGACATAAAAAAAAAGAGATTTCTGATGAACGGGTAGTTCAAAAACATATTTTAATTTAAAACGTTAAAACGTTAATTTTAAACGTAATTATTTACTATTTAATAAGCAAATTTCGTACGAACGTTGCGTATGAATACTTGTCAGCCGTAGCACGATTGACTTAGCAATAACAAATCTAGCACGGTTAAAATACGAGTCAGTCCTGGCGGGACATTTAAAATTACGCCCGAAACCGGGAGGAAACGCTTGAAATACTACTCCGTACCTTCTTTATCTACCCACCCCAAAGTTTAAGCGTTAAACTTAATGATAATGTAAGCAATATACCATTTATCTCGCTAACTGAATTAATGTACACCCTATTATAGACTGAATGGCAAGTAGTAACATCGAAAGTAAACGATATCGAATTGATTTGAAAAGTGATTTCTCCTCTATAGGGGAATTAGGTGAGCTTAGAACATTAATAGATAGATAGTTTATTATTTTATTGATATGTAGAAAATTATAGCCTTTATTCAGATAATTAAACATAATAATACACGCAACAATCATAATAAAAGCAACAAGCTCGCCACTTGTTAGGTGTTGCCTCCGAATACCATCGGCGAAATGAGGACGGGTTAATCCCTCCGCTGGGTACACTGAGGCCGTTTAAACGGTTCCCGGGAGCCAAATAGGCACCGTGATGGTATATATATATATATATATATATATATATTAAACATAATTTGTTTTTTTTAAGTGTCATCAGCTTCCGTAGCTGTCTATCTGTCGATATAGGCATCCTCTAGCCTTCTCCATTCCTTTCTGTCCTGCTGCTGTTATTTCATCATGCTACCTCTCCCTTTCTTCTTTTTTCTAGCCGTGGATACCATGTTGTTATTACTTTGCTCCATTTTTCAGTTGCTCTTACTATATGATCTGCCTATCTACATTTAAGTTATCCCTATATAACCTAACCACCTAGTCTTAAACTGGTTGGTTATGTAGTGTGTGTTCGGTTGGGTTGTTTTTTTTTTTCTCCTGCAAGGACAATAGTTTAATAGTTTGTTTGCGATTTGTTTATTTTGTATTATATTCTCAACATTTGTCTGTGGGAGGAATGGCGACCTGGCCAAGTGCACACTTTTTATAAATGCCTGTAAAGGTTTACATGAAATAAATATTTTTGACTTTGACTTGACTAATTTTTGATTATTATGTCTTCTACCTTTGTAGAGTTTCTAATGATGGTATGTTTAGTTTTGTCTATTTTTCTTTTACCCATCATGGTCCTTTCCATACTGCGTTGAGTTGATTATTGCTTCTGCAGATTGCCATTAGTTAGACCATGTTTGGCATCCATACGTAAGAATAGGCAGAAAGCATGTATCATGCATTTTCTTGTCTTTCATGTTGTTTTTATGTTATTTTATTTATAAAGCACACAAAACAAATAACAATCAAATACAGTTTGTTTACATAGTAAAAATAGCTTAGCCTAAATTGTCATCCAAAAATGTGTACATAGCATGATCGACGTTTATACATCATTAATTATTTTAACAAATATTTTCCTATCTCTACCAATATTGTTCCCATGCTTTACATATTCTGGTATCAATTGTTGTGTTTTTGGTGCGATTACTTGACCCAGGTATACATATTCATCTACATACTGTATTGCAGTGTCATACAATATTATGGTATAATTTGTCATTTCTTCATTCATTCTTTCATTGATGGTCAGCACTACCTCTTTGCTATTTTTATCCACCAGATCTTTAATCATTTCCTCGAGTTCTTGGGAAGTCCTTGCAAACAAGATTATATGTAGGAAAATAACTTTACTTCAATTTCAATAAGACATTATTACTAAAAGCTTAAAATAAAAAAAAAGTATGTACCATAGCTGCGATTTGTCATAGCATTTGTTATCTCTCCATTCATGGTCAGCCCAACCTCTTTGCTATTTTTGTCCACCAGATCTTTTAAATTTTCCTTTAGTTCTTGGGAAGTCCTTGCAAACAAGCCTATATGTAGGAAATTAACTTTAATTCAATTGCGTCGTAATAGAATAACAATCGCTTTTTATTTGTTTTTTTTTTCGTATTCTGTTAACCGATCGCGATATAAAACTGTCAAAAATAGCGTTTTGGTTCTATTGTGATGCAATTATATACAATTTGTAAATACCTATTACTTACTTTAATTTAATAGAATTAAGGTCCTGATATTGTATTCTGAGTCTATACCGAATAAGTGGTCAGCTTATCGTAATGTTTGTATATGTAGTAAATAATCCATACATAAACAGTTTCATAGTTATAGTGAAACAGCGACCAAGTGGCTAGCTCGTAGCACAAGTTGGTATATTGAAACTGGGACCGACAGCTAAACGTGATCTCCGAGGCACTATAGTGGTGTTGTTAAACAAATGTATATAAATTATTAGATTAAGAACTAATTACACCGGGGTTTGAACCAGGGACGTGTTTTTAAGTCTGAGGACTAACCAACTCGGCCACGACGTTTCCACATTTTTATATAGATACGATATATTACTTCTTACATAGCGTCTTCAGTCGACTAAATACGTAATATAATAAATACCTACTTTCTAACAACATATAGGTACTTGATGTTTTTTGTCACGGTGATAAAAATTTTATATTGTGTTCTATGATGAAAATAATGAAACACATATTCTTTCCTTTTACAGTGTCGCATATACAAAAGCATAAAGATAAATAACTTAAAGTACAAAAAAGATCTACAAATCACGTTAACTTTCATACTAAACTCACGAATTAAAGCCTATCACTTATCTAATTGTGTTTTACTTGTTAGATACGAAGACTTATTATGTATTTGTAGGAGTAATTTTAAGCATATAGACGTTTGTTCATATAAAAATAAATTTTTCGGACTTTTTTTTGAAAAAAATATTTACCTACCTTTTTTATTTTAAAAATGGGTTCTAACAGTGATACTGGAGGCATCAGAAAAAAAGAAAAATCATTGTTAACAAATACGCAGTATATAAATAAGAGTTCAACGCGCAACCTAAACTAAAAAATAATATCTTCGTACAATTTTGCGCGTTCTAGTGATACTTATATTTCTATAGGGTAAGCAGGGTTACCCCTGTTGTAACTAAGCCAAATAGTAGGGGCGCTATGATGACACAATATAGTAACGGAGGGGACACTTTAAAACGGTTATCTGTTTCCTTTATATGTGTTATCTATTCTTAGGGGATGAAGTTTGTGATAGAAATAATAAGTTATCGTTTTACACTTACTTTTTTGATTGAATTGATGGTGTGGTGTGAAAAAATAAACCGGGAGATTTAGGGTTGTGTTTTGTTTAAAAAAAAAACACTTACAGAAAACCTTAATAAATGGCAACCATCGTTATAAAACAATTTCTGCCAGTGTCAAGTTTGGACGAACACTAAAGGGCTTAGCATAATCACATCAATAGTTTGACAGTCGATAAAATAAAATGAAGTTTATGAATGAACATTCGTTATAAAATCGATACGTATCGCTTTTTCGATTTATCGAGCCTATCTATGCTGTTGAGCTAAGGCCCAATCACGTGATACAATAATGGGACGGCGGCCATTATTGCAACATAAAGCGGAGTTTAGCGAAAACAACACCCTAAACAGACTTTTAAAGTCTGTTGTTTTTAGTTTAAATTAAGTTTTTCATATTTATATTTCTCTCGAGAGTTGTACATACTTAATAGGTATATTATAGCTTAAACTTAGACTCCTGGGGGGTAACCACCGACTCCGATACCGTGAGTTCTCGTTCGAGTTGAGATCAAAAATAACGTCATTTCATACAAATGATATTTCCAAAGTTCATTTTTTTTTTTTTTGTAATTAATTAGGTACCGGAACTAGTTATGGAGTGGTCAATTCAAACAACGGTGTTTCACATTTCGTAGTACCAAAAACACCGTTCTCGATCTCAACTTGAACGAGATCTCACGGTATCGGATTCGGTGGTTACCCTGCTGGTTCAATACCTGGGGCCTATTTCATAAACGTGACAATTGTAATTTACCATGACAATTTATAATACATTGCTTGGTTTAGTTGAAATTATTTACTTAGAACTATCTAAACCAAGCAATGTACTATGAATTGTCATGGTAAATTACAATTGTCACGTTTATGAAATAGGCCCCTGATGTGTACTAATAATAATGACAATAATATGAGTGTTTTTAATTTAAAAAATGTATGTACCTATAATTGTTAAACAACACCACTATAGTGCCTCGGATGTAGTCTCAGTTTTACTATACCTTGTAAAACTATTCAAGATGGATTATTGAGTCTATCCAAACATCGCGACCAGCTAGCCACTAGTTCGGTGTTCATACCACCTGCTACGACTAGGTGGGATTAAAATCCCCTCCGCTTGGTACCCTGTTTTTCTATTTTTCCACTGGGGTAGAAAGGCAAGCCTTTCGAACAGACAACCATAAAGCCATCATCTTTATAGGTGATACGAAGGTCACTGGGTCAGCTAATAAAAAATAAATATCATCACGGGTGCCTATTTGGCTCCCGAGAACCGTTTAAACAGCCTCAGGGTCCCAGCGGAGGGATTATCCCATCCTCATTTCGCCGATGGTATTCGGAGGCAACACCTAACAAGTGGCGAGCTTGTTGCGGTGTTTATGATTAAATAGCCTCGTTGTATAAAGCGGTCACCCATCCCAGGCCGGCTTTGTTGTCATCTGCTTAACCTAGTTATCAGTTGCGCAGTGACTTAACCACTAGGCTGGGGCCGCGTTGGTTAGACCTTGGACTTAAAAGCACTTTGGTCCCTGGTTCGAATCTCGGTATGTACCACAGAGTTTTTAATTAAAAAAAATATGTACATTTATTTGACAATACCACTATAGTGCCTCGGAGAGCACGTTAAGCTGTCGGTCCCGGTTTCACTATACCAACTTGTGAAACAGTTCAAGATGGATTATTGAGTCTATCCAAACATCGCGACGAGCTAGCCACTTGATCGGGGTAGAATCATACCATCGGCTACGACGAGCGGATGGGATTAAAATCCCGTCCGCTGGGATTTTATATTATTTATTTTTTCGTGTAAAATTTTTTATATTGTTTTTCTATTTTTCTAACGGGGTGAAAAGACAAGGAAGGACCTTTCGAACACACAACCATAAAGTCATCATCACTGAGTCAGCTAATCTATAATGTCACTGGAATTACTTCTCAAGAAGTCTCAAACTCTTAAATTGAAGGACCTTATAAGAAAAATTAAAGCGGTAAAAATAATATGAAGTATTAAACCCTCATATTTCCTTACAAATCTAGCTATAAACCAAAAAGATAAGGCAATGGGGCAATAAAAAAAAAAGATTCGACCTTAATACGATTTTCAAGTGTTGATCACACCGCCAGCGTTAACCGAAAATTTATTCAGGAATAATACGACAAACGGGCAATCTTTTAAAATAACGACTTTCATATTCGGAGTAGACATCTTAGAGGAGATGAGGGAATATTTTTTTTAATAAAAATCGCGGGCAAAGATAATAAGTTTCGTTGAATGTCGCCCTCTAGCGGCGCCCATTACTCCGCGCGAAATGAGTTTTCATTTAGTTACTTTTTTCAGGGATATAGGGGGTGGTCTCTGGGATTTTTTTCAGGTGTTTCAGTTTTTTTTTATTAAGTTACTTCAATCGAATCATGATACAATCGCACACTCTATTTTATGACCGATTTCCCATACTAAATACATTTACTGAGGCTCTACCACGGGTTTGGCTTATATCAACGTAACGTATTTGTATACGTATACGTGAGCAACAACCAATAGGGCCGCTTTATTTTTGGTAACAGGATTGAATAAAGCGATCCTATTGGTTGTTGCAACTCGGTAACTTCAGAATGAAATTGCAAGTAGGTACCGTTATAACAAAAAATATGCTGAAATTTTTTAAAGAGCCAGAATTGGCTACTGAATCGATAGTTCAGGGGTCTTAGAGAAAATGCAGGCATATTTTCTCTAAGGACCCAGGCCTGCCTAGATTATTTTCTGGGCTACTGGTCTAATGTGAAACATGCCGTAAATATTTATTATAAATTTGAAAGGTTGTACTTTTCCCATGAACCATGTGTCAGAAATAAAAATTAATAATGTTAAAATGACCAATTTGTATGGGGAAGCAAAAATAAAATTTCATTTGCGACACATAGCCTAAAGTAGGTACAACTTTAAAAGTCACGATATATTTTAAAAAAAATCCCAAACACCCTGTACCTGGAAGAGAGGCGACCATAGGAAAATGGTAAAGTAATAAAACGTGCCACGATTCTCGTATTCTCGTAAAAACATTCCACAATTGCGACAGTTTAAAATCCTTTGTAATAATAAAGCGTTTGGGCCTTTTTTAATTATTTTGTTTTTAAATATTCTATACACTCATAAACTTTTATTTTTAGCTAGCTGACCCGGTGAACTTTATTTCACCTACTAAGATGACGGCTTTCCGACGATATGTTAATAAATAGTAACTAATATAACATTATGGCTCTATGGTGGAAAGATCTTTACATTCTCACAACTGTTAGAAGAACAAAAATACTGACAGATGGCCGATCAAAATAAACAATCGGGAAGTGTACCGTCATTTTATATATAAATTTATTTTATACATTTTTTTTATTTCTATTTACACGACCGCATTTCTAGTTTTCAAAATTTCCGCTTGGAGCGCTGAACTATTTCCCATACAAATTTTAGTTAACTCAAACGCAAAGTAATAGTTAGAAAACTTACACTAGGGGTACAGTTGATGATGGTTATATCGAATATTGAAAGAGGTACGTTAAGATAGTTCGATCATGTTGAACGTATGGAATTATCCATTGGCCTTGTTTATCTAACATTATAAAAAAAAAAAAAAAAATTATTAAATTTATTTATTTATTTTATTCATTTTTTATTTGTATTTGTTTTGTGTATGAATGGTGTTTTGAAATGTTTTTGTTTTTTGTGTATTCAATATATAACATGAAAGCTCGTGACTCTCTTCGAGAAATCTTTCCTATGATTGATGTATTGACATCTCAATATATTTATGAGAATTTATTGTACGTAAGGGAAAACTTAAATATGTTTAGTAAAAATAGCGATAGACTTATGAAACATAGATAAAATCGATATACCAAAGTTTAGACTGCAAAAAACTAATAAATGTTTCGTCATTAACAGTATAAGGTTATTTAATAAATTACCTAAAAGCATTATAGATCTGAGTGTAATAAAGTTTATGAATTGTATAAAACACATGAATGATTGACAGGAATCAGCTAACCGCCTAGTCTTACACTACTTGGTTATGTAGTGTGTGTTCGGTTCGGTAGTATTTTTAATATTATTATTTCCATTCCATCGCGTTTAAATTCTAAATCTGATATCGAAGTTTAATACATATTTGTCGTTCTTTTGTTAATGAATAACTGCCTAACCAAACGCACTCTAAGACCTCATTGTTAAACTTTATTTTTTTTGACTATTCATAAATATCTGTAAAGATTTACATGAAATAAATGATTTGATTTGTTTCATAATTTGTGGATGCTATTTTGGTTTTTGAGATGATTGTTAATTTGATTGTATTCTGTATGTATCCCTAATAACAATTAAATAAATAAAAATAAATACTTTTAACAACGACAGGGGAAACAAATATATTAAGTACAGATAAATATAGTAATAATAATATGTAAGACAAATTAAACATATTGCTCTGGTCACAAACTATGCTTGTACTATTTGTACCAGAAGCAACGATATAATACATATTTTATAAAATCCCAGACCAGTTTGTCGTGGTCTGGGTACAGAAAAAACGTACAATTTTTTCGCCGTAGGTGGGAATTGACCCCACGACCCCGGATACAACGCCAAAGGCGCAACCACTAGTCTACAGATGATGATGGTTATACGTTGAAAGAGGTACGTTAAAAAGGTTCGATCATTCATCCATAAATAAAATAAATATATTATGAAGTAAAAATAGAGAATATTAGATTACGTACCCGACCAAGGCGCATCTTTACAGATCAAATTCAAAATGTCTGTAAAAATGGACCAGTACGAAGTATAAAAAAAACTGACGCGCCCACTGAGAAAAATATACCCAAGTTTTTAATATGAAATCAGCGCCCGCTACGCGTAATACCTCTTAAAAAACGACTAGGCGTCCGAACCAATAATTCATCCGTATTCCTTTCTTGCATAAGCATTCTAATATATCATTTCTCATCCTGTTAAAATCGAATCGAAATGAAATTAATAGTCCGAGTCACACGTTAGTAGGAAAGTTTCGGTAAAAGTTGACCGGCATGAAATGATTTGCATGTAAGACATCGTGATAACTTATCGTTGCAACATTTAACATGAAGAGTTGTGATATTTTCCCACTACAAGCGCCTCGTAGTATCGTGATAGAAAAGGCATTAGTTAGTTTAACGACATTGCATTCGTAAAGACCGATCTTATCGGTGTAAAACTTAAAATTTATCGATTAACCGACGATTTTCAATTACATCAAATATCCATTTTTCTCAGTGCCTGTATGAATCGGTGCATAGATGTGGAGGAAGCTATAGAAGTATGTAGAGACTGTGCGAACCGCTTTTTTTTAGCTTTTTATTAGAGCACGGCATGTGGCTTTGTATCTACCTGGTGGTGAGCAGACCTAAAGTCCATGTATGGGGTCGATCAATAATTGTTATTAAACAACATTGATCGCTCCAACTATTCCGGCTAAATGATGCGATTACGAAATGGACGGTAACACCTCTGTTATCCTCGCTGCCTTATCGTTAATTCAACCACCCGTTTCGTAGCCGCACCCAGAAATAAGACTACTACCTCGACAATAAATCGATGCAGTAGTCTCCTAAACCGATGAACCCACAGACTAAACATGAAAAATGAATTCTCAAAGTGCAGAGTATCGAACCTGAACTTTGCGTTTAATTTAACGACCAAGGTTATTGTGAAGACTAGGAATCAAACCCAGGACCTTTGTTAACAATTAACAGCGCAACCAATACACCATTTATAACAACTTATTCGGGTAACAAAATCTAAACGAGTTTTATTCAACTGTAATAATAAAAGGTTGTAAATTATAAACGAATCGTTTATAGGTGTAGAATTTGGGGACAGAAATAATTTAGGGGGAGGCGAGAATGGGGGAAGAAATGGGAGGCTGGGGGAGGGTGTCACCTAGTCACCCCTCTTTACTGCGGAGCATTTGGGGACTAGTAAAAAATATATTATAGATGCCTTATGGGATTAAAATTGGTTACTACGATTTAATATATGTATTTTTAATGTTATTAATAATACAAAAATAGTTAGTAGGTACAGCAAAAAAAAAAAAACAGCGAAGTTGTAATATTGGAATTACGATTGTATATGCCTCAAGACAGCTGCAGAGCCCTTAGGGGCTGGTGGGCAATTCTCGCGCTTTCGACATTCTTCTCGATTTGAGATTTTTAAACAAAAAATGACTAAATATCTCATTTTTCGTTCAATATTTATTTATTTATTATTTATTAATTCATATTTATCATTTATTTCGTTTAATGTTCGATATTTTTTAACGAAAAATAGCATATTTAGTAATTTTTCGTTTAAGAATCTCGAATCGAGATGAATGTCGAAAGCGCGAGAATTGCCCACCTTAAGAGATAAATGTACGCCACTTCGCACTACCTATATGTTTGTGACCAACAATTCAAACATGAGAGAGCCCAATGTTCTTAGCTATCCATGGCTTCACCGTGCGGGTGTCGGGTCCATCGCGTGGTTGGAAGGCAGGGGAATGAACTGCAGCGTTTCCGGACTTGAGACCGCGAAGTAGAGTTAAAGGCCTTTTGAACTCTCACCTGCACTGTGATCACTACCCTCTCTACTCAACCAAATACCTACTAAATCCTGTTAGCGTCATCTTGGACAC
Source organism: Monopis laevigella (assembly GCA_947458855.1). Taxonomy (NCBI): domain Eukaryota; kingdom Metazoa; phylum Arthropoda; class Insecta; order Lepidoptera; family Tineidae; genus Monopis; species Monopis laevigella. Next base: position 6,835,024 of record OX381599.1, on the reverse strand, counting down.
ACGTATAAATTAACACATTTAGACGAAAATTCGTTCAGATTCAGAGTCGTTATACGAATTCAATTATTTTTGCGCAATTGTCGCCCTCCCTTTCTGTAAATGAGAAAAATGAAGGACCTAAATTATTTTCAAATTACCCTCGTTTAGGGCTCCCTTTTACTGTATCATTAGTTTTTATATACGTGGTGGCCGAGTTGGTTAGACCTTGGACTTAAAAACACTTAAGTCCATGGTTCGAATCCCGGTGTGTACCAATGAGTTTTAATTAAAAATGTTATGTACATTTGTTTGACAACACCACTATAGTGCCTCGGAGAGCACGTTAAGCTGTCGGTCCCGGTTTCACTATACCAACTTGTGGAAACTGTTTATAGAGATGGGTTATTGAGTCTTTTCAAAACATCACGACGAGCTAGCCACTTGTTCGGTGTAGACTCATACCATCGGCTACGACGAGGTGGGATTAAAACCCCTCCGCTGGGTACCCTGGGGCCATCTAGGCGGTCTCGGGCGCCGTAAGGCACCCGTGATGATATGTATATGTATGTATTTTTTTTTTTTTAACATTTACATTTACTTTATTAGGAGGAAGAGGACTATGGACGAACAATTTTCTTTTTAATAATGTACAGTGTTCTACTTTTGATCAGTTAGCAGTTTAGCACCATAATACGGCCATACGGCGCGGCGTACCTTAAAAACCTCATTGGTACACATCGGGGTTTGAACCAGGGACCTAAGGTCTAATCAACTCGGCCACCACGTATAGGTATACACGCCAGTTAACACCAGATTTTTTTTTAAATGGAGCATGGCATATGCCTTTGTCTCTATCTGGTGACAAGACCCTACAAAACCCATGAATAAATCAATACATTGTTGTTTAACAGCATTGATCGGTCCCACTATGTCAGCTAAATTATGCGGTTATGAGATGGGCGGCGACAAATACGAATTTGCATTACGACGAGTCTACTTTGGTAGTCTCGCTGCTTTATCGACAAATTAACTTCCCGTTTCATAGACGCACCCTAAAAGGTGACTACCATATCGGCACGAAATCGAATAATATAGTCTCCTGCCTGACTGATCTACAGACTAAAACCGAAACATGACTAGGTCACTTGACGGTTTTTGCATCTATATGAGCAAACGAGTAACGATACCGGTCAGTCGGTCTAGCGAGTTATAGAGTCCTTCTTTTCCCACCCAAATATATAATTTAATAATTATTCAAAATTTCAAGTAAATCGGAGCAGTAGTTTCCGAAATATTCATGTGGACAGACAGACAGATAGACACCTCAGCATCACCAAACGAGTTCCTTTTTAGTTTTATTTTCGGAACCCTCGAAATAATAGTACCTAAGTTATTTTTTTAAAAACATTCAGTAGTTAACCATCATTTATTATTGTAAGGGGTTAAACTAAAGAAAATAATATTTTATAATCCTATAAAACCTTTTCAAGTCACTTTTATTAAAGATCCTTATGAATAGAGATCCTTATAAAAAAAGGTGTGAATAAAAAAAAACGGTTAACATCTCGCCGATTCCAGATGGCATTTAAAAAAAGATCTCATAATTTTATTACCATTTAATACCATAAATAATTTGATTAGTCTCGTATTTATCAAAATAAAACCATCGCTTGGAAAAATGTCATTCAAATCATTCATTTCATTCATTCTTATTGAGAATGTTCATTCATTTATTCTAACCTAAAAAATGGTTAGAAGATGTATGATGAAATGTAACCGACAGCCGTTTTAAGCCACTAATGTTATCGAAATATCTTTTATAATAAAAGAAATACTAGAAAAAATATTATTTTATTGTTGTTTACGACTTACTCTACGGTGCGTTCCGAAAATGTTCTTTGTATGTTCCAATTTTGATATGAAAGAACGGATTCTTGTGAACAGACAAAAGAGTTTTTGCACGTGTTTTTGAGCACGCGTTTGGTCCTATAAATTTTAATTCTATGAAGATGTTATCTTTTTTTTTTCGGTCGTTTATTTATTTTTTGGAACTAACTTTTAAATACGAGTATTTATAAGTTCTCACGAAAAAATACTTAATTTCGTTTCTTTTAATTCCCTGTTTAAACTCCAAAATTACAAATTATAATTTTGTTTGCTCATTAAAACTGTATCCGATAATTCAAAATTGGAACGCTTTTCAAACAAGACCACACAAGTAGACTCCTTAACAGTTACAGGTGTTAATGCAAAAGGAACACAAACGTTCCATTTTTGAAATTCAAACATTCAAACTTGAGTTTACGACGCCATAATCTCTGAAAAACTCATTGGCGCCTAGTTTTTGGGGTGCCGTACCATAAAGTGAAAAGATACAAAAGTTGTCAAAATGCGTTTTTGTACCTACTGTCACAGAAGAAATAATAGTACAAGTACTACTGTTTAAAATATCTTAGAAACCATTTGTTGTATTCAAATTTGGAATATAAAAAAAAATGTTGTTTTTTTTTGTCTTTTATCTATGACTAGGAATCCTGGAATAAAAAGTACTTACATAATATACATACATACGGGTGCCTTGCGGCGCCCGAGATCGCCTAGACGGCCCCCGGGTTCCCAGCGGAGGGGTTTCAATGCCACCTCGTCGTAGCCGATGGTATGAGTCTACACCGAGCAAATGGCTAGCTCGTCGCGATGTTTTGAACAGACTCAATAACCCATCTATAAACAGTTTGAAAGTCCCAGTTTCACTATACCACAAGTTGGTATAGTGAAACTGGGACCGATAGCTTAACGTGCTCTCCGAGGCACTATAGTGGTGTTGTCAAACAAATGTACATATTTTTTTTAATTAAAAACTCATTGGTACACACCGGGATTCGTGTTTTTAAGTCCAAGGTCTAACCAACTCGGCCACTACGTACTACGTATACAATGAAAAGTACCTACATAATATATAAATAAAAAATACCATACTATGTGCAATTTCGTGGTCAACTCTATATTGAAATAAAAGAACCTATTTTTAATAAGATACGGGTTCTCAGAATTTCAAAAACAGATCGGTTTTTAAAGATTTTTTCCTTAAAAACATCGAATATTAAACCTATAGGTAATTATAATAATTAACACAAAAATTAATTGTTTTGACCACTTAAAAATAAAATCGGAACCATCCACCAACAATGTTCGACGCACTTGTCCTTCTTTTGTTGTAAAATTTAAACTTGTTAAGGTTGTCCGTTTTTGTTCGAAAATTATACACTTTTATAAAAAAAAAAAATTAAGTAGGTAAGTATATTTACAGTGCGTAAGTGATGTGCTTTAAGCGGTTTAACATCCGTTTGTTTGTTTCTAAAGCTATGTACACACCCTTCAATAAACACCACTTCGTGATTTTATTTAGGTGCGTAAAATAAATCGGTCCTTTACAAATCTTACGAAGCTTCGGCAGTTTACAAAAACTGTTGATGATTAAAAAAAAAACATTTAGGAAGCAATTTAAGGTTATTTTTCCACTTTGCCACTGGCTAATGCTAATTTATTAAATGTACATAAATTTTTAGATTAAAAACTCATTGGTTCACACCTGGGTTTGAACTAGAGACCTAAGTGGTTTTTTTTAAGTCGAAGGTCCAACCAACACGTACAATTACCAACATAAAAATAATAACTGAACTTCGAGCAACATCCAAGTTGTTTTATTGGAAGACATTTGTATGGGCGTAATGACGACTGCTGTGCCCTTAAGGGACTGTTATATAAATGTACTGTTTTCACGTCATTAAGCTTAACACTTAAGGGCTATTATGTAGCGCTTTATATGATCTAAATTACCCATTACTTAATAGGGTGGTAATTTACGTACGTAAGGGGGAGTTTACCTTACTTTGGACGCTTACTTTGTAGATTAGGGCCGAGTTGAACCCAAGTGTTCGTTTATTTAGTTTGGTGGCCGAGTTGGTTAGACCTTGGACTTAAAAACACACGAGGCACTATAGTGGTGTTGTTTGACAACACCACTATAGTGCCTCGGAGAGCACGTTAAGCTGTCGGTCCCGGTTTCACTATACCAACTTGTGAAACTGTTTATAGATTGGTTATTGAGTCTATTCAAAACATCGCGACGAGCTAGCAACTTGTTCGGTGTAGACTCATACCATCAGCTACGATGAGGTGGGATTAAAACCCCTCCGCTGGGTACCCTGGGGCCGTCTAGGCGGTCTCGGGCGCCGTAAGGCACCCGTGACGATATATGTATGTATGTAGGGGGATTATATCTGCAATATCTCGCCTATTGGTCAGGGGCAGAAAGTGACGTTTAACACACTTTTGCTCTTAAGTCAACGTAAGTGTACTGATTACAGTTAAAAATGGCGTCTATGACTTTAAAACAAAGCTGGTACATTCGACGCCATTTTTAACTTTAATAATTACAATTGCTTAACAGACAGTATGGTGAAACTGGACCTAAGGAGACTACCACCTCTACAAGTAATCTATGCAGTAGACTCTTAAATACTGAACTTTACTTCATGAATTATTTCTGTCAAAAATACTTAAGTTTGTGTGGTATGCTTAGGAAAGGTTTATTATATGTTTATCTTTTGTATGTTTTATTATTAAAGGAAAGCTTATATTATATTATAATGTATTGTGTGTATATTTAAATATTTACATGTAACATTTAAGTAGTGTATATACTATTCGCTATGTCTTTTAAATTGTTATTTATTTGCTTTTGCACCCTATGCATAATCTTCCACTCTCTCAAAGGTTAGCTGGTAGAAAATGTCCAAGGCATTAAGTTCGCCTATGTACAATTTAATTTTGTGCAATAAAGTATTTTAAATAAATAAAAAGCTATTAATGCATTTTTTTAAATTTCACTATATAATATAAATCTAACATTACCCAGCCATTGGGTAGATCTAGGTGAGTAAGGGTATATCCTGTTTTTTTTTTTTTTAATGTTTATTTTTTATTTTTAGGTGGAAGAAAGGTCTCTATAACTTCGTTAGGCCGACCGGTCTCGTTACTACCGCCCATACAGATGCTAAAACCGTCTAGTGACCTAGTCATGTTTCGGTTTTAGTCTTTGGGTGCACCGGTTTCAGTAGACTATTGCATCGATTTCTTGAGGTAGTCTCCTCTCAGGGTGCGTTTACGAAACAGGCGGGTGATTTGACGACAAAGCAGCGAGGATATTTTTATTTAGACTCGTTATGCAAATTCGTCTGTGTAGTCGCCCATTTTGTAACCGCATCGTTTAGCCAGCATAGTGGGAGCTAATATTGTTAAACAAAAAAATATTGATCGACCCCATTTATGAACTTTGTATGTCTGCTTAACATCAGATAGTGTCATTATGCTGGGTTGCTTTAAAAAAAAATAGACATAACCCAAAATCCTTGAGTGATTCTAAGTTAATCAGGATAAAGCTAGGTTTAATAAAGATCGAACCCATTCATGGACTTTGTAGGTTTACCACCAGTTAGATACAAAGTCACATTCGTTCTCTAATAAGAATAAAAAAAAGCCTAATACATTGTAAATTTATACTTGTACAGTAAATGTATTGTCACATCAATACATCAAATGAATAATACAAAAAAAAATCACTTAAAGCACTACTTATAATTCAATAATACCCTCCTTATGATAAATACCCTCAAACCACCACCTTAAGAAGTCAAATGATATTGCAAATATAAAGAAAAAAAAATTAAAAGGTCGAATATTAGACCTCCAGATGTCCAAATAACAAAACGGATCCATTCGTCCTATATTTTCATTGTGTAGGGTGACAAACGTTGCCCCATTGTGAAGACTGTCCTATTATTAGGAGTGCTTAATATACTGCCATTTGTAGGGTAACCATTTGAGTAGTTTATATTTTAGGGATAAAATAAAATAGTTAAGGGTCTCGTTTGTAAGTATTTTTTATTAATGTTTCGAATTATAAGGTTACTCGATACCAAATCTTCTTGCATTTTTTTTTGGAAACATTTAGCTTTTGATGAAATAAAACATCTTTATTATAACTTTGTTTAATGTACTATAACAGCCGTCACCACACTAAGTACTAAGACGTATAAACAGTATAAGTATAAAAGATAGTAGGTATATTATACATCTAAACAAACAGAAAAAGTTAAGTAGGTACCTCAAATAAAGTCGTCAGATTTGAAAGCTAATTGGCCACAAGTATATTAAACTTAAGGTACATTTTATTGTTTATGGTTTATAATTTACATAGTTTAATTATATTGCATTCATAGTTAAATTATATACCACTCCCTTAGACTTATCAATTACAAATTTACTACTTTAACTGTCAGTAGACTTGGTATCTATACCTACTCTAATTATAAATAAAATCCACGAATAAAGCAAAGAAAGTTAGTATTAGTTTGTTTCAATGATCTGTAGGTATTATTTTTTCAAGTATCTACTATGATTAAATGCAATAGAGAAGACTAATTTTACTGGTAAGTATCGCATTAGTATTTTACAGCATGGTCACCCTTAATAGTGTTCCGTATTTTATAGCCCACATTTAAAAGTGTATAACAGAGATAGTATATAATTCAAAATGTGCGTTCCATTCAACGCAGTTTTAATGACCGACTGATAGCCGTTTAAAAACGAATTTGCTCACTTCTAGTACATTAAACAATCAGGGATTTTGTATGCATTTTGGGCCGCTATATGGGGAAGCTACGTTAGATATTTTCATGCGAACGCGTTCTAATTTTGAAATGTATCTTATTTGAAAAATGATTTTTTGAGTGATGATTCTGATTATTGTTCGTTTTTATGATAACATAATAATGATAATAATAATTTTGTATGGGACTTATGTACTATCACGGGCGCCTTACGTGACCAAAGACCGTCTAGACGGCCTTAGAGTTCTCTGCGGGGTTTTATGCCCACATCGTCGATAAGTGTTTTTTACCGATATATAAGCAAGACCAAGACTAGTTTTGGTATTTGGTCTTGCGCCTGAGTTTCGAAAGACTCTGCTCAGACATTTTTTTTTATCTGTACATGCCGTCGCCAGTTAATGTATTTTTACTGGAGCACGGCATGTGACTTTGTAGTTTTTTCCTTCAGCACCTAATGTGACCTTGTATCTACCTGGTGTTAAGCAGACCTACAAAGTATCTACCAGATGCTAAGCATGCCTACAAATCCATGAATGGGGTCAATCAGTATATTGTTTTTTGCATTGATCGCTCTTACTATGCCGGTTAATTATTGCGGTTACAAATGGGCGGTGACAATGACGAATTTGCATTAAGTGTCTATACAATATCCTTGTTGCCTAATCGTCAAATGAGCCGCCCGTTTGCAACCGCACCTTGAAAGGAGACTACCGCCTCGACAAGAAATCTATGTAATTGTCGCCTGAAATGTTCAATTTTAATAAAAAAAATATTAATGCACTGAGATATTATTTTTTATTGGAATTCTAACTTTCTTCCTATTTTTACGGAACACCAAGGGTCGGATTGATAGTCGATGCTTAGCCTGAGCCATTGCTTGGAACTGTCAAAATTTAGTTTTTTCATACGCAGTTTGACAGTCCGAAGCATCGGCTAAGCATTAGCAATTGCTTAGCCACGACTATTAATCCGACCATAGTATTGCGTATTACATACGACCGGTATTAAATTATTAATTAATAAAACTGTGGAAAATATACAATATTTAATTAGGAAATATTATTTTTCCTAGTTATATTTAATCACTTAGATAAGTGTAATAAGTGATCGATAATGATATTAAAAATAAATATAAAATTAATAATTAGCTACCTATCCAATACTATTCTAATTATAAAATGGAAAACAATTTTAATAAAATAATAATTATCATTTGTCGCATTAATAATAATTACACAAGGTAGGTACTGTACAGTAGTCTATAGTCGAATTAATTTTCACGCGTTAAGCGCGGTGATTACGCGCATAACGCTAAGCTAGACATTAATCGATAAGATGCAAATATGACGTAATGTAATTCAGGTAACATTGAAAATTGACAAGGAACTACGTTATTTTGGTAAAATTTTAGCTTAACATTGTGTGGCGTGGGTAATGGGTCTAAAATATGTGCTATAGGCACAATTCATAAATAACAATGGCTAAAATTTATTTGAAAAATCTACTAAACTACTTATCTGTTTTTATATATAAAACCATTACTATATATATATATATATATCACTAGTTTGTGCTCGTAACTTAAAAACATATTTGCCACAACCGCCATCGGGTGAAGACGCTGAACGTGACGCTAATGAGGTTTCTAAATAAATAAAAAAAAAGATTTTGTAGGTTGATTTTGATGAAATTAACGCTAAATATATATATACACAATAAAGATATCATCCAAACAAAAAGTTTAAGTACTTTTTAAGGCCGATTTACTCAGGGTAAGTACACTAGGGAGTTAAATTACCGGACAGTCGTTACTTACCGGCTAAGTAGTACCTAAGTAGCGTCCATACTTCAAGCCTGGCGAGTATAGTAGAAATTAGGTTGGTTGGAGAGTATGTGTAATTTTCGTGCTTGTCGTCCGTTGTATTCGCCTTAATATAAATAAATAAATAAATTGCCTTTAATTGTTTATACTGTACTAAATTCGTACGTTTACACGCAGCGAGTTCAGTTGGCGGGGAGTAGGGGAGGCGAGGGAGAGGAAACATTACGCATTAAACTCGCCGAGAAAATAGAACTACTGTCTACTCCGATGGACTTGACAACTTACTACTTAACTCGCTTATGGCGTTCACACGGCAATAACTACTTAACTCGCCAAGGATGCAACTTAAGTAACTCGCTACTGTACTTATCGATATGTAAATCGGTATTTAGGCGTATTATGCCATTTTATTGTACAATATTAAAATTTCAAGTATGTATCTATATAGGTACTTAAAAACCAAGGGTGGCATTGAAAGGTAAATAAATAAATCAACCCTAACAATATAGTGTTCAATAAATTCACAGTGGTAATTGTAGAACCATTCACCAGTTTATTTTCGGCCAGTCACTTTATAGCGGAGTAAATAAAATAAACTCAAGACTATTAAAGTGCGGGTTAGGGTAATTTAGTGGTTGTAAGAAAAAAAATAGATAGCGCAACATTTCTTCTACTTTGTGCTACTAGCAAGATGTAGAAGAAATGTTGATCATTTCGAACAACTTTCCCGAAGGAACCAAGTGTCGCAAATGAAAAAAAAGGTTGCCTATGGACAACACCAACTTGCCTTTACGCTTTGTTTTTGGGTTTGTTTTATATTAAATGTGATGTTATTTTAAAGAAAGAAAGAAAGAAAAACTTTATTTTCGCTTACAACACAATTACATAGACAATTAATATAATATATATTTAAATATAATTACAAACATTATATGTTTTTTTTTTTTTTTTTTTTTTCAAAGGAGTGTGTTGCGTGGCGACTAAAAGGTAATCAGCTCAGTATAAGCTACATCGTTCTAGGATGAAGCACTGATTTTCAGCTGACGCCTGTGTTAGAGTTATACAGAATAACTCAATGTTTACTTATTACAAATGTATACAATTTTAAGCAATTTTACAGGGGACGACAAAATTTTACATACAGATTCACAACTAACACTATCTAAATATAATATAATAATACACTGAAGAATAAATAATACCATCACGGGAATGACAAAATTGGTTATACATTAAAGTCATACATTATATAGGTACTGTAACATAATACACGTGTAGGCAGGTTTAAATCAGAATAAAACAACATTTAACAACGCAAGATTCTATGAGCATCAACGGTCGCAAGCATACTCATACACAATATGAAAATGTAAAGAATTTGTATCATTTAATACTATTGTTGTTATTATTATAATTATAATGAATATCAATTATTATTAAAGCATTTTTATTATGAATTATTATTATCATTAACAATTAAAATTACTATTATCCATCATTATTATTTTTATTAATTATTATTATCATTATCAATTATTATTATTAACATTATCAATTGTTATTATCATTTTTAATTATTATTATCAATTATTAATTTCATTATTTATTATTATCAATAATTAGTATCATTATCTATTATTAATATTATTAACAATTATTATTATCATTATCAATTATCATTATAAATATCAATTATTATTATAAATATCTATCATTATTATTATTGTTATTGGGCTATAATTGACTTATTACCAGATTTTTCTTTAATTTGGTTTAAAATGCAGTTGACGACTGCATGTTCTGCAATGGTGGGGGCAAGTTGTTCCAAATTTTTGCAGCCGCGTATCTGAAACAGCCCCGGAAAGCAGAAGTCTTATACTGAGGTATACATAATAAATTAAAAGAGCGGGTATTATAGGTATTCATATTTCGTGACCAAGTCAACTTATCAAAAAGGTAATTGGGCGTTTTAAACTTAATTACACCGAAAAGCAACATCGCGAAGTGGAGAGTCCGCCGGTGGCCCATCCTGAGACATCTGTTTTTGTTTAGGTATGGAGAGACATGTGTCCGTGGAGGAATATTGTAGCAGAAACGTGCGCAGGCATTCTGCACACGCTGTATATTTTTTTCAGACCTAGCCAGTAGGCATGGACCGTAAACGGTATCTGAGTAGTTCAGCCTTGAAAGTATTACTGTTTCGCACAACTTCTCTCTCACTTCAATATTCAAATAGCTCCGGATCTTATATAAGAGTTTTAACCTATAAAAACAATTGCGAGCAGCCTCAGTAATATGCTTCTCGAAACGCAATTCGCTGTCCATCAGAATACCAAGATTTCTGGCTTCAGTCACATGTTCGACAAGTTGTCCTGAGATGAGAAGCTGCGGAGAAAACGATCTTAAGGATTTTATATTCTTTTTTGACCCCAAAATTAAGTACTTGGACTTGAGCGGATTTAAAACTAAGGTGTTCTCATGTGACCAGTTCTCTATTCGCAGTAAATCTTCGTTTATTTTTTCTACTGCTTCGAGCACGTTTTTAGGGTCAAAGGAGAAATATATTTGGAGATCGTCTGCATACAGATGATATTTACAGTTATGTATGCAAGTGGTTAAGTCTGCACTGTACAATATAAAGAGTAGAGGACCGAGGATAGATCCCTGTGGTACACCTCGAGATACAGGATATACCGGTGACGACTCCACCTTTCCCCCACTTTCCCTCACCTCGACGTACTGTGATCTACCACTGTACACTACCACCATTTTGTGTATCTCAATATCGTAATATGTGCTTGACAATGTGTGGGGTTACAAAAAGTTACTTGTTATTTAATTTTATCATATAGGGCGATAAATTAGATTAAATCACTAGGCCGCAATTTTTTTTTCCTCGGTTAGCGTACTTTGAACTATTTTCCCCTCAATGTAAAAATATGATTTTGCATCCTGATGGTACAGTAAAATAGATAAAGAAAGATGGTACAGTAAAAAAAAAAAAAAAAAATTCACAAAAGTCCGCTCAAAAGGACATGTATATATAGTCATTCCCCATTTTGTAATCACATCATTTAGCCGGCATAGTGGGAGCGATTAATATTGTTTAAGTACAATTATTGATTGACCCCATTCATAGATTTTGTAGGTCTGCTCACCACCAGGTAGATACAAAGTTACATGTCGTGCTCCAATAAAAAAAAAAAAAAAAACATATACCCAGTGCCGTAAAAAATATGACTATACAGTCTATCATTTATTTGCGGTGTCTAAATTATGTAGCACTTTATAAACGCTAGGGCCCAATAGTTTCACGATGAGGGTCAGAGTATTTATCATTCTAAATTGTCTATTATGGTTTAAATAGTATAAGTAATTCGATTACAAGCATTTTTACCCGTCTGTTTAGTTAGAGTGTATGTGATTTAATTTTAAAATGGTATACGTTTACGTGGTGGCCGAGTTGGAGGGGCCTCTAGTCAAATACTTCTAATAAGAATATTAAAAAAAAATAACTTCGACTAACAGCCAAGTTGTGCGTAGTCGAAGTTTTTTTTTTGTTCATGTTCGTAATTGTAAGCAAAAATCTTTTTATTGTGGGTAATAAATATTTTTGTATTATAATATTTAAAAAAGTTATTTTTTTTATTTCGAAAAAAATAAAAATAATAAACCAATACAGATAGATTAATAAATACAATGACCGACAAAAATATTAGTTTAATTCTGCGACAAACAGTAATCGAGTATTACTGGAAGTGCAAAAGCTCATTTTGTATAGAGAACGCAAAGTTCGCGACTACGAATGCAGTGTCTTTAAAAACCACTACAGTTTTTAAGCCAATAGTTTAAATCGAACTGTACCTACTATATTTTTTTGATTAAGGTATAAATATATATATATACCATCGCGGGTGCCTATTTGGCTCCCGAGAACCGTTTAAACGGCCTCAGGGTACCCAGCGGAGGGATTAACCCGTCCTCTTTTCGCCGATGGTATTCGGAGGCAACACCTAACAAGTGGCGAGCTGTTGTTGAGCGAGGTATAAATATTTAATTTTAAGAAAACTGACACACTATAAGAGCTATGCTATAGAGAAATAAAGTCACGTATAAGAAGGACTACTTATATAGAGTGAATTTAAAAGGTTATACCTATAGGTATAAAAAACTTTGGGCTAATATTAAAATTATATATTTTCTACTGATTAAATCAAACAACTTTTCCCATGGAACCATATTTCTTTTATTATATGGGACATTTTTTAAAATATATTGTTGTAGTCACAAACTAAGCTCTAGGCTTATACTGTGTTAACCAGAGACAACGATACCAATACATATTATATTTTATAAATACCCAGAATATGCATACTGTCTAAATGCGTGCTATAATTTTTTGCTTTATTCAAAAATTGCACCCCAGAGCAAATAAAATTGTACTATTTTTTTTTTTAAATACCACCGCTGGGTACAGCGCAGGGATTTTAATCCCACCTCGTCGTAGCCGATGGTATGAGTCTACACCGAACAAGTGGCTAGCTCGTCGCAATAGACTCAATAACCCATCTATAAACAGTTTCACAAGTTGGTATAGCGAAACCGGGACCGACAGCTTAACGTGCTCTCCTAGGCACTATAGTGGTGTTGTCAAACAAATGTACATATTTTTTTATTAATTAAAAACTCATTGGTACACACCGGGATTCGAACTAGGGACCTAAGTGTTTTTAAGTCCAAGGTCTAACCAACTCGGCCACCACGTTAGCTCTAAGGCACCCGTAATGATATGTATGTAAAATCGCCAATAAAAGATTTAATAATGTCCCTAATCTAAGCCATCACCCAATTGCTTTTAAACGATATTTATATATGCAAATCCTTATAGCATATTGTATTATACTGGCTATACAAGTTATGAAGGGAGAGAGGGAGAAAAAAGGGAGCTGCAGGGAGATAGAGGGAGTCAGGGAGAAAACGTGTTGGTATTAAATATGATATTTTTCTTTATATGATTGCTTTGGTTAACCCAAAGGGAGAGGGAGATATGGACCGTGTTATGCAGATTTTTCTTTAAAATTATTTATTTATTATTTAATTAAATCATTATTGCATACAAAATACAAAGGCGGATATAATTAATTAATTTGTAGGTAGTAGAATGATTGAATAGGCCCCAGCCTAGTGGTTAAGTCACTGCGCAACTGATAACAAGGTTAAGCAGATGACAACAAGGCCGGACCTGGGATCAAATTCAGAAATGTAGATCTCCGACTATGAGAATACCTCAAAACCAACAAATATATAAAAAAACATAGTTAACTGGTGGTTAACTTCTATACGTGGTGGCCGAGTTGGTTAGACCTTGGACTTAAAAACACTAAGGTCCCTGGTTCGAATCCCGGTGTGTACCAATGAGTTTTTAATTTGAAAATTTATGTACATTTGTTTGACAACACCACTATAGTGCCTCGGAGAGCACGTTAAGCTGTCGGTCCCGGTTTCACTATACCAACTTGTGAAACTGTTTATAGATGGGTTATTGAGTCTATTCAAAACATCGAGACGAGCTAGCCACTTGTTCGGTGTAGACTCATACCATCGGCTACGACGAGGTGGGATTAAAACCCCTCCGCTGGGTACCCTGGGGCCGTCTAGGCGGTCTCTGGAGCCGTAAGGCACCCGTGAAGATATATATATATATATAGTTAACTGGCTCTTTGAAAAACGCAATAGCATAAATTTGCATCGACAGAAAGAAACCCCAAAGTTACCTCCATTTTATCGATATTTCCTATTACTTCAATATAGAACAGATTATAAAGCCATGTTTTTTATAAGTTATGTATATAAAATCTAGAGCATGGCCTAGCGTTTTTGTAAAATTCAAAATACTTTGAAAGTTATAGCTAAAAAAATTAAATTTTCTAAGAATTCCGCGCCATATTATTTTTGTTCCTCACTCGCGCGCTTTGTAAGATGCATCTTTTATTTCACCTGTTTTATTTGCCTTTATACACCCTCTTAATTTATTTTATTAGCGCTTTATTACATAACACGGTCCAAATAAAAGGGAGGAGTAATCTGAGCTTACGGTGTCAACTGCTCAAATATAATAGTCAGTCGGCTATTGAATTATGTTTATTATTAATATTTTTGTAATTAATATTTATTACTTTTTATTATTTTATTACTATCTGACACGCGCAACTTCGTCTGCGTAACTTTAACCGTTTACGCAGCGCACGCAACGAAAGATCTCAAAAGAAATGATTTTCCCCCGTTTTTGCAATATTTTTCATTGATGCTTCGCTGCTGTTGATCGTAGCGTGATAATTATATAGCCTTCCTCGATAAATGGGCTATCCAACACTATCATTTTGTTTTTATTCAAACCAGTAATTCCTGAGATGAGCGCGTTCTACCAAACAAACTCTTCAGCTTTATTATAGGTATTACTCGTAGTATAGATTTGAACAGATCTACAAAGTCCATGAATGGGGTCGATCAATACCGGAAAGTGTATCAATAATGGGTTGTTTAACAGCGTTGATCGCTTTACTATGCCGGCTAAAAGATGCGGTTTCGAAATTATCGCCGTCAAAGAGTGATTTGCATTAGGAGTCTGCTTTTCCGCACGCTGAAAGGACAAGAAAGCTATTCAGTGGTTTTCTGAAAAAGGTGAACCTTCAGACTAAAACCAGCAGATGACTAGGTCACTTGATGGTTTTTGCCTCTGTGCCTCCGTGATGAAAAAAAAACAGTTTTGCTAAATAAAATCTAATGTAAAAGAAATATAAACATGGTAAAAGTCGAGTAAAGGTTCATTTTAGCCACTCAAAAACTCTGATTTTGACTTTGAGTTAGGACCACCACTCAAGTCCTGCGACTAAAACTGGAACTAAAAATTTGTCTTGACAGAAGTGTGCTACAGAAGCGCCACAGCTATCCGACTTGAGTGGTAGTTCTGACTCAACTTAAAGTATTTTTGACAGATATAATTTGTACAGTTATGTAAAGTCAGGACCACAATTCAAGTTCTGCGACTAAAACTGGAACTAAAAATTTGTTTTGTAGTTTGACAGAAGTGTGCTACAGAAGCGCCACAGCTATCCGACTTGAGTGGTTGGTTCTGACTCAACTAAAAATATTTTTGACAGATATAATTTGTACAGTTATGTAAAGTCAGGACCACAATTCAAGTTCTGCGACTAAAACTGGAACTAAAAATTTGTCTTGTAGTTTGACAGAAGTGTGCTACAGAAGCGCCACAGCTATCCGACTTGAGTGGTGGTTCTGACTCAACTAAAAGTATTTTTGACAGATATAATTTGTACAGTTATGTAAAGTCAGGACCACTATTCAACTTCTGGGACTAAAACTGAAACTAAAAATTTGTCTTGTAGTTTGACAGAAGTGTGCTACAGAAGCGCCACTGTTATCCGACTTGAGTGGTGGTACCGACTCAAACTTAAAATGTCAGCATATATACAGATATATACGTGGTAACCGAGTTGGTTAGACCTTAGACTTAAAAACACTTAGGTCCCTAGTTCAAACCCCGGTGTGTACAAATGAGTTTTTAATCTAAAAAATTATGTACATTTGTTCAACAACACCACTATAGTGCCTCGGAGAGCACGTTAAGCTGTCGGTCCCGGTTTCACTTTACCAACTTGTGTAACTGTTTATAGATGGGTTATTGAGTCTATCCAAACATCGCGATAAGTTAGCCACTTGTTCGGTCTAGACTCATACCATCGGCTACGACAAGGTGGGTTTAAAAACCCCTCCGCTGGGTACCCTGAGGCCGTAAGGCACCCGGTATTTTATATATATATATATATATATAATACAGAATTCGAAATTCAAAAATAAAAACAGCTGCACAACAGAAGTCCAAAAGCCTTATCCAAAATTCTAAACCGCCTCCATTAACAAACAAGTTTTATAAATGATCCTCAAAAATCTAAGAACCATACATTTCTGACATCTCAAAAATTCAGTTGCTATTCGAAAATGTTCAAAACATGTGCTCTAAAATCATCTTTTCATCGCTTAAATATATCATTAATCATTAATAGTTATTTCAGATAGCTAATGAAAATATATTTAAATAGATACCGCATCTTAGTACACGTTTTTAGTACTTTTTTTAGTACAGTTTGCCATGGCCTTGGCGTTTATAAACTACTAGCTTACCCGCGCAACTTCGTCTGCGCAACTTGAACTGTTTCCGCAGCGCACGCAACGAAAGCTCTCAAAAGGAATAAATTATCCCTGTTTTTGCAACATTATTCATTGATGCTCCGCACCTATTATATTTTTTTAGTACTGTTTGCCATAGCCTGTGTGTTTATAAAATACTAGTTAACCCGCGCAACTTCGTCTGCGCAATTTGAACTGTTTCCGCAGCGCACGCAACGAAAGCTCTCAAAAGGAATAAATTATCCCTGTTTTTGCAACATTATTCATTGATGCTCCGCACCTATTACATTTTTTTTGTACTGTTTGCCATAGCCTGTGTGTTTATAAAATACTAGCTAACCCGCGCAACTTCGTCTGCGCAACTTTAACTGTTTCCGCAGCGCACGCAACGAAAGCTCTCAAAAGAAATAAATTATCCCTGTTTTTGCAACATTATTCATTGATGCTCCGCACCTATTATATTTTTTTAGTACTGTTTGCCATAGCCTGAGTGTTTATAAAATACTAGCTAACCCGCGCAACTTCGTCTGCGCAACTTTAACTGTTTCCGCAGCGCACGCAACGAAAGCTCTCAAAAGAAATAAATTATCCCTGTTTTTGCAACATTATTCATTGATGCTCCGCACCTATTATATTTTTTTAGTACTGTTTGCCATAGCCTGTGTGTTTATAAAATACTAGCTAACCCGCGCAACTTCGTCTGCGCAACTTTAACCGTTTACGCAGCGCACGTAACGAAAGCTCTCAAAAGAAATAAATTATCCCTGTTTATGCAACATTATTCATTGATGCTCCGCTGCCATTGGTCGTAGCGTGATGTTATTAGCCTATAGCCTTCATCGATAAATGGGCTATCCAACATTAATATCTTTTCAATTCGAACCAGTAGTTCCTGAGATTAGCGCGTTCAACCAAACAAACAAACTCTTCAGTTTTATTATTTTAGTATAGATAATATGTATTAGTTGTTTCTGGTACACACAGTACAAGCCTAGAGCTTAGTTTGTGACCAGAGAGTATATGTTTGAAATGTCCTACATTAATAGTTTAATTTGTGTTTTAAAAATTACAATATGCTACGTAATTAATTATTTTTAGGTGGTCTTCTCTATAATTTGTTTTTACCCATTTCGTACCCTCCTCACTAGCTCCATTAATAAAATTTGTAGGTACGCGTACCACCAGGTAGATACAAAGTCACATCCTGTGCTCCTATAAATAAATAAAAATACATATTAGGTATATTAGACTAATTTAATTAATTTAATTGGAGCGCATGATAAATTATTAAATAAAAGATACCAATATTTAAAACTATGCCCTGTCTAGTCCAACTACCTACATTATATATCTATCAACATATCCTATCTCTTTCTATCATTAATCATTTAAATGAGAGTTAAAGGGAAAGAAAATGAAGTAGTGTAATGATTTTGAAGTCAATATTCATTTTAATAATGAAATTATGTTTGGTACAAGATTAATTGATTCCGTACGATGAATGTCATTGATTAAGAATGTTTTTTTTTTGTTTGATAAGTTATTTTGCACTTTTTTACGTCATAAACTTAGAAAGTTACAAAAAAAATCTATACAGTTTGTCATGGTCTGGGTGTTATATAAGTATCGTTCTATCTGGTACACACAGTACAAGCCTAGCTTAGTTTGTGATCATGGCAATATTTGTACACAAACTAAGCTCTAGACTTGTTCTATGTGTACTAGAAACAACGATATAATACATATTCAATTTTATAAGCACCCAGACCATGACAAACTGTACAGAAAAAAACGTACCTACTAGTATTTTTTTGCTATGGTGGGAATCGACCCACGACCTCCGGATATAACGCAAAAGGCATAACCACTAGTCTACGGAGGCTGTCATTTTAGACTTATGTCCTTTTTTTAAGATGTTCGGTTACTTTGAGCTTATAACAAAACACCAAACAAATATATTGAAGACGTATTTTAACTACGGATTTATTATAAAATCCTCCTGCTTTATCGTCAAATCCAGCCTGTTTGGTAACCGCACGCTCATACTACTGCACCGGTAGTAGAGTCATGAAAACCGGTGAAACTACAGACTAAAACCGAAACATGACTAGGTCACTTCACCGTTTTTACATCTATAATATGCCGTGGTAATGGAATCGGTCGGCCTAGAGAAGTTCTAGAGATAATAAGATACCTTCCACTTAAAAACAACCTTTCCAAACAATAAATGCCGTATTTGATTCCATTCATATTTTTGGGCTATTTATGCCAAATATCTTTGTAAAGATGTTCGAATATCTGTACCGACAAAGGCTTCAAAACCATTAATAATTTCTACTATTGAACCCTTTTAGTGAATTAGCGAAACATTCACTGATAATTTCACACTATTTTCTTTTAATGATGTTGATGATTCAACATTTTTATTATTAATGAACTGTTCATTGATATTTTTTTTCTTAGAAACTTTATTATAGCCGTATAGAAATACTATTAACTATTTGTGTAGAAACCCAGACTCTTAGGCGGCGGCATATACAAACTTTCAATGACTTTGAGTTATTTGATTCATATTTTTTTTTAACTTAATGTGTTATTGAATACTTTAACATTATTTAAAAAAAAACGAGTAGTGTTGTCGAAAATTGAATAGACGACTTTTAGTTGATGTGAAAAGATTTTTACTCAATAGTTATTGCGAATTGATTACTTTATAACTGAATTATTAAAAGTTTTGAATATTCTTATACATATATTAAATTAGACGTTCTTATTCATGTTTTTTTTTATAAATAAGTGGTGGCCAAATGGACAGACTTTTTTTTTATTGGGCTTGGCAAGGCATAGGTATATATTAAACTAAAAATAGTACTTGTAACAGCCCTAGTGCCTCAAATCGCCTAAAAAACAAAATGTTAATGTCAAACGTGTTCGTTGCCACCATATTGTGTTCTCACTTCAACCAATGCAAGTGTTTGCTTATAATAATTTTCGTTCTCACTTTTTGTTTTGAGTTTGTATGGCAGCAGCCATCTTCCTTTCTATCGTTTTGAAAGGCGATTTTAGGCCTTAGGGCGGCTCTCTATATATATCTCTCTATGAATGGCACCAACATGGCCACAGATTAAATATATTGGTAAAAAAACTATTTCGGTACTAAATTCTGGTTGTACTTTGGGCTAATATGAGGCACTACTGACCAAATCAAATAGCAGTTCAATGCAGCCAGTGTTCTCGGTACTTTTAACCAAAAAAATATCGTTCGTAGATATTTTAAATCCAATAATTTAATGATATAATGTGTTCATTATATTATTGGAGTATAATATTACATAATAAATACCTAACTAACAAACATAAACATAATTAAAAATAACTAAACACTTTTAGTTTAGGATTTAGTCTATGGGTTCACCGGTTTCTAAGAGCTTACATACTGCATCGATTGCTTGTCGGAGTAGATATTTTTATATTCCCCGTGAAAAACACCTTGGTGGCACCCTATTTTGGAAAGCACCTTTATTGTATGTGTAAATACAACCTGAACGGATCTCATCAAACCCTTGTAGGCAGTGAAACGTAATAACTAGTGAATTATAGATATTTCCTTAGCTCGTTATGTCCCGAATTGCTGCTTACTGACTTCTTGAACCACCACGTTGGCTCACGGATGGCAAAATTGTTTTTTTTTTTAAGGAGCCCGACATGTGACCCTACATCTACCTCATGGAAAGCAGTATGCAGTTCCATAAATGAACCAGCACTTAGAACTTTGTTGTAAGAAAAGCTTTCATCTATTATGCCGGCTTAAGATGCCTATTCACGCTTCGTTTAAAGCATTCCACATTTTAATAGTGCGACCGATGTACCAATCACCAAATCTTTTAGTGCGGGTTGGTATATCGGCCACAGAATGTGCATGCATTTTGTTACTTTCCTGTAACGAAAAGTGGAAGAAAGAGTAAGTTTAATCTTATTCTTTCTTCCCCTAGTTCTTATTTACTTATATATCTTCACGCCAGGTCCGTTACGGGATAGGCAATACGTCTAGGGTGTAGAGACAACCGAGCGCCACTTGTCTCTTTCTCTACATTTTTTTACTCCAGCACGACGTGATTTTGTATGTACATGATGGTAAGTAGTCCTACTAAATCAGTGTATGGGGTCGATTTATATTATTCTTTAACAGCGATGAGGCGGTTACGAAATTTGACGGCGATAAAGACAAATTTGCAGAACTCCCGCTGCTTTGTCGTTAAACTAACTCCCTGTTTCTATCTTCACCTTGAAAGAAGGCTACCACCTCAATAAGACATCGATGCAATAGTCTCTCGAATACATTATTTTTATACATGCGCCGATTTCGGAGATCTATTTTTATTAAACATTTTCAATTTGATTATTAATGCTTTGAGGCCCGATTGAGGTAAAATTCAAACTCTACAAAATAAAACAAAAACTTTTTTTTTTTAGAATTGTTCTCAAAATATAAGATCGATAATATACTTAACACTAACAATGTACTTACTCATATGAAAATCATTCACACTACACTTTCTATTTAATTATAAATTTATTTGTAAATGAATAAACAAATAAGTACCGTATTTTTTTGACTAGTTTTTTTTATATAAAAAAAAAAGTTTTGATATTAAATTTTGCCTTTAAGCTGCAGTTTATAATAGAATAAACCGCGGCACAACTATTAAAGGCATACGGTATCAAATCACATCTAATGTCGCACTCACAGTAGCACAATGGGACTGCTATAAATATTGTCATTTATTGCAGTATATGCTCATAAAACAGATTAAAATAATAATTATTACAAAAATCAGAGCGCATAACAAAAAAAAATAAAGGTGTCTTTAAAAGGTTATACTGTGGTCTAATATAAGGTTCTACTGAACAAATCGAACAACTTTTCCCATGAAACCATGTATCGCAAATGAAAAAAAATATGCCTTCTCTATACAAACTAGTAATGTTGAAATGACTAATTTATTTGTATGGGGAATCAATTTTTTTTCATGCGACACCAAGGTTCTATAGGAAAAGTATATCGAATTGATCAGTAGAACCTCATATTAGCCAAAAGTACACCTTTCAAATTTACTCTGTATATTAAATATACATATTACAAAATAAAGAAGACAATTAAGTTCTTTGGCCCGTTTTTTTTTTTTTTTCATTTCGTTCGTTTCATTTATTCTAGTAAAATATAGTTTTTATTGAAAATGTTTACGTGAGTGTGTGAAATGTCATAGCCAATAATTAAGCTAGCTATAAGGTCTTTATGTTTATAATTTGATGACTATGTATAAAACCTGTAAGGCTTTAATTTGTGTGTTAGGCTTAATTATTTTTATTTTATACTTAATTCATATACTTAATTTGTTAAGTGTATTTTATATTTTTCTGTGTTAGTTTATGGAAATTTGTAAATAAAGGGTCATTTATTATTTAATTGATGATTGAGTAATTAGTAATATATGACTAGTATATTATATATTATATTTTTTAAATATCAGTTGATGATCAAAGAATCAAAAATAATAAAAAATTACATGAATAACGTTTGTGATCGAAATCAACTCATAACAGTTTATCTGAAAACTTAACATATTCTACACAACAGATGTTTATAAGTGAGAGCCACTAAAAAAATAACAAAAGATGTTTAAGTGAAGTCAGTCAGTAAATAATAAACTTTAACGACACCTTATTAAGGATTTATTTGTAGTTAAAATAGAATTATTCTATAATTTATTACAAATAACTAACTCTCATATAATAGTTTATTTTACAATACATTTACAGTTAGTCGCGTATATTATGGAAAATTATTTCGGTTTAATAATGGGATATTTATATTTTTAATAGCACATGAATTATATCTTATAGTTGGGATATTAAGCTCAATTTTGTTTGGAAATAAATCTATTATGTTTATAATAATTTAAGTGTAATTTAAATTTATTTTACATAGGTTTCAAAATTAGTCATTAATATTATTAATTATTACCACCCAACTTGTCAACTATGTATTTGTCAATTTTAGTGTAAAATTTATATTGTTAAACTGAAGGTATTTTTAATTGTCGGTTCTCATAATTATTTACACAAAGCATAAATATAATATTACAAATTACAAGTTATTTCTTAATACTACAAATTACAAGTTATTTCTTAATACACATTTGTGCGAAAGAATTGGTAAACACATGTATTCCGTACACAAGGGAATTACATATTTAGGTAAAACACACTTTTTATCTTTATTTATTTAACTTGTGAAACTGTTTATAGATGGGTTATTGAGTCTATTCAAAACATCGCGACGAGCTAGCCACTTGTTTGGTGTAGACTCATACCATCGGCTACTACGAGGTGGGATTAAAACCCCTCCGCTGGGTACCCTGGGGCCGTTTAGGCGGTCTCGGGCGCCGTAAGGCACCCGTGATGATATAGATATAATTCATGTACTATTATATATATATAATAGTACATGAATTATATCTTATAGTTGGGATATTAAGCTCAATTTTGTTTGGAAATAAATCTATTATGTTTTTATATAATAATTTAAGTGTAATTAAAATTTATTTTACATAGGTTTCATAATTAGTTATTAATATTATTAATTATGACCACCCAACTTGTCAACTACGTATTTGTCAATTTAAGTGTAATATAACGGTTCTCTTAATTCTTTAAACAAAGCATAAATATATCACTGGCAATAAAGAGGTGAGAACCTTTGGTCTGGGACAGAGTCGGTATAGTGGATATTAATGTATTTTTTTTAATCCCCTTTTAAAGAAGTGTTTAGTTCGCTTAAATTTATTTATTTAATATTGTAAATATTTTTTAAGCTCGGTAAGTAAACATGTGTATTGTTGCCTCCAAATACCATCGGCGAAAATTTTTGGGTTTTTTTTTTGTTTCTCACTTGCACGCTTTGTACAAGCATCTTTTATTTTACCTATTATTTATATACGCCCTCTTAATCTAAACCACTAGGCGGATATAATATATAAGTCCATGAATGGAGTCGATCAATAATTATTAAAGGATGCGATAAAAAAATGGGCGGCGACACATTCAAATTGCCTTATTGTCAATTTAACCACCGTTTTATAGCCGCATCCTGAAAGGACTACCATCTCGACAAGATATCTATGCAGTAGTCTCTTGAAAACGATGAAACCACATACTAAAACCGAAACATCACTAGGTCACTTGACGGTTTTTGCAACTGTATAATAACGAGACCGGTCGGTCAGTAATACAACGAAGTAATACATTATGACCGATTTCAACAACTCTAAGGGTTCCCTTAACACAAAGTTAGAGACAATTCTTCAAAGTTCGATTCCTACCCGTGGCAAAAAAATATTAGAACATTTTTTCTGTATAGTTTGTCATGGTTTGGGTGTTTATAAAATATAATATGTATTATATTTTATAAACATCCAGTTTGTTTGTATTGTTTCTGGTACACATAGTACAAGCCTAGAGCTTAGTTTGTGACTAGAGCAACATGTGTAATTTGTCATACAAAAAAAAAAAAAAAATATGACAGTTGTTTCATTGCAAATATGTCAAAATTCTTTTTTAATGACTCCTTTAGAGTGAAATCGAAAAAAAAAATACACTCTTTTTTGTCTGACGCTAACAATAATTACAAGAAATTTCAAGTAAAACGGACGAGTAGTTCTTGAGATAATTAATGCGGACAGACTGAAACCAAAGGAACCCTAAAATGTATCTAAACGAAAATAGCCATTCTTAATTACAAAATAATTAGTGAAACAATAAATTAAATTTATGACAGATGTTAAAAAACTCGGGTAGATTATTGAAATGTGTCTCGTAGCTAATTAGCCGTGATGGGAAACTTGACGCTTTAAAACTAATTTTTAATGAAAAAAAAAACACAAAAAAATCTTATACATATGTTATATTGGTTCTAAGTATTCGGACACGTTTCGATAAACCAAGACTAGTAAAACCTCTGTTTTATCCGTGTCACATTGATATTTAGGTGGGAGGAAGGTCTCTATAACTTCCTTAGGCCAAACGACCGGTCTCGTTACCACCGCCCATACAGATGCAAAATCCGTCTAGTTATGTTTCGGTTTTAGTCTGTGGCTTCACCGGTGTTCCGGAGACACTGCATCGATTTTTTGCCGAGGGTAGTCTCGGTCTAGAAACGAGCGATTCATTTGATGATTAAGCAGCGAGGATATTACCTAAAATAGAGTCATAATGCAAATATCGTCGCCCATTTCGTAACTGATCATTTAGATGTCTGCTTAATATCAAATGCCGTGCTCCATTTTGATCATTTTTTACATTACTAGTTTGTTTGGAGAAGACAATTTATTTTTCATTTGAGACACATGGTTCCATGGGAAAAGTTGTTCGGTTTGACCAGTAGTAGTAGTAGAGCTTCATACTAGCCCTAAGTACAGCCTTTTAAAGTCATCCTGTGTATACATTCTGACATACCGCTTTTGAAACTGACTTTTATTAGAATAGTGGCATGTGAGGACAGTGGCAATTGCCTGGACAGTAGTAGTCGGCAGTAGAGGCAAGCCAAGAGGACCCACTATTGTCTGGACCGTTTATATCATGTATATCATGCATTTAGTCCATACATACATACATAGATATCATCACGGGTGCCTTACGGCGCCCGAGACCGCCTAGATGGCCCCAAGGTACCCAGCGGAGGGGTTTTAACCCTACCTAGTCGTAGCCGATGGTATGAGTCTACACCGAACAAGTGGCTAGCTCGTCCCAATGTTTTGAATAGACTCAATAACCCATCTATAAACAGTTTCACAAGTTGGTATAGTAAAACCAGAACCGACAGCCTAACGTGCTCTCCGAGGCACTGTAGTGGTGTTGTCAAACAAATGTACATATTTTTTAAAATTAAAATCTCATTGGTACACACCGGGATTCGAACCAGGGACCTAAGTGTTTTTAAGTCAAAGGTCTAACCAACTCGGCCACCACGTAGGTATTATTTAGTCCATGTAAACCCAGTTTATCAAAAGAACTTCAAAAATCACTATTCTGTGCCCCAGATCACTCACATTATAAAAAAGAGAACATACAGCGGCGCTAGTGTCAAATTTAAAACGGTTCATTCGAAATATGAAATTTGAATATGGAACAAAAAAGTGGCGCCAAGTGACACAGGTCAGTTGCTTCGAACACGCCTTCGGCTTCGGTTCCAAATTCAAAATACAAAGTTATGGTGCCGATTGCAACCGATGCGTGTAACCAACGTATATCCTGTCTTAAATCATGTTTTTTTAATTGTAACCATTTACTTTGTTAATTGCTGTAACCTTAGAATCGCTTTGACGCTACGTAGGTACGAAAAAAATTTTTGCTTCTCCACACAACTAGTAATGTTAAAATAACCAATTTTTATGTAGCACGCATTTTTTTTATTAATTTGCGACACATGGTGGTTTCATGGCAAAATTGTAGTGTGTTTTTTAAACTTTTCCTGAGTAGGTACTGTTCTTAAAGAACAGCCTGTATGTCTGTATACAGGTTGTTTGTGTTTTCTTGTGAGTTTCTTATAAATATATTAATAGCAAAGTTGGGAATATTAAAATGATATAAAACTGCATTAAAATATTTTTGAATTTATATAGTTTTTAAGAATATTATTTTTTCATTAAAAGTTGACATTTTACGTTATCATATTGCAACCCCCTGTAGCTATATCAAAAAGTGATATACCCCATGCCCTTCCCAGGGTCTTAAACTATCTGTATACCAATTTTTATCTACAATGGTTCATTGGTTTAAGCGTATTAAAGGTGTCAAACACTCTCGAATTTATAATATTAGAATGATAAGAAAGTATGGATTACGCCCAGATGCTAAAAAAAAAATTTACTTAATCGTCAAATAGCGGATTTTTACAAACAACTCTTAAATATATTATTGACACGTCCTTTTTGAAAATCCGCCATTTTTTATTATCGTACACACGGTTACCCTGAGGCCGTCAAGACCGCCTTGACAGCCTAAGGGTACCCAGCGGTGGGGTTATTCCTACCTCATCGTAGCGTACATCAATGGTAAGCGTCTACACCGAACAAGTAGCTAGCTCGTTGCAATGTTTGAGTAAACCCAATAACCCATTTATGAACAGTGTCACAAGTGGTATAATGTAATTGCGACCGATTGCTTAACGTGCTCTCTAATCTATACTAATATTATAAAGCTGAAGAGTTTGTTTGTTTGTTTGTTTGAACGCGCTAATCTCCGAAACTACTGGTTCGAATTAAATAATTCTTTTTGTGTTGGATAGTCCAGTTATCGAGGAAGGCTATAGGCTATATAACATCACGCTACGACCAATAGGAGCAAAGATATAGTGGTAAATGTGTAAAAAACGGGAGAAATTATTTCATCTTTGAAGCATTCCGTTGCGTGCGCCGTGAAAACGGTTCAAGATACACAAAAAATATGTATTAAAGAATAATAGCTCTTTTAATGATCTAAAAAACAGTCCGCGATAGTATATGTCTATCTTTTAAGATTAACTCACAAAAACCGTTTTTATGGTACCTAATTATAGATAAACGGCGCGAGCGCGGCGGGTCAAATCGCGGAGTGGCTCAGCTAGTGCACTATATAGTGGTGGTGTTATCATTTTTAATAAATATATATATATATATCTTCACGGGTTTCTTATGACGCCCGAGACCGGCTAGACGGCCCAGGGTACCCAGGGGAGGTGTTTTAATCCCACCTCGTCGTAGCCGATGGTATGAGTCTACACCGAACAAGTGGCTAGCTCGTCGCGATGTTTTGGATAGACTCAATAACCCATCTATAAACAGTTTCACAAGTTGGTATAGTGAAACCGGGACCGACAGCTTAATGTGCTCTCCGATTTAAAAAAAAATCGTATTAAATTGTTATACACCGGTATTTGAACTTAAAATCTAATGTGTGTTTTTAAGTCTGAGATCCAATTCAGCCATGGTGTCGGTACTCGTTTATATTTTTTAATTAAATTTTGAGAAAATGACCAATAGTTAGGTATAAAATAAACATAATGTTTTACCCCAAATAATTATCCATACGCTTAATAGTTTATTTTAATTAAACTAGATAATTTTTGTTATTGTTTATTTCACTATAAATTACAGGAATTTCCAGTTACGATAAAATATTTTGTATAATATATGAGTGACGAATTTAAAGGGAATTGCCTATTTATTAATAACCTTATTATTGTGTGTGGTATACTTAAATATGCGGTTATAAAATAATTGTATTCAATTATTTCTATTATAATAATATATTATGAATTTAAATTATAAGGTATTCTATTACATTATTGTTTTGTTCTAATTCAGCTACAGTGTGTCCGGGTTTTAACTAGCGATAATTTGGGGGTGTTTAAAACATGCAATTTAACGACCAAAAAAACCCCAAATTGGGGTGTTTAAATCAATACAAACATATCATTTAGCTTTTAGTTGGATCGATTAATATTGTTAAACAACAATTTATTGATCGGCCTCATACATGGACTTTGTAAATCAGTTTACCATCAGTTAGATATAAAGTTATATGCCGTGCTCTAGAATATACAATTTAGTGTCGTTTTGTACCTTATGTATGTCATAATATTTTATTTTCATTAAAAAAAATAGTTGTGCCCATGTTGGAATATTTTTGCTAGATTTTTTTTTAATATGTAGGTTACACTATTGCTCTGGTCACAAACTAATCTCTAGGCTTGTATTGTACTATGTGTACCAAAAGCAACGATATAATACATATTATATTTTATAAACACCCAGACCATGGCAAACTGTACAGAAAAACGTACTAATATATTTTTGCCACGGGTGGGAATCGAACCCACGACCTCCGGATACAACGCTAAAGGCGCAACCACTAGTCTACGGAGGCTGTCAGATATTTTTGATAAGTGGCAAATTAAATAGTTCCTAGCCTATGTTAGGTTTTTTTATTAGAGCATGTGACTTTGTATCTACTTTATGGTAAGCAGACCTACAAAATCCATAAATGCGTTGGTCAATACATTCTTGTTTAAGAGGAGACTACCGCTTTGACAAAAAATCGAACCTGAAAACCGGAAAACACGCAGACTAAAACCTAAACATAACGGTTTGACTTGACGGGTTTTGCGTCTGTTGTGCTTTGTATATCAATATTAGGATATTTTTGTAGTGTTATACAGTCAACTCGATACATATAGGGACGTAAATTAGTTTCCCAAAGAGTTGGATATTTTTTTTATTCGAGCACGGCATGTGACCATGTAACTTTACCTACCTGTTGGTAAGCAGACATACAAAGTCCAAGAATGGGGTCGATCAATATTTTGTTCTTTAACAATATGATATGGCTAAATGATTCGGTTACGAAATGAGCAGCGACAAAGACGTTTACATTACGAGTCTTTTTTAGCGAGGATACGCTGCTTTATCTTCAAATCAGTCGCCCATTTTGTAACTGCACCAAGAAAGGAGACTACCACCTTGACAATAAATCTATGCAGTAGTCCCCGGTAAACCGGTGAACCCACAGACTAATACCGAAAAATTACTAGGTCACTTGACGGTTTATACATATGTATGGGCGGTGGTAACGAGTCCGGTCGGTCGGCCTAGCAGAGTAGTAAAAAAAATATAAAACATATACCCAAATTATGGGCTAGTTTGAACCTGAACATCTTGTATAGTGTTATTTTATGATATAATAAATTTTGTAATAATAAGGTAAAGGATTTTGGTGGTAAATTTAGGCAATATGATGAAGGCCGTAGGTACACTATGCGCACGAGTTGGGTAGGTATACTCGCGGCCTAGTTTAGTAGGCTAGTGCTAGTACTAGCGTGGCTTCGTTTTTTTTTAACTTGAGTGCGGCATGTGAACTTTTTGTTTTTTATATGAAGGACAAATTACACATATTGCTCTGGTTTACTAAGCTCTAGGCTTGTTCTATGTGTACCAGAAGCAACGATATAATACATAGTATTTTTTAAATAAACACCCAGACCATGACAGACTGTACAGAAAAAAACGTACTACTTAATTATTATTTTTTGTGCCATGGGTGGGAATCGAACCCACGACCTCCGGATACAACGCCAAAGGCCACTAGTCCACGGAGGTTGTCTGACCCTTACAACCACCTTATGGAAAGCAGTATGCAGGTCTTTATTTTGCTGGTTTTATCCATAATGCCGGCTTAACGCACTTCAAGCTACCAAATACTAGTGACCAAATCTTTGTGTGCGGGTTGGTACAACTGCCATAGTATGCATTCACTATACCTTTTCACGCGAATCGATTTAGATGGAATTTGGTATGGATATATTTTAAGCCCCTAATAATAAATAAATATAATCACAGGTGCCTTACGGCGTCCGAGACCGCCTAGACGTCCTCAGGGTACCCAACGGAGGGGTTTTTAATCCCACCTCGTCGTAGCCGATGTTATGAGTCTAAACAGCGAAAAAGTGGCTAGGCTCATCGCCATATTTGGATAGACTCAATAACCCATCTATAAACAGTTTCACAAGTATAGTGAAACTGGCACCGACGACAGCTTAACGTGCTCTCCGAGGCATGTACAAACATTTTTAGATTAAAAACTCATTGGTACACATCGACTGGGGTTTGAACCAGGGACTTAAGTGTTTTTAGGTCTAGCCAACTCGGCCACCACGTTATATACGTGGTAGCCGAGTTGTTTTAAGATCCTGAGAACGATATTGTTCAGTTTTAAGAGTTTTGGAACGCTTCTTATATCCGGAACGCAGGGATTGAGAGTTATTGGTGTGAATGCAGAATTTGGTTGAAAGAAGGGTTTTTATCCAACCTTGAGTAATTGATAAATTATTCCTGAAAGTTGAAGGTGAAATGCAACCTTCAGAAAATAACTCGAGCGCTTAGAGGCGGGTTTTTGATCAATAGTGTATTATATTCTCTTATGATTACATAGTTTAGTGGTAGCAGAACAATCCGAATAATCTTGGATCCCCTGGGTACCCGTTGGAATTCGTCGTAGAGGAAGAACCACTCCCGTAAGTTGTAGGGTCGGATTCATAGTCTTTGCTAAGCAATTGCTAATGCTTAGCCAATGCTTTTACAGTTCCAAGCAATGCAAAATAATACCTATTATTTACTTATTAATGCATGCAAAGCTTCGTGTAAAAACTAGTTTGTTATCATTTTATTATGTATGGGTTTATTAGGTTAAATATCAGTTAATTTATTGGTTTAAATAAATGAAAAGCGGCCCCAGCCTAGTGGTTAAGTCACTGCGCAACTGATAACAAGGTTAAGCAGATGACAACAAAGCCGGCCTGGGATGGGTGACCGCTTTATACAACGAGGCTATTTCATCATAAACACCGCAACAAGCTCGCCACTTGTTAGGTGTTGCCTCCGAATACCATCGGCGAAATGAGGATGGGTTAATCCCTCCGCTGGGACCCTGAGGCCGTTTAAACGGTTCTCGGGAGCCAAATAGGCACCCGTGATGGTATTTATTTATTTATTTATATATTTAAATAAAAACAAATTTCATTTGTTCTTATATATTTAATTAGGTATGTCATCTCTCTATATGTGTGATGCATTAACTTTAAAAGAAAGAAAAATAATGAAAAAAAAAACTGTTTTATATCAGCCGAGTTTTATTTATAGGACATTTTTTTTATTTAACGCTTTTCAAAGTTTTCCTCTCTTAGGAAAACTTACAAAAGCGTCAAATAAAAAAATATTATGTAAAAACACTATGTAGATTAAACACAGTGTTTTTACTTATATACAAAAAACTATAAGAGTTTTGGGGTATTTTCACCTATTTTAAACTGAGCTGACGGCTATCAAACAAAATTTAAAAAAAGATGTAAATAGGCCAGTAATTTTTTAGTTAAAAGGTAACAAATAGATAGACGTGAATTCTAAAAGTAAAAGCGTCAGATTTTTTTATAAGTAAATCAAACCTTCGGGACAAACAAAGCACTACACGCATAGAAAGAAAAAAAAACACAATATTAATAACAGACTGATATAAATAAAATTTATCACCAAAAAATCACAATACATTGACTGAAAAAAACATTCATCATTAAAAAATCACTTAACGAGTCCACAAAAGTAGTTATTTTGCCCTAAAAAAAAAGAAAGTCAAGTCGTTAGCGGTGATCCTTTTTCGAATAATAAAATTAAATATTAAAGGTCATAAATTTTGGAAACGTGTTAAATATTGTGGTAATATTCTGCGACAGCCGCGCCGCCGCCTTTTGTCGGGGTTTAAACGACAAAAATATGGATGAAAAATTGTATCAAAATTCATGGTTCTTACCTAAACGTAAACTCGTGAGTTATTTTGTAGTTAAATCCTTATTTATTTTGCATTTGAGAATGTTTTTTTTTTATAATTACGAAGGTAATAAGCGTATAGATTATGATTTGATGAATGTAAGACGAAACAAATATATTATTATGTATCATCACGGGTGCCTTCGGCGCCCGAGACCGTCTTGGCGGCCCCAGGGTACCCAGCGGAGGAGTTTTAATCCCACCTCGTCGTAGCCGATGGTATGAGTCAACACCGAACAAGTGGCTAGCTCGTCGCGATGTTTTGAATAGACTCAATAACCCATCTATAAACAGTTCCACAAGTTAGTATAGTGAAACTGGGACCTACAGCTTAACGTGCTCTCCGAATCACTATAGTGGTGTTGTCAAACAAATGTACATAATTTTTTTAATTAAAAACTCATTGGTACACACCGGGATTCGAACCAGGGACCTAAGTGTTTTTAAGTCCAAGGTCTAACCAACTCGGCCACCACGTATATATAAAGTAAAAATACAGAATAATAGTGGATTATGTGGCCGACCAAGGCGCGTCTTCACAGATCAAATTCGCAAATAAGAAGTCTAAAAAACAGACGCAGAATCGGTGCATGGATGTGGAGGAAGCTAGGGAAGAATGTAGAGACCGTGCGAAGTGGCGTACATTGCTCTCTGCTTACCCCTTAACATAGACATAGGTGTGATGTATATTTGCAAACTTCCAAATGTATTTAAAACACAACTTTCCCCATGGAAACATGTGTCGCAAATGAAAATAAATGCTTTCTCGATTTAAACTAGTAAAATTAATACTTATGACCAATTTGTATGGGGAAGCTAAAAATATCTTTTTCATAATATGCGACACATGGTTCCATGGGAAAAGTTGTTCGATTTGATCAGTAGAGCCTCATATTAGCCCAAAGTACAACCTTTCAAATTCAGTGTGTAATGCAAGAGGGGTATAAAAAATTAAAAATTAAATTGTAACCTGTGTATATAAATCAGACCTCCAAAGTCCATGAATGGGGTCGATAATTACATAACAGCATAGGGAAGATTGACTTTATAAGTCTGGTTACCATCAGGTAGATACATAAGAGATAAAAAGCTGTGCTCCAATAAAAAAAAGTAAAAAAAGACACTTGAGTCTTATTTCGTAACCCTAAAATGGTACAGTGCGGTCGGCACAGTAAAATATAAAGATATTTATTTATTCCTTTTAAAAACAATATTTATTTTAGGTCCCTGGTTCGAATCCCGGTGTGTACCAATGAGTTTTTAATTTAAATATTTATGTACATTTGTTTAACAACACCACTATAGTGCCTCGGAGAGCACGTTAAGCTGTCGGTCCCGGTTTCACTATACCAACTTGTGAAACTGTTTATAGATGAGTTATTGAGTCTATTCAAAACATCGCGACGAGCTAGCCACTTGTTCGGTGTAGACTCATACCATCGGTTACGACGAGGTGGGATTAAAAACCCTCCGCTGGATACACTGGGGCCGTCTAGGCGGTCTCGGGCGCCGTAAGGCACCCGTGATGATATGTATGTATGTATGTAAAAACAATATAATTTGACAACCACCGCAGACTAGTGGTTGACTTTGGCGTTGTATCCGGAGGTCGTGGGTTCGATTCCCACCCATGACAAAAAAAAATCCTACGTTTTTTTCTACAGTACAGTTTTTCATGGTCTGGGTGTTCATAAAATATAATATGTATTATATCGTTTAAAAAATCTTTCATATGTTTGTATTGATCTACTAAAAATACCTGTAAATAGACCCCACGGATTTCTATGACCAATCAGCTTTATTGATCAGTCATCAGTCGATAGTGATTGATTAATGAATGATGATAAATTTTATTGAACGAATGAGGTAGTGAAATACTATAAATTGCTTATTCATTGGCCACACCTAAGTCGGGTTTTACTATACTATTGTATACAAAATACAGTGTGTAAAAGAATTGAAAAAACTGTACAACCACGGATGCCTTACGGAGCCCGAAACCGCCTAAACGGCCTCAGGGTACCCAGCGGTAGGGGTTTATTTCCCACCTCATCGTAGCCGATGGTATGAGGCTACACTGAACAATTGTAACAAAATGTTTGAATATACTCAATAACCCATATAAATAGCGTCACAAGTTGGTGTAGTGTAACTGGGACAGAGGTGTCAAACAAATATACCTAAATGTTTTTTCATAAAAAAAACATTGGTAAATTCACACCAAGGTTAGAACTGGGTACTTAAAGTCGAAGATCTAACCAACTCGGCCACCACGTATAAATCACCATGAGAATCAGGATTAAGTATTATTAAAATCTGGTCCCTCAATTCTGGTGCTCATTAAATACCTATCAAATAAAAATAATAAAATACTCTACCATATCCAACTCATGTCCCGGCCCTATAAACACTGGCAGTATTACCTCGTTCAACAGCCAAATATAAATAAGTTATTATTTTGGAACGCGGCCGTAAAACAAAATATAGTTTTAAGGCTTTCTCACACGTCTATAGCAGGCGTATAGGATAGGCCTGTCCGAGCCCGAGTCATGTCGTGGCAATGCTTAACTCGTTAGTACTACCGACATAGCTTGCCTACATTTAAATTAAAGAAGCTTTGGAGAGCTACGAGAAAAATGCTTACCTATTTGTTAAAAAAAAATCAGCCGACTTAAAATTCGGATTTTACAAAATAAGGAATAATTAATCTATTAATAATAATAATATGTAGGACAATTTACACATATTGCTCTGGTCACAAACTAAGCTCTCGACTAGTACTATATGTAGCAGAAGCAACGATATAATACATATTATATTTTATAAACACCCAGACCATGACAAACTGTACAGAAAAAGTGTACTAATATTTTGTTGCCATGGGTGGGAATCGAACTCACGACCTCCGGATATAACGTCAAAAACGCAACCACTAGTCTACGGAGGCTGTCAAAATCTATAGGTATATATCATAAAAGTAAGAATAATATACGATAAATAACATCGTCTATCGAACGAAATGTCAAATATTTTCATTGCCGCCATATTCTATGTTTTTCCTGAACAATCGATTGGTATAATTTGATTTGTATAATTGTTGGTCTCACTTTTTGTTTAGTTTGTATGGCGGCAGCCATATTGTCTGTGAAAAGGCGAATTTAGACCCTATATATAAATCTCCATGAAAAGTACACATAAGAATGGCAGCATTACCTCGTTGAACTGCCAAATATAAATAAGTTAATATTTTGGAACGCAGCCGTAAAACAAAAGATAGCTTTAAGGCTTTCTCACACGTCTATATATAGGTAGGCGTATAGGATAGGCCTGTCCGAGCCCAAGCCTTGTCGTGGGCAATGCTTAACTCGTTAGTACTACCGACATAGCTTGCCTACATCTTAATTAAAGAATAGCTTTGTACAGCTACGAGAAATTTGTGCTTATTTTGTTTAAGGTTTTTTCAGTCTAAATATGTTGAGTTAACTATTACCTTTTTTTTCAAATAACGAAACGTTATTGCAAAATTTAATGTTAATAATTACATTGTGCAATAATACCTACATAATATGGGTAATTGTAATATAAATACAAAGTCTAAATTGAGATCATTTAATACGGTATTGTCAAAAATAATAAGAAAGATAATCAAAAAAATAGAAAAGAGTCCTTTCAGGGTGCGGTTACTAAATGGGTGGTTGAATTGACGATACGGCAGCGAGTATATTAAAATATACTCGTAATGCTATTCGTCATTGTCGCCCACCATTTCGTAATCGCATGATTTAGCCGGCATAGTGGGAGCGATCAATATTGTTTAAGAACAATTATTGATTGACCCCATTCATGGATTTTGTAGGTCTACTGACCACCAGGTAGATACAAAGTCACATATCGTGCTCCAATAAAAAAAAAAGAGGTATTCTATAATGTCCAACATTGGACTGCAGTTGGTTTACTAGTTTTATTTTTGACAAAGGATTGCAAATGCATGACTTACGTGTCAATAATTGATCTATCTTTCTTGGGCCAATAGTAACTACCCAAGTTTGTACTAAAGTTTCAATATGGTTACTATTTAAAGAACTCATATGGATCTGAAAATAATCTCAAACTTTCCGAAGTCTCCTAATTAAGTATTTTAATAGATAATAAAATTAACAATAATGACTTTCGAAAAAAAAATTAAGTTAAACATTGGTCTAAATAAAACCCATATGCCCTATTTCACCAACGATCCTTAACTCTAAAGGAGCCCCTAAATAAGAATTTTGACATATTTGCTATGAAACAACTGTCATTAATTGCCCCATAATTTAGTTAGGTGATCCCTTAGAGTTGATGAAATCGGGCATTAGTCGGTCTAAAAAGATGTATTACTTAATAAGAATTTGTCGATGTCGTCTGTTTGTTGTCGTTGTCTTACCTAGAACTCTGTCAAAGTAACTGTCCGTTAGGTATTTGTCGCTTTCTATGTATATCTCGTTTTCTAAAGCTATGGTTAAGAATACGGCTAATTAATTTATAACAGTTTATTTATATGTAGGTATGGTTTCTTAGGTTGTAAGTATAAGATAGATGAAATAAATAAACTCAGTCACTCAGTCATTCTCCCTCTAAATACACGGAGGCAAACATAGCGTATAACTTACATAATACCGTCATAATTAGCGGGGATCACCAGTTTTAGTAACTAGTTTAAGTTCTAATACAATGACAGAAGTTCGTTGTCATAACTTTGAAAATAAAACCAGTAATAATATAAAATATCATCACGGGTGCCAAGGCGGCCTCAGGGTACCCTGCAGAAGGGTTTTTAATCCCACCTCGTCGTAGCCGATGGTATGAGTCTACACCGACCGAGTGGCTAGCTCGTCGCGATGTTGGATAGACCAAATAACCCAACTATAAACAGTTTCAAAAGTTGGTATACTAAAACTGGGACCTTGCCCTCCGAAGCACTATACAAGTGTTGTTAAACAAGTGTACATATTTTTTTAGATTAAAAACTGTTGTTTTTAAGTCTAACTTCTAACCAGGCCACCACGTATATGGAAATCAGTAATACCGTGTTATTTTATATTAAAATAAACATATATTTATGTCCTTCGAATTTTTAGTTAACTGTTAACCAAAAAACTATGCCAATACACCAATGTAAATTAAGTAATTAAAATTGTGTAACTTTCGTCCGCTGTACAATCTTATTAGGCATGATATTGATGACCAATTAAGGGGAGTACTAAATGCAGATAAGACGGCGACTTTATGCTAATTCTGAGATATTTAAAGCCATTTCTCAAGTCAATTAATTAAGTGAGCTTTAGGTATACGGCATTAAGCTCTCTATACAGGGTGTAACAAAATCTATAAACTCTCTTTTACAGGGTGTTCTACTTATGATTATAGCTATAACTTTAACTAAGGGACCAATCAAACAGCTTTTGCCATTTGCGACACCCGAAAAAAATAAGCTTTTCCATACAAATTGCTTATTTTAACATTACTAGTTTGTATGGAGAAGTTGATCAGTAGTAATACCTATCTCCTCATGTTAGGACAAAGTACAACCTTATACAAAGTCACCATGAATATTTTTAAATGTTTTATTTTAGTAAAATGGCTGATTTTTAATATTATTATTATTATTAAATTCATTTATTTCCTTATAAATATCATTTTTCATAGGTCTTCCAATAAGATATATAAATAAAACTTAATATAATAATAATAATAACTTGCGTCTTCAGGCAACCAAAATTGTTGCCTGAAGACGCCATAATAAGGCGAAATTTGGCAAGTTATTATTATATTGTGTTTTATTTATGTATCTTATTCAATGACCTATGAAAAATATTAAAGCAGCTAATGCAAGTAAAAACATATAATTTAAATCTTATAAATTACATAAAATTTTACACACCATATTGTTTGCAGTAAATTAGTTATTTTTAAGGTTCTCCAAGGGTGTAGGCCTCCTCTATTTTTATCCATTTACTTCTGTCCAGCGCTGACTTCTTCCATAGTTCCCCAGTAATCTACTTTATATCATACTAGCTGTGCTCGCGACTTCGTCCGCGTGGAATAGTTATTTTTTTATCATATAAACTTTTATCCCCTTGGGGGTAGAATTTATCAAAATCCTTTCTTAGCGGATGCCTACGTCATAACATCTACCTGCATGCCAAATTTCAGCCCGATCCGTCTAGTGGTTTGGGCTGTGCGTTGATAGATCACTATGTCAGTCAGTCACCTTTGAGTTATATATATTTAGATTATTCTTTAATACATATTTTTTGTGTATCTTGAACCATTTTCACGGCGCACGCAACGGAAGGCTTCAAAGATGAAATAATTTCTCCCGTTTTTTACACATTTACCACTATATCTTTGCTCCTATTGGTCGTAGCGTGATGTTATATAGCCTATAGCCTTCCTCGATAACTGGACTATCCAACACAAAAAGAATTATTCAATTCGACCCAGTAGTTTCGGAGATTAGCGCGTTCAAACAAACAAACAAACAAACAAACTCTTCAGCTTTATAATATTTATAGGATATCCATCTTTTTAGTGGTCTTCCTTTAGCTCTCAAAAGGAACAAATTTTCCCGGTTTCCCAACATTTTTCATTGACGCTCCGCTACTATTTGGTTGTAGCGTGATGGTATATAGCCTATATTGCTCGATAAATGGGCTATTCAATATTAACAGAATTTTTAAAATCAGTTCATTAGATCCATAGATTACCCCCTACAACCTCACAAACTAATAAACGTTACCTCTCTATATTATATATACATACATACATATCATCACGGGTGCCATACGGCGCCCGAGACCGCCTAAACGGCCCCAGGGTACCCAGCGGAGGGGTGTTAATCCCACCTCGTCGCAGCCGAAGGTTAGAATGAGTCTACACCGAACAAGTGGCTAGCTCGTCGCGATGTTTTGAATAGACTCAATAACCTATCTATGAACAGTTTCACAAGTTGGTATAGTGAAAACGGGACCGACAGCTTAACGTGCTCTCCGAGGCACTATAGTGGTGTTGTCAAGCAAATGTACATAAATTTTAAATAATTTTATAGTATAAATTATAGATAGTATAGTAGAAGGTCAAACAATATACCAACTTATTAAGAATATCTAAATATATATAACTCAAAGGTGACTGACTGACTGAAATAGTGATCTATCAACGCACAGTCCAAACCGCTGGACGGATCAGGCTGAAATTTGCCATGCAGATAGATGTTATGACGTAGGCATCTGCTAAGAAAGGATTTTGAAAAATTCTACCCCCAAGGGGATAAAATAGGGGATGAAAGTTTGTATGATAAAAAAATAACTATTCCACGCGGACGAAGTCGCGAGCACAGCTAGTTTAGTGTAATATAATTTGAGTTTAATTACGTCATAAATCCGTCATTTATTGTCATTTAAAGTACCTAATTATTGTCAAGTCTTTTCATACAAATATCTCGAGCCTCTTGGCTTCCTTCTGTAATAAAATTTATGAATATTACTTGAGTTAATGACGCCTACCTAACCTATAGAAATATTGTGGCTTTCTGCTTAATGATTTATTAGTTTCTATTTATAAGTAATCTATACTAATTCAGCGTAAAAAAGCTTTTAAGAGCGTTTAATATTTACTTACGCATGGTTCTGTATAATACTCGCCAAATTTGTTGAAAGTTGCACCAAAACGATTTTAGTGATATGTATTTTTACCTAAGCGTAAATTAACTTCCACTCTTTCGTAAGAGTATACTATGTTCCTTGCTCTCACTACACAAACCACCAACTGTTTTCCTTTTTTTTCTTCGAGCACGGCATGTGACTTTGTATCTACCTGTTGGTGAGTAGACCTAAGTCCATGAATGTTTCTTACAATGATTATTTCAAATACTCTGGCATCTATTTGGCCAGGATTCCCGTAATATAATCATATTATTGTTTTGTAATATTTGAAATTAATGTAAAATTTGGTCTTGGTGGATCAATAATTGCTGTAAAACAACATTAATCGTTACCACTATGCAGGCTAAATGATACGATTACGAAATGGGCGGCGACAGGGCCGAATTGCATTACAAGTCAATTTTAATATCATCGCTGCCTTATTGTCCGTTTCGTAACCGTACCCTGAAAGGAAAACCGGTGAACCCGCAAACTAAAACCGAAACATTACAGACGATAATTTTCCGGTTTTGTAGGAGCTGCCAATGCTAAAAAACAATAGCTCACCCGGTCTGCTTACCACCAACAAAAAATAAAAAAAATGTCGAAAAAAATCAATGTTTTAAATTGTTAATTTTTAGTAATTACGGAACCCTAAAAAAGTAAATTTTATTATAGTAAGCTAAGAGCACCTGGACAATCGTGTCTTTGTCGTACAAGTCGATATATTTCAAATTAAGAAGAATGGCCCAAGACCACGGGCTACTCTTTGTGCTTACCGGCCTTTATAGTTTTTTTTTTTTGTAGCGTGTGCCCTATTAGAAGCTGTTTGTTGTTAATGAACGCATAGATTTATGCCTCTGCGTTTGCGGTTTTGTTAAAAAGACTGGGGTTTCAAACGTTTTCATAATTTGTATACTAAGGTATTTAATTTTGTATTTGAATTTAATTTGTTGAAATTTTTAGTTTAATTTTTATTAAGGTAAAAAATATATAATTAAATTCCTTTTTAAAAAGTCAATGAAGCCAGGAAATTGATTCGTGAACTCATATGTCTAAAAACATCTAAATGTTCTTTTCGTTGATATTAAAGTTTAAAAAATCTAGTCTCTTATAAAAAAAACTATAAACTTTTAAAAATACAACCAAAGTTAGTTTTATGATTATAGATATATATTTTTAAAGATAAAAATGCAATGAAAAAAATCCTGGTGGGCGTGACTCGAATACGATCATCACTTTCGCGGCAAGGTAGACAACCACTGAGCCAACCAGGACCCAGTCACCCCTCACGAAGTAAAATCTACACCTCCAGTAAATACATAATACTAATAAATAGTTTATTTGTCGCTGACCATTTCGTAACTGCATTTACCTGGCATAGTGGGAGCAATCAATTCTGTTGATCGACCCCATTCTTGGGCTTGTAGTGGTGCTTAGCATCAGGTACAGAGTCACATGGCGTGCTTTAATATGGTTTTTTATATAAACACCCAGAAAATGGCAAAACTGTATAGAAAATCAACTATATTTTTGGCATAAGTGGCAATCGAACCCACGACCTCAAGGCTGGCAATATTTCCTTTCTGAATTAACCACTCAATTACTATGTACTATTTAAAAGGTAAATAAATCGTAAATTTTGACAATTAACTCTGTAATTATGATAAACGATTTTCCGTTTTAATAATAGTTAAGTAATTATCTAAGATATCAT
This sequence comes from Monopis laevigella, assembly GCA_947458855.1. NCBI lineage: Eukaryota > Metazoa > Arthropoda > Insecta > Lepidoptera > Tineidae > Monopis > Monopis laevigella. Next base: position 6,793,532 of record OX381599.1, on the reverse strand, counting down.
CAAATTACCACATCCGATATACGGCAGCCATGTTTCATTTTGACAACAAAATAGAGAACAACACGAGAGGTAAAATATGTCCCTGAGGTACTCCGAACATTAATTATTGTCAACACTTCGCTAATTGTTAAGGCTTTGCAAGTTTGGATGATAAGGTAACTTAGCAGATGCGTCGTTTTTGTTGTGTGCCTCTGATTTTGTAAGAGGATTTTGTAAGGTTATAAATTGACTAATTATATATATATATATATCTTCACGGGTGCCTTACGGCGCCCGAGACCGCCTAGACGGCCCCAGGGTACCCAGCGCAGGGGTTTTAATCCCACCTCGTCGTAGCCGATGGTATGAGTCTACACCGAATAAGTGGCTAGTTGTTGTGATGTTTTGAATAGACTCAATAACCCATCTATAAACAGTTTCACAAGTTGGTATAGTGAAACCGGGACCGACAGCTTAACGTGCTCTCCGAGGTACTATAGTGGTGTTGTCAAACAAATGTACATAAATTTTTAATTTAAAAACTCATTGGCACACACCGGGATTCGAGCCAGGGACCTTAGTGTTTTTTAGTCCAAGGTCTAACCAACTCGGCCACCACGTATATTACTAATTAACATAAATAATATTTAGCTAACAAAACTTTGCTAGGCCGACATACCGGTTTTGTACACTCTCAGGTAACCTTGTCATGTTAGGAGACTACTGCAAAGATTTCTTGTATGTTTCCTTTCAGGTAAAGGGTAAAGGTTTGGTTACGAAGCAGGCAGTCGAATTGACGTTTAAGCAGCGAGTCATACTCGCAATGAAAATTTGTGCTTGTCGTCGCCTATTTCGTAAACACATTATTTAGTCAGCATGGAGACCGAAATGCATTTTTGCCGGTATATCGAAACCAGTGCAGAAGTTTACCAAAATACTGTTTTAGACCATATCGTTAACTGTCTGTCTCAGTGATTTTTAATCACTCACTTTAATAATTAAAGAGTATAATCAAAAATACTAAATACCGTCTAGAAATAAATAATCGAAAGCCAGTGTTCGGGTCATAACATCGATTTCTTGTCGAGGTGGTAGACGTTTTTTACATAGAAAGCGTGGTATCTTTTCGGCCACATCGTTGTTTTGAAAAATTGAGGTCAAACACAGACTATGTTTATAATAAAAAATAAAAAAAAGCTTAAAATGTAAGTATACAACTTAAGGAACGACTAAGTAATAATAACATAATGTTATTATATTATATAACATATTTATATATACATAGTTGTATATACGTGGTGGCCGAGTTGGTTAGACCTTGGACTTAAAAACACTAAGGTCCCTGGTTCGAATCCCGGTGTGTACCAATGAGTTTTTAATTTAAAAATTTATGTACATTTGTTTGACAACACCACTATAGTGCCTCGGAGAGCACGTTAAGCTGTCGGTCCCGGTTTCACTATACCAACTTGTGAAACTGTTTATAGATGGGTTATTGAGTCTATTCAAAACATCGCGACGAGCTAGCCACTTGTTCGGTGTAGACTCATACCATCGGCTACGGCGAGGTGGGATTAAAACCCCTCCGCTGGGTACCCTGGGGCCGTCTAGACGGTCTCGGGCGCCGTAAGGCACCCGTGAAGATATATATATTATAATTTACAAAGAAATTTACCGAGAATCGTTAGCATGCAACTAACTCCAAAAATATTAAAAAGAATATTTTTCAATTTTAATTCTGTTCATAGCATAATCTTTGGTAGTCAAACCGCCTGGGTATAATTTTAAAAGTGATTTGGCGCCGCGTTCTACCCGCAGTTACGTACGAACAAACACGCATTATTGTAGGTAGAGTCTTGTCTAATTATTTATTATTTACTTATGAGAAGGTTCTTTGATCAAAACTTATTTATGGTAATCAGGTGTTTAGTGCTTGAATATTTAAATAGCGGTTGAATGTTTGTTTATGGTTTAGTTTGAGAATATTTATACCTCTATTTCACGAGAACTGATAGCGGACGTCAGGACATTTTAACAGATAATACAGTATGTAGTATGCAGTAATACTTACGCATGACTAAACGCCGCCGATGGTAGTACAACCAAATGTCTCTCTATATATATATCATCACGGATGCCCGAGATCGCCTAGACGGCCCCAGGGTACCCAGCGGAGGCGTTTTAATCCCACCTCGTCGTATGTCTACACCGAACAAGTGGCTAGATCGTCGCGATGTATTGAATAGACTTAATAACCCATCTATAAACAGTTTCACAAGTTGGTATAGTGAAACCGGGACCGACAGCTTAACGTGCTCTCCGAGGCACTATAGTGGTGTTGTCAAACAAATGTACATAAATTTTTAAATTAAAAACTCATTGGTACACACCGGGATTCGAACCAGGGACCTTAGTGTTTTTAAGTCCAAGGTCTAACCAACTCGGCCACCACGTAAAATACAATCTGTGTTCTATTAATTGTCAATTCTATTTTACACCTATATAGTATGTGACTGAATGACCAATACTGACCAATGATGGTGACCAAATTAATTAATTACGTCTATACCTTATCTATACTAGTATAATAAAGAGGTAGGATCTACTGAACTGATTTTGAAATTGTTTTAGTGTTGGATAGCCCATTTTGCTAGAAGGGTTTAGGCTATATAACATCATGCTACGACCTATAGGGGCGGAGTATCAAAAACAATAAAAACAATAAACATCCTTTTGAGAGCTTCCGTTGCGTGCGTAGACGAAAGTGCGCCGATCAGTTAATACTTTACGTACAAGCAGGGATACGTTTTAAACATTAAAGTTAGTTTAAAGTATGTATAGTATACAGGGTATACTTTGAATGGATGTACTTTGGCCTAATATGAGGTTCTGCTGATCAAATGGAACAACTTTTCCCATGGAACCATGTGTCGCAAATAAAAAAAAATGCTTTCTCCATACAAACTAGTAATGTTAAAATGTCTAATTTGTATGGGGAAGCCAAAATTTTTATTCATTTGCGACACATGGTTCCATTGGAAAAGTTGTTCGATTTGATCAGCAGAACCTCTTATTAGCCTAAAGTACATCCATTCAAAGTCAACCTGTATATTATGTAGGCCTACATCCTAATAATTTTAGACGCTGTCATGCCAATAGTCACTTTTTGCGGGCCTCTAAAGTAATATGTAGACATGCTAATTATCATAATTTCTATGACTAAATAATTTTAGGTAAATGTGTGGAAAATTTCAGAAGTGAAACCTAAAATAAGTAAGTAAAGAAAGTCAGTAGATAAACAATGACTGTGCCAAGCTAAAATATTTTTTAACTGACTAACGGTAAAATTTGCAATATATATATAACTAGCTGTGCTCGCGACTTCGTCCGCGTGGAATAGTATTTTTTTTATCATACAAACTTTCATCACCTAGTTTATCCCCTTGGGGGTAGAATTTATCAAAATCCTTTCTTAGCGGATGCCTACGTCATAACATCTACCTGCTTACGCGCCAAATTTCAGTCCAATCCGTCCAGTGGTTTGGGCTGTGCGTTGATAGATCACTATAGTATAGATATTTATTTTTGGGTGTGTATACAAGGTGACTCATTTGTTTTTTTGAAGACAAAGTAACTGTATAATATCTAACTTAAATATAGTACTCAAGTATCTATTTATAAATGGCGGTTTCACACGTACGTATGTTTACACAGTTCGCTAATATCTGTTACCGCCTCAGCGTAACTCCCACGCTACAGTGTGAATGAGCCTTTAGATGTACAAAATTGATCGACACTACAGGCTGTTAAAATTATTTCTAAATGTATAATTAAATAGTATACTTTTCGTGTCTGTACATTAAATCACGTATCACGTAAACTTATTGCATTCAAAATCTAATTACTGAAAGATAATAAACTAATTTATACTATGTACTCAAAAGTATCTATTTATAAATGACCATGAGACCCGAACTCACAGGACATCGGGTTGTCAAATTTTGCATTCTTAGTGTCCATTAACTTAAACATTAACACTTCGTATTTTACTAGAATAGTATAATAATATAATAATAATAATAATATGTAGGACAAATTACACATATTGCTCTGGTCACAAACTAAGCTCTAGGCTTGTACTATGTGTACCAGAAGCAACGATATAATACATATTATATTTTATAAACACCCAGACCATGACAAACTGTACAGAAAAAACGTACTAATATTTTTTGCCATGGGTGGGAATCGAACCTCCGGATACAACGCCAAAGGCGCAACTAACTACTAGTCTACGGAGGCTGTCAACCAGTATACCAAATCAATTTAAAACTAGTTATATATATACCTAGTTAGAAAGATTGATTGAGATAAAAAGACATAAGTTATGAAACACCCTGTATCCTAAATAAAGTCTATGTAAAACTATTGTTAAAGATTCTCTGGTTTTCCCACGAAACAACACTAATCAGTGATAAATACATTATTTTTCTACTTTACTAAACACCCATTCAACAACTATATAACTAACAATACTCGAACTAGGAAAATAAACCTTAAATTCATTAGTAAAACTTATAAAATCGACTGAACAAAAAATGATTAAAAATTTTGTCAATTTTATTTCTAGTTGCTTAACAATTTTAGGGTTTAACGTTTTGTGTTAGAGTTTGTTTTTGAATGAGTTTTGGAATACCAATTGGCTAAGGTTAGTAAATTAAAAATTAACAAGTATTAAACATGTTAGTGTAATTAAAATTTCTTTGTCTGTTCATTATACTGTACTTAGATACTTAGGTACAATGTTATGAAAAAAAACGTACTTAGCGATTTTTTTGGTTTTATTTATCTATATCGCGAACTTCATTAAGGTGCTATATGAAAAAATACGTATCGTAAGGGGGTATCTTATATTACCTTATATACATACATACATATCATCACGGGTGCCTTACAGACAGCGCACGAGACCGTCTAGACGGCCCCAGGGTACCCAGCAAAGGGGTTTTTAATCCCACCCCGTCGTAGCCGATGGTATGAGACAAACCGCCGAACAAGTGGCTAGCTCGTAGCTATGTTTTAAATAGACTTAATAATACGGCCATGTATAAACAGTTTCACAAGTTGATATAGTGAAACCGGGAACGACAACTTAACGTGCTCTCCGAGGCGCTATAGTGGTCTTGTCTTAAGTACAATGTTATGAAAAAAAAAACGTACTTAGCGATTTTTTTGTTTTTATTTATCTATATCGCGAACTTTATTAAGGTGCTATATGAAAAAATACGTATAGTAAGGGGGTATCTTATATTACCTTATATACATACATACATATCATCACGGGTGCCTTACAGACAGCGCACGAGACCGTCTAGAAGGACCTTAAGTTAGAATAAATCGAATTTTTCTTTTATGCATGTAAATAAGATACGCATAGGTATTAATACCCGCCCCTAAACGGTTCTTGACAGAAATCATGCAAGTGCAAAATCAACAAAAAGTTGACGAAAAAAAAAAAGGAAATACGAAAATTTATTTTGTTACCCAAAAATCCTTTAACGAGCTAAAAATACAGACAGTAGTCTGTATTTCGTATACAATTAAACCTGAAAAAAACATAAAAAACAGTGCTTTTTTACGCATTACTTTTTTAGCATTATTTGTAATGAAATAAGTCTCTAATTTTAAAATTCTTTATTAAGAAACGTGTGTAAGTTCTTCAAGATATAATTTTTCCTCTGTCCCTTGTCTTGGCTCTAATGAGTCATAATAAGTGCCACCCAGAGCCTTTACGTGACTTGAGGCTAAAATATATGGAGACGGATTATGTACACTAGAAACAGAAACTTCATTAATATTGCATACTAGTAATACGTTTACAGTAATCGCGTTTTTTAAATTTTTAATCAGTAATTGTAGAAAAAAATACTTATGTTTGGATTAATAGTCGTTGCTAAGCAATTGCTAATGCTTAGCCGATGCTTAGAACTGTCAAATTGCATATGAAAAAACTAAATTTTGACAGTTCCAAGCAATGGCTCAGGCTAAGCAACGACTATTAATCCGAACATTAGTGTAATATACTATGATGAATAATATACTATGAATAATAAACTATGATGACCATTAATGTGGTGGAATCAGGGAAATATGTAGAGATCTTTTATAATAGTGTAGGTACATTAGTCTCCATCGCTGATTAATATATATAATTTAATATATATGACGCTGATTTAGTGTATTTTTTAAAAATATAATAATAATTATTTAACTTTTTTGTTTTTGTAATAAGTTTGTATTTATCATATGTACCTACAACAATACATTTTAATATTAGCAACTATATTATTATTATTACCTATTTTGGGCGTCGCTGCAGGCATTCGTTTTTTTTTACAATAAAGTCGCTTCCACACTAACCGAGCGTTAAGGGCCGTTGTTCTCGCTAACTCAAATGTTACGACTTCATTAGGGCGCGTTAACCGACCAGTCACGATTCAGACACCAACTAAAAACTATACCTACCCGCTATAAAGCTTACAACGTTTAGGTTAAGTTTGCACTGGTTTTGTGGAACCGTGCACACTTTTCTATCAAATATTATATCTGGTGGGAGAAGAAAACAATATATCCTTAAAAGGTTGTCCTTTGGGATAATATGAGGTTCTACTGATAAAACAATTTTATTTTTTTTGAGAAAAAAAAATGACTTCCCTATACAAATTGATAATTTTAACATAACTTGTTTTTATGAAAAAAAGGAAAAATAAATTCTAGTTCCTTTTTTCATACAATAATAGCATAAAAGTCTTAATAAAACAAATAAATAACTCAAAAATTATAAAAGAATCTAAATTATAAATAAGAATATTATAACTAAAAAGCGTCCCCAGCATAGTGGTTAAGTCACTGCGCAACCGATAACAAGGTTAAGCAGATGACAACAAGGCCGGCCTGGGATTGGTGACCGCTTTATACAACGAGGCTATTTCATCATAAACACCGCAAGAAGCTCGCCACTTGTTAGGTGTTGCCTCCAAATACCATCGGCGAAATGAGGACGGGTTAATCCCTCCGCTGGGTACCCTGAGGCCGTTTAAACGGTTCTCGGGAGCCAAATAGGCACCCGTGATGGTATTTTTTTTTTTTTAAATATTATAACTGAAGTTTCTTAATTGTAGATAATTTTTATCTCCAAGTGTACAACCGCCTTTATCTTACAATTGCTCATTTAGCCACCATCTAGTGTTATATCAGCTTTGTTAGGGTCTAATGGTGGCTAAAGGTTCCAGCAAAACATTTTCAATAATTATCTTAATATACACTTAAGTGTATATTAAGAATATAAAAAGCTCTTAAGAGCTTTATAATAATGTTAGATTTTACTTAGTTAGGTTGGTGTTAAAATGTGGGAAACAAACATACCTAAGGACCACAACATCAAATCGAACAAATATTTTGATCTCACAAACGAAATTACTAGAAACGGATTTAAAACTCAACTTTATGCAGTGGAAGTTGGTGCAAGAGGAATTCCAGCAAAGTCTTGGCACCGTCTATTGAAGGATCTTGGCCTTCCGAGAACAGCCGTCGGAACTTTTATGGAGCGTGTTTCCAGGATGGCGCTAACAGGATCATATAATATTTGGTTGAGTAGAGAGGGTAGTGAACACAGTGCAGATGAGAGTTCAAAAGGCCTTTAAACCTACTTCGCGGTCTCAAGTCCGGGAACGCTGAAGTTCATTCTCCTGCCTTTCAACCACGCGATGGACCCGGCACCCGCACGGTGAATCCATGGTTTGCTAAGAACATTCTCTCTCTCTTCATTGACTTTAATTGGTGAAAATAGTTATTCAGGAAAACATATGTAAAGGTTTTAAAAACATTATTATTAAAGACCGATAAATGAATAAATGAAAAATAAGAATTTTCTTTAATGAAACTGGAGATGAGTATGTCGTAAGTAATGTCAATCAGTTGCTTATATAAGCCGTTAAAAAAACGCTTTAATTAAGAATTTCAAAATATTAATTTAGATTAAAAACTGTATTATTAAAAAACGTTAAAAAGAAAAAATAAAAATTGTTGTTTTATGAAACTGGAGATGAGTAGGTATATCAGTCAAATTTCTTAGACCTTTAAAAACGCTTTAATTTAGATTTAAATATATAATAAGACTTAAAAATCAGACTTTAATTTAGTAGCCCAAAGTAGGTAAATTATTAGTAGTTATTCTTATTCCAAGAAATCTGTTAAAAAAATCTTAACCGAAGACATACTTTAATTACTTATTTAAATAAGGATAATGTAAGAATTTTATTTATAAAATATCTAAATTTATTTATTATATTAAAAAGAACGAATTAAAACAAAATAATCTTTTGTTTTTAATTTAGTTGATTTATAAATTCGTTCTTTAGTTTTTGCAAAGAATAATAAAATACTAACAATTATTCGCGTTTATAATAAATATAGTTGGGTTTAATTCTAACTTTGACGACTTTATTCAGAAAATTATAAAACACTATTTACTACCAGGTTTAGGCTAAACATTTTTGAATAGAGCAGTTAAGGTTTTACTATCGCCCATACAGCTAAGCTATAGTACCTCTCTTAGGACCCCAGCTATCGTGAATTGTCGTTCACCTTAATGGCTTAATACATGCTTTCTAGTGTAGATAATTACAAATTAGCAGAATACCGTAGAGGTGCATGCCATCGCTAAACATAATCACTTTATGGACTTGCTATAAAGTGGATGAAGCAAGCTATTATAGTATACGGCGTGTTTACAAAATAATGTAGTTAATTTTACAAAAAAAAAAAAACACGGATAAATATTCATTCTTTAATCAAAGTCATTCAATGATATATTATATTGTTTCATATACCTATGACGGAAACAATTATATTCTTGAATCAAAAAGAAAAAGTCAATACAAGAAAATTAACTAAAGTAAGTATTCTTAACCCAAGATAACTAAAACAATATTTTACTTAATTCAATATGTTTTTGATGAAGAATACAATTCTTTTTATCATATATATACGAAAAAATATTTATATTATTAACTTGTTTTTATCAAGTCAAATCAATCGCCTGTTTCGTAACCGTACCACAAAATAAGATTTCCTCTTTGACAAGAAATCGATGCAGTAGTCTCCGGAAAACCGGTGAAGCCACAGACTAAAACTGAAACATAACTAGGTCACTTGACGGTTTTTGCATCTGTATAAGCGGTGGTAACGAGACCGGTCGGTCAGCCTAGCGAAGTTTTAGAGGCTTCCTCCCAACTAAAAAAGGTTGTATGTTAGGTATATAATAATATGACGGTCGAAGCGAAAGCTAATATAATAGTAATTCAATCAGTTATCAATATACTAAATACGAAATGAGGACGGTTTAAAAAAAACGGGTACCTGAGGCCGTTTAAACGGTGTTCGGGAGCCAAATAGGCCTGTGACGGTATTTATTATTATTATACTAAATACCATAATTAACTCCTTAACGAATATAAAGTTATATAACGTTTGCCTATATAGCATACTATCTGACCCGCGCGCACGCAACGGAAGCTCTCAAATAAAACAATTTTTCCCAGTTTTCCCAAAAATTTTGGTCGTAGCGTGACGTTATATAGCCTTCCTAGATAAATAGGATATCAAACAGTAAAACAATTTCCAAAATCGGTTCAGTAGATCCAGAGATTACCCCCTACAAACTCACAAACTTTACCTCTTAATTATATTAGTACTTATATATAAATGTCATATTAAAGACTATAAAGCACCCATCATCATACGGGCCGCAATAGTTTCTAGTGCAAAGGCCCGGTAAATTAATCCCGTGGCGGTAAATTGGTTATTAGACTCGCGTGTCTAATTTTATAACCCATAATAACCGCATACTATGGTACTACAGGCTTACACGATCAATTTTATATTATTGTTTAACCTAAACGGATAATCTTAAAATTTTAACATTTATTTACAATACAATACAAACTATTTTATTTCACCACAAAACTATAAAAAAAAAAAAAAAAAAAATATTTTATTTTGGAGCACGGCATCTGACTTTATATCTACCTGGTTATAAACAGCCCTATAAAGTCCATGAATGGGGTCGATCAATCCATTGTTTAACAAACTTTATCGCTTACACTATGCCGGCTAAATGATGCAGTTACGAATCGGGCAGCGACAATTTATATTATCCAACCGTCCGTTGCGTAAACGATACCTGAAAGGAGACTACCATTTCGACAAGAAATCGATGCAATAGTCTCCTGAAAACCGGTGAACCCAGAGACTTTGGTAACGAGACTGGTTGATCGGCCTAGCAAAGATGTAGAGACCTTCCTCCCACCTTAAAATAATTAAGAAACAAAGTTCAATGAAGGAAAGAGGCTTCGAATGTGTGGTTTGAGGCTACTCTGGTAAACTAGATAAAAATCTATACTATGGGTGGCAGCGGAATTAGAATATTTTATAAAAATAATATTTAATAGAGTTCTGATAAACAACCACAATAGTTTATAGATGATGCGATGAGTTATTTGGTCTATCCATATACCCCGACGAGCTAACCACCTGTTCGGGGTATACTCAGAGTATTTATAAACTTTATTGCACAAAGTACAAAGGCAGAAGTTAATGCCGCTAGGCATTCTCCACCAGTCAAACCTTTGGTACAATTTGATATGTAAGGCAGATGAGCACTTAAAGTAAATATATAATATCATAAAAAATGTAAGTGTAATAATGAAAATATTTATGTTATATACTAATTTATATACTAAACAACTACTTATACAATACATACATTAAAATATTACATAAATACACAATAATATAACACATAAAATTAATAATACATACATAAATAATAAATAAATACATATCCATATAATATATACAACCTTACAGTTACTATTGTGATTTTTTGAAGAAATGCAAGAAGACCATTTTCTTTAAAATATACCTATTATTGGCCTGACCGAATTTCTGCCCATTACGTCGAGGTAGGAATAAAACCTTATCACTGGTTATCCTTCGGCCATCTAGGCGGTCTCGGGCGCCGTAAGGCACCCATAATGATACCGAATACTAAACATAACAAATTAAACTATTCAAAGACCAAAAAAGTAATTCATACCATCATCCTCAACCGAATCAAATTTACTTCTTTATTCCTTTGCATTCCATTCCAACCAACAACTTCTGTGTGGCTAAAGACCACTTTTTAACCATAAAAAAATACCGCGTCGATACCAATTTTGGAAGCACTTAAAGCAGAGTGAAGTGCGTCCTCGGTTCGGTAGTCGGGTCACGCGTGTCTACCCCTTACTAATTGCCGTGACTCCTAATATTTGTCATCAATTAAGATTTGAAGAAAATTTAATTTCTTAACTACTCGATTTTGGGGGATTAATAAGATTAGATAGGGCCTTATAATGTGTAATAATAGGGTGAAGCAAGTCAACTCTGAATGTCTAGAAAGTTACCTGTATGTTTATGTGGGACGACCGACTGGTTTCATTACCACTGGCCATAGCAAACCCCTTACTAATTGCCGTGACTTCTAATATTTGTCATCAATTAAGATTTGAAGAACATTTTATTTATTGACTACTCGATTTTGGAGGATTAATAAGCTTAGATAGGGCCTTATAATGTGTAATAGGGTGAAGCAAGTCAACTCTGAATGTCTAGAAAGTTACCTGTATGTTTTGTGTGGGACGACCGACTGGTTTCATTACCACTGGCCATAGCAAACCCCTTACTAATTGCCATGACTTCTAATTTTTGTCATCAATTAAGATTTGAAGAAAATTTAATTTCTTAACTACTTGATTTTGGGGGATTAATAGGCTTAGATAGCGCCTTGTAATGTGTAGGGTGAAGGAAATCAACACGAGATGTCTAGAAAGTTACCTATATGTTTATGTGGGACGACTGTCTGGTTTCATTACTACTGGCCATAGCAAACCCCTTACTAATTGTCGTGACTCCTACTATTTGCCATCAATTAAGATTTGAAGAAACTTTAATTTCCTAACTACTCGATTTTGGGGGATTAATAATGTTGTATCCGGAGGTTATGAATTAGATTCCCACCCATGGTAAAAAAAAAAAAGTACGTTTTTTTATGTACAGTTTGGTCTGGGTGCTCATAAAAATATAATATGACTAATTTAACATGCCTAGAGCTTAGTTTGTGACCTGAGCAATATGTTTAAATTATCCTACATATTATTATTATTATACCTACTAATATTATTTGTTCCAAGGCATGAGTGTAATCTAACGCACGACCTCTAGATACAACGCCAAAGGTGCAACAATTAGCCTACGAAGACCGTCATATATAAGGTATATAAGTGTCCTATCTAATTGTTTTTAATTCATCGTTCATAGAGAAGGCCGATTGCTTCCGTGTCACGCTGACCCTTTGTATTAGACAACAAATAATATGGGACTGGTTTACTACTTAATTTGTTTACTTATCATTACAGGTTGTTTTCGGCTACCGATAACCGTGTAAACGGTCTTAGCGGATGGACCGCATATCTCTCTTGTTGTTTTAGTTAGTTTTCTGAAGCATGCAATGCAGTGCAAATTTTGTGCGGGTAGTCTTTGTCGCCGCACATTTCGTAACCGCATCATTGAAGAGATGAATGCCGTTAAACAAAGAACAATTTAGGTATACCGCCTCCGTAGTCTAGTGGTTGTGCCTTTAGCGTTGAATCCATAGGTCGTGGTTTCAGTTTGCAAACCCATGGCAAAAAAATACTAGTACGTATTTCTGTACAGTTTGTCATGGTCTGGGTGTTTATAAAATATAATATGTATTATATCGTTGTTTCTGGTACACATAGTATAAGCTTAGAGCTTAGTTTGTGGCCAGAGTAAAAAATGTGTAAATTGTCCAAAAATAAAAATATAATATTATGCTTTTTTTAACTGAAGAACGGAATGGGACTGTTTCTAGTTATAGGAAATCAGACATGAATGGGGTCGATATGTTTAATAGCATTGACCACTACCACTATGCCGGCTTAATAATGCCGTTACGAAATGAGCGAACATTATATTATATTATGAAGAATTAGCATTACGAAAGTTGCTTTATCGTCAAATTAACAGCTCGTAATCACACCCAGAAAGAGACTACTGACAACCTCGCAAGAAATCGATGCAGTAGGCTCCTAAAAACCGATAAACTAGCAGACTAAAACCTACACATGATTTGGCTGTTCATGCATAAATTAAGTCACACAAATTTCATGAATTTAAACTTCATATACATCTTGGGTTGCCAAGCCAAGCTTTTTTTCTATTCTTAGTCCTGGATTTTTCGATAAGAATTTATTAACCAAAGCTTAGACTTTATATATCTTACCATATCTTGCGCATTTCAGCTATGATTATAAATACAAGTTCTTTGTCAATGGAGCAGTGCGCGGACGGTGAGAACTACTCAATCTGTACCTATTACAGTTTTAACTAGTTCGGAGGGTAATGCGACTGATTCGCTTATCGTTTGCCAATAATAACAACTTAATGTTATTTTATATAATTAATCACTTGGATTAGCCGCGTGTACTGCAGAATCCCGGAAAGGAACTAAATATCGGGAGTTGATGCAAAATTATAAGTTTTGTGCACTTGGTTTCGAAACTTCGGGAGTATTCGGTACTGAAACTCGAGCTTTCCTTCGGGAACTCGGTAAACGAAAACTCTTGGAATGCGGAGATCCCAAGTGCCAAAGCTATCTGTATCAAAAAATGAGTATTGCCATTCAACGTGGCGATGCAGTAAGTGTGTTAGGTACCCTCCCAAGTGGCGCTCCTTATAAAGTTTATTTATTTATTTTTAGGTTTATACTAAATTGCTATATCATTATTATTATTTAGGTTAATTTTATTTTATTATTGTTGAATTTAATTTATTTATTCTTGGTGATCTATCTAATACTATAGACTAATTAATTTCTTTCGATATAAGTAGGTATAGGACTCTGGTCACCTATCTTATACTAGTAGACTTTGTATAATAAAATATTTTTTCGTACTTATTTGTATTCTGTGTTGTCTTTTATTTAAAACAATAAACGTTATTATTATTATAGTTACAGTAACAAACATAAACACCTTTAAAATCCTAAAGCGTCTTTTTAACTCCGTGCTATAATTTGCATCCATATACAGCTTGGGTTGTCAAGCCAAGTTTGTGGTGTACAAATTTCGGTGGCTCGGTCACAAAGCGGCTGTTTGCCGGCGCCTTTACCGACGGTATCGAGTTACTAATGACCAACATACTACTATAGTTAGTTAAAGTTAACTTTGAGTTAGAGGCCACAATAACATTCTTTAGGCTGGACAGATTTTATGCTTAAGAATGCAGGCGAATTTCTAAAGTATCTAATTTTAATTATCTATTCTTTTTATATAGATAAATTCTAGGTCTAAGAATAGGAAAAAACTTGGTTTGGCAACTCAAGATGTATATGAAGCACAGCATGTGACATTTTATCTTTTAACTTGGTAAGTAGATACGCAAAGTCCATGAATAGGGCCGATCAATACCTGTTTAATAGCATTGCTAGCACAAATCGAACTTAAACTAAATTAATATTAAAAATACCGTATTAAAGTGCCACGGAGAGCACGTTAATCTGTCGGTCCCAATTTCACTAAATCAAATTATATAGGTATATATATATATATATATATTCCTGTTTATAGATAGGTTATTGAGTCTATACAAACACCGGCCACTTATTCGGTAAATATAGACTAGAATTAGCATCGGGATGAGGTAGGAAAACCCAACAATAAAACGCCTTTAGGCCGTCTAGGCGGTCTGCGGCGTAAAATAAATATCCTACAAAAAAAAAATCCTTAATATCTGTCCATGTAGTGCACCGTTTCATCACCAGTGCTGGAGAATAATCGTGAAGACAATTTCTTAATAAATTGCCTTGCATACAGCCCCCACGGTCCTAATGTCTCCACAATATGTTTCCTCTGGGTCATTAGAATTACTCGGATGAAAAACAATCTTGGATTAAGTCAATATTATATTTGTCAAGACAAATATTGTTCATGTATTATGCCGAAAACAATATATTCTTGAAACAGGAAAAAAATCTTGACTAAAATAAAACATTATTTTAATTATCTTGGATTAAGAACTTTTACTTTAATCTAAATAATATTTACTTGTATTGAAATAATATTTTGAGAATATTTGTATTCTTAGATAAAGAATTCCTTTTTATTCGTCAGTAGATGGCTATTTATTAAATATACTTTACAAGTTATTTCCGTCAATGTCTAAATTCTTTGTCTAAAGTCGGTTTCTACCTATACTTGTATGACTTGGTTGTTGACCCGGTTTCGCTCATCATAGCATTTGTATAAACAAGAGTACCTGGTTATTATTATTTACTATCCCCCACCTTCCCCTATTAACTAAAGATATAAACTAGTTTATCAATTGTATAAGAAGACTCTACAAAAATTGTCCCGTTATATTATGAAAAATAAATAAAAACTTATTATTACTCTCCCCTCTTTCACAAATATAATTTAAAATATTTAAAAAAACAATGTGTTTATTAGTATATGTATTTTTTTCTTTTATAAATTCCTTATCAGGGCCTGTGTTTATACACAGACAATTTACTTCGAGAGGGGTGATTGAAACCTGATTGGCTCAGTGGTACTACTTTTCCGCAAAAGTGAGGGTCTGAGTTCGAGTCCCGCCCATCAGGATTTTTCATTGCATTTAAACTTTAAAAAAAGTCTAAATTTATAAATTTTAATAATTCTGGATAAATAAAAGTTTTTTGTTGGCTTTTCTTTCAATTTTAATAAGAGAAGGTGGTCCAGGGGCTTAATTCCGAGTTTGCAACCGCTAAACACGACAAGACGTTGCGTAAACTATAAATATTGAAATGTAAGTTCTAATCTATTAAATATAGAGTTGAAATTCCAATGTCCACAAGATGTTCAAACTTGCGAAGAATTCGTGTATTTCAAGATGGCGGCATTATTATAGCCAACCTAATACAGACTATATATCCATTGAAATAGAACTTATATTTCAATATTTATAGTTTGCGAAACGTCTTGTCGTGTTTAACGTTTGAAAACTCGGAATAAGGCCCCAGAGGCTCTACCATGGGTTTGCGCATTGTAGAAACGTAACGTATTTATTTACGTATACGTGAGCAACAACCAATAGGGTCGCTTTAATTTTGGTAACAGGATTGAATAAAGCGATTCTATTGGTTGTTGCTCACGTATACGTAAATGAATACGTTACGTTTCTACAATGCGCAAACCCATGGCAGAGCCTCAGATCTCTCCCTATTACAATTTTAATAGGGGAAGGTGTAAGATTTAGTAGTGAAAAGTTTAGGAATAGCGAACTACGTGTCGATTAAATGTATAAGCGCCTACGCAACAAACTTCATTACGTAGATTTAGAAGAAGTGAGCTCTCTACCTACCATTCTAAACTCTCTTACATTGTATTAGGTCAGAGTATAGTCTAACTAAACTATACAACACTATGCCAACAACATCCCTGTTTATTCCCGCTTGAGATGGAAGTGAATTAGGTTTCTTAATTGTTTATTGCAGTCTGTGGGTTCACCGGTTTTCGGAGACTATTGCATCGGTTTCTTGTCGAAGTGGTAGTCTTCTTTCAGGAAGCGATTACTAAAGGGGCAGTATATTTGATAAAAAGTAGTCTCGTAATGCAAATTCGTCTTTGTCACCGTCATGGATGTTGTAGGTCTGCTTTACCATTAGGTAAATACAAAGTCACATTCGGTGCTCTAGAAAAAAATGCATGTCTGGTATGTCTTTCGTTCACTATAGAGGGAGGACTTAACAAAACGAATTTGAAACTGTATCTTTTAACTGACACAGTGGTTGCGACCGATGCTATTGTTAAACACTCCTTTTCTTAAACTCTTATGTTTACTTACCACAAGGTAGATACAATGTAACAATGGCATGTTCCTATAAAATTATAATAAAAACATTCCGACGCTGCTGGCCAGCCAGACCGGATGGCGAAGTTTCAAAAATGTTGTATATTTTAACAAATTAAAAATGATGCCACCAGATGATTCGAGGCAGTTTGACGTGTTTCCGAGACAGGAATTAGTGGTCTTGTCAAATAAAAACCAATTAACCGGGGAAAGAATCTGTTACCTTCAGGTTTCAGGTCGATGCTCTATTTATTTATGCAGCAGAACCAAAATACGAGTAGCTTAGACCTTACTGCACTTAAGAAGGCCTATAAAGGCAAATAAAACAGGTGAAATAAAAGAGTGAGAAATAAAAAAAAAAATCGGGCGAAATTTTCGGTAAAAAACATTTTTTTGCTAATACATATATACGTGGTGGCCTAGTTGGTTAGACCTTGGACTTAAAAACACTAAGGTCCCTGGTTAGAATCCCGGTGTGTACCAATGAGTTTTTAATTAAAAAAAAAATATGTACATTTGTTTGACAACACCACTATAGTGCCTCGGAAAGCACGTTAAGCTGTCAGTCCCCGTTTCACTATACCAACATGTGAAACTGTTTATAGAGATATTGGGTTATTGAGTCTATTCAAAACATCGCGACGAGCTAGCCACTTGCTCGGTGTAGGGTACCCAGCGGAGGGGTTTTATTCCCACCTCGTCGTAGCCGATGGTATGAGTCTACACCGAATAAGTGGCTTATAAAAACGCTATGCCATGCACTAGATATTATACATAATATGTATAATATCTAGTAGCAGATTATAAAGCTTTTTTTTTAAAGTTATGTATATTATACATAACTTTAAAAAAAACAAGGCTTTATAATCTGCTCTATATTGAAGTAATAGAAAAGATCGATAAAAAATTAAGGTAACGTTGCGATTTTTTTCTATCAAGGTAACTTTATGCTAATACTTTTTTTTAAATGCCAATTACTTCTAAATATCTTGTATTATTGCCATGTTTTTTAATATATTTATTAGGTTTAAGGTATTATCATAATCAGAGATCTAGATTACTGATTTGCTAGATGCGCCCGCGCGCCCTCTTAATAAAACTACAGTTCACGTGTCCATATATAATTTGTACATTTAGATTTTTAACGCCTTATTAGTGCCTCGGAGCAGGTTAAGCAGACGGCCAAGTTTCACGATACTAACTTGTAAAACTGTTTATAGATGTGTTACTGTGTCTATATAAACACAGCGACGAGCTAGCCACTTGTTCGGTGTAGATTCAGAATATCATCAGCCACAACAATCCACCCGCGCTAAAACGCACCCACAATGATGGACACACACCCAACACTAATAAAACTATCAACAAACTAAAACACGACTAGGTCACTGGACGGGTTGTCGTTTAGGTAGGTAGGTACTGTTCAATAACAGTTTTTTTTAAACTTAAAATAATGTTCTATTTAAATATAGTTTAATAATCATAATTGTTTATTATTATCATTATCCCCGAAGATGCCCGTAAAATGAGAAATATAGGAAAATTTAATTTAATTTAACAAATTAATCCTGAAAATAAAACATATTTAATAAATAAACACAGTTCAATAGGTATCTACCTAAGAAATGACTAATTTTATACCTATTGATAATAAATGTCCATAGTGTGAAATTGGGTAATATTTTGTAGAATACCCCTCAGTAAGCGTGTCCGAGTTATTCCATCTGGTGGTCCATTAAAATGTAGTTTTGGGCTTGACCTAAAGCGCCTTTGGTTTTATAGTATATGGTAAAATTATAGATAGTTTTTGTAATTTATATTTTTATTAATTCTGTTGTTTTTTTCGTAATACTATAATAATAATTTTTTTCGTAATACTATACATTATTAGATGGAGGACACAAAGTTTCATATGGCAGAAATAATACATAAGTTAATAATATATTTTGAATTAACTAAAATATTGTTTTAGTTATCTTGGGTTAAGAATTTAACTTTAGTTAATTTTTTATTTTTTGTATTGCAATCATATTTATATGATATCCCTGAATAATATACATGGTGACTTTGAAAGGATGTACTTTGGGCTAATATGTGGTTCTACTGATCAATAAAAACAACTTTTCCCATGGAACTATGTGCCGCAAATGAAAAAAAATATTGCCTTCTCCATACAAACTAGTAATGTTAAAATGACCAATTTGTATGGGGAAGTCAATTTTTTTTCTTCATTTGCGACACATGGTTCCATGGGAAAAGTTGTTCGATTTGATCAGCAGAACCTCATATTAGCCCAAAGTACATCCTTTCAAATTCACCCTGTATATTAAAAAAAAAATACTGTTTCACATTTGAGTTTTTATTTGATACTAGCTGACCCGCGCAACTTTGTCTGCGCGTTTAAATTTAACCGTTTACGCAGCGTACGCTCTTAAAAGGAATAATTTTTCCCCGTTTTTGCAACATTTTTCTTTGTTACTCCGCTCCTATTAGTCGTAGCGTGATGTTATATAGCCTATAGCCTTTCTCGATAAATGGATTATCCAACACGAAAATATTTTTTTAATTCGAATCAGTAGTTCCTGAGATTAGCGCGTTCAAACAAACAAACAAACAAACAAACAAACAAACTCTTCAGCTTTATAATATTAGTATAGATTTAGAAGTCTTAGTATTTTTGTGTTATGCACTATAAAATATCTACCTATAATAATTAGTATAGATAGACTATAGACAAAACTTAAAACTAATTTAATTCATAAAAAAGTAGAGGTTAATAATACGAAATTTCAACTTTATCAGATCAAACTTAGCGTATGGAGCCTAAAAATATTTTTTACACCAAAAAATATATCTTAAATTCTCAATTATACTACAAAACAGTCCAACAACTGATTTGCAATGAAAACAACCGTGGAATTTTAACAAAAGACGAATTAGTTTCCAATTTTTGTCCCGCCTACTTCTTGAGTGCCCCACTGTGTGCACATTGACTGTTTTAACCTTGCTTTTGTTCCCATATGTCCAGCTATTAGATCATTGTTGACCATTGTGCGTATGAATGGGCTCGCAAAGGTGGTCATTTTGTCTAAAGAAGTCAAGGTGTCTGGCTTCTTTCTAATTTTATGAGAATTGCGGTTTGTATGGGATAATAATTTATGAGTATTGCCTAGTTGTTATTCAAATTGGTTATGCCAAAATATAATTATAGATCCTTTGATATTTTCAATGATTTGGTTTAATTTATTTTTAAAAGGATTTTTAAAAAGATCTATTATTGTTATAACATAGGTAAGAAAATCTAATTTAATTTAATGAATTTTTAAATACATACATACATACATATCATCACGAGTGCCTTACGGCGCCTGAGACCGCCTAGACGGCCCCAGGGTACCTAGCGGAGGGGTTTTAATCCCACCTCGTCGTAGCCGATCGTATGAGTACACCGAACAAGTGGCTAGCTCGTCGCGATGTTTTTAACAGACTTAATAACCCATCTATAAACAGTTGTATTAAAAGTTGATATAGTGAAACCGGACCGACAGTGTGTTGTCAAACAAATGTACATAATTGTTTTAATTAAAAACTCATTGGTACACACCGGGATTTGAACCAGAGACCTAAGTGTTTTTAAGTCCAAGGTCTAACCAACTCGGCCACCACGTATATATTTTTTAAATAATGTATACTAAAATATATTATAATAATGTATACTTACGATTATATGAAGTTTACAAAGTTTTTTTTAGATAATTCAAATGAATTTGTTATAAACAAATCTTCAAGTCCATACGTATTGACCTTATAGATTTTGTATTTCTATTAAAAATAATAGTACATTTCTATATGGATCAAATTAAAGAATTATTACCAAAAAACTACACGAAAACATGAGCTTTTGCTAACTGTAAGTAGTTTCTATCTACCAATAGGATCGCTTAATTTTTGTAAACCGTATAATTAAACCTGTCCAATTGGTGTATACTTAACTGTAGTCCCTAACGACTAATAGTCAATTGCAGTTAGCAGAAACTCATTGTAGAGTTACTGAAATAGTATTAAATAAATTATTTGTCGGTGGTAGGTACTGTAACCTCCTCTATTATAGAGTAAGGCTACTACTGGCCATCATCCAAGGATCTGAAAGAGTTACCCTGAGGAAATTGGGTACCCTACCGAAGAGTGTGAAGTAAACTAGGTCCTTCGGTCACAGTACCTACTGTAAAAGTAACCAAATTGATTTTATTAAGTATTGCCTATATCTCTACAGTTCAGTGGTAATCAGAGAGCAATATCACCCACTTCGCACGATCTCTACGTGCCTACTTCTATAACTTCTTTCATGCATCGATTCAAAAAGACGCGTCTATTTTATACATTGTATTTTAAGAACATCACAGATATAAGCATAACGTAAGTGTAATTAAATCATTTTACAAATAAATAGGTATGTCTTTATGAAATTGCAGTGGTATTTACTAATAAAATTATTTAAAATAGTTATTAACTTAGTAAATTCAAATGAACATACCCGAAGCAAATACAACACAAGCTATTTGTTCAAAATAAATTAAAATTGTGTTCATTGTTTCTTTAATTATACAGCAGCGGTTATGGCACGGGTTTTTGCCACTATCCAATATGGCGGCTCGACGAAGCCATTTTAATTGGCTCGATAAAGGGTTTCTTTTCGCGGAATATTGGTGGAATGTCGCCGAGGAAAAAACTTTATCTGCGTCGATTAAAATTCTCGAGGCAAATCGAACAAATAGGTGTTTTTTGTGGGACCACGCCTGTGTTTATACTGACATGGACACCTTTTTAGAGAAGTCCATTGTCGGCCATTTTGACTTTCGGAGAAATGCGTGTGCGCAGAACGGTTACAAATTATTTTGCTAATTATCGTATTGGAATTAGATATATTGAGAATTGTTAAGTTATTAATGTCTCTATTATTATTAGAATATATAATTGAAGGTATTTTTCATAGGCATCTGATATAAGTAGTAGACATGGCACGTAGATATTTATTATTTATGCGAATGTTATTAAGGTAATTTTTTATGTAGGACATTTTATATACATTTATTGACCAGGTCACAAACTATAATAATCTTTCGGTCTGTCCAGAAACAATAATACTAATACATATTATAAAAACACAAAAATGTTAATAAAATATCTATCTATAGGTACATCTATACTACCTACTCGTATATATATAATATAAAGAGGTAATGTTTGTGAGCTGGTGAGGTTGTAGGGGTTGTAATCTCTGGATCTACTGAACCAATTTAGATTTTTTTTTAATGTTAGATAGCCAATTTATCGAGGATGGCTATATAACATCACGCTACGACTAATATTGGAGCATCAATGAAACATATTAGAAAAACGGGGAAAAATTGTTCCGTTTGAGAGATTCCGTTGCGAGTGTAAACGGTTAAAGTTACGCAGACGAAGTTGCGTGGGGTCAGCTAGTATAATATGAATCGTAGACTTTCCGTGCCTGTACATTAGGAAGTACTAGAAGACGCGAGAATTAAGTGTTTAATTAACGTAAAAGATATTTTATTTTTATTTTTGACTCTTTGTCGGTTAGTTTGTTCTTTGGCGCGCATTACGCAAAGTCACTTATTGGATTCCAAATTTATTATCAAATACTGAAAGATACGAGGCTTAATTGTAGAATCAAAAGCTTTTTTTAAATATAAACCTAATGGACCACGTGACTCGTCGAGTCGGTATTTAGTTATTTTGTGTTAAATTAACATGAACACAAAGTTGCGGGAAGTAGATAGTAGCAGCGAGTATATTAAAATATACTCGTAATGCAATTCATCTTTGTCGCCGCCTATTTCGTAATCGATCAATATGGTTTAAGAACAATTATTGATTGACCCCATTCATGGACTTTGTAGGTCTGCTCACCACCAGGAAGATACAAAGTCACTTGCCGTGCTCCAATAAAAAAAAAACACTACAAATCTTACATAGGTTATAAACATAAAAAGAAATAGGTAAGTGTGACTTATACACTGATAAAAACATATTTTGGGTTATAGAAATATTTCCCTTGGTCAAAATAAATATGCGTATATGTTGCATATAAGAAGGAAAAGATATACATAATTTTGAATAAAAAAAAAATAATAAAAAAAAAGTTTTCTTAGAATAACAATTATATTCTTAATCCAAGATAAACAAAACAATGTTTTTGATTCTTCAGTAAAAAAAATTGTCTTATATTAAAATAATTAATAAACGTGTTGGCCGAGTTGGTTAGAACTAAGACTTAAAAACACTTAGGTCCCTGGTTCAAACCCTGGTGTGTACGTACGAATGAGTTTTTAATCTAAAAAAATATGTATCTACATTAGCTAAACAACACCGCTATAGTGCATCGGAGAGCACTTTAATCTGTCGGTCCCAGTCTCGCTATACCAACTTGTGAAACTGTTTATAGATGGGCTATTGAGCCTATCCAAACATTGCGACGAGCTAGCAACTCGTTCGTTGTAGATTCATACCTTCGGCTATGATGAAGTGGGATTAAAAACCCTTCCGCTGGGTACCCTGAGTCCGTCTAAGCTGTCTCGGGCGCCGTAAGGTACCCGTGATGATATTTATATTTTTAATATTTAGATTCTTCGCTCAAAATAACCTTTTTAGGTATATGTGTAGCTATATCTACGAGTCGTCGTAACTTCCGTACACAATCTGGATCTATTTAATATGTAATTCCTAAAATTCCTTTCGCCTACACCTGCATGCGATTAACACGAATGTCAAAATAGAATCCTAAAGCCCAAATATTTCCTTCTAAACCTAATTAACTATTAGGCAGCTTAATTGGCAGCGACGACATACTGATCTCGAAAAACCTATAGTGACGGGAAACATACGTTTTATAATTATCGATATATTTCGTCAAGGTAAGCCTGTCAAAGCATGTTAATTTTTTTTTATGATTAATTATTGCTCTGGGTGTTTAACAAATATAATATCTATTGGTATGTTGTTCCAGCGGCCAAATTCTGTTTCTTATAACGGAAACGAAATTCTTTATGACATTGATCAATAAGCAACAAGAACAATTAAAAATGGCATGTACGTTATTCCCTTGTGTTACAGGTGCTTTTACTTTAACAGTTTTTAACAATCCGTGTGGTGACAAAACGTCTGCGTTACCTCGTTATATTGTGATACTAATACATTGTCCGAGGAACGAGCCAGCCCTTTGATAATATATCTGAAAGACAATTTACACGTATTGCTCTGGTCACAAACTAAGCTATAGGCTTGTACTATGTGCACCAGAAACAACTATATTATACATAATATATTTTATAAATACCCAGACCATGACAAACGTAACTACTAATAATATATGTGTAAAATGTCCTGCATATTATTATTATTTAATTGTGATCAAACGGCACCCGTAAATATCAATTAATGAATGAAAAATCTTTATGTACAAAAAATCTTTTGAAAATACATAGGTTTTTTATTGCGCAGCATATGACTTTGTATATACCTAATAATAAGCATACACACAAGGTCCATAAATCAAACAAAAACAGTTTTCATACTGACTGAAGAAAGAAGACCTGAAAAAACGTGTATTTACAGCAGGTAATACAGCAGATAACGGAAAGCGTAACAATATTGAAAATTAAATAGTAGTAATAGGCACCTAATAATATAGCTTTCAGAGTATTCTTTTTATAGGTACGTCTGTCAAGACTGTGTGTAAGGTTTTAATCACGCATAAAACTTCATCGAATCCCTTCATGTAAACCTAGTTATTTTATCGACAGCTCCAGACATCACTATTTAAATCTACCCACGATTGTAACTGAAACAATTTGTATATTCATAACGACTGATCATATTACCAAATGCTATGCCAGCTCGTTTATCATAGCAAGAGTTTGGCGGCAAAAAACTTCGGCCAAAATGTCTGCTAATTGACGTGTTCCTAGTTTCATTAGCTTGGCTTCACATCATTATGGTTTGAGTTTAAAACCCATAGGTTTAATTTTAAATTTAGAATGTCATTTTAAATTTATAATGTCATATTTTTGTAGGCGATTAAATCAGTCAAAATTAGTACTATTTGGTATTTAATTTGACAGTTTAACTTTACAGCATTCTTATTTCAGCTATCCATATTACTCGCTGATAATGTAGCTTTCTATGGGTAAAATAACTTTCTAAATCGGTTTAGTAGTTTTTAAGTTTAGTTTAGTATAGTTTATTCTTACTGTATACCTATGTTGCGTGCACTGTGTAAACGGTTAAAGTCCAGACGAAGTTCAGTCAGTAAAAAATAATACATAAAATTAAATGCTAATCGCATCTATAAACACATCTAACAAAAATAAGATTTTGATACAGATAATCTTATAACTAAAACAAATACCTATAAGTAACAAAAAAAAAAAAATCTTAAATAAAAATAAAAAATCTCGGTAGAAAAATTTAATTCTTATTACTAGATAAATCGTTTCTAAAATTTTGCACGTAATATGGTATTATTTATTATTGTATTCGATTTTGATATTTTATTTAGTAAAAATGTCTAAAGTTTTTTAAATTCTGTATCAAGGAAGCTAGTTTTGATTTACAACTCTGTTTTAGTTGTCATACCATATTTATACATTTCAAAATGATCTGGATGATGCATTTATATCTACTTAAGTAATTTTAGATAAATTTATGAGTTACTTTAAATTTAAAGCATTCATTGTTTAGAGTATGTAGCAGGATGAAAATAATGGTTTAGCTAAATCTGCGCTTTAGCCAAATTGGTTGGCATTTAAGTAAAGAAGTAAGCAAATAAATATGGAGAATTAAGCTGTGGCAAAGAATGAAGTAATTATTGGTTTCTAAAATCGGGTTAAATCCCTATTCTTCTTCTTTTAATTAATGGTATCTATATACGTTAAAACTCTATTATTGAGGTATCTTTACACAGGAACAATGTTAAAAAAGGCTTTATTTAACACAAATATCTAAACTTTATTGGTCACAACAACATATTATTATATTAAAAAATATCTAGTAAAAAAAACCCTGCATTATTAAAAAAAAAACGAATTGCATCTGAAAAGGTAGGAACCTAAATTATTTATGTTTACTAAATAAACAATGTCTGTACTTTTAATTATAATACCTTCTTACCTATTCTTGTTATTTAGAAACTCTTATTCTTACTTAAATATATATGAAACAAGTACTTTAAGAATTGACGCCTATAAGGCGTAAAACCACCTTGAGGGCTTTTTTACCCAAGTCTTAATTCTGGATGGCATAACAATAACATCATCTTATCAATTCTGAAGAAATATTTAATTACAGAACACACCTACTATTAGCTCGGCTATAAAAGTTCAGTAATCACAGGAAATTAATCTCAAAACTCTAATTAAAATTTCCCTCTTATTATTTTTCATTACATCCGATAAAATCCCTGTGAAACCACTCCGCCAATTTCACTACAAATAAAACAATCAGGATCGCTAAAGAAATTTCAACTCAGCATCTAAATATACTGGGTGATAATTCAAAAAAGTCGTAAGAGCAGTTACGTCTTTCTTCCAATAAAATTCTTAATAATAGTGAAGTCAATCTTCTAACACTATCATTCATTTTTCTACCCTCGCAATTAACTGACGCCGTTTTCCCCTCCCAGAATAATAAATACCTATTTAGTACAACTATCCGGGAGCGAAAGAGATGAAAGTATGCGTATTTTGGAGGGTAGAAAGGAAAGGGTATGGGGGGTGTAAATGATCACCCCAGGTTTTACGGTCGGTTAGGAATGACAAGGGCATTTATGGCGGACGTTTAAAGTATGCTTCTGATATTCCCCTTTGGGATTATTTTTGAAATCGGGAATAAAGGTACTTAGTTATATATAGAAATAAGTACCTAGGTAGGGTATATATTTGTTTTAATTATTAACGTAAACCTTATCTTAATTTAACTTAACTATACTTAGTTTTATTATGAGGGACGTTTTTTTATTTTTCAGCTTTATTATTTGTAGCACTCGGGCTCGTCAATTAACTAAGTTTGGATTTTTAGTACGGTAAAAAAAAGTCAACAACACTTAGTTAGTGTAGGTATCTACTTTGGTTAATTCTTTAGACAGGAGGTACCTAGGTACCTATTGCTATTCTTCAAAGTATATAGGTATTCCAATAGTTAAGTGTGTAGAGAGTGCTAAAGTACCTTGTAAAGTAAGTTGTGTTAGGTCAATTAAATAATGAAAAAACTTCTGTATAATTGATTGAATCAGGCGTTATTTAATATTTCTCTAGCTACTCTAACAGTATTTGCAAAATACTAAAAGATAACTTCGTTACGATATAAATTGGAAATAATACCATGAAGCGTTTTAACGTGTAACCCTATAGCTACAAACTGCTAAGTCGCTAAACTAATTCGTAACGGGCCTCCAGCCCGCGTTCGGCCGGTATAATGCCACAAAGGCAGACGCAACAAGCTTCCATCAAAAGGATTTAACAAGCGGTGCCTCATTATATTTTTATACTTTATACTCTGGTGGCGCGCATAAACTACGTGATCAAAACGCGCGAACCCTTACAAAAGGTAATTATGTTTTGATTCCTACAAAAAATCGAGTATCACAAAGGCGGCTAACGAGATAAGAGCGTGCTAAATCGGCCGCCGCGTCCCGCTCGGATCAATCGGGCGGCCGCGGTCTATTGGCCGACCGAAAGCGGGCGGGGCCCACCCCGCCTCCCAGGCGAAGACTCCTAGTCCCCTTCAGTGCCGCTCCGATCGCGCACGCACGCGCACGCTTACGACCCACACCGCGGACTTGTGACCGATGGAACGCGACGATCAATGTTAAAGAAACAAAGCCTGATCGACGAGAGAAAAGACGCAAACATGGCCATAGAAAGTGTATCAAGGCATCTTAACAGCCCGGCGGAAGCTACCGAGCCTCCCAAGACCCGGATCAGCTTCAGCGTGGCTTCCATACTTGCGGATAAAAGGCCTAACTTCTTGGATGAAACTTCGGAGATGATGAGACATCACAGGACTGACCCTGAGTCTCCTTTGCGGCAATCTCCCTCCGCTCAACCCGACCTTCCAGGTGGAAAATCTACGCCGAGGCCGATGTCACAGACTCCGCCTTTAAATTTAAATGTTTCGGCGACGGTGACTTCTTCGGAAGATGAATACGAAGATTCAGTTAATCAAGAGGATTCTATAGTAGATGTTGAGGATTTGAATAACGATTTAAACAGCGACGATGATGACAGGGGATCCAGCAAGGAAAAAGAGCGATTGGGCCCAATTAGGCCGACCCCTTTCAGCGCGCTAGCGGCGGCGGCGGCATACGGGCTGGGTTGGCCCGGGCATCCAGTTCACCCCTTCGGCCCACTTTTCCCTTCACACCTTGCAGTTGGCCATATGACAGGTAAATAATTATTTATTTTTATACCTACGTATCTTTTAGGTTTTATTTTTTATTCTATAGACTCATTATTTTTATTATATATAGCCTTAGCTTTTAGAAGGTAATAAAAGATTTAATTATTTATTAAAATTCTTGTTCGTTACAAAATATGGCATAAATAAATAGCAAAAATTACCCAAAAAATACTAGGTGCTTATTACATTTTAAACAAACTTATAATATACCTATTTAAAATCAGTTACGACTTTCTTCCAATAAAATTGTTAACAATTGTGACTAACACCTAACAATTTAATATATCCAATTTTTTAGTACCCAATTGATTTTTAATATTAATATTTTATTTATTCATTCGTAATTTTAACGTATTGAGTACTTATTAAAAATAAAACGATAGTGAATAGGATTTTCCAAAAGTCAAGTAGGAACCTAATTAGCTAATAAATAAATAAGTACCTATTTATTCAAGATTTACAATTTTAAAAAGTACAAAAGCTTCTTAAATTAACGATCTTAAACGATCACAATGACAGAGTGAAACGAATGTCAATTCAAAAATCTTGGACTGTCATTTTTTTTGACATTCATTAATTTATTGCCTTGAAAACGCCTTGCTGCGTCGGTCCCTGTCATTAATCATTTTATTTGCAATTCGAAAGTGCCTTTTTCATTCGCTACATTCCTTTATAGATTTGGTATTTTTAAGCTCGTTTTAGAAATTTATAGATAGACAACTTTTTAATTTAATAACCTATTTATTTTTTTACTTTAGTAAAATGTAGTAATTTTTTTCTTTTAAAAATATATATGCTTACCTATATAATTTGGTTTTATTCTATTTATTTACATTATTTAAATATAATAACATTATATTATTGTTGGATAGGCATAAATTAAAGAAAATATCATTGCTAATAATATAGGTATAATTTTATATACAATTATTATCCTGATAATTAACCTAGTATTATTCTTATTCTTAGGTAAATAAATTGAGAGTGGGTATACTTTATTATTTTAAATAAATAAATATATAATTTGTTTGTAAGAATGATGTTTTTAATGAAATTTCTTAAAAGTAAGAATTAAAAAATAATGAAGTACCTATTCATAATATTTTAATTCTTACTTTTAAGAAATTTCATTAAAAACATCATTCTTACAAACAAATTATATTAGTCCAAGAGTGTCAGTTATAAAATATCTTTTCATACAAAACAAATGTAAATACTTAACCCTTCAAGCTGCGGGTAGGCTTTATTGAATCCATGACATAAATAACGGATTGTATGGGATGGGAAAACAATACGACTTTGAGACCAGATCAAAGTTTTGGTGTCACTGGATTTATAATAGGGTTCGAGACAATGCTTCTGCATGTTGTTTTATCTACCTACTTATTTTTGTTATTTTTCACCATCGTAAAATATAACGATGGTGAAAAATACCTAGGAGATTTGGGAAGGATATACTTTTTTCTTTTTTTTATTGGAGTACGACAGTGGTGGTGAGCAGACCATGAATGGGGTCAATCAATAATTGTTCTTAAACAATATTGATCGCTCCCACCATGCCGGGCTAAATGATGCGATTACGAAATGGGGGGCAATGACGAATTGCATTACGAGTATATTTTAATTACCTATACTTAACAGTTATTCTTAATTTGAGCAAGACATGTGACTTAGTATCTACCTAACGGTAAGCAGACTTAAAAAATTCATAAATAGGCCCGGCGATCAATATATCGGCTAAATATTGCGGTTACGAAATGCCTGGTGACAAAGACAAAATGCAATCGCTGTTGTTATATTAACTGTCCGTTTTGTAACTCCACCCTCTAAGGAGACTAACTACAACCTCGCAAATAGTAAACAGTCTAAACTCGAAACCTGACTAGGTCACTTGACGGTTTTTACTTCTGCATGGGCGGTGGTAACCAAAATGGTACGGCCGACCTAGAGAAGATAATGAAATAGTTAAGTTATATAGTTATAGATATATTTCCTAAAATTCAAAGCATTATTACACATACATATACCTAAAAAACATCACGGGTGCCTTACGGCGAGACCGCCTAGACGGCCCCAGGGTACACAGCGGAGGGGTTTTTAATCCCACCTCGTCGTAGCCGATGGTATGAGCCTACACCGAACAAGTGGCTAACGCGTCGCGAATAGACTCAATAACCCATCTATAAACAGTTTCACAAGTTGGTATAGTGAAACCGGGACCGACGGCTTATTGTGCTCTCCGAGGCAACTACAGTGGTATTGTCAAACAAATGTACATATTTTTTAAATTAAAAACTCATTGCTACCCACCGGAATTCGAACCAGGGACCTAAATGTTTTTAAGTCTAAAGTTTAACCAACTCGGCCACCACGTATATGGAAGCATTATTGAGTTATAAAATGATGTATTTTAAGCATTAGGTAGGTAGTTAATTTAACTACACATGTTTAGTTAATTGCCTCATCAATTACAAAGTAGCTATTACAATAGGTACAACAAAATGTCGTATGTGACGACTTTTATACTAAGCACATACGTCAATATTTACTTAATTATTAAAAGGTGTTGTGGCCAAGGTTAATCCGTATACAAAATTGCTTACAACATGTTAATTACGTGTCATACAAATTAACATTAAAATACGCTAATTGCGTTTTTAAAATGCGCAACTATGTAGAATAACAACAGTGTAACTATTTACTTGTAAATCACAGAGATATCGTACCTAATAATAGTTTTTTTTAAATGTTTAATGATTGTTTTCTTTGTTGTAAAAAAATGTGCATAGGCCATTAGATTAAACTCTTTTTGTTTTAATCTTAGGCATAGGCGAGCTTTTCTTGTAGGAATTTTCTATCAGAAAATCAAACCCCTTGAGAAAATCAAATATGCTTGAAGGGCAGAAAGAGAAAGTTATATTATAACACATAATAAATACGGTATTTAAATAATCTAATAAACGATATAAATATAGTAAAATACGTTTGGTATATACTGTTATAACAAATAATACTTCTGTAAAACTTAGTCATATATTGTAGGATTTGTAGGTAATACTATTAATCCGAAAGTAAATAAATATTATAATAATAAATTCTTTATTTGCACATAATATGGTACATTGGATCTTACTAGTATATATGTGTACAGAAGGTTAATAATCTAAACTCGAAATAATTTCTTAGGGAGTTAGGTATCTATATCAAATTTAAGCTAATTAGAAATATTTTAGTTATAATCTAATGCGAAGCCGCTAACAAAAGATAGTTTTTAAATATTTTTATCGCCATCACTAGTAGGTATTAGGCGAAATATTATTTTCCTGGAAATGATTAGGTATTGTTTATTAAATTAACAATTTAATTTGATGTAAATTTATTAAAGTATCGATGTTTTGTAGCGATTTCGTATCCCGGATGTTACGCGTTTTTCGCTTCAATACCCGCAACATAGTCGATAATTACTTTAATTAATAATTCGAGGTAGTAGTCTCTTTTTTAGGGTGCGATTACGAAACTGAGATTATTTTGAAGATAAGGTAGCGAGAATATTAAAGTTCACTCGTAATGCAATTTCGTCTTTGTCTCCGCCGTTTATTTCATAACCGCATCGATTAGCTATTGCTGTTTAACGCCAATATATTGATCGACGTCATTCATGGACCTTTGTTTAGTATCAGGTAGATACAGAGTTAACTCATATGCGGTGCTCCAATAAAAAAAACACCTAGAAGCAAAATATTATCTGCTTATAACAAATGAGACAATAAAATATAAAAATAAATATAATCAAGAAAAAAAAAACGATTAAAAGCACAAAAGCTTACTATTGTTAGCTTAATTTTGTATATTATTAAATGTAATGTTGGCAATACTGGCACATGATTAGTTCTGTTGGTAATTGAATAGCCGTGTAAGTTGTTTTCTGTATGTTGGTAATCGGTAGCCGCTCTACTATTTGTGGTAATGTTGACCGGGCACGCGATATCTTGCCGACCCTTTAGTTCATTGCATGATACAAAAAAGTTTATTTTTATTTATAAAAATTTAGAAAAACAGTACAATACATAACATAAAGTAGGTAGAACAATATAAGTGTGACATATCCCAACATTTTCCTTCTGATAGGTATTACAAAAACAGATGGCATAATCCTGCAAAAATGTCTATATTAAAAAAAAAAACTTTGAAGAAATATTTATAGAGCATTATACGATTTTAACTAAAGTAACAAAATTGAATTCAACACACTAAAAAACATTTAAAACTGGCCTAGTAGGTACATTACTTTTAAATGTTTGGTAACTAGTGCTAAACAAAGTTGTAGGTATATATTATTTTAAGCTGCAAGTTTTATTTATTATTTTTTAGGTTTATTTCGGTTATTTAGAAAAGTTATTTTATTTTTAATTTAATGGGTTGTTGGTTTATTATTTTCTAGTTTATTGTTATAAATGGAACTATTTACCTAATATTAGTATTAATTACGCACTTCCTTAACAATATTTTAATTTATGAGCAAACAAACGATATTTAAACCAAATTTGAAGAAACTTCTATGATATTTTTAAGTTATTTGATACTTAGATGTACGAGTAATGTACCTTCTTAGGTAATAGATGTATTAGCACGAATTTGCGTGCTTTAAAGACATTATAAGTTCCTCGTTTAATGCAAGACACAAAACATTTCACATTAAAGTTTACAGCTCACCATATTATCTTTATTAAGACATGTTACATACCTACATATTATGTAACAACACAATAAAAAGATAACAAAAAAAATCATGACTTTCTTTAGGTAAATGCACAATACTACAAAGCATTTGATACTTAAAAAAGCTCGCTATAATAGGTACTATAAATTAAAAAAATATATACTTAGATAAATAAAAAGTTATTATTGTTTAAAAAAAAACAAGTAGGTAGTTTTTTTTTTAAATAAAAGAAAATTTATACTTATTAGGCTTTCGCAAAAAGTATTTTGTTTCAACGAAAGCACTAACTAATAAAAGTTTCTAAGTTATAAGTACTTATTTATGCGTTTACAAGAGAAAAATGCCGTGGTTAAATAATTTGCAAGTCAATAATGGCTTTATACATGCAATCGTAGTCACGAATAAATAAAAAAATATGCACCGAACCTTTTAAATTGTACACATCATTTGTTTTTACAAATATGTAGGCTTTTATAGTAAGAGGCAATTTAATGAGGCCTCTAATTTATTTTACATATGGTTTTAATCCCACCTCATCGTAGCCGATGGTACACCGCACAAGTGGCTAGCTCGTCGCAATGTTTTGAATAGACTCAATAACCCATCTATAAACAGTTTCACAAGTTGGTATAGTGAAAGTGAAACCGGGACCGACATCTTAACGTGCTCTTCGAGGCACTATAGTAGTGTTGTCACACAAATGTACATAATTTATTTAATTAAAACTCATTGGTACACACCGGGATTCGAACCAGGGACCTAAGTGTTTTTATGTCCAAGATCTAACCAACTCGGCCACCACGTACCTATATAATAATTTATTTTATTTCATTTTGTTTCTATATTAATTTCCTAATGAAAACTATTTATCTGCTAACATTAGAAATAATATTGCGGTTTACCTACTTATTTATATATTAGATAAACAATTTATTATACCTAAATTGAATTCGGGAAAACCGGAAATTATTAATAATTTGTTATTATACTGACTTATTATTGTCATTTGAATATTTGGTAAAAAATAAACAAATTAAATACTTATTAAGCATGTAACCTCTAATAATTAATTATATAAAATTATGTAGGTATACAATTAAAACAACTTACATCACGTTTCTTAAAACAAAATAATTGTCAACAGAAATTATCCAATAATGGCGCGTTTCCCCAGTCTTACCAACCACAGAAACGCGAGGCCATGACTCGCTCGGGAAAAAGGAAAAAAAAAGCTTGGACTCGAAATAATAAAAACGAGTTCCTTATCAAGCTCGCGCGATGCCATTTCGAATGGCACACACAACACAATGCTTGCCCCTTCATACTTACCACAGACTAACAAAACTTTAAAACGATTTTAAATGAAATACTTCCTATTAATATTTTGTCGAGATAATTATTTGGCCGAGAATAGGGAGGAGTTGCGATTCCTCCACCAACAAGAGCCAAGCTCTTAAATTTAAGAAGAAGAAGAATAAAATTGATAATACTTATCTATGAACAAAATATATTTTGTACATAGACATATTTTATTTTTAAAACAAGTTAGTATATTAAAGAAAATAGTTATGTTCATGCAAGTATTTAATGAAAATAGTACTATTAGCTACTTTAAAATAATCTTATAAGAATTTTTTGCTTCAATGGAATTATATTTTAATTTAAAATAAAATATTTTTCGTAACTATTAGATAATACCTATATTAATGTTTTGTTTGATGAATGATTTCTAACATTATTCTTTAAAATATGACCTTTAATTTTTTTATAAAAGTACCCATTAATTTCAATGTTTTATTGATAGGTACCAATAGAAATTAAGAAAAAAATACCCTTGGTCTATAATCTATGGCCATTCATTACCGCCATTAATTCACTTAAGCAACGCGTTAATGCTGCATTATTATTTATTTGTTTATAGCTCTGCATAATGGTCTATTACTAAAGTTAAATTGCCAAATGAAAAAACGTTTGTTTCTTAATAGAAGTTCGAAATGTCGCCATTATAGATTATAAAAATAATTAACTTTGGTATCGCATTTACGCCCTTTTAATTCTTAATTGATTTACATTTTTATTTGTAGTTTAATTGCCTTTTAATAATTTTATAAAGTTATTTACCAAGTTAAAAAAAAAAATAGTAAAATGAGAATTAAAAAAAAATCTCTAAGCAAAAACGTCGTAATTGTCTAACTAGCTAGACAACAGTTACGTTTTTTTTTGTATGTTGGTTCTTATACCTATATTTTGTTAGTATTATCCTAAGAATATATTTAATATTACCTTATTTAATAGTATTTTCCTATTGTATTAAACAATAAATCTGTAACAACACAATTATATTTATTGCATTATTTCTATTGTTTCTCTTATTTTATACGTAAATATTTTGATAACGCCAATTTAAACTAAATTGATATAATTTATTTGCAATAGATTGTCTTTGATAAGGATTTATTAACAATTATATTTGTTCGCTGAGAGGTGTAATACCTACTTATGTATTATTTAATTGTAGATAATTTTAATATAAATATTGTTATATGCCTTGCATACACTTAGTTCAATTAAAAATCCTTTATAAATAAACTATTTGTTATTTTTTTAATTCCTAAGACATAGTAATATTATTTCGCAATCTTATCATTTAGCCGGCATAGCGGGAGGAACCAATACTCCTAAATAATAATGCATTATATAACTGATAACACGGTTAAGCAGATGACAAAAGGCCGGATCTGGAATGGGTGACCGCTTTATACATTGAGGCTATACTACACACCTCAACAAGCTCGCCACTTGTTAGGTGTTGCCTCCAAATACCATCGGCGAAATGAGGACGTGTTAATCCCTCCGCTGGGTACCCTGAGGCTGTTTAAATGGTTCTACAGGCACCCGTGTTGGTATTTCATTATATTTTAAAATTATGAAAATGCGTATTATATTTTAATGTT
The DNA here is from genome assembly GCA_947458855.1 of Monopis laevigella. NCBI lineage: Eukaryota > Metazoa > Arthropoda > Insecta > Lepidoptera > Tineidae > Monopis > Monopis laevigella. Next base: position 6,757,391 of record OX381599.1, on the reverse strand, counting down.
TAATATTATTTAATGTAAGGGTTTGAATTTGTGGAATAAATTATATTATGTCTAACCAACTCGGCCACCACGTATATATTCTATCTCCATAGATATAATAAATTTATAATATCTATGGAGGTAAAGTAATATAATATTTGCATTTTCATATTTATGGTAGCCCTAAGCAAAGTAGTTACATCTAAAACTAGTCGCAATTCCAAGAAGATCTTAAAATATATTTAACAGTTTTCTTCGGCGGATCCTCGTATTTTGACTAATTTGCTACGACAGGAAGCACGGGTCATGTATTGGGAAGTCGGCACCGTGTAATCAGCGCTGGCGCAGATCTTATCCCCTGTGATTTATTAGTTTAACTCGCCTGGTGGCCGTAAGATGGCGTTTGCACACATGCGTTTGCAGTCTTGGAAGTAATTTTATTATAGTATCTGATAATATTTCGTTCTATAGATGGACTTTGCTAATAATAATAATAATATGTAGGACAAATTACACATATTGTTCTGGTCACAAACTAAGCTCTAGGCTTGTATTATGTGTACCAGAAGTAACGATATAATACATATTATATTTTATAAACACCCAGACCATGACAAACTGTACAGAAAAAAACGTACTAATATTATTGCCATGGGTGGGAATCGAACCCACGACCTCCGGATACAACGCCAAAGGGGCAACCGGAGGCTGTCAAATATAATATAATTATATTATTTTTATAGTAATAGTATAGTATCCGAATTATTTGTTAGTTCATATATTTTTATTTTACTGAGTCTTATAAACACCGCGAAGTGATTGCCACTTGTTTAGTATAGAATACAATTTGAAGTGGAAAAAAAAACTATCTACTGGGTACCAATTCATATAATCTCCAGTTAACGTACATATTACCATTAACGTTACTATATTATAGGAATTACCATTACCATAAATGCAATGGTTTCGAGTGCCCATAATATAAAATTATTGATCTAGGTACTTATATAATTTTGTAGAGAAAAAAATCTTTAAAAGAATACTTACATAATTAGAGTAAAAATTCTTACTTATAATATTACAAAAATATTGTGACTTGATTTAGAAAAAAAAAAAAAATTGACCTAAACTATTTGGCCACAGTTTAAAAAAACAAATTGAGTTAGATAGAAATAGAGTTAGGTAAAATTATTGTTCATATACTCTATATATAGATGAATATTCTTATTTCAGTTAGAACAATAAACATTATATCCGGGTTCAATGCACTACTAGTTATTTATTGTTTTAGGTAGGTAGGTATAACATTTGTTTACAAAATATATATTTTTATTATATGAAATGATTTTGGAACGCTCTAGTAATAGATTTTAGCATAAATTTAATTAAATTAATTAACAGTTTAAATGCGTTATAATATAATATTATTTTAGAAGTTCTAGCTTACCTATATCGTCTTCAAAATATTAATAAAATAAATTAAAGTAGGTCGGACATTTTACATATTTATCTGGTCACAAACTAACCGCCAGGTTTATACTATGTGTACCAGAAACAATAATATTTTTTATAAATATCCAGACAATTTTTATAAATATCCAGAGTAGATACATTTTATAGAAAAACGTAGTAACATTGCTTGAACCCACGACCTTCGGATATAATGCCAAAGGCAACTAACTAGACCACAAAGGTAGTCATTATTATTATTGTTAAAAACTTCTTTATTGGAATTTTTATTTCCATGGAATTTGTAAAATCTTATGCAATGTGTATGAGATTAATAAGACAAAAGTAAAAGTAGTATGTAGACGACAAATGGCGCTCGAACATTTCTGCCTACCCAGTAAGGGATCTGGCGTAAAGATAAATAAATAAATATATATAAAATAACATAATATATCCTTCCTTAGTTGCATTGACGACGGTCTGCTTAAGTTCGATCGTTGGACCATGTCACACGCAATCGAATCGATTTCTCGCTTCGTTACACTAACTGCGATTTCGATTCTTAACTTTTTTTGGCTACCTTAATATGTAGGACATTTTACACATATTGTACTGACCACAAACTTACTTAATAATAATCACATATTTATTAAAATTAATAAATAATAAAAATAGTTTATACACGAATCAAATATTTTTCGGTTTTATTCTTATTTAAAAAAAATATATATTAAGAACGCGTAGTCTTAATTTAATTTTTTCTTTGCTACATTTTAATTTATAAGTACTATAATATATCCTGCTTAATAGTACTTAATTCTTATTCTAAATAAAAAAGTATTTACGTACTTAATTTACATAAATGAATAAAGCTTTTCGGCATTACTATGTAATATAATTAAGCAAGTGTGGGAATCATACCTAAGACCTCCCCTTCGATACCAAATGGCGTAATACCAAATAGACCACATAGGCGTTTTAAAACCAATTTGGCAATAATGAACGCCTGAAACTATCGCAAAATGAATTAAACCACTTTAGAACCAATTAGGACAGTCAGTGGACCAATGACGCGATAAAATTCTGTACAAAACCTATGTCCATTATCGCACCAAAGTGAAGTAGTCTTTACAGCTTAGGTCATAAAGTGTAATATTCCAGTGCATATATATTTATAAACGACTTTATATTATATTAGTTTAATTGGTAACGAGTGGTTGGTGTAATGATAAACTGGGATTTATTGTGATAAACTAATAAGGATTATTCAGTTTACTAGTTAGCACTGAATGGATAGTGAAACCCGTATTAGGTATAGACGGATAAAAAGAAAATCTTGGATTAAATCCATTCATGAATATTATTTCATATATGAAGGAAGCAATTCTTAAATTGAAGAAATATTCTTGAGTTTGGTAAAATATTATTTTTATCTTGGATTAAGAATATTTACTTTGGTTAAAAAAAATATACTAATAAGAAAATTTTATTAGGTACTTAACTTCTAGATATTAAATCCATTCAAGAATATAATAATATTGTTTCATGTATGGCAGAAGAAATATTCTCATAAATAAAAAATCTTAAATTATAAAAATATTGGTATTAGTTATTTTGGATTAAGAATATTTACTATATTTAAAAAAAAAATTACCAATAAGAAAATGTAATTAGGTATCTAACTTAGAATTTACATGTAATATTTAAGTAGTTTATATACTATTCGCTATATGTCTTCTAAATTGTTATTTATTTGCTTTTGCACCCTATGCATAATCTTCCACTCTCTCAAAGGTTAGCTGGTATAAAATGCCTAAGACATTAAGTTGGCCTATGTACAATTTTATTTTGTAATTTTGTGCAATAAAGTATTTTAAATAAAATAAAAATAACTTCTAGATGTCATTTAATCGGCGGCATTTTATGAGAAGAGTCATTTATGGCTGTGAAACTATACTTATGTATATATTTATATATACAATAAGAATATATAGGTAAATGTTTTTAGAAATATTTTATTCAAATGCAAAAAAATATATAAGAACATTTTGGTATATTTTTAACTATTAAAGCAGTGCATTTTATGGGAAAAATTTAACACCTACGTGATAGAATGCAATTTTTTGGAACATTCAAAATCTTTCTAAGGGCCGAATCTAATCGGTTAAATGTGGGTTCAAGTCTTCTAACAACCTTGATAATAATACAATGTAAAGAAAAAGAAAACATTTGTTTAGCTCGCATTAATAAGTTTAAATAAAATAATAAATAGGCATAGGCATAGTAAGTTTCTTACATATCAAATCATTTAAGTAGGTAGCCAAAAACATAAAATAAAAAGTCAACTTTTAAACAAAAAAATCCATTAAGTAGGTATTGTTATGTATCATTGACAACATTATATCTATTTCTTTTTTAAATAGTTCTGCACACTAAGCATATTTCACTCCCTCAAAGGTTAGCTGGTAGTAAATACCTAAGGAATTAAGCTCGCCTATGTACTATTTTGTGCAATAAAGAATTTTAAATAAAATAAATAAATAAAAATAGGCTCTTACTATTTCTTTTTCATAAATATATATATTCTTATTAGGACATAAAAAAATATATAGAAATTAGCGTTTACCATTTAATTTTCTATTTCTCTACAACTCTTGTCATACATGTACACCGAAAAATATAAATTACTAGGAAAACATGTACCTATCTTTTTTATTAGGACGTTGTATGTATCTGATCGCATCCACACCTACAAAGTCCATGAATGTGGTAAATAAATTGTTGTTTAACAGCATTAGTCGCTCCCATGTGAGGCGGTTACGAAATAGTCGAGAAACACGAATTTATTTGGCGAATTATTTACGAATGTAAATCGCATCTAGAAAGAAGGCAACTTCCAAAAGAATTCGTTAAAGTGGGCTTCAGGAAACTAGTGAACTCACATAATAAAACACAGTTTTTGCAACTGTATGGGCAGTGTGTAACAAATATATACCACTTATATAAAATTAGACCTGATTATTATCTAATATTATAATTTTAACCAATAAAGCATAATTAGTAAACATTTGTCATGTTTTTCTAAATTGCAAATATAATAAACTATTCTTAAAAAATATATTATACATATAAATCTGTCACAGTTAATTTGTGTTGGGTTTTTATATCAAATAAAGGTCAAAATATTCAGTCCAAAACTTAATTAAAATTATTATTCATTATGACAAATTTGTCATTAAAAATATTAGCGATGGCTGTCCATTCAGGACTATAAATTTTGACTTAGGATTTCTTAGTAGTCATTTTTTATTGTTAGTATTTAATATTGCTATTTTTAAACGTTTTAAGTAGTTTATTATGTTTCGGATCTCAATTTCTATGTTTTTGTTTTCAATATTATCACGGTATTTAGGCATTCTGTTAAAACACTTAAGCGACACTTTTTTTTTTAAATTACTATGTTTACTAACCAGTAGGTAGTCTTTTATTTATTACTAAATAGATGGTAAGTAATAAGAGACAATTTTTTATAGTATCTACGGATAAAAATGAATTCTTCTTCGAAGAATACAAATATTATTTCTATACAAGTAAATATGAAATTAAAGTTGCCTCAGAATATCATCGGCGAAATGAGGATGGGTTAATCCCTCTGCTGGGTACCCTGAGGCCGTGTAAACGGTTTTCGGGAGCCAAATAGGCACCCGTGATGGTATTTATTATTATATTATTAAAGTTAATAGTCTTAATCCAAGATAACAAAAACAACATTTTACTTAATTAAAGATTTTATTTTGATTGTGAATGACTTTCATCTAAGAACTTATTTTTATCATTATAGGAGTATATTTAAGTTATTAGGTTTATTTTAGTTTTAGTTTTAATTTTTCTTACTTTTTTATACTTTCTTTTTTTTTCTGAATAAATAAATAGATATGATTTTAATAGTTTTTAACAGTGTACATACTTGTCTCTCTATTATCCTTATTAAACAAAAAAAAACAAATACCCTACCTATTACATATTTTTATTAGTTTATAATTGAAAAAAAAAACCTATTTAAAATATAGAACACTAATTTCAAATTATGTTTCTAAATTTAATTTCTTAAAAACATCTTCTGGTATTTATTTCCAAGTAGGTGGGCATTAAATAATAATTTTCAAATAAAGAAGACGCAATTCTTTTTTCAAATCGTTCGACCCGATGCTACCCGCTGGGTCTACAATCCTCAACTCATAAAACAGTATTAACGCGACCATTTATTAATATTGTATTATAGATTTATTAATTTATTGATTTTGAAAAAAAAAGTAACAAAATAAATGTCTAAGAATTGTTATTAATCGATGTCACACACACATATAGACGCAAATACCGTGAAATGACCTATATATAGTCATGTATTGGTATTTAGGTACCTACTGCGTCTATTTTCTTCCATACGTGGTAGTAGTCTCCTTTCAGGGTGTGGTTATGAAACGGACAATTAATTTAACGATAAAGTAGTTCTTCTTTGTGGCTGACCATTTTGAAACTGCATCATTTTGTCGGCATAGTAGGAGCGACCAATGCTGCAATCTAATTGCAGCATTGGTCGCCAATACAGCCTAACGTCGAACGTTATAATAAACAGCGAAGGGTTGTAATTTTTTTTTGGCTTTATAGGGGTAGCTGAAAAAATAAGCTTTATAATATGACGAAACTCTTTTAATGAATGACGCTGAGATAAAACATTTATAAAGGAATTAATAATAATTATTGCGTAATTATTGCTGTGTGGATGGTTGGAAAAATAATTATAAATAATGGTTTAATTGTCAATTAACCTTATAGATAATTAAAAGTGTTAACAAGGAAAAATTATAGTTAGGTATGTATAAAATTACCTGTAAGAACCGGAGAAGATAAAACCCTTTTCCTAAAAATAAAATCCAAAAAGATACTCAAAAATAAATAATAAATTTCTTAATAATTATTACTAATTATAATTTATATTTACGCCAGGCCCCTATTTCTGACGCTTTCGTTCTTAAAATATAAATAAATAATAATATAAATATCTTAGGTAAATCTAAAAAAAAAACCTAATTTAGTAAATATAAAACATCATAGCAAAATACTATTGTTAGAAATTACAGCTGTATAACTAAATATAAGAACGCAGCTGTAAAGGGCAAATTACATAAAAATAAAAACAACGACAATATAAACCAAAATAATTGAATTAATAAATAATTACAATTAGAAAATAGCAATTTCCATTAGTCACAAAGACTAAAGTAATGTACGGTCGGCAACAAGTCATGCTCCTAATTATAGAAACAATCCCAATCAATTACCTCTTTTGAAAAAGAAAAACAAAACTCTACTAAGCATTTTGCATTCGTACGAACCACTTCATTTGATCGGTACCGTCTGCAAAATAATTTATTAGATTTTGACTAGTTTTTGTTTTGTAAGATTTCGTTCCTCTGGTAAATTATTTGTATAGTATTTTATTTATTTTAATATTTAAGTAAGTTTTTCGGTTTAATTAATTTAGTTCACTAGTAAAAAAGCGGCCCCAGCCTAGTGGTTAAGCCACTGCGCAACTGATAACAAGGTTAAGCAGATGACAACAAGGCCAGCCAGGGATAGGTGACCGCTTTATACAACGAGGCTATATTATATAAGCACCGCAACAAGTTCGCCACTTGTTAGGTGTTGCCTCCGAATACCATCGGCGAAATGAGGACGGGTTAATCCCTCCGCTGGGTACCCTGAGGCCGTTTAAACGGTTCTCGGGAGCCAAATAGGCACCCGTGATGGTATTTATTTATTATTATAAACAATTTCGCTTTAGTTTTATATTAAGATGAGTCATACAAAGTCTAAAGTTAATTTGCATTGAATTTGTATATCCAGGAATAAAGTGTATCCAACCAAATTTGTGCAAATTATATCTAAGATTTTTAATAACTATTAATATTTAACTAAAACTAAATATGTCTAAAATCCTATGTATATATAATTTATTTCAATAATTTATAAATAAGATATTTTTTTACTATTAGGTGCCTACTAAGAATCAAAAAATCAAATAATACTTGATAAATTACATCAACAATTACATATTCAATACGGACAGTAACAATAATTAATAATAAATATCACGAATAAAACTATTACTTAATTAAATATGAAAAAAAAAAAAAATTCAGTGACAATAACTTGATTACTATCCCTATTCAATTCCCAGCGAGATTACAGCGTGAAATAAGCAGTCGAACGGCGCTGTCATCCGTTGGCAGCGTTCCAAAATACTAATGTCCCATTGAATAGTGCTATTTGTAGTTGACTGTATCTCAAGATACGTATAAACACTGATTTTCTACTCATACTCTCTCTTAATAGCCCTCTTAAGTGAGAACGATTCAAACCAGTGACGAATAGCTTGTTCAACCAGACATTTTGTTTGATCGTTTAATAAATTTTGTGGCAGCGTTTTAAAGAATTTCTGTTACTTAGATTTATTTATGGGTGCGGGAAACTATTATATATTGAATCCTTTTGTTTGGATATTTATTATGTTAATAAAAGATTAAAAGTTAAATAAACGCTTTGATTTTTGATTTTATAAAAAGCTTAAAGTTTATAGCGAACAATTAATAATTTTTAATAGCCTATAAAAAGAAATATTTTTAAATTAATTAAGATCATAAAATAGCTAAGTCTATAATCTTAACCCTAATTTTGGCTTGGTTAGTTTTGAAGAATGCAAGCGTTTTATGTACAGACAACAAAAACGTCAAGTATACAGTGAGTGGTTAAAATATTGGAATGAATGACATACCACGCAGTGCAGGATAAATGGGGGAGCGTTTACAAAAAACAAACACGCTCATTAATATATCAACCTGTCTTTTTAGCAACCCATTCTGTCTTAAGTACCGTCAGAAATACATTCTAATACATTTACAAAAAATTACAGCTTAAAATATACGACTTTAACCCGTCAATTGGCAGATGAGGTCTTATGGACCTAGCTAAAATTTTCTAGTAAGATATACCGTACTTGAAGTTAACTATATTATTATTAGGTACACTCAAGGTAGGCACACAGATAATGAAAGCAAAGATGATATAGACTACTATATCGAATTTTGTTTTGATGTGATAATCACTTTTCAGGATCCGGTTACGTTGTTGATTTGACGATCAAGGAGCGAAGTAGTATATAATGCAAAATTGTTTTAGTCGCCGCCCGTTTCATAACCGCATCATTTAGGACGTTAAATGCTGTTAAACAACAATATTAATCTACTCCATTTATTGACTTACCATTAGGTACCTGTAGGTCAGCTTACTATTAGGTAGATACAAAGTCAAATGTCGTGCTCTTATAAAATATATTACAATTTAATGAGTTTTATAATTTCGATTAATTAACACTTTAGGTACTTATAAAATATACGAATTAAAAATATTTTTAATAGAGGGTCTTACAGGCAGCTTTGTCAGATAAAATATTTTTAGCAACATGCCGTTTCGGGTTAAATTGAATTTAATTTTAGTAGTCTAAATAAAGATGTTAATAAAATTTATGCAACTCTGTCAAACAATGCAAACAATATCACTTTTTCTTTTCAAATAAGGACATATCCATACGTCTGGTACGTGAAACATTTGACTGGTACGAGTACATTTCTGAAACAATTAACAAGAAACTGAAGAAGACATCTCGTTTAAGTATTTTTGAGAAGGTAATTTAAGAGCTTTGCTAACATGACATCAATATATTTAACTGAAAACACAGTTTGCTTTAAAAAGTTTTGTTAAATTATAAGGGATATTTTTTTTTTAAAGTAATTCTTATATACAGGGTGAATTTGAAAAGATGTACTTTGGGCTAATATGAGGTTCTGCTGATGAAATCGAACAACTTTTGCTATGGTGGTTCCATGTGTCGCAAATGAAAAAAAAAAAAAAAAATTTTTTTTTGAAGTGATTGCTGTAATTGGAGCATATTTTTCCATTAATAAACAAACTAAACCACCCTGTTTTGATAACTAATACCCGCATATCTTCTAATCTAAATTGTGTTTAAACATTTTTATTTGAATAAGTTGTGTAATAAGTAATAAAAAATATTTTTCATGGTATTTAAAGAAGGTATTTATTTACAGTTTTAATTTAGCCATCTTTTCATTGATTGTTGATTTTGTACTTGCTTAATTTCTGTTAGAAGCTGTTTAGGGGCGGCGCATTATATTTTTCTACGGGCCTAAAAATTATAAACAATTTTTGGTTCTAACTTAAGCTAATCCTTATACAATACGTATGTATATGTATTAAGTCTTAATATAAAAAAAAATATTACCTCACTCAGCATTAGTAAGCATATCGTTCATTAGGGGTACCCTTAAGTATTTTTGAGTAGTCGATTTAACTACAACGGGATTTATTTTGGTCTCCCTCTGTCGTCGGTACTCGCCGGGCGCTTTGACGGCTGTTCACTAAACACGACATTAATATACTTTAGTTTTTTTCCTGTGACTGTCACATAATTTATTTTTTTGTCGTTTCTTTTTGTTGGCCCATTAGCTATTAAGTGAGTCGGGCGCCCGAATGTTTGACACGGAGATTAATTCCTTAGTGCGAGGTAGCGCCTTTTGCCGTGTTAAAACCAATTGTTTCTTTATGATTTTGTTCTAATTGAAGCAGTAGATTGGTAAATAAACATTTTTAATCCAAAAATTACTAAAGCACTCGGTAATGGAACCATTTCATTTTAAGTTCAACCAAATTAAAATACTTTCAATACTAAAAATTATATAAACCTATTTTAATATAAAGTTAATAAATAAAAAATATAACAGATATATTTTTACTAAATCGTTGCCAGAAGGACTTAGTTACCTCGTTGTATGGCCAAACTTAAACGTTTTCCGAGGTACGGGCCAATAATATATTTATATTCAAATAAAATTATACTGAAATAACTACATTTTCTCGTAAAGCAATTTATTTATTCATTGTTTGTTTAGTAGGTATACTTAATAACAATATGTAGAGCATTTCACATATATTTCCCTGATCTTATTTTAATGTTGTACTATTATATATTCTGTGGTTGTACTATGAGAGACCAGGAGCCACAATACTAGTACAATAACGATGCATAATTATTATATATTTTATAAACACCCCATTCCATGGCAAACGGTTCAAAAATACTACCAATATAAAATAATAATATTAATAAAGTATCGCTTTCAACTCGTGTTTCATACCTATACCGTGGAGATTACATGCTATTCCTTCAAAATTATCTGCTATTCTAGCTAATACCACAGAAGAAATAATAGTACAAGTACTAATACTGAAATAGTGGTGGCCGAGTTAGTTAGACCTTGGACTTAAAACACTTGGGTGTCTGGTTCGAATCCCGGTGTGAACCAATGAGTTTTTAATTAAAAGAAATATGTACATTTGTTTGACAATACCACTGTAGTGCCTCGGAGAGCATGTTAAGCTGTCAGTCTGGGTTTTACTATACCAAGTTGTGAATCTATTTATAGATGGGTTATTGAGTCTATTCAAAACATCTCGACGAGCTAGCTACTTGTTCGGTGTAGACTCATACCATCAGCTACGACACGAGGTGGGATTAGAAACCCCTCCGCTGGGTACCCTGGGGCCGTCTAGGCGGTCTCGGGCGCCGTAAGGCACCCGTGATGATATGTATGTATGTACTGAAATAGTTAGTAGTAGTATATAAGGACTCCTTGGCATTACTTATGCCCAGTAAATTTTAATTTAATTGCTTAATTAATAAAACCTTATTTTTTATTGATCAATAAACCCTTGATCAGTTGATTGGATTTGATTATGTTTGATCGTGAAGACAGGTGTGTGATGCACGGAAGCCGTGTCCAGTTACCACTTAATCATGCCGTTTTATTGACTTGCTTTAACGAAACCGACGCGCGACGTCTTCCACTAAATTACAACAAAATAATGAACAAAGAAAATTATAGAAACCACATGTTATAAAAGTTTAAGTATGATAAAAAGTATCAAACGAATGAAACTATTTTAAAATATTCAAGGTTTACTTACTTTATAATTATCAATTACAAATATCTATTTATAAGGGAATTTAAAAATAATATAGATAAAAAAATAATAATAAAGAAATAATATTGCTAGATAGGAATTTCATTCAATAAGCTTTAATTTAATTATTTTTTCTAATAGAAAAGGGTATTATTTCTAGTTAAGTATAACCTTGCTAAAATAAAATAATATAAATATTGAAAAACTATTTTAATTCTTACAATATCATTATTATACAACGAGTAAAATGTGGTCCGTTTTACCTAATTTATTTAGATAACCAAATGTTGTATTTTGCCTCTTCTACACGGTATCTTTTTTAAGCCCAATGCTACTAACGAGTCGAGCACTAATACCGTCTTATCGTCCTATCATCGCGCATTCGACCGAGTGGGTGTTAATCAATGATACCAGACGGTATATGGTCGATAAAACCCAACAATTTGCGTATTAAAAAGCTTGGTTCTACGAAAAAAATGTTATTGAGAAGTCTAGGACCGGTTAGGTTTTGAAATTTAGGAATTTTATTGTTAGATCTTTATTTTATTTTATGTTTGCTGTTATTTACTTTTTTTCGATGTTTCGTAATTTGTTGGGAATTTATTTTTAGGATACGATAAAACTTATAGGATAACTTTGTATATTTATCTGTTCTTTTAATTTAATTGTGTAATGTAGAGAGTTTGATAAATATTATTTTACTTATTTTATTTTAGATACTGAAAATTTAAGTTATTGTTAATGCAGGGCCAAGTAAAAATACAAAGTTTTAGTTTGGCCCTGCATTAACAATAATTTAAATTTTCAGTATTTTTTACTTGGCCCTAAAAAATATATAATTTTTGACCCTAAACTAAATTTAACACTTGTCTCTATTTTTTATTTGATATACGCTCCGCTTTTTTTAATTCATTTTACTTAATAATTGCCAATATATATAAATAAACGAAATCTAAAGTTATTTCTCCATTTGTTACAGATGCCAACGGTGAACCTCCCAAATTAAAATGTAATTTAAGAAAACACAAACCTAATCGCAAGCCTCGGACTCCTTTCACTGCCCAACAGCTGAGGGCGTTAGAAAACAAGTTTATTGATAAACAGTATCTGAGTATTGCAGAGAGGGCAGAATTCTCATCCTCACTTGGATTATCTGAAACTCAGGTAAATATTACTAAGGTATAATTAATTACTACTTTTTTTAATTTGATATTAAATTAGTTTTTTCGTCAAAGTTGTCATGGTATGGGTGTTTATAAATTATAATATGTATTATATCGTTGTTTCTGGTACACATAGTACAAGCCTAGAGCAATATGTGCAAATTGTGCTACTTATTATTACTATTATATTATTATTAATACTATACCTACTTGGCATTCAATTCTGAAATTTTATTAATACCTCAGCCGTATCTTTAATTACAAATAAATAATATACAGTCACAATAAAAAAACGATTTATGTTTGAAGTTATTGTGTTATAAAATGCATCGTATATTTTTAGTTATACTAATATAATTTTATTGATTAAATTAATATCTAATAAAACAAATTTCTATTGTCTACAGGTAAAAATCTGGTTCCAAAATCGTCGGGCGAAAGCAAAAAGAATGCAAGAAGCAGAAATTGAAAAGCTAAAAATGGCGCAATTCTCCCGTCACCCCCACCATTTATATCCCCACCCTGCTCTCCAGCAATACTTTCACCCCCACCCCTTGCTGGGAGGTGGGAGGCCGATGCCAATGGGATTACCTCAGCAGCATTTAGCATCGATGGTACAACAGGCTCCTTCTGTATCTACCGGGTCGCCTTCTCCAGGCAATTGCAATAGTCAACAATAATTAAAATTATTAATAAGTATATTGTGTAAAAGTCTAATTAGAAAAGTATTTAAGCTCTGCCACTTAAGTGTCTTAAGTGTTTTGTCACTTTCACTTTTGTTGATATTTTATTAAAAACAACAATTAATAGCGTTAATTTTAAAAATCTGATATTATGAAAATTAACCCTTTTAATTATAAACAAAATATTTTTTACTGAAATATTGTTAATTAAAAACCTCAGTCTTAAAATGAAGAAACTTATTTCATTTTTACTTTTCACTAAATAGATACTAGTGGCTTTATTCATAAAAACTTATTGAAGCCTTTAAGAACACTTTAGTTATGGAATGTTTTGTCTCTTTTAGACATATTCATTTTTGTTGCTAAATAAAAGAGATAAAACCTTCTATAACTAAAGTGTTCTTGAAGGACTCAATAAGTTTTTATGAATAAGGCCATAAATCTGTGAAAAAATGTTAAATTAAAATAAACTCATTATAGGTATAGATATTCATTTCTAAACCTGTAAAGAAAAAACTGTATTGTCCATAATTTACCTATAATATAACGTCTGTATTCTATTTAAATAAAAGTTTAAAATAAGGTTTACAATACAATGTATATAAACTTAAACCCTAGTATCTAATTGACTGAGCCCCAATGATTTTATAATAATACATATTGAATTATTATATAAATAATGTATTGTTAATGAAATAAAGGCATAAGTGCACTTACGCCTTTATTATTTTAACCTTGCTGAACAATAATTCTTTTTTTTGTTTTAATTATAATTAAATAACTTATTTAAATAATGTATAATGTAATGTTTTGGAATGCTTGTGTAATTATTAAGAATGTATAAAATTTGTAAATAAAATAAGAATAAAAAATGTACTTGTTTTGGTTAATATTTTTGAGTACAAACATTTGATCCTAAAATTTTTCTTTGCTGTATAAATAATAAAATTGTGTAGTTATAGTATTTAAATTATAAGAGTTATTTCTACTTATGTAGTGAGAAAATAAAATATATTTCTTTCAAATTACTTGGCTTTTTGTTAAACCTTACCCAAAAATATTCTTTAATCAAAGAATCAGGATAGAGCTACTGCGATGTGATTACGCGCACTAAAGTTAGTTCGCGCACCCATAGCTGTGATGCAGTTATCTCAGAACTTCTAAAGTCATGCTTGAAGTGAATGACGTCAAAACGATTCGCGTGCGAGCGAACTTTGTGCGAGCAATTACCATGCAGATCACTACCCATATAAGCTAGCTGGAAATAAGCTAGCCTAGTACGTACTGCATGTACCAGAAACAACTATAGGTAGTAATATAAAATTATTATATTTGATAAACGCCCAGACTATGACAAACTGTTCAAATACGTATACATACATATCATCACGGGTGCCAGCGGAGGGGTTTTAATCCTACCCCGCCGTAATTGATGGTATGAGTCTACACCGAATAAGTGGCTAGCTCGTCGCGATGTTTTGAATAGACTCAATAACCCATCTATAAATAGTTTCACAAGTTGGTATAGTGAAACCGGGACCAACAGCTTAACGTACTCTCCGAGGCACTATAGTGGTGTTGTCAAACAAATGTACATAAATTAAAAACTCATTGGTACACACCGGGATTCGAACCAGTGACCTAAGTGTTTTTAAGTCTTTTTTTTTTCAAGGTCTTACCAACTCGGCCACCATGTATATAGTTGAGATAAACGTACTATAATTGTTTTGCCTTGAGTGAGAATCGAACCTGATATCTCAGGATGGCCATCAACGCGAAGGCCGTAATGACAAGACTTCGATCAATAATACTATTTCTTTTAATACCTGCATAGATTTCGCTAGTCACGTCCTATATAAAGTCCAGCCAAGTTGTAGTACTTCTAATACTCTAACTTAGCTGTTAGTCAAAGTTTAATTATTATTTTTATGTTGGTAATTGTATGTAAAAAATCTTTCGGCTGTTGTATTTTTGTATTATTAATAATATTTTAAAAATTTTTAGTCCCGAAAGATAAATACAATAACCAATAAAAATATTATTTTAATTCTGCGACAGTAGACGTTAACCTTCGAACTTTAACAGAGTGGAGAAATACTGGAAGTCAGTAAGTATTTTATTTTTGCGGAATACAGACTTCACGATATATTAGGTATTCTTTCTAAGTAAAACGTTTATACTATTGCGGGTTGAGTTAGGCCTGCAAAGTTAGAAAAAATATCTAACTTTGCAGGCCTAACTCAACCCGCAATAGTATAAACGTTTATTAATAAATAACGTAAATTAAAAAAATATATACGTCTTAAACATATATATATTTTAAGAAGTATATTGTGCGTCAAATAGTGCTTTAGCTTTATTTTTCGAACTCACGCGCATTCAACTTTAAACTTCATAGAGTCTACAAAAAAATATAACTTAAATGCGGTTTCTATTCCCCAACCTTATGATCAACACCAACTGGTCGGTATTTCTGTGTGGCGTGTGTGGTTCTTGATGAATAACGTCTTGGCTTTCGGATATATTTGAAGTGTTTATGATAAATGTGAACTAATTTTGATCGATCGATTGCGTGAACCAATAAAAGTTCGGAATTTAAACTTTAAATGTTGATTGTCGATTTCTTGATTCTAAATTCAAAATTTATGTCAATATGTGGGTGCATTTGTTTGATTTGTTAAAGTTTTTATGGGTTATGAGTTACAATGTACACATTGTCAAAGGCAACAAACTCGACCATGGTTGCTTTTGACTAAAAAATCTAAAAGTCGCAGGTTCAATAATAATATTATGTAGAATACCTACTCGTACATATATGCCTATATGACACATTTATGTGGGAGGAAGGCCTTTATAACTTGGTCAGCTTCGGTTTTAGATTGTGGGCTTACCGGTTTTCCGGAGACAACTGCATCGATTTCTTGTCGAGATGATAGTCTCCTTTCATGGTACGGTTACGAAACGGGCAATTGATTTGAAGCAGCGAGGATAATAAAATAGACTTGTAATGCAAATACGTCTTTGTCGCCGTCCATTTGTTAACTACATCATGTAGCCGACATAGTGGGAGCTATCAATATTGTTAAACATCAATTATTGATTGATCCCATTCTTGGATTTACCATCTCTCCTTACCATCAGTTAGATACAAAGTCACATGCCGTGCTCTAATAAAAAAAATAAAAAAAACACATCGTTATTAGCCTAGTCACAAACTAAGCTTTAGGCTTGTACGGTGTGTACCAGATACAACTATACTAATAGGTACATAATATATGCTACAATCGTCCAGACCATGGCATTTAAACTGGACAGAAAAACGTATTAATTTTATTTTGCCATAAGTGGGATTCGAATCCACGACATCCGGATACCAGCAGGGTGATTACGCGTCTTAAGTTCGCTCGCACGCCAATCGTTATGACGTACTTTTCTAAGATTTTTTGGAGCCAATGTTAAGAAGAAAAGCTTGATCTACGTCAGAATGGCGTCATAACGATTGGCGTGCGAGCGAACTTAAGACGCGTAATAACCCTGCTGGACCGACAGCTTACCTTGCTCTACGAGGCACTATAGTGGTGTTGTTAAACAAATGTACATGTGTTTTATATTAAAAACTCATTTGTACACACCGGGGTTTGAAACAGGGACCTAAGTGTTTTTAAGTCTAAGGTCTAACCAACTCGGCCACCACGTATATATAATCTCTGGATCTAAGGAACCGATTTTTAAAATTCTTTTAGTGTTGGATAGCACATTTATCGAAAAAGGCTAGGTATATAGGCTGTAGGCATCAAGCTACAGCCAATAGGAGCGGAGCATCAATGAAAAATGTTAGCAAAACGGGTAAAATTTGTTCCCTTTGAGAGCTTCCGTTGCGTGAGCTGCGTAAACGGTTAGAACAAACACTGAAAATTAATCCAATTTGGAGCCCTAGAGGAAATTGTATGAAGAAGTTAAGTACAGACCAAGTTAACTGTGAAGTGGAGAATTTAGGAACTAAACAGGAGGCTGCCATGTTGAAATGTTATTCGATTGTTAGTGTTAAATACCTAGTCCCAAAGATATAAAAAGTGATGCAATTTTTTTTTAAAGACAAACCCTCTAGTTAGAGAATCAGTCTCTCACCCCCGTATTCTAAGACGTTTCCTTAACTCCACTCTTCACTCAAGGAGCGTCTGTCTCAACTTGATTTTTATAGTTGACATTTGGTGGAAAGAGACAGACGTTCCTTAAGTGTAAAGTGGAGTTAAGGGTACGTCTTAGAATACGGGGGTTATACTCCTAAATCGTCTCGTATTAAGTACTCTCGCCATAAGCCCATACTCTTCCTTCAACGCGCTCAAGTAGGCCCAAAAACGCGCTCACCCGATAACCCGCCCGATAAGTTCTCTCTTCAATTTCAGGAATTAGTAGATTTAGCTCCCAAGGTTCCCGCCAATCCTTCCTCTGACCCTCACGGCTAGGTAGTCTCACACACACACACACACACCTTTTCTGCGGAACTATTTTCACAAGATATTACAGAATACGGACCCACCTTATGTGGGACCGGCAAAGCTCTTACACACCTCTCTCACCGCGAGTCAGACAATACGTCGGGTTTCTTGGTACTTCTTTGACCGACGTGTCTTTTTGTGAAGTACTGGTAGAGTCTCTCTCATTTGGTCGGAGTCGGCCTCACCGACTCCAGCAGCCTCCGAGGAGACACCTCACTCCCAAATGGTGGAAGGCCCGAGCTGACCCCATTACCTCGTCGGTGACCCAAGTCGGAGCGCACCTGAGGGGGGGCCCTCAGGGAAAGTTCCGATAACCGAGTATTTAAACTTTTTCGGCTAGCAAATCTCGCAGCCACGCCACCGTTGGAAACAGATAACGCCCCTCAGGCTCGGCAATCATTTTATTTTACTATTTAAGAGCAGCGCTGATCAGACATTACCCATACATTGAATGTATTACATTCACGACCTTTTGGTCTTACTACATTCATAGATTTTATTGAGTTTGGAGGCGTTATAAGTATGACCCATATCTAGGCATGCATATTATACCATATTACCACTACTTTTTTGAGTTTGGTAAATAAAATTTAAATAAATATCATCACGGGTGCCTTACGGCGCCCGAGACCGCCTGGTCGGTCTCAGGGTAGCCAGAGCAGAGGGATTTTATTCCCATCCACCAATCCAGCCCAACCCATCTATAAACAGTTTTACCAATGGTTTGAACCGGAGACCTAAAACTGTAGTGATTTTTAGTCTAAACAACTCGGCCACCACGTATATTATGTTATTCTTAGTTCACTTATTATTTTTATGTTGGTAAAGGCAACATTTTGTATAGTTTTGTTTTTAATATACAATTTATTTAATTTATTACTAGTATACCAACGTGGTGGACTGGTTCGTTATTAAATTTAATTTTAACAAAGCACCTACATCTCTTTGTAACAAACAAAACCCAAAAACCTGTTAAAATTTTTGTTTCTCAAATATTCCTTAATAAGATATTTGACAAGTTTTTGTCAAAATATTTAACAAAAACCTCTCGATGCCCAATCAATGAGATATTGAAGCAAAATATTAGCGGTTTCATTCATCATTCATTCATTCGTTCATTAACATTCAATATTGTCGTTCGATCACACTTTTTTCTTTTACATCAGTTGCGGTGTGAGAATACAATCAATTTAACAATCCCATACAATTACAATTTAGAACAATTAATAAGTAATCGAATGATTAAACAAGTATTTTTATTTAAATTAGATTGGTTCCGTACCTAGTACCTTAACATTGACCTTATAAAAAAAAACATATTTTATTTTTATACCATCTTTATGCAAAACTGTATTTAATTCAGCTAACTAGGTTATTATTTCTGAGGCGGTACTAAGTTCTTAGAGCTAGTAGGTATAACAAATAAAATTAAATAATACATGTTTTCCTTAAAATTATTCAAAGAATAAAAAAGCCTACTTATATAATATGCCTACCATTTTTTTGAAGCAGATGTGTCTTTGTGTTCTTTAATTTTTATAGTAAAACTATTCTAATATTTGCCTTTTATAAAATAACTACAAAATAAATAAATGGGGTCGATCAATACACTATTTTAACAGCATTGATTAAATATTTTTTCATTCATTTTTAAACATCATTCTATAATATTTTGTATAATATATATATTTTTTTAATTTGTACCCTAGCTTAAATTTTAAAGATCTGTATAAATTTAATATTTTAGGCCGTGTTCTTCAAGGACTTAATAAGTTTTGATGAATACCGGTGTAAGCCTTTATTATATTGGCTATTATTTCCTGCTCTATATAAATTTGTCTATTTCTT
Source organism: Monopis laevigella (assembly GCA_947458855.1). Classification (NCBI taxonomy): domain Eukaryota; kingdom Metazoa; phylum Arthropoda; class Insecta; order Lepidoptera; family Tineidae; genus Monopis; species Monopis laevigella. The sequence goes on along the minus strand of OX381599.1, from coordinate 6,737,669 downwards.
ATTTTTATTTTATGCCAAAAGATCTCTAAAAGAAAAAAGTAATGTAAAACGAATTAAGTACATGTGCATAGTTTTCGGTATCAATAAGATAAAAAATAACAGAACAATAGCGGGTTTATCTTCTATATCGTGCGAATAGCTCGTTATTTTGAAGAATGTAGTAATATCGATAAAACTTTGTGTCAACACTATTTAGTGATGTTCTTTGGTTATTTTTTAATGTATCTACTTTTAAATTTATTCGTTCATTATGTTAACTTTTTGGGCTTATAATATAAAAACTATTATTATTACATACATATATACATATCTTCACGGGTGCCTTACGGCGCCCGAGACCGCCTGGACGGCCCCAGGGTACCCAGCGGAGGGGTTTTAATCCCACCTCGTCGTAGCCAATGGTATGAGTCTACACCGAACAAGTGGCTAGCTCGTCGCGATGTTTTGAATAGACTCAATAACCCATCTATAAACAGTTTCACAAGTTGGTATAGTGAAACCGGGACCGACAGCTTAAAGTGCTCTTCGAGGCACTATAGTGGTGCTGTCGAACAAATGTACACAATTTTTTTGATTAAAAACTCATTGGTACACACCGGGATTCGAACCAGGGACCTAAGTGTTTTTAAGTCCAGGGTCTCACCAACTCGGCCACCACGTATATTATTATTAGCGAGGATCTAGTTAGGTATTTTACCACTGTATTACAGAAAGTACGTGAACCATTTTATTTTATAACTAGTCGACCTGCGCAACTTCGTCTGCAACTTTAACCGTTTACGCAGCGCACGCAACAAAGAAGCTCTCAAAAGGAATAATTTTTCCCCGTTTTTTTGTAACATTTTTCATTGATGCTCCGCTCCCAATAACCGTAGCATGATGTTATATAGCCTATAGCCTTCCTCGATAAATGGGCTATCCAACACTTAAATATTTTTTTCAATTCGAACCAAAGGCTCTACAATGGGTTTGCGCATTGTAGCAACGTAACGTATTTGTATACGTATACGTGAGCAACAACCAATAGGATCGCTTTATCCAACCTGTTACCAAAAATGAAGCGGCCCTATTGATTGTTGCTCACATATACGTATACAAATACGTTACGTTGCTACAATGCGCAAACCCATGGTAGAGCCTCTGTACGTACGTACATACGTATATACATATAAAATAAACATAAGTAAGTACAAAACAATTACTTTACCGAACACTTAGGTGCTACTCAGCCTAAGATATACAGGGTAACTTTGAAAGGATGTACTTTGGGCTAATATGAGGTTCTGCTGATCAAATCGAACAACTTTTCCCATGGAACCATGTGTCGCAAATGAAAAAAAAAAACCCGTGTCCATAAACTAGTAATGTTAAAATGACTAATTTGTATGGGGAAGCCAAATTTTTTTTTCATTTGCGATACATGGTTCCATGGGAAATGTTGTTCGATTTGATCAGCAGAACCTCATTAACCCAAAGTACATCCTTTCAAAGTCATCCTGTATATGCAACATTGTATCTGTTAAGAAATTACATACCTACCCACTTATATAAGTAGCTAGTGATGCGCATAACTCATTAAATAATTATCGAGGTTGTCGACAAAACACATCAGCTAACTTCGTCGTGGAAATATAAGTAATTTATTCGAGCAAAAAGTGAGAAACCGATTATAATGCTGTAAATAATGGTTATTACTAGGAGCTAAAAGAACCGTTAGCTTTAGTGCTTAATGTAGCGCTTTTTTTATACGACCACCCTGTTGTTAATCTTTATACGAGTATATAATATTATTTCAAATGTTAATGTTTTAATGCCTCCGTAGACTAGTGGTTGCGCCTTTGGCGTTGTATCCAGAGGTCGTGTGTTCGATTCCCAACCATGACAAAAAAAAAATTAAAAAAAAAAAAAATCTAATAGGAAACCTCCTTTTTTTGAAGTCGCTTAAAAATTAGGTCTGTAATATAAAATAATAATATATAGGACAATTTACACAAATTGCTCTGGTCACAAACTAAGCTCTAGGCTTGTACTATGTGTACCAGAAACAATACATATTATATTTTATAAACACCCAGACCATAACAACCTGTACAGAAAAACGTACTAATATTTATTTGCCATTTGGAATCAAACCCACGACCTCCGGATTTAACGCCAAAGGCGCAACCACTAGTCTACGGAGGCTATCAATATGTTTCAGAAGCAATGACACATCTATATACAGGATGAATTTGAAAGGTTTTACTTTGGACTGAAATGAGGCTCTAATGATCAAATCAAACAACTTTTCCTCATTTTCATTTGCGACACATGGTTCCATGAACACTTGTTCTATTTGATCAGTACAGTCTCATATAGTGACTTTTAAAGGCTGTACTTTGGGCTAAGTACGCTCTCTTCTCAAAAGGAATAATTTTTCCCCGTTTTTCCAACATTATTCATTGTTACTCAGTTCCTATTGGTCATAGCGTGATGTTATGTAGCCAATAGCCTTCCTCGATAAATAGACTATCCAACACTAAAATATTTTTTCAGTTAAAACCAAACAAACAAACTCTTCAACTTTATAATATTAGTATAGATTTTAATCCAATCAATAGAGCTATGGCAAAAATACCTACTTATATCAAAATCGACGGCCAAATATTTGCGTTTGTATGTAAAAAAAAACATACAATATATAGTCATCTTGTCGATATTCCCACATAAAAACTACACCTGCAACAAGGTTTTATAACTCCATCATCTTGCTCCAAAAAAATGTGTCTCATGAAAATGTAACCTGACAATTACATGGATCAAAAATTTGATTGTATAGTCAAAGTCATAATTCGAAATTGATTGACTTCTTCTTCTATGGTGCTATTGTCAACATTTTCTTATTTCAAGTGTACCAAATTGTAGCAAAATCCGATTTTGTTAAGTAATCCCATAGTGGTAATGTTGAGGAGTATAGAGATAAAAGTAGCTATGTCTAGTTTTTTTTTATTCACGATTTTAAATATTTTTGACCAAGACGCGTCTTTACAGATTAAATTCGATCCTTAAAAAAGGACAAATACCTACGAAGTCTAAAAACAGACGCGCCTGTAAAGTATGAATCGGTGCATGGATGTGGAGGAGCTAGGGAAGTATGTAGAGACCATGCAATGTGGCGTACATTGCTCTCTGCTTACCCCTTAACAGGGATATAGGCGTGCTGGTAAATGCTAACATTGTTCGCATACTTAGGGTACAATACAAAAGACCAAGCATAAAAAAATAAGGAAAGTTTAATTAAATAAATAAATATTTTAGTAACAAGTTGAGATAAAATTCCGTAGAAAAAAAGTAGAGATTCATACTACATACAAATATCCCAAATTTCATTCCTTAACTCGAATTACTACTGAAATCTGTCTTTCCCCTATTACCTCTTATGATATTTTTATATATTATGATATTTTGTGTACCAAAGGGACACACAGTTTAACAGGTAAGTATTTTAAAGTTTAAACTACGGTTTTAGAGATATCGGTCTGGGTAAATAAACATGACGTAGAAATAGATGGGCATAGTATTAGTACATAAAGGTTCCATTTGCTTTAAAATGTACAAAACTTTAAAAACAATTTTATTGATAAGAGAAAAATACTCACAATTTCATACATATAAATAGACAGTTATAAATCCAAGGTAATACAAGCCCCATTTTTATAATTATAATAATAATAATTTATTTGCAAGAACATGATGGTACATAAAAAAGTTACATACAAAAAACAATTATATTATAGCATCCTATCAGTAAAGTGTGGTGTGTAAATTATTTATCTACATTATCAAAGATTGGAATAGTATACAACAAATAATTAACAAAACATCACAACGAAAACCAGAAAATTGAACACAAAACAGCATGTTTATTTATAATATATTTCATTATAAATATATACGTGGTGGCCTAGTTGATTAGACCTTGGACTTAAAAACACTTAGATCCCTGGTTCGAATCCCGGTGTGTACCCATGAGTTTTTAATTAAAAAAAATATGTACATTTGTTTGACAACACCATTATAGTGCCTCGGAGAGCACGTTAAGCTGTCGTTCCCGGTTTCACTATACCAACTTGTGAAACTGTTTATAGATGGGTTATTGAGTCTATTCAAAACATCGCGACGAGCTAGCCATTTGTTCGGTGTAGACTCATACCATCGGCACGACGAGGAGGGATTAAAACGCCTCCGCTGGGTACCCTGGGGCCGTCTAGGCGGTCTCGGGCGCCGTATGGCACCCGTGATGATGATACATTTATGATAGGTTGAAATCAAGTGATCGAGTTTGTGGCAAAGGCTTTTTTGTATCCAGACTTTTCTTCTTCTTTCTTAATCTTTCGTAAAAATTACGAAATAAATTACTTTCTGAAACAAATAAAGTGTGTTAGATGTGTTTCTTATTAGGTAAAATATATAAATTGAAGCTATAAAATTTTATAGGCAATATTTGGCCTGTCTTAGGAGCGAAATATTTGTCATATATAGCTTCAATTTATATATTTTACGTAAGAAGAAATAAATTATTTAAAATTCACCTAGTAAAAATAACTAAATGTTGACTTATCCTCTTTCGCCAAACACATCTCTTAACCGTTCAATGTGCCATGTTACTTTGAATGACGTATGCGCATCGGATGGGTGGTCACAGTTCTATGAGTAAAACCTTTTATTGTCAAACAATACAAATTGGAGAGCGGGTGTAAAGTAAGTAACAGATACGTAAGTAACAGAAAATAAACATAATTCATTTCATTTCATTTCATTTCAAATCTATAAGCATGATTAGAAGAGAAAATATCATTATTATAATAGAAATTAGGTGTTCGTCAAATTGGCATCCTCTAGAGATAGGGTGAATGAATTTTTAATGTAGGTAAGTGTAATAATTAAAAGTACAAATGCACTTAGTCAAAATGTAATTAGTGAAAAATTATTTATTGCCCAAAAGCTTAAAACTATTGTACATAGGCGAGCTTAATGCCTTAGGCATTATCTACCAGCTAACCTTTGGGAGATTGACTAATAACAGGCTGAGTGCTAATTAATGCAACATATAATATACATGGTGACTTTGAAAGGATGTACTTTGCGACACATGCTTCCATGGGAAAAGTTGTTCGTATTGATCAGTAGAACCTCATATTAGCCCAAAGTACATCCTTTCAAAGTCACCATGTATAATACAAGGATATTTAAGTAATATAACAATATGTAGGCACTGGTATTATAACATATAATAGTTTATATAAACATACATAAATAATAATAAATAGACATACATAAATAAGTAGACATATACATACAATAAATAAATTCGCATACAGTAAAAAAAAGAAATGTTAACAGTTTTGATTATTGAGGAGAAAAGAATGAAGATAAATGAAATATATCTGCTGAAGTAGAAATAATTAAATTATTTATTTTTTACTAAATTCTTATAATTAGGTCTAGATCAAATGACGTAATAATAAACCTATTTATACACCTTTTATAACATTTACCGACTCCTTAAGTGCTACTAAATATATTATTATGTATCTACTTAATTAAACTATTTTTCATTTTCTAACAGAAAAGCGGAGGGCCTCAAGGTACCCAGCGGAGGGGTGTTTAATCCTACCTCGTCGTAGCCGATGGTATAAGTCTTCACCGAACAAGTGGCTAGCTCGTGGCGATGTTTTGAATAGACTCAATAACCCATCTATAAACAGTTATTTACAAGTTGGTATAGTGAAACCGGGACCGATACGAGGCACTATAGTGGTGTTGTCAAACCAATGTACGTTTTTTTTTAAATTAAAAATTCATGAGTACACACCGGGATTCGAACCAGGGACCTAAGTGTTTTTAAGTCCAAGGTCTAACCAACTCGGCCACCACGTATAGAAAATTATTAGTTATTAAAAAACCCTTACAACTTATATAGACAATACAATCATAGACAGAATATATGAACAAAATATAACAATAAACAAATAAAAGAACAATAACAACACTGGACACACTCAAATAAAATTCGAAATTCAAATATGACATCTCCAAACTGTCAAAGATGAAATTGAACACGTTGTTGTCAATCACCCCCACAGTGTTCAATGTTGGGCCAATTTCGGACACAAAAGATTACAGAGAGAATTTATGCTTACAATAGGTTTTGTTTGAAGTGATGTGTGGTAATCCTCAGAAAGCCAATCGGCTTATTTTTTTTTTCTTTAACAGTTTACCAACACAAAATTAGTGAATCGTGAAATTGGATTTAAAATGTTATTCTTTGCTTTAAAATGTGGTGAAGTTTTTGCAGATGGTTTGGTTAAAAAAAAACTTAAGCTGTAATCGTGAAGGGAAAATCCTTGAATGGATTTCTAATGAAGGCAAAAGGGTAACCACCCCCTATCAGTTTGTAACAATTTTACAGATTGTTAAATTAATTTTACACTACACTGTTTTGTACTATTTGGCAATCAATGTTCTTTGGGTTACAGTAAAACGAAATCTATTTAAAATATAATCCATGGTCAAATTTGTAATATAAGTTTAATATATATATTAAGTATTTTTAAAGTTTGAACTCAAACATATATTTTTTTATAAAACAAAAGGACTTCGGTAGAAGCATGATTATCTATAATGGAGTGATTATAGTTGCTGGTAGCGAGCCGTCGTCACTAAATTTACGTAGCAGTTAAATGTATTTCATGATTAATCCAAGCTTATAGGGTGGCTTAAATATAAAATAAATTAAATATGATCTAAAATAAATTAATAAGGATACCCTAATATATTATTATTATTATTGTTAAGTATTTGATTTGGGTTTTTTTATTTGTATACCATTAAAAATTGTTAATTATAGGTTATTGTACCCATACCTGTGTGTTTATTAGTTGAAACACTTATTTGAGTATACCTAAAGGTGCATTAGCACCTTTATACTCAAATATGTATGGTATGATGACCTTACTCTAATTTATAATATTGTCATCTTATTCTTATTATACAATTATTTGTTGTCCTTAATATAATATATACATAGTAAAAGTTCAATATCGGTTAATTTTAGACACTCATTCCCCTTATAATCTTCGCTGATTTTTACTTTGACTAGCAATTTAATCGCTACCACGATTTCAGCAACTAAGCCTGTTTTGTGTGTGTCAATTAAAATAACTTTTATTTTATAAAGAACAATTAATTATATAATAATTCCTAATTATTTTTAAAACTATATCATACACAATGACAAAACCGGTTTTGAAGATATGAACATAGCTTTGAAATAATATAAAAATTTTCACTCTTCTTTTTTAGGAACACTAATTAGCGCTTTAAATACTTATTTAAATTTAATTCTCACGTCATAAAACAAATGCTCAAGACTTCACAATAAGTATGTGTAAAATGTAAAACGGAATTATTCGAGATAAAATAAAAACGTTTATTTATTTCCTAGCACGTCTTTAATCAGACAATCATTCTACCGTAACGATAGATTATTAATATTAATCGAAGCGGTTTTAAAAAGGAAATCATTTGACACGCAACGAGAATTATATAGCCATTAATATATCATTGATTGCGTTTTTTTCTGAGCTCATTATGAAAGTAAGTTAGCCCACTGTGCAATTATCATTTCAAATTAGCGAGTCGCTATTTATATACTCCTTATAATAACTGATTATTAAATGATTATTGTAATTTGATATTATTGGAATACCTATGTCTATAATTTATTTGCACTTAAGGATAATTATTGTTACCTATTATTAAATACCTAACATTTATTTCTTATTTTCTACAATTTAATTTAAGGATTGTATAAAAATGCCTAGGTGCTTTTGCGTTTTCTTTTGAAGTTGTTAGGATTATACTATGTGTCTCAATCGCAAATAAATAAAAAATTGGCTTCCCCGTACAAATTGGTTATTTTAACATTACTAGTTTGTATATTTTTCAGCATTTTCTTTTTCTTTTTCGACACACATTTCCGTAGGAAAAGTGTTTTATTTAATTGGTAGAACCTCATATTAGCCCAAAGTACAACCTTTCAAAATCACCCTGTATATGTATGTATATGCAATTTTTTTATAACCAACGTATTAAAAAATACATAGGTAGTTATTTATAATAACATAAGATTGCCTCTGGTCTTCTTGGCGTTGATACAGAGGTCGTGGGTTTGATTCCTACTCATGGCAAAAAAAAAGTAGTATTGTCTGGTACACCTATGTGTACAAGCCTAGAGCTTAGTTTGTTACCAGGGCAATATGTGAAAAAATTGCTACATAAAATATATTATTATTATTTTATTATATTAATACATATTTATATTTGGAATTTGGAATTAATACGAAGTATACATGCCTTTTTGACCGTCGTTTTTTTCATTCATCAACATAATAGAGATATATTTCAAAATATGGCCACTTTTTTTGGCCATTTACTTTTCACTTATATACAGGGTGAATTTGAATTTTTTTGTTCTACTTTTGGCTAATATGAGGCTCTACTAATCAAATCGAACAACCATGTGTCGTAAATAAAAAAAAAAGTGTCTTCCCAATACAAATTGGTCATTCTAACATTACTAGTCAGGTTAGGTTCCATGGGAAAAGTTATTAGATTTGATCAGTAGAACCTTATAATAGTCCAAATTACAACCTTACATCTTGGTAAGGTTGTAATTTGGACTATTATAAGGTTTTACTGATCAAATCTAATAACTTTTCCCATGTATATAAATACCTCTTGCTAGTAAGTTTTATAAATATTTTCAATAAATTTTATTTACTCAAGTAGGTAATCAATATTTAATAAATAGTTAAATTAAATAAAACTTATCCACTTTAAAATACAATTCGAAACCATGCGCTTACGACAAAAAATACCACACCACTATAGTAACCTCAAAAAGACCTAAATGTCAGTTACCGACTGCCTCAACACAACCCAGCAGAACGGGTGCAACCGTGTATTTTAACAAATTTCTTCTTCGCTACCGTATTCGTACAGTGTTAATTGGTCAGGTAGAAAGGGACGGGTAGTTAAATTTGTAGTTAGTGCGCGAAAGATGGAGAGATACTGGTGTATGACGACGGTGAAGTAAAAAGTCGTATTTACCAGTTTTGCTTACGCACACCAGTATGATCGTATCACAGTGCCTCGTTAAAGTGAATGCTTTTAACCCTACAATGGCAGCGTGACTAATTCACGTTTTGTTTTAATTATATTTTTATTTAAATTATTATGTTTCTGTGCAAGATTTAATGTGTTCCTCGATTTTTAATGTTTGGTGTCCTTAAAAAGTTTTGTATTGTAAAATAAGAAATCATTCTATGAGCAGGTATTAGGAAATATGAAATTTTAGAGTAATTATAAACTATTATTTCTTGTTCGTACAATTTAGAATCATTTGTCAGTAGGATACTGTCTAGCTAGCGTTGACATTAGCGACAGACATATTATGTTAAACATAAGGTATATGCCAATGGCCTTAAATCGATTCAAGACCTCAAAGATGGAATTCGAAGTTATCGAGGGCATACAGCCGCAAATGTGCGAATTAGTAATTGAAAATTTAATGAAAAGAATATGTGCAGGAGCACACTTAGCCGTCTCGGTCAGTTGGTATTTCGGCTTCTTACAATGAAATAAACATCCAAATATTTCCCTTAAAAAATACTCGTGTTTTTATATCTTATAGGAAGACACTTTATATAAATAAAAAACTCTTTAGTACACACCGAAGTTGAACTCCTAAAAGATATAGTATTTTTAAGTCTAACCAACTCGACCACCTCGTATGGTATTGGTTATACATAGTGATTTTGAAAGGTTGTACGTTGAGCTAATATGAGGTTTTATTGATCAAATTGAACAATTTTTCCCAAGAAGCCATTTGTAGGAAATCAAATTTGCCTTCTCCATACAAACTAGTAATGTTTTTTTTTTTTTATTTGCGACACATAGTTCGATGAGAAAAGTTGTTGAATTTGATCATTCGAGCCTCATATTAGCCCAAAGTACAACCTTTTAATTCACACTGTATATAACCGTACACGTCACACTGTACGAGTTGAAATTTAATGAATAAAAAAGAGATTTAGAAAAAAAAATGAGGTAGTCAAAATGTCCCCACGTCGCAAAATGAGGGTTATATCAGTTGGAATGACAGCGATTGGCACTTGTACACCGATACCATTAATTACTAATAAAACCATATTACAGACAGACAGACATTCTTGTTTGTCGAACACTTACTGTAATAGTGTCGAAGTTTTATATAAGTAAATATCGACGAGTCCTAGAATTAATAAGACTTAAGTTGGCTTTAATAAGGACTAGTTTTTTAACATTACTTTCGAGTTAACTAACTACTGTACCCCTAGTGTGAGTTTTTTAACTATTACTTTGCGTTTGAGTTAACTATAGTTTGTATGGGAAGTAGTTCAGCGCACCAAGCGGAAATTTTGAGAACTAAAAATGCGAGCATGTGATTGGTTGAAATGTTAACTTTACTACTACTAGGGCTACTGAGTTAACATTTTTACCAATCACACTCTTGCATTTTTAGTTCTCAAAATTTCCGCTAGGGGCGCTGAACTATTTGAAGTAATGGAAAACTAACACAGGGCTACTGATGACATTGCATTCAGTGTTCTATGGTTTATCGGTTTCTTGTCGAGTTGGTATTAATAATTTTGAACTTTACTTAACAGCCAAGTTTTAAAGTACATTTGTATGGGCGCCGCCGACACGACTACAGAACCCTTAAATAGATCTGAGGCATTGAGGTTAATTTAACTAATATAAAGTGGAGTTTTTTTTTATTATATATAAAATAATAATCATAATAATCATAATATTTGTAGGGATTTTTTTTCTATGCCTTTAAATTTAAGAAAACCTACCTAAAACATAAAAGAAACAAAGCAAAAAAACACTATTTTGACCTACTTACATACTACTTTTTTAAGTGGGTATATAATTTAATCTGGCTCGAAGGACCAAATGGTAAATTCATCTATTACGTTTAGTGGTTTTCTAGCTAGGATTAAATAGATATTTCTGAATAAAATAAAACACGTCTTGCTTGCAATTTTAGTCCATTTTTAATGACACAGACAAAATCATCCGAAGAACGGCGAGATGTCATAAATGACAGATCGCGATTTTTTTATTATATATAAAATAATAATCATAATAATCATAATATTTGTAGGGATTTTTTTTCTATGCCTTTAAATTTAAGAAAACCTACCTAAAACATAAAAGAAACAAAGCAAAAAAACACTATTTTGACCTACTTACATACTACTTTTTTAAGTGGGTATATAATTTAATCTGGCTCGAAGGACCAAATGGTAAATTCATCTATTACGTTTAGTGGTTTTCTAGCTAGGATTAAATAGATATTTCTGAATAAAATAAAACACGTCTTGCTTGCAATTTTAGTCCATTTTTAATGACACAGACAAAATCATCCGAAGAACGGCGAGATGTCATAAATGACAGATCGCGTTCCATTTCAAGCAGTACACAAATAACGCCTTGCGTTCCGTTTCCATATTTAACAAATTGTATTTAAATTAAAATTGAGTATATAAAAAATAACTTAGATTATAATAGGCAGGAATTTAGAATAGTATTGATAACTTAGATTTTTTTTTTATTCAGAGGGTCAGCTGTGCGTTCTACGCAGCGTATTTTCTTGGCATACTAAGGTACGCCAATTGCTTTTTTTAAACTTTTTATTTCAATTACTTTTCCTAACTAAACAAGGGTGTGTTTTTTATTGTAATCTATGCGTTGGTATCTTCTTCTAAATTCGATTATAATTTAACATTTTTTAAAGCCAAGTTCAATAAACTAATAAAATAAATTAAACAGCAACAAACTTAATACTTAATTAATATTATAATATAAATAAATAGTTGATAATTTACACATAAAATTACTCACTAATAAAACAATAAATGGTTAACTATTGTTAATAAATAGTTGATAAAACTAATAATTATTTACCAACAGGATTTTACGACATTTTTATCGTATTATTAACAAAATTCATTATAATATAAGTAACAGAAAAACAAACAAAAGTCTTATCAATTTAACGACGTTATAAAATGTTAATTATCTACAATAAATGCAATTAAAATTAAAAGTTATTGCAAAAGTTATCGACAGGTCATACAGTCATACCTACATGCCATACATTCATACACGTAGGTACATACAAAACTATTATTGTAAGTGCATTAAAAAGGGTACATTTCTTTACAGAGCCCAGGTCTCTGGCTCCATAAGGGACCGAGGAGTCTCGGGCTCTAAGACATCCGTGATAATATACATAATTATGTGATGATAATATACATAATTATGTGTATATCTTCACGGGTGTACCCGTGATGATATACACCTTTGATGATATACATCCGTGATAATATACACCCGTGATGATATACACCTTTGATGATATACACCCGTGATGATATACACCTTTAATGATATACACCCGTGATATTATATAGCTGTGATAATATGCAATTCTTGGTTGAGTACATTCTTGGACTTGGCATTGCCACTTACCATCAGATGGATGTAAGGTCACAATGACATGTCATGTCTTTATTTAAAAAAAAGTAATTTTATTTATAAAACGTTATAATAATTGGCCTTAGTAACAGTGTGACCTTTACTTTACATTAATAATTAAATATAAACTTTTTATTTGTTATCGGAGAGAAACAAAAAAATCGTTTTATGGACCGATGAATTTCTTCCAGTCTCTAATTGTTATGTCGACCGAATTCGATAACCTATGGCTGTTATAGACCTATAAAGAAATTAGATACGTCTATTTTTTTTTTTTTTTAATTAAGGCACGGCATATGTCTTTAATCTACATAAAGTCAGTGAACGCATTGATTTGTGTTTAAAAGTATTGATCAGTCCCACAATTTTTTTTTATTGGAGCGCATTGCACGGCATATATTGTATCTACCTGGTGGTGAGCAGACCTACAAAGTCCATGAATGGCGTCGATCAATAATTGTTCTTAAACAAATTTTATCGCTCTCACTATACCGGCTAAATGATGCGATTATGAAATGGGTGGAAACACATTAAGAGTATATTTTAATATACTCGCTGCCTTTTCGTCAATTCAACCCATTCCCTGTAACTGCAACCTGAAAGGAGACAACGATGAAGTAGTCTGCTGAAAACAAGGAACCTGTAGACTAAAACCGAATTATGACTTGATGATCACTTGATGGTTTCTGCAACTGTATTGTATAGGAGATGGTACAAAGAAAATTAGACGATTTTTTTTATATTTACCACTTATACTGGGTGTTTTTTTACAGTATTTTTATGCCTTAAACTACTAATAGAACCTATTTTTAAACAGGTAACATTATCACATTATTATGATCGCCTATATGCTTTAAACTATCTGTGCTCGCGACTTCGTCCGCGTGGAATAGTTATTTTTTTATCATACAAACTTTCATCCCCTATTTTATCCCCTTGGGGGTAGAATTTATCAAAATCCTTTCTTAGCGGATGCCTACGTCATAACATCTACCTGCATGCCAAATTTCAGCCCGATCCGTCCAGTGGTTTGGGCTGTGCGTTGATAGATCACTATGTCAGTCAGTCAGTCACCTTTGACTTATATATATTTAGAAGATTACTCTATCATATACATATTGTCATTTTAACCAAATGACCTTTAGACAAGTGTGACGGGGTCTTAGTACAAAAGTTAAAGTAATTTGTGTACCTTTTTTGTATTTTAGGTCATTTTATTTTAATATTTTTGTATGGGCGACACTAAAAGGAACAAATAAATGTTTCATTATTTTTTTTTTATCGTTAAAAATTGGCTTGCGCGAGAGTCGACAGTATATTTTGTGCGACAACGACAGAGATGTAGTGTGAAATCAACATACTTAACTTTTTTGGACAATCTTTGACTTACTGTACAGTTTAGTTAAACTATAGGAATCTGTACAGTAAGTAAAATGAAATCAACAAAAAAAAATATTAAATTTAGTAGTCCAATTATTAACTTTACACCTACAAGAGAACCCGTAGAAGCTATAAGAACTAAAAATATAATATATTAGAGAACAATTTTATTTTTGCTTTGTTTTTAAATATTTTATGATATTCTATGGCACTGCATGTAGGTATAACGTCACAGGCCGCGATTCGTGGAAATTCGGTACTATATCGTAATCATTAATTATGTTCACTAACTACTCTACTACTGTTTAACAAAGATGGTTCTTGGTATTTTTTTTTTTTTTGATTTTTTTAAATATTATATATTAATATTTATACATGGTGACTTTGAAAGGGTGTACTTTGGGCTAATATGAGGTTCTACTGATCAATACGAACAACTTTTCCCATGGACTATGTGTCGCAAATGAAGAAAATATTGCCTTCTCCATACAAACTATTAATGTTAAGTTGGCCAATTTATATGGGGAAGCCAACATTTTTTTTCATTTGCGACACATGGTTCCATGGGAAAATTTGTTTGATTTGATCAGCAGAACCTCATATTAGCCCAAAGTACATCCTTTCAAATTCACCATGTATACGTATATAAAATAACTAGTCCTGACTGACTTACTCATGATCGCCCAGCCGAAACTATTGATGCTAGAAATATGAAGTTCGGACTATAGCTTCTTTTTTTTTATTGACATCCTATGGGTGTGAAAAGGGGGGATAAGTGTTTTAATTAAGTAAATAACCGTCAATTCACCTAGTCATGTTTTGGTTTTAGTCTGTGGGTTCAGTGGGTTCACTGTTTATAAAAAGATTATTGCATCGGTTTCTTGTTGAGATCTTGTCTCCTTTTTAAGTTGCGGTTACAAAGCGGGTAATTGAAGCACCTACGATATTACAGTGGACTCGTAATGCAATTTCGTCTTTGTCACCGCTCATTCTGTAAACGCATCGATGAGCGCCGCATATATCTGCTTACCATCAGGTAAACAAAGTCACATGCATAAAATAAAACACAATCTTATATTTTATTTACTGATATAATTTCAACTGCATTAATATTATACTTGCATGCTTCTTCTGCCATATACCCATAAAAATAGTCATAAATTATATTTATCAAATTAGACAATTTTAAAACCACTTAACTGAGATTACATGTTTATTAAAAAGTATTTATTTCTATCTTATTTGTGGTCATAAATATTTATTTTTCGGCGTTGTTTGATATTTAACCAATAGAATATAGAGTAGTCAACTCAATTTGAATTTTCTTAGTTTTTATGTCTTAATTTGGTTTCTTTTCAAACCGAAACCTGTTTTTGGTTAGGGACAAATCTAAACAGAATTTACACGAGCAAATTTCCTCTTCATCCACTCTACTATAACTGCGTTTTCCCGCCTAGCTATGACACTTTCAGTGGCTCTACCATTGGTTTTTTGGACAATCTTTTTCTTACTGTACAGTTTAACTTAACTATAGGAATCTATAGATATTAAGGATTTATTTGTACTGTAGATTAATATACGTGGTGACTGGTGGCCGAATAGAATAAATATACCTATTCTATAATATACATAATTGGTAAAATTTTATAAAGATTGGACTAGGCGGTAAAATAAAATTATTATTTAAGGATTTTCACACTTAAAAGGAAATAATATTTTTGAGGTAAGACTTGATTATGTGCATAATAATTATATTCCGAGTTAATTGCAGTTAATTCGTTAATTATAATATTGTTTTGGCTCCAACAGTCCAATTTTTAAAAGGTAATTTTCATTCAAAGCAAACCGCTCCGGATAAGTCAGGTAGTCGCCATAACTGTAGAATGTAACCGTATATACCTACAATACCTAATATAATAAAATTCCTATAAAAAATATAAACGTGGTGGCCAAGTTGGTTAGACCTTGGACTTAAAAACACTAAGGTCCCTGGTTCGAATCCCGGTGTGTACCAATGAGTTTTTAATTAAAAAATGTATGTACATTTGTTTGACAACGCCACTATAGTGCCTCGGAGAGCACGTAAAGCTGTCGGTCCCGGTTTCACTATACCAACTTGTAAAACTGTTTATAGATGGGTTATTGAGTCTATTCAAAACATCGCGACGATCTAGCCACTTGTTAGGTGTAGACTCATACCATGGGCTACGACGAGGTGGATTTAAAAACCCCTCTGCTGGGTACTCTGGGGCTGTCTAGGCGGTAAGGCACCCGTGATGATATATATATATATATATATATATATATACCTATAATTAAAAATACAAAAATAATGTCATTAAAATATTATTAAAAAAACGTAAAATGCAGTATAGAAACAGAACACCACTCAAGTCCTGCGACTAAAATTAGAACTAAAAAAAATGTCTTGTAGTTTGACAGAAGCGCCACAGCTATCGGACTTGAACATGAAAACAGGGAGGTGCCCATGGGCCTTAAATTGCCTTTACAGTTTTAAGAACAGAAGATGTACTTCGCCATACAAATTTAAAAGAAAAGTGAGAACAAAAGCAATCACTGAGCGCTGATTGGTTGAAGTGAGAACAGCAACCACAGACAACGAGCTCGTTTGACATTTCGTTTAATAGGCCGTTTAAGGCAATAAGGCGGTTGTATTTATTATTATTACTTTCATGTACTTGAGTGGTGGTCCCTTAGAAGAAGATGCTTCACTTCTTATTCTAAGGGTTTCTGGTTCCTGACTTATTTTTTTAATTTATTTTTACATAGCATTGGATGCAAGTCCATCAGCCGGGCTGACTGCTTGTTCTTTTTATTTATTTCTTTCTTTCAATGATGGCTTCTGCGTATTACGCATAATTTTGCCAATATAGAACGAGACATTCCTAAGAGAAAATTGAAGTTGAGATTAATTAAAATACCCAAGCATTATCTATTTCTTAACATTTGCCAATCATCATCATCAGCCTATCGCAGTCCACAGCTGGACATAGGCCTCTCCCAAGACACGCCACTGATCCCTATCCTCCGCTCTTCGCATCCAGTCTCTGCCAGCCACCCTCCGCAGGTCATCAGTCCATCTAGCTGCGAGGCGTCCTACGTTACGTGCGCCAACACATGGTCTCCCTCCACTCGCCTGCTTCAACGGTTATTCGTCCTCCGGCAAATGCCACCGGCCCACTGCCACTTCAGCTTGCTAACTTTCAGAGCTAAATGTATTTAAATAACTTCCAAAGTTATACTGGATGTTTTTTGTCACGATGATATTTTTTATATATTGTGTTCAATGATGAAAATAATGAAATACGTATTTTTTCCTTTTAGTGTCGCCTATACAAAAACATAAAGATAAATAACTTAAAGTACAAAAAAGATCTACAAATCACATTAGCTTTCATACTAAGCTCACGAATTAACGCCTATCACTTATTATAACTACACAATTATTGTGTTTTACTTGTTAGATAAAATATAAGACTTATTATGTATTTGTAGGAGTAATTTTAAACGTTTGTTCATTTAATAATTTATTTTTCAGAAAATATTATTTAAAAAAAAAAAAAAACTTAGATACCTACCTTTTTTATTTAAAAAATGGGTTCTAAAAGTGATACTGGAGGCATCAAAAAAATATTATCATTGTTAAAAAAATACCCAGTATATAACCACACATGTATTGCTTGTATTTTTTGAGGTCCAGTTACCTTCTACGTCAATATTTGTCGAGATAATTTTAAAAAGCCGGTTGTTTAGGCGGCAATAAATAAACATAAATTAAGAAGAAATCGTGGTCGCAAAGTATAAGTTACAAATTGTATCGTCCCTTCTTTATAGGTCATAAAACTAATGCAAGATAAACTGTTGAATTTATAATTACCATTAATGGACTTAAACTATTAACAGCTACCGGAAAAGAGAATGAAGACATAAAAATAAATAAATATGTAGATGCTGCGATAATGATTTTATAAGTTTAGAAGTGTCTGTTGTCGTAAGATCAGAGCCAGAAATGTGTTCTCTCAAACTATAGTGCAGCACTTTACTTGAACCTTTTTTAAGTTTAAAAGAGTAAGTTTGGTTCTAGAAACGGTGGTTCTAGCAATAGTGATTATTTTTTCAAAAATAAAGAGATGCTATTGGTGATTTTTTATGTATTAATGTTACGTTAATACGATGGGAAAAACTTATAGTAGAGCCTCTGGTAATGAGATTTAATAGCAAAGTCAAATGTACCTACGGCTTGTATATTAAATTCACTAATACAGGAATTAAAAACAAAACAAAAGCTACTTACATATAACATATAAATTTCTTCTAAATCACTACCAGCAGAAAGGGTGCCCAAAAGGCTGGCTAATACTAAACTAGGTAGTGTTAATGTACTGACAGTTTCACTAGCTAAAGAACTAGTAAAAAAAAAAATTTTATCGACATATTTTTTTTTTACGTTGCGTTCTCTAAAATATTTTTTCCTAGTCCCGCAGTAAAAAAGTTAATTCGGAATAAAATGCTGTGAGATGAGGCAGACAGAAGAGTATTTGGTAGTTTTGAGATAAGAGTGAATAATATTTTTGGGTTTAATTGTTTTAATGAGTTTCGGTGTGGTTTACTTGTTTTGGGTGGCCTTTACTATTATGGTCGATGAAACTTAAATCTACGTGTATGTATAAAAAAAAAACTAAAATGGACAATGAAAACTAAAGTTTTAAATATATTATTATATACATACATATCATTACGGGTGCCTTACGGCGCCCGAGACCGCCTAGACGGCCCCAGGGTACCCAGCGGAGAGATTTTAATCCCACCTCGTCGTAGCCGATGGTATGAGTCTACACCGAACAAGTGGCTAGCTCGTCGCGATGTTTTGAATAGACTATTGAACCCATCTATAAACAGTTTCACAAGTTGGTATAGTGAAACCGGGACCGACAGCTTAACGTGCTCTCCGAGGAACTATAGTGGTGTTGTCAAACAAATGTACATACTTTTTTTAATATAAAACTCATTGGTACACACCGGGATTCGAACCAGGGACCTAAGTGTTTTTAACTCCAAGGTCTAACCAACTCGGCCACCACGTATGTCACATATATATATATATATATACATTTGCAACAAAGCTTGTTGCGTGACGATAAATAGGTAACCAGCGGCCACATTCTGTTTCTTATAACGTGATCGTTAGATTGTCAAAATAACGAATTCCGTTATTAGCGCGCTCTCCTCCAATCAGCGAAGGTTAAAAACTACTCTGATTGGAGGAGAGCCGCTAATAACGGAAATCGTTATTTTGACAATCTAACGATCACGTTATAAGAAATAGAATGTGGCAGCAGCTCAGCACATATTATATCCAACAGTCAAATAAAAAAAAACTATAACGTAATTTACGGGCTATTTAAGGGTTCGTTAAATGAAATATTGCTCTCTAACCTTTACTGGAACCTAAACGGTTAACCACCGATAGTGTTTTATGGCCCTATAGGACCCTTCTTACAATCCAATAAAACTAAAAACGTGATACGGTTGTTAAAATGGTTGCGGATAACATTTATTTATTGTATTTTAGTGTCAAATATTGAAACTATAAGTTTTTTTAATAATTTAACTTCACTTCTTTAGAGTACCTACACCACCAATTAAATAGATTGCAAATAATATTTATTTATTTAATTTTAATATATATAATAATGACATGTGAATAAAAAAGTACTTAATTGAACTTTTACAGCTTTTTTGTATAATGTAACAACCAATTATTGCCCCTTTACAGCTGTTCATAAATAATTCAGCTGATAATTCTTTATTGAATATTTATCTATCCTCAGTTTAATTTCTAAAAATGTATGAAAAATAGATGGTATGTAAAACTGCATATGCAAGTTAATAGAACAAACATTTTCCGATACTGAAAAATAAAAATAAAATGATTAGTAATCATAATCAAATACCTAACTTAATAATGAGTTTAATTATCATCTTTCGGTTTTAGTCTGTGGGTTTTCAGAGGACTACTGAACAGATTTATTATCGAGGTGGTAGTCTCCTTTTAGTGTACGGTTACGAAACGGGCAGTTAATTTGACGATAAAGCAGCGAGTAGTTGCAATATAAATACGCCTTTATCGCAGCCCATTTTGTATCCACATAATTTAGCCGATATAGTATGGCGATCAATACTGCTTAAGGACTTTGTAGGTATGCTTACCATCAGCCGGATAGAAAGTCGCATACTGTGCTACAATTGTTTTAATTGGTTTAAAACTAAGACATTTTGACTACTACTTTTTTATTCCTTGATTTAATGTTTAAAATATTTAGTATTAAGAGGGCGTAAAATAGGTGAAATAAAAGATGTCTCTTACAGTGAGAAAAAAAAAATCTCGCGCGGAATCTTGGAAAAAATACAGTTTTATTTTGCTAAAACTTTTTTTTTTTTTTTATGAGAGCTCAACATGTGACCTTGCATACACCTGATGTTAAGCAGTATGCAATATCCATGAATGATAGCAACAAGCGGATGCATACAGGTGCACCGCTGGTTGCCATCATTATATTTATAACTTTCATAATATTTAGAATTTTACTAAAACGATAGCCTAGAGTTTTAGTAAAATTCACTGCACTAGGTCTTATACATATACATAACTTATAAATAAACATGGCTTTATAATCTGCTCTATTTTGATGTAATAGGCAATATAGATAAAAATGGAGCTAAGTTTGCGATTGGTTTCTTACGAGGTAACTTTATGCTATTACGTTTTTCAAAAAGCGAGTTACTTCTAAATATCTTGTATAAATACTGTTTTTTTTAAAATATATTTGTTGTGTTTGAGGTATTTTCATAATCGGAGATCTAGATTTCTGATTCCTCTAAAATACAAAACTCAATCAAGACAGACTCACTTTACTTTCGTTTAAAAATGTGTAGTTAAATACATTAACTGTTTATTAACTTAAATGGCGCAGTAGTAACTACGAGGGCTAAGTTTAAACTTTACTTATCCTCCGATCAACCTACGGATTTAAAATGGAGAAGCTTTCATCAAAAAGGGACCTTAATAATATTAAAAAAGGAAAAAATGTGAATTACTTAAATTAGTTTAAAGTGAAATAGATAACTGTTAATTTTATTTATTTACTATCCTCTGAAAGACATTTCGGAAATATTTTACGGGAAGTTTATTTTATAACTCATATCCTTCGGCACTTCCATTCATTGATTGTTTTGTCTGAAAATAGCTTTCTTATCACTCAGACAGGCAAAGGAAGTTATTAAATAAGCTCACAGCCGTTCGTTACCATTCATTCAGATGCCAAATGAATGCCACTCGTATATGGATCGTAACTAAAACGTATTTGTTTCGAGTTTCGAGCCCTCTTGGTTTCCAAATGAGCGTTTGGTTCTGGCGTGCTCCAAGTATCGTGTTTCTTTAATTAATTATTATAGTATAAGGAGTATCTGTGTTAGATTGTTAAATACATTTCTAGCTGATGAAAAGATTATTTTTTAAGTGCCAATTAAAAGCCAATATTGTTAAACAACAATCGACCTCATTTATAGATTTTGTTGGTCTACTTAACATCACATAAAGTCACATTCAATATAAAAAAACCTTTCTACTTCAAACAGACTTTTGGGCATACAGACCGACTGTGTGATAAATCCGTTTAAAATTTAAGGACCTTAGAAAATGCAAACAAATCATATCAGACCAAATTATTCTAGCAATAAAATTAATAATCTATTAAATAAAAATAATATAGAAAGTAGTTATTCTGATAATGTTATCTAAACTGTTTCCACTTATGGAATAATAATTGTTACATATTACGATCATACAGACCAATAAATTATTCCTTCAGCCATTAATAATGACTCTGATTGAGAAATGTCACCGGAGATAACACGAAACATTTCTCTATGAAATATAATTTAAGGAACAATCTATAAAGATTTGAGCGTCTTGTAGTCTGGGCAAAGCTTAGGGCACGAGGAGCGTGGTGGGTATACTATGAGATAGACCAAACAAAAAAAAATCAGGCATGTATGCAAAGAAAAAATAGATATAAAAGTACTATGGTGGGCTTGGCTAGGTCGCCATTCCTTCTACTCATACACAAACAAATGATGTAAATTTCTTGTTTTTAACTTGCTTAATATCTAATATTAAAATAAAACGCGTAGTAAATGATTAACATTATGAAAAGGATAGTAAACCTAACACATGCCATACCAATTAGTAAATGGATATGTAGTTAACTGGTTCCATTGACCTGCCAATTGTTAACTGCCCTGCAAAGCTGCCACCAAGGTGATCAACTTAACAGACTGAAATACCAAATATCTATTATAAGCAATAAATAATATACAATATTATATCTTTCGGGTCGCAAACAGTAAACACAAGTCGATCACCCTGGAGACAGACAGCCCGGAGAAAAAGGTAACCAGCAAGTAAATAACTCTGGTGCTCCACATGTACCGTACAATCAGATGAGCATAGAGACTAGACACCAGTAGTAGCCATGGACGGTCTATTACACGATTGTTACAGGAGAGCAGCAGCCAGGGAGGAATTTCGATTGTTTATAAAGCTTGTCACCATCATAGACACATCATGTCAACCACGACCGCTCTTACAAAATTGTAGCGACAAAAAAAAAACTAAATTGAATTTCCAACCCGCGAGCATCATTTACATATTTTATTAATTAACACTAAAATTTCATATCTTGTGACCAAACTACGCCCACCTACAAAATAATATGACATTAACAAATTAAACTTCAGAATAAAATTAAAACAAATTATCAAATTTTTACAATAAGTGTCGAGCGAAATTGTTGAACGGTCTGGCAACATGACAGATTATATTGTCGACTGCTGTTTTTTGACAGACTTAACATTGTTAGATACGTATTTTTGTTGAATCACAGAAGAGTATATACAAATATAAAATTGAACAATAAAAGTTATCATAGTTATCAAAAAATATCATATCTAATTTAGTTATATACATTTTTTACATAGGGAAAATCATGTGGCTGGAACGGTCCATAAACATGATTTTTGCATTACATGAAAATATTTATCGTTAATAATGAAAATACAAAATGTTCTTGATTGAATCAGGCGCTATTTTTTGTAATTTCATTATTTAATATACTCGTAATAATATATAAATTACGTAAAGTAAATATTAATTCTTTATTAATATTTAAATTAAGCACGCGACTTCGAACACAATCTTAAAGTTTAGCTGGTAGATAATGCCTAAGGCATTGAGTTCGCCTTTGTACATAACTTTTGTTTACTGTGCAATAAAGTGTTAAAATAAATAAATAATTCTAAAATGTCTCTAACAGTAAGGTTTAATAAAACGACTTGATGCACGTAGCGTCAAATCATAACCACCTGCGTAATGTAAGACCTGAATAGTTGTCATGTCTTGGCCTAGTCCAGCAGTGGACTGTGACAGACTAATGATGATGACCCTTTAAAGAGCATAAACATATCTAAAACAACTTTTGAACTCTATACCTTTTTAAACATTAGCTATCAACTGCCTTCATGGTCGAATTACTTCAAATGAGCGTACAGCAGTCGAACAGACATCTCATAGTCTGAACGCTGAAAATTAAGAAGCACGCAACATTTACGTGATTAATTTTGGCAATTAGCAATGGAGGGCTGAGTTTTAATGCTTAATGAATAAGTTATTTTTAATTACAGAGTAATTACATTGAGCGTTTGGATTAATTTCTTGGCGCTGATGCAGTAATTTCCTCTGTAGCCAAAATAGTGTTAGGTTTCACTAATGTTTCAAAAGGTCAAGTTATAAACTTTACCGACCAGACAACACGTGTGACCGACAAGTTAACATATATTGTGACCCAAGTAAAGTGTGATAGGGCTCTTTATTACTTATAAGGCTATTTATAATAGAACTTCTTTTTATTGTGTAAAATTTTAAAACGCATCTTCACAGATCAAATTCAAGATGTTCTAAATAAGGACAAGTAAGTAGCCTTCGTAAGAAATAGTATAAATCAGTGATAATATAATATAATCGGTTTATATAGAGATATATATATATATATATGTGTACATAAATCGTATGAAATGGGATTCAATAAACGCAATGCTTATCCCTTAACAGAGATATAGGACGCGAAGGTACTTATAATTGTATGTATGTTTATTATAAATAAGCAGCAGGCATAGCTTATAAATATATGCATACCTAAAATAAACCAATAAATATTATAGGTAAATATATTACTGGATTATTTTTGTTTCTATTTTTAGAAAATATAATATAATCAAAATATAGTAAGTATAAAATAAAATTAAACAATTAATTGTATTAATCGATAGTAAAATTAATGTAATTATCTAAGAAACTATTATCAAGTAACAAGGCGACATACAAAGTACACGACAAAATTTTATTATATAATTTCTTTACAGATGACCCTACCGAGCAAATGGTCAAAAGTCACAAAGATAAAAGCAATTTAGATTTATTCGGTCATTTTTTTGAGAGCACAAACAAAACTTCGATGTAGGTAAATCGAAGCTCATAAATTTGATAAAATTGTTTTGAACCTACCAAATGTTCAGCAGGGCGTTGCAATTTTTGTACAGGATTTTTTTTTTGTTTTAATTAGGTACAATTAAGGCGGCTTCTTAATTGAAGTGTGATTTTTCGCTGCATAATATTTAAGTATTATTATTATCTAGAATGATGACTATCAACTTAAAATAAAATTTTAAACCTTTTTTTTTAAATTTATTTAGTAAATATTTGTACACGTCAATTTTAATTGAATGTTTAAGTTGTTATGCATCATTGATAATATTATATCTGTTTCTTTTTACAAAACAATTTTGCATCTTAAGCATATTTCACTTTCTAAATTTTTTTTATTCTAAATATTTGTAAAACTGTTTTAAACACGTTCGGCTGTAAAGGGAAAATTAATAAGCATACGTAAGTATGTTACTCTAAATCTCTGCTAGGCTATATCATCATAAGCACTGCAACAATCTTGCCATTTGTTAGGTAGGCACCCGTGATGGCATTTATTATGCCAGCCTATTCTATATTTAATTTAAGACGAATTATGCCTATGTTTAATTTAAGGCGAGGTATGATCGACAGTGAAATTACGTATTTGTATCTACTTTCCTATGTTTTATCTCAGCATTGTGAGTACGGTTTCTGTTGAGAGTAAGCAATGTCGACTAGCAAAAGTCGCACGGAAGTAAAATGTACATTTTGCTTCACGTCACTTCAGTCACAAAACATTTAATATTAATTTTAGAAAAACTACACAATTTTTATTTTAAATTTAAATTAAAAGTAAATTCAACAACCTTTTTTTTTATTCTCTATCTTTTATTATTACACTTTTATAAATAAAAAAAATAATGTTTAATATTTATAGTAATGTCATAAAACCCGGAAAAAGAACATTTTAGAACTATTTTCACTATTAATTTCTATCGAACGAACTATTTAATTTTACGTTTCTGACTTAACAGTTATATCAATAATATCCTCCAGATTAGGAAAAAAAAATTTGTTTGTTTGAACATGTGATATGTTTTGGAGGAATATGCGATCTAAGAAAATAGTTTTAACATCATTTGTGTACCCTATTCCATGATTAAAATATTTCATTTCTTTTAAAACAGTCACTTTCTTGAAAAATTCAAAATATCGACGCAATTTATGAGCTCACATCGCCTTAAGTAGTTAATATAACAGTTATTATAATTACATAACAAAAGAAAGATTTTCAGCTGTAAAGGGGATATTAAGCAGAGCTATATTCTTTACTTATCTGTTTGCATTTTTTTATAAACAGCTGATATGAACTCAAAATCTTTTTGTGTGTTTATACATAAGTAAAACACCATGTATATAATTATTATATATAAATAACTACATCAAGATATATAAGTATAAATAGTTATATCATACTTCGACCTTATATCAGACAATTAACTTTAATGGCTTTTATTTTATTTATTATTGACTAACAATTTGATGCGTAAGTAGTATGTAATTTTGCAATCTTATTCAAAATAAAGTATTGTTTTGTATCTTTATTTATATTTTTTTGTTAGAGTCAATGATTAAAATATACACGTGTTATTAGTTTTTACGCGTGTACATACAAACATTTAAAATTTCTTCTCAATTGATTACTAAAATAATATTCCTCTCAATAAATAGTCTCCTTATATCTACTTTTTTTACTTTTTTCTGCTAATGTACAGTATCGAAAGGGTATAAAATTTTTACACGTGGTGGCCGAGTTGGTTAGACCTTGGGCTTATAAACACTTAGGTCCCTGGTTCGATTCCCGGTGTGTACCAATGAGTTTTTAATTAAAAAAAATATGTGCATTTGTTTAATAACACCACTAGAGTCTATTCAAAACATCGCAACGAGCTAGCCACTTGTTCGATGTAGACTCATACCATCGGCTACGCAGAGGTGGGATTAAAACCCCTCCGCTGGGTACCCTGGGGCCGTCTAGGCGGTCTCGGGCGCCGTAAGGCATCCGTGATGATATGTATGTATGTATGAAACAAATAAAGTGTGTTATATATATTTCTAATTAGTTAAAATATATTTAAATTGAATTTTAGATTTTTTTTCTGTGAGCGTCATCAGTGTTAAGAAGGCAGAATATTTGGAGATAATTTTAATCGCTTTAATTTATATATTTTTAATTGTTTGCCAAAAATAAAATCATTATAAATAATAGTAACTACATATAATACGTACAAATATACATAAAGTGTTTGTAGCCTGCGCCTACAACAAAAAAAGTATTTTCCTTTTAAATAGATACGACTTGTAAATTACAATTATATGAAAATTAAAATTTAAGTATTTACTTACCTTGATTTTGCCTTACCTTTACCTTGAACTTAGCGAAATACCTATTTTATTAAATAGGTATTTCGCTATAAATTCATACAAATACTGTAAGTACTGTAATATTAAAGTGAAGGTCTCTGTTTGTGAACTGGTATATTTTTATATATTTACTGTTGTAATCAGAAATGTTTTGCTATATACCGAGCTTAGCCTATACCGAATTTGAAATGTGTTTTGTCACTTTTATTCCATACACAATGCAACAGAGAAAACAGAGGTTTATCGAAACGTTTCTGAAACTTATTTTTAGAAAGTTGCATGCCATTATGTAAGTTAAATAAAATCTGAGAAATTAAATGCAATATTTATCAAAATTGGCTGTGTCTGATGATATTGAAGTAGGTAAGTAAATATTTTTATAGCAACATTATCTACCTACGTCTTTTCTTATCAAAATTATGTTATCTTTTCTTAATTAATTCTGTAATTTTATTGCGTGTTTTCTTTATAATTATAATTTCTATATAATTAAATTTATTACCTAAAACTTATATAAATATTTTTTATACAAATTATCTTTTATTACTTTAGAAAGTCAATATTTATTATTATTTTATACTATCGCGGTGGTCAAGTTGATTAGACCTTAGACTTAAAAACACTAAAATTTTTGGGTACCCGGTTCAAACCTCGGTGTGTATTGTGCACTACACACTGGTGTTTTAAATGAAAAATAAAAGGGTTGGTATGTATAAACACATTTTATTTGGTTACTCACTCAGAATACCATTCGCTACGACGAGGTGGGAATAAAACATCGTCGCTGGGTTTTAGGCCAACCGTGATTGTGTTTATATGTATCGACGACGGTCCCAGGATACCCAGCGTAGGAGTCTTAATCCCACCTCGTCGTAGCTGATGGTATGAGTCTACACCGAACAAGTGGCTAACTCGTCGCTCAATATATTGTAGTTTAACAATATTGATAGCTCCCACTATGTCGGCTATATGATGTTTAACAAATGGACGGCGACAAAGACGTATTTGCATTACGAGTCTATTTAAATATCCTCGCTGCTTCTAATCAATTGCCCGTTTCGTAACCGTACCATGAAAGGAGACTATCATCTCGACAAGAAATCGATGCAGTTGTCTCCGGAAAACCGGTAAGCCCACAATCTAAAACCGAAGCTGACCAAGTTATAAAGGCCTTCCTCCCACATAAATGTGTCATATAGGCATATATGTACGAGTAGGTATTCTACATAATATTATTATTGAACCTGCGACTTTTAGATTTTTTAGTCAAAAGCAACCATGGTCGAGTTTGTTGCCTTTGACAATGTGTACATTGTAACTCATAACCCATAAAAACTTTAACAAATCAAACAAATGCACCCACATATTGACATAAATTTTGAATTTAGAATCAACAAATCGACAATCAACATTTAAAGTTTAAATTCCGAACTTTTATTGGTTCACGCAATCGATCGATCAAAATTAGTTCACATTTATCATAAACACTTCAAATATATCCGAAAGCCAAGACGTTATTCATCAAGAACCACACACGCCACACAGAAATACCGACCAGTTGGTGTTAGCCATAAGGTTGGGGAATAGAAACCGCATTTAAGTTATATTTTTTTGTAGACTCCGTCAAGTTTAAAGTGGAATGCGCGTGAGTTCGAAAAATAAAGCTAAAGCACTATTTGACGCACAATATACTTCTTAAAATATATATATGTTTATATGTATCGACGACGGTCCCAGGATACCCAGCGTAGGGGTCTTAATCCCACCTCGTCGTAGCTGATGGTATGAGTCTACACCGAACAAGTGGCTAGCTCGTCGCGATGTTTTGAATAGACTAAATAACCCATCTATAAACAATTACAGAAGTTGGTATAGTGAAACCGGGACCGAAAGCTTAACGAACTCTCCGAGGCACTATAGTGGT
Organism: Monopis laevigella; assembly: GCA_947458855.1. NCBI lineage: Eukaryota > Metazoa > Arthropoda > Insecta > Lepidoptera > Tineidae > Monopis > Monopis laevigella. The sequence continues at coordinate 6,708,768 of OX381599.1, read as the reverse complement.
GTTGTCAAACAAATATACATAATTTTTTAAATTAAAAACTCATTGGTACACACCGGGATTCGAACCAGGGACCTAAGTGTTTTTAAGTCCAAGGTCGAACCAACTTGGCCACTACGTATATATACTTCTTAAAATAATGGATCTATAACCAGAGGCTCTACCATGGGTTTGCGCACTGTAAAAACGTAACGTATTCATTTACGTATACGTGAGTGAACAACCAATAGGATCGCTTTATTCAACCCTGTTACCAATATTAAAGCGGCCCTATTGGTTGTTGCTCACGTATACGTAAATGAATACGTTACGTATCTACAATGCGCAAACCCATGGTAGAGCCACAGTTCTTAACACGTAAGTACATAAAAAAAAAGATTATTAAATATATTTGGGAAAAGGAGTTTGTATAAAGGTTTAATGAGAAATCTTATCAGACACATTATTAGTTGTTAAAATCATAAATTTAATTTTCCTATTAATGGTATTATCACAATAAACTATTTTCGCTAAAGATCAGAGGCTCTACCATAGGTTTTTGTTTAGTAGCAAAACGTTACGTTAAAACGTGAGGAGCCACCAATAGGATCGCTTTATTAAATCCTATTACCAAAAATAAGGCAACCCTATCGGTTGTTCCTCACGTATCAACGTTACGTTGCTACGAAGCAAATACCCATGGTAGAGCCTCAGAGGCAATATTCTGTTTCTTTTAAAGGTAACGTTAGATTCTCAAAATAACGAATTCTTTGTGTACAATGGACGGAATGCTAATAACTTTCTAGCTAAATGTACCTACAATACAAGCGAATAGAGTGCATAACTTTTAAAGGTAACGTTAGATTCTCAAAATACCAAATTCTTTGTGTACAATGGACGGAATGCTAATAACTTTCTAGCCAAATGTACCTACAATACAAGCGAATAGAGTGCATAACTTTTAAAGGTAACGTTAGATTCTCAAAATAACAAATTCTTTGTGTACAATGGACGGAATGCTAATAACTTTCTAGCCAAATGTACCTACAATACAAACGAATAGAGTGCATAACTTTTTTAGTGTTCTTTGTTGCTGATTGTTTATTTTATTATTTTTACAACCTTACATTTCCGTTATAAAAAACAAAATATGGCAGCTGGATAAATTATTTGTTAAAATATAAAGGCATAAATAGAAAATCATAAACTATTAAAATCACTAATACATTTATTACATACATATCTTCACGGGTGCCTTACGGCGCCCGAGACCGCCTAGACGGCCCCAGGGTACCCAGCGGAGCGGTTTTGATCCCACCTCGTCGTAGCAGATGGTATGAGTCTACACTGAACAAGTGGCTAGCTCGTCGCGATGTTTTGAATAGACTCAATAACCCATCTATAAACAGTTTCACAAGTTGGTATAGTGAAACCGGGACCGACAGCTTAACGTGCTCTCCGAGGCACTATAGTGGTGTTGTCAAACAAATGTACATATTTTTTTTAATTAAAAACTCATTGGTACACGCCGGGATTCGAACCAGGGACCTTAGTGTTTTTAAGTCCAAGGTCTAACCAACTCGACCACCACGTATATTGAATATGATTGAATTAAATGCGGTGTCTATTAAATATGGTAAAATAAAATGCTTTTTTACTTTATTAAATTCTTTATCATACCTCTAATCTCTAGCGCTTTCTAACTTAATTTATAAGCATTAACTCCAAATCATCATTTGTATATTAAATACAGTTAACGAGATCAAAGCCTCATAATCGAAGTTTATATGCTGAATTGAAGTCACAGCTCAAATGAAGTATTCAAAAAGAGTTAGTCGTGTTGACAGACTGTGCAATCAATAAATCACTCGGGACACAAGTTTAACCTCTATGCCGCTTGATTGTGGCACTTCAGGTTAAATTTTTAGTAAGTTATAGTGATGTGTTGTATATTTTTGAAGGTGTGTTATCGATATTTTTAAGTAACAAATTGTGGGTACAATTGTATATATCCTGGGTCATAGAAAAAGTGAAACATTTCGACTTTGACTGTGGCCTAAGAGAAATGTTAACGATTCCATCGACTTAAATCAATATGGAATTTGACAGTTTTCAGGCGTATCGTTCTCTTTCAACTGTCAAAATATATACTTTTTTGACTGAAGTTGATTCGTTCGATGGAATGGAGTAGTTTTTCTCTAAGGCCCCTGAAAGAAAAAAGTGGAAGAATCTTTCTACTCTCTCTGTATTTAAGATAGATTTAAAATAAAATCATATTTCACATAACAACCTAAAATAAAACAAGTAAACTATTATGTATCTCTTCTAGCGCGAGTCACAGGCATATATTTTTTGTTGGGAGGGAATTAAATAGCAATAAAATATGTAATATTGCAATTGACCCGAGTCAACAATTTTAATTAATACGTTCCACCCTATCTACGTCAAAACTTATACATTACATTGTACATTTCGGTAGCGATTTTTTTAAACAAATTTAGAAACATTTTTTTAATTATAACAAGGCAAATCCTTGGTGATTTGTGTTTAAATTTATATATCATTGACAGTTATATCTACGTAGAAAGTTGTAAAAAGCCGATTTCGCTACATTTATAACTTTTATTTTATATTTCTAAGTTTAATAATTTTAAAGTCTTTTAATGGAATAAAAAAAAAACACGGGTAATTGGACCGTAATTTATTAGTTTTAAGGACATACCATTTGGGGTCACAAGTGTCACAACATTTGCGTTTCTCATGCAGAATGTACAAACATAAACATTAAACCTTAAAATAGCGATAAATATTTAAAGAACATCACTAAAAAGGACTTTGGATAGTGTTGTGTATTATATACACTTTGGTGGTCCGTCGGTAGGTAAAGTATAGAAACCCGCTTAGTCAGCGCACGCGCAAGTCGATGATCACTCCTTATTATCGACATTATTGTTAATAGATATAGTAAATGTTAGATATGTCGTTCAATTAAAAAACAAATTGCTTGTTTAAAACAACTACTTGAATTACGCTTATTTCATATACATACACTTTAATAAAATACATTTTAATAATTTATTTGGTACTATAAAATATCAAATTAATTTGATTTTTTATTGTAAAGTTAAAATTTGACATATTTCCCCTACTGTGTCAAATATTAACTTTCATACGCGTTGATACACAATCGATTTAGTAGAATGAGACCTCAGGTCTTTTGCCATCATTTTTTTCTAAGGGTTCAAGAACAGAAGGGATGCACTGAACAGAATGAACTGGGGCCGTCTAGGCGGTCTCGGGCGCCGTATAGCACCCGTGATGATATGTATGAATGTGTATGTATCCTAGGAATTTTGACGTCCCTATGACGTCAATTACGTCGAGAATGACCCTAAGTTGACGTCATTGGGACGTCAAAATGCTACCTGGGTATGTGTATGTATCTATTGAAGATAAAGTCTCTGGTCACATGAATAGTTATTAAATTATTATTGTATAACCTTTGCCTTTGTAGAAACATCTTTAAACCAACTCTTGAACAGTTCTTGATTTCGCTATTGATTTCGGATTATTGCGGAATATTATATTGTTAAAGATATTATTTTATTTGTTGTTGATAGAAATTTTATTACATTGCACGATTTTTATTGTTAAATTTCGATTCAAATTATATATAAAAAAATTAAAAAAAACTATTCATAGCCTCCTTTGGCGCTGTATTCGGAGGTCGTGGGTTCGATTCGGGCTAACGACTAAACAATAGGTATATCAACACCTACGTTTTTATGAGATTTTTCTACCATTAGAATTTAGATAATCAACGAGTTTTTGTAGAACCATGAATAGGATCGGTTTATTTTTGGAAACAGGAATAATAAAGGGATCCTATTGGTGGTTTTTCACATATTAACGTTACGTTAATAGTAAGAAAAACTCGTAAAAAGTAGAGCCCCGGTACAGTTTGCCATGGTCTGGCTGTTTACAACTATAGTTTGGCTATTAATTGAATTTGATCATTAAAAAAAGGAATATACGAGTAGGTACTAAATGTAGGACTATTTACACATATTGCTCTGGTCATAAACTGAGCTCTAGGCTTGTACTATGTGTACCAGAAACAATGATATTATGTATATGGTGACTTTGAAAGGATGTAATTTGGGCTAATATGAGATTTTACTGATCAAAAAGAAACAACTTTTCCCATGGAACCATGTGCCGCAAATGAAAAAAAATATTGCATTTTCCATACAAACTAGTAATGTTAAAATGACCATTTTGTATGGGGAAACCATTTTTTTTTTCATTTGCGACACATGGTTCCATGGGAGAAGTTGTTCGATTTGATCAGCAGAACATCATATTAGCCCAAAGTACATCCTTTCAAATTCACCATGTATAGGTATGTACTATATTTTATAAATACTCAGACCATGACAAACTGTACAGAAAACATGCCTACTAACTAATAGTCTACAGAGGCGGTCAATATAATTATGTTAGACCAATTCTTATATTCTACGCCAATAGTAACGGTTCGTTACTGTTGGCGTAGACTATAGGAATTAGCCATAATACGTGATCAACTGGTTGAACTCCCTGAAAAAACAAGAAGAATAAGATTGACCCTAAATGACGTGAAAAAATGACGTCATTAAAATCAAGTTGATATAAAGTTAATCGACAAATTCCCGATCAAAATTAATTTACCGTGTTCGACACTTTGATTTTATTTAGATTATTATTGGATAACGTTAAATATAAAGATATTGAGACCCTGATGGGGTCACAGGGTACCCCGTGGCGATCTGTGACCACATAATTGGACCCCCGCATAGAGTTATACTCAATGATAGACACCGCTTTATAATAAACCTGGGTATCTATTATATGATAAGCATTATCATGCCTAATTACTGTTGAATTTTTAATACTTACATTCATTTAAGTTTGACATTTAGACGAGGAATGAAAACAAATTAAATATCTCAGGTCCTTCATACCTATACATATACTGTGTATTTTTTATTACAGTGTTTTTTTTATGTTCTATGAAAATAATGAAATACGTATTTTTTCTTGTTAGTGTCGCCGATACCAAAATATTCAGATAAGATTAATTAAAGTACAAAAAAGGTATACCAATAACTTTAACTTCTATACTAAACTCACGCCACTGCTCTAAATGTATTTTATTTTAAGCGTTCATATGATAATTAATTTTCGGTAATTTTTTTATGATGAAAAAATTACTTAACTACTTTTTATTGAAACATAGCATAGGTTATATTGAAGTGATACTTAAGGTTTGATATTTCGTTTTTTTTTTAAATATTACTCGCTATTAATAAAACTTACAATTGGTGTAATTTGTTTTAACAGTGCAGTAGTTTTTGTGTTTATCTAGAATAAACAATCAAATCTTTTCTTTTTATAATATCAGTAAGATATAACATAAACTCATTCTTAAAAAATATATTTTTTAAAGCATTTAGCATGTAATTTTAAAAATATCCACTGCATACATATCCATAGAGAGTTTCATAAAATAACAGAAAATTATAGCAGTAAAAAAATAAGGACTGAAAGCGGTGTCTACGGAATAAAGTTTGTAGTCCATTGGCCCCCCGCTTTGACCTTACGAGCTGTGGAGTGCTTATAACCGTAATGTATCTTACATTATTAAGTTATAGCATTTAAAATTAAATAAATCGTTTAGTGATTGTTGAAATCATAATATTTAATAGTTATTTTTGTGTTATTAGCTCATAAATATTATGGGTTGTGATTATTTATATTTTGTGTGGCCTTTTGTTTTTTGTTCTTAATTTGTTCTAGTTTTTTTTTATACCTAAATAATGTTTCACCATAAACACAGATAATATTATTATATAATTATTATCTGTGTTTATGGTGAAACATTATAAGTAGGTATATTTTATGATGAAACATATTTATTTACTATATATATCGTATCTACTTGATGGTAAGCTGAACTACAAAGTCTATAAAATACATTGTTGTTTAACACTATGACAGTTAAATAATGCGGTTACGAAATGAGCGTTAAAGTCGAAAAATAATATTAGGTTTCTTTGTTAATTAAATCACAGGTAACAGATATAATATATATGTGGTGCCCGAGTTGGGTAGACCTTTAAAATAATTTTTTTTAGGTCTCCGGTTTAAACTCCGGTGTGTACCAATAACTTTTATTTTTTTAACAACATCACTATAGTTCCTCAGCAGTGAAGCTATCTGTCCTCATTTCATTAAGTAGACCAACTTGTAAAAAATGTTTATAGATGGGTCATTGAGTCTATCCAAACACGGTGACGAGCTAGCCACTGATTCGGTGTAGACTCAGAATACCATCGGCTACAACGAGGTGGAAATAAAAACCCCTGAATATACGCTGGGCATACCCAGGTTTTTATACCAGCTATCTGCCTTTTTTTTTAAATATAAAATAATAAATTAGATAATATTCAAGATAAAATGTCTTACATTAATTTAATTCAATAAACACTATTTATAAAGAAAAAGTGTGCATTTTCATATAATAATAACAATAAAGTTAAGTATAAAAATTGGCCGAGATATCCCGTTGAGATGAAATTGGTCTCCCGTGTCGAAAATTCATGGACACATCGCTAATATAATATTAGGCCCTGTTTAGGCCGTAATTTGCGGTTGAGTGCTTTAGGCCGTTGCTCTTGTTTTAAGAAACATATTTTGTTTCATAAACGTTCTTACAGCTTTAGTTAATATAACCAGGACCAACGGCTTAACGTGCTCTATTCGTTAGAAGTTGGTATTATTGCAGCAAGTATGACAATGGACGAGGAAATAAACGAATTAAGAAATAATGATCAATGGCAGAGAGCACTACCTCGTGTCTAACTGTTGGTAATCAGACGTAAGAAGACATTGTTTTACAATATCCTTGGCATTATTTTGTTTATTAACTCAGCGTTTCATACTGCACCGTAAAAGGAGACTACCACCCTGACATGAAATCGGTGGAATAGTCTTTTGTCTGTGAATGATTATTGTTGAAACAGCGTTATATACTTTTAAATAAGTTAAATCACAGTTTCTTTTATAAATAATCCGCTTTATTAGAACATTTTTAATTAGACTATAATTAAGATTTTTTGAAACAATTTAATAGTTGAAACAATTCTATAGTTGAAACAAATTACTTACAGTAGCGTTAAATCACAGTTTCTTTTAAAACTTTAAATTAGTCTCCTATTTATGTAGGTACTTACGTATAATATTTGTTAAAACAATTTAATAGTTGAAACAAATCAACAACCTAATAATGAGAAGTGTAAAATAGAAATAGCGCCCTATTGAGAAACTTTAAATTAGTATTTAATTTAGTTACATGAACAGCGAGAATTTTATTGTTGAAACAATTTAATAGTTGAAACAACAACTCATTTTCAATGTGTATAAAAATATTCAATAAGCTGCCGATCCACATAAGGGATTTACCTAGGTATTTATTTATTTAAGCGAACTCTGTTCAAATGATTGCTAGATAGGACATATTATTGCGTTTCTGAATACCTAAACGATAAATACTTATATTTTATAATGTGGAGTTAGCAAATTTGTATTACTTAAAATATTTGTACGATACAATATGGCTGAATATAGTGAGCCATTACAATAATAACACCTACTGTAACCTATATTTATACAAATAAAAGTTTTGAGTTTGAACAAATCAAAAAATAATGAGAATTGTTAAAACAGCGATATCTCAGTTTCTTTTGCCGAACTGAACATATATAAATGTGGAAAAAAATAGAACGCGGATCAGGTTAGTTGCCCTGGTTTAGCGAAAAGTTTCCTAATAGACCTGTATGTGTACATGGTGACATTGAAAGGTTGTACTTTGGGCTAATATGAGGTTCTACTGTTCAAATCGAACAACTTTAACCATGAAATAATGTCTAAATGAAAAAAAGCCTTCTCCATACAAACTAGTAATGTTAAAATGTCCAATTTGTATGGGGCACCCAAGAGTACAATCTTTAAAATTATACAGAGTGGTAAGTATTGGATTAAAAAAAGGTTTTTTAAAAACATTTTATTTATATTTCTGTGCCAGTTTTAACTTTAACCGCGGTTTAAACCTCAAATTAACCAACTCTAAACATTATTAGCATACTTTGTCTTACAATAAATCTGCTGTAAACGGCGATAACGACCGCACTTCAATGGTTTTTGTTACAAAAAAGGGCAGAATCGTAAAAATTCCCCAGATTCCTTCCTAAGGGCCACTTTAAATCAATAAACGAAAAAAAAACTTCACAGCAAATGAAGTCGTAACAATGGAGCTTAAAGGATTTACTTTAAAACGGCCTTTAAAGTGTAGATTTTTTAAGGATTTTGTGTTCTGTTGTTTGGGAAATAGAAAGTGTTATTGAATAACAGGATGGAGGGTTTATAGGTAAAAGGTCAATCCGGTAAGAATTATTTGCATACCAACTCATGAGCTTTTGTTTTCGTAATGTTGCTAAAGTTTTTTTTTAAACATTTTTCTAGACAAAACGCCAATCTGTAGTTAAAACAAACAAAAGTACAAAAGAGAGAGAGACAGACAATTGATTATTTATCTTTGCATTATACTAAACTCTATTACCAGTATTCATAAAAACTTATTGAGCCCTTAAAGAACACTTTAGCTATAGTAGGTTTTGTCTCTTTTTTATATGACACAATTGAATAAGCGTAAAAGGGACAAAACCTATTTTAACTAAAGTGTTCTTCAAGGACTTAATAGGTTTATTATGAATAAAACTGAGGGAGAGGCTTAGTTAGTTTAAAGTTTCTCCAATCGAAAAAGCCCGAACAGAAAATTAAAAAAATAAACTTGATTAAATATTGTAAGAAATGTCTAGACTGTGAATTGAATGTGAATTTTGTCTGGCAGCTCTATCGACTAGATCTTTGAAAAATGTATGTATGTGCAAGAAAAGATTTAAAAAATCCTATATAAGAGAGACAATGTTCTTAGCAAACCATGGATTCACCGTGCGGGTGCCGGGTCCATCGCGTGGTTGAAAGGCAGGGGAATGAACTGCAGCGTTCCCGGACTTGAGACCGCGAAGTAGGTTTAAAGGCCTTTTGAACTCTCACCTGCACTGTGTTCACTACCCTCTCTACTCAACCAAATACTATATGATCCTGTTAAAGCCATCCTGGAAACACGTTCCATAAAAGTTCCGACGGCTGTTCTCGGAAGGCCAAGATCCTTCAATAGACGGTGCAAAGACTTTGCTGGAATTCCTCTTCCACCAACTTCCACTGCATAAAGTTGAGTTTTAAATCCGTTTCTAGTAATTTCGTTTGTGAGATCAAAATATTTGTTCGACTTGATGTGGTGGTCCTTAGGTATGTTTGTTTCCCACGGAACGGTGAGTTCTATAAGTAGTTACTAAAAGGAAAGTTACGTATTTCATTATTTTATACAAATGATACGTTATTTACGTATCATTTACAAAAAATACGTATATTACGTATTTTTTGTAACTGTGAAAAACAAACACTAATTTATAATTGTTTTTCTTGAGAGAATCAAACTCACGACTCAAATCTATTACAATCTCTATTTACTTTCTAATTAACATAGTACAATATAACAATATAATACGAGTATAATTACACTAACACACATATATACACATACACAATACACAAACACATACACACATAATATAACTACACCATTATACGACAAACTCACAGCGGGACCATTATTCTCGATAGCGGTCCTAAACTACTTAATAGGGCGATAATTGCCAGCCTATTATCCACCCCGTATACACACCCTAATCCCCCCTAACCCATTTCCCACCTCCCCCTAGTGGGGGGCATAGAATATCCTTCCTTCCTCCCATTTAGGGAGGGCTATATTATACGGTTAGATATTTTAGATTCCGACATGTGTGTGATTAAATTTTATTTGCTTTTGATTTGATTTTTTTTTTATTCCTAATACAAGTTCGTCTTGTCGCCGCTCATTTGGTAACCGCATCATTTAGCCGGCATAGTGGAGCTATAAATACTGTTTTAAAACAGTGCATTGATCGACCCCATTCATGGATTTTTTTAGGACTGCTTACCATCATGTAGATACAAAGTTACATATCATGCTCCAGTAAAATATATACATATATATACGGAAAACTCGTTGAGTTAGAAAGCTTCGTTTGTGACCAGAACAATAATATGTGTGAAATGTCCGTAGGCTCCTAAAAACCCTCAGACTGAATATATATAATAACAATAATATTAATGATAATAAAAATGGTAGATAATAATAATAATATGTAGAACAATTTACACATATTGCTCTGGCCATAAACTAAGCTCTAGGCTTGTACTATGTGTACCAGAAGTAACGATATAATACATATTATATTTTATAAACACCCAGACCATGACAAACTGTACAGAAAAACGTACTAATATTTTTTTGCCATAGGTGGGAATCGAACCCACGGATACAATGCCAAAGGCCCAACCACTAGTCTACTGAGGCTGTCATATATCACTCGACGGTTTTGACTATATAGGCCGTTACATTTATAAACAAAACTTCATTAAAATATTTAAACAAATAAGTAATTAAAAGACCTCAATAAAAATCTACCCTCTGCAGAAAATAACGAAAACACCAGCGAAATAAAGCCAACAAAGACTTTGGTTTTTCCATTAAATTTAACTTAATTAAATTTAAAATTGACATTAAAACGCTTAACAAAACAAAACGATGAACTCATCAAGCGCTTCAGCGTCCTTTTATAGCTTATTAAGGTCTTATTAATGATAGACAGCGCGGCGCAAATACTGGTGATAAACTAGGTGACCACCTAGTCTTATACTAGTTGGTTATGTAGCGTGTGTTCGAACAATAGTTTAATAGTTCACTACCCGTTATTTTTTTTATTATATTTTCAACATTTGTCTGTGTATATGTGGGAGAAATGGCGACCTAGCCAAGGGCACACTTGGACCTTATATATATATACTTTTCATAAATGCCTGTAAAGGTTAATATTATATAAATATTTTTCACCTTGACTTTGACCAACTAACCGGTTTCGTTACTGCTCTCCATACAGATGTAATAACCAAGTGACCACCTTAGTTAGTTTTACCTTTTAATTTTGAGGAGTCTATTGCATAGATTTCTTGTCGACGTGATTAGCTGCTTTCAGGATGATGTTTCAAAATGGGGAGTTGATTTAGCAATAAATCAATGAGGATATTAAAGTAGCCGTATCGTTTTCGCCGTCCATTTCATAACCCCATTTCATTTAGCCGCCATAGTAAGAGCGACCACTGCAGATATACAACAAGGTATCGATAGGTTACATTCATGATCTTTATAGGTATGCTAGCATCGATTTCTTATCGAGGTGGTTAGCTTCTTTCAGGGTGTGGTTACGTAATGGGCAGCTGATACGCATCAATTAGCCGCCATAGTAGGAGCGACAAATGCTAAACGCACGCTGTTCGCTCGAAAAAATAAATTATTACGAAATCTATCGTAACAAAATATAGGTAACCTACAAATACAAATACAAATTCTTTATTGCCTCATATTGTGGTTAGTGAGGTGGTTAGTAGTAATATAATAGTTTACAATATGAACCCTGCTAGGGCCTTGCAAAATAAAGTTATTGTGTACATTTATAAATTAGTTAGGTAAATCCATGAAGGTAAAAACCGTGCCCGCCCGCGCGGGGTGCGATTTTTTAGCTTCATGGGTAAATCATTGCGTTATTTCATTAATTAATTATTACATTTCATTATTACTATATTCATTAAATTTAATTATTACAATATTCAATCAAACTTTATTATAATATTTTATTATCAATCAAATCAAATTTATACCTCATAAATCAAAATAGGTATATAAACCTATATATGTATGTCTATTTCTATTGTAAAAACTCCTGCAACGTGTAATATGATTTTTCTTTAAGTAATTAGATAATTTAGTTTTAAATATTTTGAATAATTGTTCATTACGTATATTTACAGGGATTTTATTATACATTTTTAGGGTCATTACATACGGGCTTGTATCAAATATTTTTATAGTTTTAGTTGGTAGCATTAGTCTTGGTTTTGGTCTTAAGTTTGCTGGTCTATTATAAGTTTCGTTTAAATTAGGGAAAGGGTATTCATGTATTTTTGCAAAAGTGCATAACTTAAAAATATATAGGGACGTAAGAGTTAGGATTTTAAGTTTGTTAAAGTGTGGCCTGCAACTATCTATTTGTTTAATATTTGCTAAGATAGAATTTTTACATAACCTAGATAGAGAATATCTCCTGTATTCATGAAAACTTATTGAGTACACAACACTTTATTTTACTTAACACTTTAGTTATACTTAAAAGGGTTTGTCTTTTAGCAACCAAATGCTGCTATTGTAACTAAAGTGTTCTTGGGTGTTATGTGTCGAAGGACTCAATGACTTTTATGAAAAAGGCCTTTCTTATTTAATTGAATAAAATAAACACATACATCTGATAAGTTATTCTGGAGTAATAATTACACAAACAGACAAGACTATGAGGCATTACATTTTTATTCCTAATCGTGTTTCGGTTTTCATCTGTGGGTACACCGGTATACAGGACACTACTGCATCGATTTCTTGTCGAGGTGGTTAGCTCATTTCAGGGCGCAATTACAAAACTGGCAGTTGGTTTAACAATAAAGCAGCGAGGATATTAAAGTATAAGAGCTGTAATGCAAATTCGTCTTTGTAACCCATTTCGTAACCTACAAAGTCACACACTGGAGTTGCCACAAACAAAATGTCATGCTGTATCTAGAGATCCGATGGATTCAACCAAATACGAATATTCGGTCCAAGTGGGCAATTCTCGCGCTTTCGACATTCATCTCGATTCTATATTTTTGAACGAAAAATGGCATATCGAGATGAATGTCGAAAGCGCGAGAATTGCCCACCTGTACTGAACCGAATTAGCCTTTTAAACATATAAAAATCCTAAAATAATACTATTTAAATATTCGGTAATTATTCGGCAATCTAACCGAATATTCTGCCAAATACGATTATTTTTTTATATTTTTTTAACCAACAACCAAGCAATTCGGTCTCTACCAACTTTTAAAGCACTGTTAGAGCCCATTTCAGTTACAGCAGAGCTTGTAATATTGTGAAAATTCATTACCAACTTTCAGAAGGACGGAGATTGCTTAATTTTCTTTAATATTAACTTGTACAGTCCCCCTTTAATTAATATCGACTAAATACCTAGTCTCGCGGAGATGCTATCTCTACCTACAGTACGCTCAAAGTTTTTTGGATCTTTTTTCAGTGTGTTGTTTCATTTTTAATTCCATAAAGCTCAATATGTCTTGTGACCCTTTATCTACCTAGTGGAATGTGGTATTCATAGTTTCGGTATGAAAAAAATAAACTATAAAAAAAAGAACTTTAAAATAAAATATAGTAGGCATTATTTTCGAAAAATCTATACCTATATAGTATAGGTACATATATATATATATATCCGTACGGTGGTGCCTTACGCCGCCTCCGGGTACCCAGCGAGAATTTTAATCCCACCTCGTTGTAGATGATGGTATGAGTCTACATTGATCAAGAGGCTAGCTCGTCGCGATGTTTGGATAGACTCAATAACACATCTATAAACAGTTTCACAAGTTGGTATAGTGAAACCGTGACCGACAGCTTAACGTGCTCTCCGAGGCACTATAGTGGTGTTGTTAAACAAATGTACATATTTCTTTAGATTTAAAACTCATTGGTACACATCGATGGGTTTGAACCAGGGACCTAAGTGTTTTTAAGTCTAAGGTCTAACCAACTCGACCACCACGTATATAATAAATCTAATAAGTCTAAAATAAAATAATACTATAATTTGTTAATCAGAATAATTCACTTAGTATAGGTACCTTATAACAAAGCATCGGGTATTTACTCTGGCGTAAACATATTTAGAAGCAAGATATCGTGTTAACTTAGATTATTCTTTGTCTGTTTGTTTGTGCGCTTTTCACGTAAAAGCCAGACATTGGATTCAAATTCGAATTACTTTAAGACAAGAGGCTTTAACGGGAGTTACATTTAGCGTTTATTTCATCAAAATCGACCTGCAGAATCAAAAGTTATTCATTTTTAAATTTTGAAACCTCACAGCTACACAAAAAAAATCTAAATCATTTATTACATGCCCGATGACTGGTTTTTGTTTATGACGCGACATGGACGTATATGGCAAATACAAAATATAGTACGTTTATTCTGTACAGTTTGTCATGGTCTGGGTATTTATAAAATATAATATGTATTAAATTGTTGCTTCTCGTACACATAGTACAAGCCTAGAGCTTAGCTTGAGACCATAGCAATGTTTAAATTGTCTTACATTTTATTATAAAAAAAATCTATTTTAATATCCTCGCTGCTTTATCTTCATACCAATCGCACGTTTCGTAACCGTACATGAAAGGAAACTACCCCCTCGACAAGAAATCGATGCAGTAGTCTCCGGAAAACCGGTAAACCCACAGACTAAAACCGAAACATGACTACTTGCGGTCTTTGCATCTGTATGGGCGGTGATAACGAGTTCGGTCGGTCGGCCTAGTAAAGTTAATATATATAAAGTTAATCATCAAGGGTGCCTTACGGCGCCCGAGACCGCCTAGACGGCCCCAGGGTACCCAGCGGAGGGGTTTTAATCCCACCTCATCGTAGCCGATGGTATGAGTCTACACCGAACAAGTGGCTAGCTCGTCGCGATGTTTTGAATAGACTCAATAACCCATCTATAAACAGTTTCACAAGTTGGTATAGCGAAACCGGGACCGACAGCTTAACGTGCTCGGAGAGCACGGCATTATAGTGGTGTTGTAAAGTTAATAATAATAATAAAATGTAGGACAATTTATACATATTGCTCCTGGTCACAAACTAAGCCTTAGGCTTGTACTATGTGTACCAGAAGCAACGATATATTAGATATTATATTTTATAAACACCCAGACCATGACAAACTGTATAGAAAAAAACGTACTAATATTTTTTTGCCATGTCCCACCCATGGCAAACCCACGTACTCCGGACACAACGACAAACGCGCTGCCACTAGTCTACGGAGGCTATAGAGTAGGCCTTCCTCCACCTAAAGAAATAATACGCACTCGAAGCTGCATGCGAGCATAAGCTAGGTATTTAATAAAATAAAAAAAATAATAAAATAATCAATGCATAATATTCTAACCAACTGTACCTACAAGCCCACTTCTATTAATTTCAAAATTGGTTTTAATATAGCAAGGCTTGTTAGCGCGGGTCCAAAATGATCTCATTAAAACTATAAAGGCAGCGGTAATTAAGACCCCCACCCCATACCCCTGGGGTAAAATTACCCCACAGGGGTTGGGGTAAAACAGGAGGAGGGGACCGCAATTTTGAACTAATAAGCTGATTTGATTTTGGCTCTCGCTTTGTTTCGGTTTAGTTTGAATTTCGAATGGTAGTATATGATATATAAGGGGACTTTGTTTCGATTTAGTTTGAATTTCGAATGGTATGAGTAGGTATATGATGTAGGTACCTAGGTAGGTATATAAGGGGATTTTAGTTGGATGCTTTATATATTTACACCGGTATTCTTTAGAACTTATTGAGTCCTTGAATGGTTTTGTCTCTTTTTATTAGCAACAAAAATGTATATGCGAAAAGAGACAAAACCTTCAATAACTAAAGTGTTCTTCAAGGCCTCAATAATATTTTATGAATAAGGCCATTAGTAGTTAATTATTTTATTATATTACATACTAACATATCATCACGGGTGCCTTACGGCGCCCGAGACCGCCTAGACGGCCCCAGGGTACCCAGCGGAGGGGTTTTAAATCTCACCTCGTCGTAACCGATGGTATGAGAACCACCTACACCGAACAAGTGGCTAGCTCGTCGCGATGTTTTGAATAGACTCAATAACCCATCTATAAACAGTTTCACAAGTTGGTATAGTGAAACTGTGACCGACAGCTTAACGTGCTCTCCGAGGCACCATAGTGGTGTTGTCAAACAAATGAACATAATTTTTTTAATTAAAAACTCATTGGTACACACCGGGATTCGAACCAGGGACCTAAGTGTTTTTAAGTCCAAATTAATATTATATTACTTATATAAATAACATAATGTTATCTATACCTACATATATATATACTTGATAAAGTTGCAAATTAAAAATATCTGTGCATACATATAAAAAAAATCTGGATTCACTCTAAATATGCTATATAGTACAATAATAATCTATTATTTGTATAATTCGTATTAGTTTGTCTGCCTGTTGGTTACATTGTCTTTAAAAACTACTGGACCAATTTATATGGGGTCTTTTTTATAGGGTATTTTGATATTCATAGAGCGACATATTTAGGGTGTTTGTGTTTTGAGAGTGTCTTAGAAAAAGTTTTTAAATACACGAGATAGAAATAAATGTTCTAAGACACAAAGTTGGATAAATTTTATTGACATAAAACTGCATTAAAATGTTTTCTATTTTGTATTTACTTTTTGAGATATATTTTTTTGTATTAAGTTGACATTTTATGTCATGCTTTTGGCAACTATAGAATTTCGTAGGTAAGTACTTACCTACTAAAAACACAAAATTATACCTATAAATCGGGGATAGTGTATTTATATAAAATTATTGGGGAACCATTGGTCCGGTTCACTAGAAATTTGGAATGGTAATAGATATTGTTGAGATACCTACTGGTATGCAAAAGGTTATATATAATAGGTTTAAAAAGATGAAGGTACTAAAACACGAATTTTAATATTGTCACAAAAAATTACCACTATTATATTATATTCGTAGTTTTCAGAATTTTTTTTTTGAAAAAAAAAAATGCTTTGCTTCATGATCACATTAAGCGATCCCGTATTTAGTTAGTTTTTTGGCACGTGACTTGAGGTCACTTGACGGTTTTTGCATCTGTAAGGGCGTTTCTTAAACATTTTAGTTCGCTCTTGAAAAAACTTAACTAATCTTTTAAATAAAAAAAATACCCCATGATTGGGGTTAAATGCGTTACGTACACAACTTTCGGGGTTAATTTGGAATCAATTTACGGAAATCAGTCGCTAGCCGCCTTCAAAAGATAACGCGCCGTGATATATTACTCTGTTAACCCCCAATTGGGGGTAAATCGGGCGGTAACTGTTCCAATTACGATTTGAAATTGGAATTTGAAGATTTAAATATGGAATGATAGCTTTAAAGGTAATATTATTAATATATGTGTTGGCCGAATTAATTAGACTGTAGACTTAAAAACAAATAAGTAAATTAGTTCTTAATAAAAAAAAAAATTAACTTATAGTTGCATGTTAAGTTGTCAGTCCCAGTTTCACTATAACAACATGTGAAACTGTTTTTTTTAATTTGAGCACGTCAGATTTTTATATGTACCACATAGTATGAAGTACATGAATTAGGTCAATCAATACATTTTTGTTTAGCGACTAAAAAGCGTCAAGCTAGTCGCTTGTTCGACATATACCTAATACGATTTTAAGATTAGTTAAATAATAAACGCTCACTAACATAAACTAAATTAGAAATACTTCAATCAGATAACGTCCTTAAACATAATTAATTAACTTAGAGTCGATAAAACAAAAACCCTAAAGTTCCATAAATCATTTTCCAAACAATTTAAACCCTAAGCTTCTTAACAAATGTCAACTAATCATCAATAAACAAACACGTGTCCTCTGAAACTAAACTTCTTATTAATCCAATTATATTAAAAAAAAAACTTATATCCTTCAACTTAAACCAACAAAAACCAACCCAAACTAATTAGAAATAAAGTTCAATTTAGAAGTGCGATTGTAGAATCTGTTAAGGCGGTACTACCATTGTAGTTTTAATATAATCTGAATATTAACATCACAAAACGTTCATTCATCAGTACACATCAGCTCCCACCTTGATTGTTGGACTGATAAGCAAAGAGGCTCATAGTATGAAAATATTTATATAGAGTTGTTAAAACCACTAGGGTGATTGTGTTTTTTTTTATTTGGCGATGGCGTGTATGACTTTAGATTAGGCAAAGGATTATTTATATTGATAGAGACAAATGGCCGTTTCTTTATATTTTAGTTTAATTGTTAAAAGAAAAAATATAGGTAAAGAAAACAATAAACAAATATTCTACTAAGGTTCATATTTTATTAAGATATTTTTTATTACGATTGCATTTAATTCGTGTATTTAATTCAACACTTTTTTTTTACAATTTGTACTATTTACACTACGGATTAAATAATTTGATTTTATAATAAATGTCAACTTTAAATAAAACTTCAAAAAAATATAGGTAGTGGAAAATTGTCATTAGTTAGTAGTAGGTAGGTAAAAAGGGCTCAATGTTCGAGTAAACATCTCTGTAAATCATATATTTAAACCAAAACTAAAATTATTACAAATTAAAATTATCAGCTCTAACTAAATATAAATTGCAAATAGTTTAAATCAAGATAAGTAACAAACTAATTATGTAGAACCGACCCTTAACGATGTCGGTCCAGTGACATATGAAATTTCTAACAATGCCCTTAAATAAAAAATCATTCAAAGGGTTTTTAATCGGGTAGAGATTTCCTTGTTGATCGATTGGACGATATGCTTGTTTCGTTATATTATGCCACTTCTACACTCTCGTACGTTGACAGATTTTGTTAAAATCTGTTGACAGATTTTAACAAAATCTGTCAACCTGCATATTGACAGTTTTTTAAATATATTTCTATAATATAAAGAAAATGGTGTTTACAACCAAAAAAATAGCGCCCCAGCCTAGTGGTTAAGTCACTGCGCAACTGATAAAAAGGTTAAGCAGATGACAACAATGCCGGACCTGGGATGGCTGACCGCTTTATACAACGAGGCTATTTCATCATAAACACCGCAACAAGCTCGCCACTTGTTAGGTGTTGCATCCAAATACCATCGGCGAAATGAGGACGGGTTAATCCCTCCGCTGGGTACCCTGAGGCCGTTTTAACGGTTCTCGGGAGACAAATGGGCACCCGTGATGGTTTTTTTTAATTTTTTTTTTATAAAGAAACTCTGGTTTGACCCCAATCTTACCTGATGGAAAGCAACGATGACATCGAAGAGAGAGCACGCTTACTCTTTGTAGGTGCCTATTTACTCTTGACTTAAAAACATCAAAATTGTAGGTGACAGAAAACACAAAAATAGCAAGGTAATACGAGTATAGAACCATATAAACGGTTTATGCAAGCTGGTCGAATATCAATGACACAATCAAACCCCTATTTGGCTCTTTATGTTCAGAATAGGGGAAGGAATTATACTAAGAAAGGGGTTTTAATAACAGAAACCTATTTCAAAGGATTATCTTTACTTGTAAAAATAATCTAATAGAATACATTGAAGTCTACTACGTCAATAATTCAATATTTTTGAGAATAAAGTTTTTTCACAATAATTTAATTTTTTTTTTGTATTCCTTACACAAATAACTGTTAGTCAACCATGATACAGTTGACATTAGAGTTAACTATGCCAGCTAAATGATGCGGTTACGAAACGGGCAGTTTATTTGATAAAGAAGCAAAAAATCGTACTGCAATACCTCTGTCGCCGCCCATGTACTAATCGCATCATTTAGCCAGCATAGTCGGGCGCATCAAACAATGATTTACTGGTCAATATGTTCTAGGATGAGGTTTGCTTATCACCAGGAAGATACAAAGTCACATGCCGTGCTAGATAAAATTAGCCTAGAGAAGTGCGTGGATTCAATTACTCTGCTCAAAATTAACGTTTGGTCCACGGTTGACATTTAATTATGACGTGTTCGTGCGAGAATGTGAAAGATGCATTATATTTTTTTTTTTTTTTTTTTAATAAAAGTCCTGTTTACACGCTTTGTATTTGTTTAATTAGGGACATCTGAACAAGACAAGAGGCTTATTAAAATTCTGTTCATATAAGTAATGGCCGAGTTTGTTAGACCTTAGACTTAAACACACTTAAGTCCCTGGTTCAAATCCGGTGTGTATCAATGAGTTTTTAATCTAAAAATGTATGTTCATTTGTTTAACAACATCGCTATAGGGTCTCGGAGAGCACGTCATGTTGTCGGTCCCAGTTTCACTATAACAAAATTTAAAACTGTTTATAGATAAGTTATTGAATCTATCCATCCGCGACGAAGCCACTTGTTCGGTGTGACTCATACCATCGGCTACGACGAAGTGGAAATAAAAACCCCTAGGTACCCCGAGGCCGTCTAGGCGGTCTCGGGCTCCGTAAGGCACCCGTGATGATATGATATATATATATATATATATATCGCCTACGCGCCTGGACGGCTTCAGGATACCAGGCGGAGGGGGTATTAATCCCACCTCGTCGTAGCCGATGGTATGAGTCTACACCGAATAAGTGGCTAGCTCGTCGCAATTTTTGGATAGACTTAATAACCCATCTATAAACAGTTACAGAAGTCGGTATAGTGAAACCGGGACCGACAGCTTAACGTGCTCTCTGAGGCTCTATAGTGGTGTTGTCAAACAAATGTACATATTTTTTTTTATTAAAAACTCTTTAGTACACACCGGGATTCGAACCAGGGACCTAATTAAGTGTTTTTAAGTCCAAGGTCTAACCAACTTGGCCACCACGTATATATCACATATCTTGTGCTCTTAATAAAAGAACAAATACAATCCAAAAGTGATCTGACATAATATTTACAAATGCAAAAGCTATTAGTAATCCTGCACCCATTGAATAAAAATTGAAAACTGGGAACGAACCCGCGGACGTATACATCATAAATTTGAATATTTCTGCGGAATAAAACAACTCTATAATATACTGGCTTATTGTTGCCGCTTGCGCAGGACCAAAAACATAATAATAAAAAAGAAGCGGTGCCAGCGCGGAAATTTTATAAAATTTATTTAGAAGTCGTACCTTTATAGAGAGTTTTTTTCATATCATGGTTAAAGTGCTAGAAAACATCATCTTTTATCAATAATAAAAATAATAATATGTAGGAAAATTTACACATATTGCTCTGGTCACAAACTAAGCTCTAGGCTTGTACTATGTGTACCAGAAACAACGATATTATACACATTATATTTTATAAACACCCAGACCATGACAAACTGTACAGATAAACGTACACTTTTTTTTGCCATGGGAATCGAACTAATGACCTACGGATATAACGCCAAAGGCGCAACCTGTCTACGGATGCTGTCACAATAGTATATAGATCAAAAGACACAGCCGGCTCATGATGCGGTTACTAATCAGGCGGCGATAAAGTCGAACCCACCTAAAAGAAGATGACTGAGCGCCCTTCCACTAACACTTTTACAGGATTTTTTTTTATCAGAACTATTGCCAATAATATTAGGTTTCAAATTTGCAGCAGATTCAAAGGTTTAAGGGAATATATAAAGGGGCTTCCCTCTCCTCCAAACCGTCGAAAAATCAAAGTTTTTTAAAAGGCTATAGATGGGTCGGTATACTATATGCCACTACCTATGGCAAAGTTAGAATAAAACCTCCACCGTTGGGTACCCTGAGGCCGTCTAGGCTGTCCTAGACACCGTAAGATGGTATAATCGTGGTCGTGGGTTCGATTCCCAAAGCAAAAAAATAATAGTACGTTTTTACTGTACAGTTTTTCATGGTCTGGGTATTTATAAAATATAATATGTATTGTATCGTTGTTTCTGGTACACATAGTACAAGCCTAGAACTTAGTTTTTGACCAGACCAATATGTGTAAATTGTCCTACATTATTATTATTATTATTAATTTCTTTCCTCATAATTGATAAAACATAACTAATAAATGTAAAAACAAAAATTTTCACTAAAATTGATTATGAACCCTACCATGTTTTATGTACCTATTTTCCATGCAAAATAATTCTCATGGCAGTAAAAATACATACTACATATTCAACGTTAGTCTGTCTGTAAATTCGTTAGTCTGTTATGCCAAGATTGAGACATCCTGAGTATGGGGAAGGCGCGCGGTTACGACACAAGCAATATAGCATGTCTCGCATACAGGCATGGAATTTTAATATGCTAACCTGTTCACGTTAAGGCCTGTACAGGGTGCAGAATTCTAGCTGCATTTAGCTAGCTGGCTAGACAGAAATTTTGTTTTATGTTAGGACTAGGTATGATTTTGATAAAATTTGCGAATATTATAAAGGTATGCAAATTTGTCTTTGTCGCTGCTCATTTCGTCCGCATAACTTAGCCGGCATAGTGGTAACGATCAATGCTGGTAAACAACAATATATTGAACGACCCAGGTCGCATTATGAAATAAAAAAGGAAACGGAGCTGAATTCAAATATTTTTGAATTTATATTTATTTACAATATATTTATTAGAACTCACTATACCAACTTGTGAAACTGTTTATAGATGGGTTATTGCGTCTATTCAAAACATCGCGACGAGCAAGCCACTTGTTCGGTGTAGAGTCATACCGTCGTCTACCTCTACCTGGGTACCCTGGGGCCGTCTAAGTGGTCTCGGGCGCCGTAAGGCACCCGTGATGATATGTTTTATGTGATAAAAGAACTTTTTATCTTTTTAACTTGTCATCATATTGTCTATTAAATGATTGTATATATGAATAACTTTTATTAAATATTGAAACTACAATAACTTAAGCATCAAATTTCATTAAAAAAACGGGATAAGAATTGATTTTGAAGCTGAGGGTAACAGCTAATTTACAGAGGCAGAAAATTTATATTTAAGTTATAAATATACATACACATACGAGTACCTTAGCCTAATAAATATTTTTTTTTTTTTATAATAAAAAAAAATGTGTATGTAAGGCGAAATATATCGTATTTAAATAACAAACAATGTTTTTTATTCATATTAATATAACTATAAATATAATTTAAAAATATTAATTAAAAAAAATATCCTATTATAGTTGGATATTTTTTTTAATATTTTTATTGGCAGTTATCAAATAATAATTATCAAATATTTTATTTTATTACTTTGTCATATTATTATACAAATATCTAGGTCCTAAATGTAATTCCTGAAAAAAAATAAAGGTACCTAATTAAATACATTTCAAATACATATACCTATACCTCTTAAGATCTAAGATACCTACAATTAAGCCCATTATAAATGTATTACGGTATCTCTTAATACTGACCTAGTTCCGAAACAACGGCCGGTCCGTGTGTATATTGTGACTTAATTATCTCCTGCTACAACAGATATACACTGGAGAACCACTCTTGATTTAAAACGAATTTGAAACGAATTGCTATTTAAAAAATTGATTATCTTTAGACCAAGGTTAGACCTTGGACTTAAAAACACTTAGGTCCCCGGTTCGAATTCCGGTGTGTACCAATGAGTTTTTAATTTTTAAAAATATGTACATTTGTTTGACAACATCACTATAGTCCCTCGAAGAGCACGTTAAGCTGCCGGTCATCGCGACGAGCTAGCCACTTTGTTCGGTGTAGACTCATTCCAGCGGATACGACGAGGTGAGATTAAAATCTCTCCGCTGGGTACCCTGGGGCCGTTTAGGTGGTAAAATCCTTTGTGATTCGGTTTATTGAAGATTTTTAAACACATTGAAAATGAATTGTTTACAAAAGGACTTGATTTTGGCGCTATATAAAGGCCAACTGCTCTGAATTTCTAGGATTTTAAGGATAAATTCCTATGCCGTTTTAAATAAACTTTTATTACATTTTACAAACAGGAAATTAAAAAGATATTTACTAAATAAAGGTTTGCATGATGTATAAGGATCACTATACTAGAATTAAAGTTCAATTTTACGTTTTTATCCTTTAGTGTTATAACGCTGATTAAATTAATATATGATCAAAATTAGCTAACAAGCGTGCTATATTTACGTGACATCATAGATCAATACAATTAACATTCTATTGGAAACTGGAGGTGTAATACATTTTAAATACACTTCTTTAGATTAAAAATACTACATTTAACCTCATTATAAATATATGTTTTATAGTACACCTATCTTATATTACTAACCCAATCCCTAAACAACGGCCAACGGGATGATTACGCCCACATCGCTAAGCTAAACTATAATCGATCAAATTCTGACGTAATCCAAAGCTGGTGTAATTGAAAATTTATAGGCAACTACGTCATTTTGGTTAAAGTTTAGCTTAACGTTGAACGGCGTAATAGGCCTACTGGCCCTTGTGTATATTCATACTTAATTCCTAAACACCGTTGTTGTCTGCTCCATGTGTATATTGCGACTTAATTCCGATATAAGAGCGCGGTCGGTGTGTATATTGTGACTTAATTGTAAAAGCGTCATAATTAGGGCCCTGTTATATTAAACAGATTTCTTGTATTAAAACAAATTGATATTAAAACTCACTTAGTTTGAAATTTTTTTTTTAATTTTTTTAAAACCATCACGGGTGCCTATTTGGCTCCCGAGAACCGTTTAAACTGCCTCAGGGTACCCAGCGGAGGGATTAACCCGTCCTCATTTCGCCAATGGTATTCGGAGGTAATACCTAACTAGTGGCGAGCTTGTTGCGGTGTTTATGATGAAATAGCCTCATTGTATAAAGCGGTCACCCGTAAAAATATTTGAATACCTAATACATAATAAATGTTCAAAATTACAACTTTCTTTCTAAAGTACCCCTAGTGTGAGTTTTCTAACTATTACTTTGCGTTTGAGTTAACTAAAAGTTGTATGGGAAATAGTTCAGCGCTCCAAGCGGAAGTTTTGAGAACTAAACATGCGAGCGTGTTAGTCAAAATGTTAACGCAGTAGTATAGTTAACGCGAAAGTAAACGTTAAAAAAACTCACACTAGAGCTACTGTACGGAACTCTTAAGTAGGAAATCTACATTCGCACATGACTGATTTTTTTTATTACTTAAAACTTTAACATGTTTGAGTAGTGACTCTTTTTAAGCGAAGCGTGTTTAAGAATTGATTAATAGTAGTGTTTGAACAACATGACTTTAATGTTATTAAAATGGAGGCAATTACTGCTTAAACGTAGCAATTACTTCATCGGTAAATAATTTAATTGCTAACAATTTATAATAATTATAAAGAAAATATTAAATTATAGGGAAAACTAATAATATTAAGTATTTATTGCAATTAAAATATTTTATTTAGTCGGGTATTTTTATATACAGTATGTTTTAGTTGTATATATACGGCAATAAATCAAGTATTTTTTAAAATATATTTATGACCATAATAATATATATTAATTTATTAAAATTACTTTAAAACATAACAATAATATTTACAATGTGTTTTTTTTTATTTTTACTAAAAAAAGATTAATTGACTTTAAAGGAATACTAGCAACCCGTCCCAGTTTTGGATTAATACGAATTATATGTGTCACAATACTATATATTATACATATAAACCTTCCTGAAGAAATTACCTAAATAATGTTTCAACATTTTTGTTTTCAAACCTTATCAAAATTCTTTTACAAAGAGACATACAGGCGCGGAAAGCAGCTTTGCTTTATACTATGTAGATATAAAAAAATATACATAAATAATGTGGCTTAATATCTATCATTCTCGATATTAAGCTATATATTACTTTATAGGTTGTACCTACTTAGTTATTAAAAATATAAAGATAGAAAGTAGAATCTGAAAATTGTTTTTTTTTTTATTGGAGCACGGCATGTGAGTACACCTGGTAGTGAGCATACCTACAAAGTCCATGAGGTCAATCAATAATTGTTCTTAAACAATATTGATCGCTTTCACTATGCCGGCTAAAGATGTGAGTATATTTTAATATACTCGCTACCTTATCGTCAATTAAACTATCCATTTCGTAACCGCACCCTGAAAGGAGACTACCACCTCCACACATGAAATCGATGCAGTAGTCTCTTGAAAACCGGTGAACCGACTAAAACCGAAACATGACTATGTCACTTGACGGTTTTTGCATCTGTATTATGTAATTAATTTGGCTTATTATCTAGCATTCTGGGTATTAAGCTATATAGTATTTTATAGGTTGTACTTAGTTATTAAAAATATAAACATAGCTAGTAAAATCTAAAAATAGTTTTAAAATAAATCTTCTAAGCAAGTAGGTAAATCAAAAATATTACATACATTATTTAAACATTCAATAAAGACATTACAAAGGGTGTTCCATAATAAACATCTCTTAAACTACAATAAGTACTATTTACATAATCCCAAATACACTATCAATAAATAACGTATAAGTGGATACAAAGGCGTCTGAAAACGCTTATTCTGCCGACCGAAGTCTGACATTGTCTCGAACGTATCCACATCATAAATATGGATATATCAAATCGTAAATATACTCGTAGCTAAAACAAAGCGATACACACGTATAAAATGAGACTACATCTCTTAATGATATGTAGATTCTCGGCATTAGTTACATGACTGTGTTCCCAGTGGAAACATCGCGCTCTAACGTTCTTTTAAAGCGCTGTATCTTTAGAACATACTGTATATCAAATTAAATCTTAGTTTAAAGTCTTACGGTTTATATTGATTTTATTGAAAGTTTTTCTTAAGATCTTTTTAGATTATTTTGCATGAGAACTCATTAAACATGACATAATTTAAATATATCTTAACCAGTAACTGATTTTAGGCTTTAAAACTATTAGTTTAAGATTTAAATTCAATTAAAATTATAAAGCAAAATTATAACCTTACCAAATTAAATCAGAAATACACCGAAGCGATTGAATTGAACTGAACAAAACTTTAAAGGAATCGGAATTGAATTGAAATTTCTTTGGTAATGTTTTTCAAATTGAGACATTAGAAAACCAAGTGCGCCTATTACCGTGTCTTGAGTAAGATGTAAGTTTTAGCTTCGTGCATAAATAAAGCCAAAGAAATATCGAGTACTTACGATAATGTGGTGAACCCCAGGGGGCATCTTCGGTGGGCGTGGACCCACTATATATCATTTTAAATAATTATTAAATTATCTTTTTCGATGACATTAAGTAATTGTTTTTGGACCATCGACTGGATGCCTCCGAATGAGATATGGACCCCAAATGAGGTTCAAATTCTTCTTCTAAATGGAATTTTTGGTAATTTTTTAAAGTCGGACTTTTATTAAGCCATTGGAGCCTTGTTGGTTAGGTTATTAGTCTTTGTATTTCAATTTGGGTTTTACATTTTTATTAGATTTATTATGAAATGTGATAAATTTTTATTATAGATTATTTTAATGTTAATTGTAATTAATTGTTTGACTTTTTTTATAATATTTCAACATGTGTGTGACTTTGGATTTACCTGAAGCTCTAAAGTGTTTTTTTTAACGTACCAATACTTTCGAGTTATTACTGCGTTAACATTTACACCAATCACACGCTTGCATTTTTATTTCTCAAAATGTCCGCTTGGGGCGCTGAACTACTTTCCTATACAAATTTTAGTTAACTCAAGAGCAGAGTAATAATAATAAAATTCACCCTAGAGCTACTGGTGTTAAGCTAGGAGCACCCCTGGGGCCTTATTCCAAGATTGCAACCGCTAAACACGACATGACATTGCGTAAACTATAAATATGGAAATATAAGTTCTATTCCAATGGTTATATAGTCTGTATTAGGTTGGCTATATTAATGCCGCCATCTTGAAATACACGAATTCTTCGTAAGTCAGAACATGTTTGAAGCATTGGAATTTTAACTGTATAATTAACAGGGATAGAACTTATATTTCAAGATTTAAAATTTACGCAACGTCTTGTCGTGTTTAGCAGTGGAAATCTTGTAAAGAGGCCCCTGGTGTCTATATATGCTTCATTTAAAGGAATCTAGGGAGGTTATTAGGAAATATACGTTAACGTCAGGCATTTTCTCCTTTGTATGGAATAACCATCTTGTAATATCGATAAGTGAAATTAATACAAGAACAAATGAAGAAAGATCTCCTCTAGATCAGGTTCTAGACTTCTAGAGGTAGAAAACAAGCAAGGTAGAGCATTCCACAATTGCCGAGTGTGGCAGATGTATGAATCGTTAACAAGTTTAATACGAGATGGTAGATACATCTGCCACGGTGCCGGTGTGCGCATGCATTTTGCAACCAGTATAAGGTTGTCCTGTAACGGAAAAGGAAGGGGAAAAAATGATTAACAAGCTCCTCAGAGCACTGTCAATGGTATAGGCTGTAAAATACGCTCAATGATGTCACATTCCTGGGAAGCTGCAACGGCTACAAGATTTTTTGAGGTTTTCGTCACCAATAATTCAAGTCGTTTCTGCGAAAATCGAGAGCATTTAACAGATATATTAATTAGACTTAAAAACACTTAGGTTCCTTGGTTAAACCCGGTGTGTACCAATGAGTTTTTATTAAATATGTATATTTGTTTTAACAACACCACTATAGTGACTCAGAGAGCACGTTGAGCTGTCGGTCCTATCAGTTTCACTATACCATTTTGTGAAACTGTTTATAGATGGGTTATTGAGTTTATCCAAACATCGCGACAAAGTGGCTAGCTTGTTCGGTGTAGATTCACACATTCGGCTATGACGAAGTGGATTAAAAACCCCTCCGCTGGGTACCTTGAGGCCATCTAGGCGGCCTCGGGCGTCGTAAGGCACCATCATAGGTATATGTTCTTTATTTTATTGTTTTTATTAACAGATCAGATCCGTCCCAAATATCTGGGCCAAACCATACAAGGTCTGAATTTTCAAATTTGGGTCTTCTACTAATTCTAAGCTTGGATATAAAAAACCGTCGCCTCTATTATTATTGGTTAGCTGGTGCCCAAAAAAAGCAGTGCCACAACCATCATTGGGCACGTGTGGTTTGTAATTTTTTTTTATTAAATTCCATAGGTCGATTTTATTTTATTTTTTTATTTGAAAAAACATACGGTCTCTAACAAACATTATAATGGAGGAATATTAATTTTATATAATCCAGCAATTTTTTTTTCTCAAATTAACAACAAATAAAATTACTTAATTTAGTCGTAGTTACTAGAAAAAACATACGATTATGTGTATTGTGAAATAAGGTTTAAATATCCATTAATAGTCTATTTCGGTTAGTGCCTTCAAGTTAAAAGGAGGCAGTCTCCAGCCCAATATTAAATTAGTGCAATTGAACATCGAGCTACACTCAGAAATCTAGATAAGAAACAATTTTAATAAAATAAACGCTAAACGTTACTCGCAATAAAACTTTTCAATTAAAAAAAAAAAAATTTTTACTTTTTTTTTCGTTTTTTTTTTCAATACAATTTATTTCACAAACATTAGGCGATACAAAATAATAATTAATTTTACAGAATATTAGTATAAATCCTCTATTCTAAATTGTAATTCTTTGTAGAAAAAAAAAGTTGAAAGCTACTCACCTAACTACATACAATGACACTTCAAATCAAGTTTTGCCACCGAAAATTCCTCAGAAACAGGATCTCAAAGACAAAAACCCACAAACTGATGTCAATATTACCTTAATATACCTTCCTACCTACCTGTATATACCTACATCGATTCATTAGCACCTCTACCATCGTGACCAAGAACAATTTTCTTTCTGGTTTCTCCAGCCACCTGATTCATCGCGGGTGGTCGATTATTTGTCTTTGGACTTCAATTATCAGTCCAAATGATAGAGAGATAGTGGCTGTAGTTTACACTACTTAAACGAGCCATAAAGAGTGTGAAACCATTTGTTTGTTAAAGCAATTTCGACATCCTTATTGGTGCTACTGAATGGGATGGCAAAATGGAAGGCTAAGCTACTGTATTTTTTATGTTAAAAAAAGACTTCGAAATCACGAGTTATAACTGTAAGTATATAAAATATAATATGTATTATATCGTTGTTTCTGGTACACATAGTACAAGCCTAGAGCTTAGTTTGTGACCAGACCAATATGTGTAATTTGTCCTACATATTATTATTATTAAGGAAAAAAGAGTACCTATATGGATTTACCGTAGACTAGTGGTTACGTTACGCCTTTGGCTTTGTATCCGGAGGTAGTGGGTAGTTCAATTCCCACGCAAATGAAAAAAAAAATCTTCTTCATATAAACTAGTAATGTTAAAATGACTAATTTGTGGGAAGCCAATTTTTTTTTCATTTGAAACACATTTTGTTCCATGGGAAAAGTTGTTAGATTTGATCAGTAGAGCCTCTTATTAGCCCAAAGTACAACCTTTCAAATTCACCATGTACAGAGTATCTATCTATACAGGTAGTAAAAAGCAAAGTCGTATCCATGTATAGATGAATTTAAGTACCTAAGTACTAGAAAAAATAACAAAATAAAAACATGTATAATACCTAATGATTATTACTTACCCTCTTCCTGATAGAATACTGTCATTTTTTTCTTCTTAAAATACTGTCATTTTCACATACATCAGCTGTTCTTGTTCATTTGCTATCATACCTTTGTTCATATTTGTGTTCATTCATCAATGAGATCAATAAATCATTACCGACTCATTACTTCATGTACTTCATTCATGTATAATGCGTCTAAATGTGAAGTGATGCGGTTACGAAAACCGAGGTGAAATATTGTGATTTGGGTGCGTTTTCATTTTACACGTATTAGCCTTTTTTTTTATTGGAGCACGGCAACGGGAAGTATTCCACTTTTACCGATTTTTAAATTAAGTTGCGATTGAAAATTAAGTTTTAAATTGTGAACAAAATATTTATGGCATACAAGAACACTTTATTGGTATTTGTGTGGGACTCAAAACGTAGTCGCTTGATCGAAACAAGTCAGTAGCTCTACCACAAGTTTTTGCAAACAGTTTCTACTATAGACGTTAGTAACTATAGATCAACCAATAGGATAGCTTGATTTTTCAAATATACCTCTCTTATTGGTTGATTTCTATTTATAGTTATGTAAAACATGTTTGCAAAAACTTATCGTAGAGCTACAAAAGACAGTGCTTTTTATATAAATATTAAAAAATCAATTTTCCTAATTTTTCGTTATATAAGAACATTCTACAAAGTATTAGAATACATTAAAACTATAGAAAATCGGTTAAGTCGTTCAAGTTATGGCGTTTATGAAGCCGAAGAATTTGTTTGTTTGGTTGAACGCGCTAATCTCAGGGATTGTTTCGTTCGAATTAAAAAATTATTTTAGGGTTGGGTAGCCCATTTATCGAGGCACGCACATAACATCACGCTACGACCAATAGGAGCGGTGTAACAATGAAAATTGTTGCAAAAACAAAGAAAAAATATTCCTTTTGAGATCTGCTAGTTTTTATATATCTACTGATATTAGAGATTACTAAAATATTAATTCAAACCCTACTATATATAACTATTTATACAATATGAATTGTTTATTGTAAAATTACTTAAGTCACATCACTTTTTTTGATACATTTGTAATTTACTCTTACAATAATTAAAAAGTGTTCCTTATTATTTCAAGTAGGTACCTATGAATATTGTCGTATCGTATAGGGAAATGGAAACGCAACTTTCTTCAAGCCTACATGATTTTTATACGTCACAGTTATTAATGTTTCTTGGTATCATGCGTCGAAGCCTTAAGGTTATCTCAACTCGCTCCAGTAGCGACGGTATTTTCTGCACATTGGTATTCAATTTAGTACCTACTGTTTTTGGGCATTAATGATACCTATTTCATATTATAGAATAACATATATTACGTGGTGGTCGAGTTGGTTAGAACTTGGACTTAAAAACACTTAGGTCCCTGGTTCGAATCCCGGTGTGTACCAATGTAGTAACAGAAAGTTTGCTCACTTTGGTTTTTTTTTTTTTGTTTTCTTTTTACAACTTACACATATTGATCTGGTCACAAACTAAGCTCTAAGCTTGTACTATGTGTACCAGAAACAACGATATAATACATATTATATTTTATAAACATCCAGACCATGACAAACTGTACCGAAAAACGTACTAATATTTTTTGCCATGGGTGGGAATCGAACCCACGACCTCCGGATACAACGCCAAAGGCGCAACCACTAGTCTACGGGGGCGGTTTTGATAGCTCAGCCATTTCTACCAGAAGTTAATATTACGAAAAAACCATCACACACAATGACACAACACATATTCACAATACGCACGCCGCGCGGCAAATGGCGGCGGCGGCGGCGTCCATACCTACTCTGTACATGGTGAATTTGAAAGGTTGACTTTTGGCTAATAAAAGGATCTACTGATTAAATCTAACAACTTTTCCCATAGAACTATGTGTTGCAAATGAAAAATGTTTTTGTCCTTTCCATGGGAAAGGTTGTTCGATTTGTTTGAATTATAATAGCCCAAAATACAACCTTTCAAAATAACCATGTATAATAATAATATGTAGGACAATTTAAACATATTGCTCTGGTCACAAACTAAGCTCTAGGCTTGTATTATGTGTACAACGATATAATACATATTATATTTTATAAACACCCAGACCATGACAAAGTGTACAGAAAAACGTACTAGTATTTTTTTTTGCTATGGGTGGAAATCGAACCCACGACCTCCGGATACAACGCCAAAGGCGCAACCATTAGTCTACGGAGGCGGTCTATTGGTTTATACGGATATTGGTTTGGTTATGAATAAGAAAAGTCAAGAAACCTGATAGCCACAATTATTAGTCAGGTAAGTCCTATCAAATCCAATTATGATTTCTATGATTCAGTACATAATACATGAAGTACTACAAAAACATATAGACGTGGTGGCCGAGTTGGTTAGACCTTAGACTTAAAAACACTTAGGTCCCTGGTTCAAACCCCGGTGTGTACCAATGAAATTTTAAACGATTAATTTATGTAGGTATATTTGTTCCACAATACCACTATAGTGCCTCGGAGAGCACTTTAAGCTGTCGGTCCCAGTTTCACTATACCAACTTGTGAAACTGTTAATAGATGGGTTATTGAGTCTATCCAAAACATCGAAACGAGTTAGCCACTTGTTCGGTGTAGACTCATACTATCGGCTACGACGAGGTGGGATTAAAACCCTTCCGCTGGGTACCCTGAGGCCGTATAGGCGGTCTCGGGTGGCACCCGTAATGATACATATACCTACTACAAAAAAGTACCTACTTTGTTGCGGTTGGTAAGTCTATCAACTGCTCTATACAACGAGCCGAGGTTAACCATAGTCTTTCCAACCTCCAAATACTTCCAACCTCCTTTTTCTATCACCCGATGTCTGTTGTATATGTTGAATGAATGAATGAATGAATGAATGAATGAATCTTTATTTGCATAATTCAGAGTTTACAAGTTGTTAAAAAATATATGTATGCAGTTTCATCAGAATTTACCCATGAGGCGTGCAAAATCATTATTAAATATCGATGTCAGGAGAAAAACATTAAATTACAAATATCAACTACAATCCCAATTACAAAAATAAAAATGTCAAATAACATATAACACGTTGCGTTGAGTAAAAGAAGTGAGAGATGACAATATGTATAACTGTTTGTATAATTATTATCTTTTTCTTATATTTATTTGGATTAGTTATATTTATAGTTTATTAGTAGTTCCTGAGATTAGCGAGTTTCAACTAACAAACAAACAAACTTTTCAGCTTTATAAAATTTAAAGTATAGACACAGAAGAAATAGTATAAGTAATAGATAGTATAGATTAGGCATCCGTAAATGCTAAATCTAAAAATTAAAAGTGACTGATGATTGCCGGATTAATAGTCATGGCTAAGCACTGACTCAAGTCGTGCTCACGAAAGTAATACTCAAGCGATGCTTAGCCGAGCAACCACTTCGCACTATAATAGTCGAGTAAATTGACGCAGCTAAGCCAAGCAACGCCTTGAGCCAATGCTCGCTGAAATATGTATATTACTTGGAATCCTGGTGTAAAAAACCTCAAAGTATTGAGAAGTTGCATTTCCATGAAGTTAGGTAACCCTAGAGGGTTACCTTCTACTTTATGTTGAAGTTTTATAATATTAAATCTATAATTTGCACTGGCACAGAAGAAATCATAGATTTTGTATGATTAAATTATAAAATACACAAGAAATAAAAGTAAACTAGGGAATAATATTTTTTAAAATACAAGAAATTTCATAATTATGTAATCAACAGAAACTAAAGAAATAACAAACTAACATGAAGAATCTAACGCTGAGCATGACTTAAGTAAAGGAATATCGAGACTAATTCTTAGCCGAGCACCGGCTCAAGCTTTAGCCTGAGCCACCGCTCGGAGCACCGACTATTATAGAAACAACTGTCACTTTGACAGTTCTAAGCAGTGGCTCGTGCTAAGCACTGGCTTAGCAACGATTATTAATCCGGACATGAGTCTCAGTATCTGTAATAGGCTATTTGACTACATTAAAAATATACTATAAATCGTGGTCATTCTATCAGACAATGACGTAAAAAAACATATTTCACTTTAATTTAAAGTAAATTTTGTATATTTTTTTGTAGATTACAAGAAATAAAGTGAATATTTTTTACAATTTTATCTATGACAAAAACATCTTTGATTGGTTGACGACTGGTGACGTCACACGCAAGTAAACAATACACAGATTAAATCACAGTTTTCTCGACTGAGTAATGTTACGTTCTATGTATTCTCTATTTATTTAATCTGTGCTCGTTTACCGAAACAGCGTTTTTAGCGCCATTGTGGAAATTTAAACTTTATCATTGATTTTTATTAATAATAGAGCAGACATCCCGGAATATAGTGCCTCGGAGAGCACGTTAAGCTGTCGGTCCCGGTTTCACTATACCAACTTGTGAAACTGTTTATAGATGGGTTATTGAGTCTATTCAAAACATCGCGACGAGCTAGCCACTTGTTCGGTGTAGACTCATACCATCGGCTACGACGAGGTGGGATTAAAACCCCTCCGCTGGGTACCCTGGGGCCGCCTAGGCGGTCTCGGGCGCCGTAAGGCACCCGTGAAGATATATATATATATACATCCCGGAAATATCAATGTAGTGTGCTTATTATGTAATGAAAGATCATATAAACCGAGTTTTAAGTAGTCGAATAGCCTATTGGCATAAAATTATAACTAATAAGTATAATTAAAACAATAACAAATCCAATACCACAAAATTCCCGTAGATATCTCATAACAGTAATAAAAATATAACAGTTCGCTCCCACATTTTGAATTATTCATAATCAAATATGAACCCCCTCCTATTAAACGGCCGATTTATTATAACTATTGTAAAGGATTTATTACACAAACCATTTATTAATAAAAAATGTAAATGAGATTACAATTGTAATCCTCTAGTTTAATATTGTTTGAGATTCTCACATTAAAAAAATATTAATAGTGATTGTCATAAAATGTATGGATGTTCCTTTTTTACAACCAAACTGATTTTATTTTTTAGATATTTTTGTTGTTTATGCTAATAATTAGGTAGATACATAGCAAATTAACTTTAGATTTACTTTTTTTTTATAAAAGCTCAACATGTGACCTTGCATCCACCTGATGTTAAGCAGTATGCAATGTCCAGGAATGATAACAACAAGCGGATGCATACAGGTGCACCGCTGGTTGCCATCATTATGCCTGCTTAAGATGCCTATTCACGCTTCGTTTAAAGGACTTACTTAAAAAACCAACAAGTGACAAAATTCGCCCACCGAGGTTCATCATTCCATATTACCTATAATCATGGAGATATACTAGGGAGGTGCCCATGGCCCTTAAATCGGCTCTCTAGTTTTGAGAACAGAAAATGGCCGCCGCCATACAAATAAAAAAGTGAGAACACAAGCAATCCGTAAGCGTTGATTGGTTGAAGTGAGAACACAATATGGCGGCATCTAACTTGTTTCATATTTCGTTTTATAGGTCATTTAAGGCACATGTTTCGGTTCCATATTTTATTATTAGTTTCATGCCTACAATCAAAAATATTAGTATAGACACAGAAGAAATATCTTTAATGCATTGTTGTTAATTATTACATACCTTCGAATACCATCGGCGCAATGAGGAAGGGTTAATCCCTCCGCTGGGTACCCTGAGGCTGGTTTTAAACGGTTCTCGGGATCCAAATAGGCGCCCGCATTGACGTAAATAGTAAGGACGGGCCTCAAAACATGTTTCTTAAGTACTAAAACTTTGGTGCTAAAAAATCAATTTCGCACCAACGATACATCAGTCTGTGTCCAGCAGCGGCAGCGAAAAGTACTCTAAATAACTTGCCAAGATCCCGTATTGTGTAGTAAAACGTTGCACAAATTACTCGACAAAGTTCAACAAAAAGAAAGACAATATTTCTTATCATCGGATAGTCAAAAATTTCATATTTAAATGTTAAAAAAATATATTTAGGTTATGTTTCATTCGTTCAATTTCAATGTATGGAGAGATTATTATCAACGACTTAACCTTGTAATGGCGTTATATATTTTTACGCCTATAATATTTATACTGAGTACAATAAGATATGTTTCAAATAAAATTCGAATGAAAAAGTGTGAAACTTTAATAAAAGTTATGATTATCTATACTTATATTCTTAAGCTGAAGATTTGGTTTGTATTGTTTGAACGCGCTAATCTTAAGAACTACTTTTTTTGTCCGATTTGAAAAATTGTTTTTGTGTTATAACTCCTATTTAACCTGTTACGTATATATTAACCCCCCGTATAAAAATAAATAAATAAATAGCCTAAACGTAGCTCGTATAGGCTATTAAAATATTTATTTTTATACAGAGGGCTAAGATATTCGTAATTATACGGGATATTCGGATTTTAAAGAAACTCCTAGAAAAAGTTTGATATATAACAGATAGGTGTAAATGAAGCAAAGATGCGCATTTTTGCATCATAACAAAACATAAAGCTGTATTAAAATATATACGATTTTTATTGGGGATTTAAAGTTTCAGTTCTAAAACAATTGTTTTTTTTTTTAAGATTTCCTGCTAATGATATACGAAGGGAAGTATGGACTCGTATAGTACGAGATAGAAAGATTGGCTTTAAAACTGCTTTTTGCAGCTTTGTAAATAAAAATATATAGACTTAGATAGAAATATTAATTTCTTGAAAACCAGTTTAAAAAAAAAGTTTTTTAAGATATCATCAGTGCCGAGAATATTAAAAAAGCTAAATATTCTGCTCTCAATGACCATTTCGAGTTTTTGGCATTTGCGGTGGAGACCATGGGCTCTTGGTCACCGGACGCAAAGGCTTTTGCTAAAAAAATCGGTAAGCTATTAAGCAACATATCCCAAGAGTCCAAGGCATTCTTTGCCCAAAGAATAGCTTTAGAGGTCCAGCGGGGAAATGCAGCAAGTATTCTCGGCACTCTGGATGCGACAACCGACTCATACTAGAATTATTTTTAACCTTGCATTTAAACTAAATTTTCGCAAAATAATTTTATCTAAAGATAAATTATAAAATTAGGACATTTTATTATTTCACCAGAAGCTCATGCTGTATGTTTTAGAGATGATGTTTTTGGAGTAAACTCCTTTTAATATACCAACATTATTGAATTTTTAATATAAGTAAATATATTTCTATATAATATTGCAAAGTAAATAATATTCATCAATGATAGTTATTTTTCCGTTGTTGTTCGGTACTGTTGGCTCACGGTATCCATTATCGCTCTTTGTGTTAGATTAAACTCCTTCTAACACAAATAATTTTCATTTAACGAGAGCTAAACTGTACCTAATTTAACTACATAAATCTATTAATGTTTTATAAAAAAATACCTTTCAGGTGACACCCCACAGGACCCAATTTGTCCCAAATTTATTTATTTTTCTATTTACATCCTTTTCACTCGAGCCTATAAGTAACTATGGCTTATACCATTTTGGATGAATGTGGGTTAACAATATTTATAACTATTCCAAATTTTAAGTCAGTCGGATGATTAGTTCTCGAGATATTTGACGTTAAGATGTAGATTCATAGACAGACTAATTGATAAACATACATATCGATATACAAACACCTGAGTCATATACACATATTTATAAAAAAAAACGGAAACATAAAAATAAACTATGAAAATGAAAAATAATAGTTTGGCTAATTAAATTGGTACGCCCTTACAACGTCACATCATACTAAGTATTAGTTTAAATTCTTACCGCTATGGCGCTAGTTGTCACTTTATTGACAAAAAATCGTTGGGTTTTTGTATGGAAGGGCCTATCTTGATATTTATATCTATGGGCGCCCGTGATGGTTTTTATTATTTTATTTTTTACACACCTGTCGCTTAACAAAATCTATAACCATTCCTAATTTCAAATAAATTGGACAGTGATTCTCGAGCATTGGTCATGCGAATGGATAGACAAACACCTGAGTGTCACCCATAAAGAGTCCTTTAAATCATTTTAGAAGCCTAAAGAGCTTATTTGTTAAATCGAATAAACTTACGCTTATTTGCTTTTACAAAATTTAACTCTTAATTTTTACTGTAGTTTTTAAAAAGGCATATCCATATGTTTTAATAAAAATATTGTAATAAATTGTATTTTTTTTGTTCTACACAGTCGTGTGGGTGGGAATTTCTTAATTATAGGTTCCGATAATCCATTTGTGTGAAAAGTCAATACATCTTTTAGTTTGTACAAGAGATTTAGTAAGAGAAATGACCCCAGTGGAGTTTAGTTTGTGTACTTATAATGGACATATATCTGGATTTAGATGTTAGTATCTAATTGTATTTTATTTAATTTAATTTCACACGAATTCTACTTACTTAATTGTAATTAACTTTTTTTTTTTCTTTTTTTTTTTCTTTTTATTATTGGAGCACCTACAAACTCCATGAATGGGGTTGATCAATACACTGTTGTACAAATTTAACATTATGGATAGCTCCCACTATGCCGGCTAAATGATGCGGTTACGAAATGGGCGGCGACAAAGACGAACTTGCATTACGAGTCTATATAATATCCTTGCTGCTTCGTCAAATCAACCGCCCGTTTCGTAATCGCAACCTGAAAGGAGACCACCTCGACAATAAATCGATGCAATAGACTCCTGAAAATTGGTGAACCCAAAGTGTAAAACCGAAACAAGACTAGGTCACTTGACGGTTTTTGCATCTGTATGGACGGTAGTACCTACATCACGGGTGCCTTACGTCGCCTAGACGGCATCAGGGTACCAAGATGTAAGTGGTAATTCTGTGACTGCACCGAACATGTGGCCAGCTCGTCGGGGTGTTTGTATAGACTCAATAACCCATCTATAATATTTACAAGTTGATATAGTGAAACTTGTACCGACAGCTCAACAATTATTTATAGACAAACAATTTTTTTTTATAAAAATTTCGGTTAGCTACACAACGAGGTTTGACTTTAAATTCTTATTAAGTTTTTAAAATAATTTAGCCGGCATAGTAAGAGCGATCAATATTGTTTAAGAAAAAATATTGATTTGACCACCAGGTAGATACAAAGTCACATGTCGTGCTCCAATAAAAAATAAAAAATCTATTATATAACCAACTTGACACAACTTTTATAAAAAATAATATGACAATCATAAACGTCCAACGTTTATCTTAAAAAACAGCTAGGTATCAAATTAAAATCTTTTACAAAATTTATTAGCCAATAGAAAAAAAAATTGCAACAATAACCAAACGTCAGAGGGATGAGTGATCGTTTTTATTTGGCTAAAAGTTAATTTCCTCTTTCTGCCAACAAATTCTATCCCGAGCTATAACAATGGCGCGTATTTGCTTATCTTTAATTGATTCAGTCGCCTGCCTTGATGAGGATTAGGTGTATTCACGCTGACTTTTACAAGGGTGGACGCCCTTAACTATCATAGATTATTTATTAAACGTTATGTAGATGCGACAGTTAAAAAAAAAGTAGAGATCGTATTTTTTTTTAATAACTTTATTAAAGTTTTTTTCTTTCACCAGGGGCTTATTTCATAAATAAATAGAAGAAGTAAAGAATAGAGTCATAAAAAGGCTTGTATTAAAATTAGAGATTTTGCGCATTGGTATTGTACGTCAGACAATACCTACCTACTCGCTATCTGTACTGTAATAAAAGAGCCCATTGTAGGGGCCCATCCATTAATTACGACTATATCCAATATACAATAATCTAGGGATATTTTAAATTTCTTGTACTAAGATATATTAGATTTTTTGAAAACTTAGAAATATTATTTTGTATAAGTACTTATCATTGATTGAAATTTTTGGAACAGCAGTCAATTAGATTTTTTTTGTTTTCTATAGGTAGGTCTTTTATAAATAATTTTATTAGTTTCGCAGCTTTTTAAGGTCCATAACTATGACTAAATACTTTATAATGTTTTCATACTCGCAAAACTTCATCAAAGACAAATAGCTGTATAGTATTTTAACATAAAAATTTGGAAAACACAAGAAAATTTAAACCCGGAGCAAAATTTTTGCTGTCAAAATTGAAAGATTTTTTTTTTAACAGATTAAAATTTTAAACTAAACATATAATTTAGAAAAAACTGTAGGCACTTATATAAAAATTAAGTTACAAAATTACTTAGTACAGTAAAAACATAACAGTGTACCATCTACCCTTACCTAATCAATTCCAAACCCCAATATAAGGCGCGCAGAGATTTAGTAATCGTGCGCGTGCCTCGTATTATCGCGATTCTACTGTAATGTAATATGATAGGTTTAATCGCGGATAACGAACATTGAAGAATAGAGGCCACAGAACATTAAAAAAAAAAAATTGACACACGGTTAGGTTATCATCCAATAAGGTATCAATGATTTATACATCCGCTTGTTGTATCCTTTCTGGATATTGCATACTGCTTAACATCAGGTAGAAGTATGATGTAGATGCAAGGTCACATGTTGAGCTCTTATAAAATATATATATATATATATATATACAGGGTGAATTTGAAAGGATGTACTTTGGGCTAATTTGTGGTTTTGCTGATGATATCGAACAACTTTAACAAAAAAAAATGGTTTCCCCATACAAATTGGTCATTTTAACATTACTAGTTTGTATGGAGAAGGCAATATATTTTTTTTCATTTGCGGCACATGGTTCCATGGGAAAAGTTGTTCGTATTGATCAGTAGAAGATCATATTAGCCCAAAGTACATCCTTTCAAAGTCACCGTGTATAACTATATAAATAGAGGTAGAGATATATGGAAATATTGTTTAAAAATCAGCTTAGCACGCGTTAGAAGACTTCTAAAAAGTATTTATAAAAAAATAATATAGAGTACCTATAAAATATTTATTCAAGAAAAAAAAGTACAAACGGTAGATATCAAGAAAAATATATAAATGTAGGTATCTATTAAACCTTTAAGGAAAATAATTATATTATCTTCATAATTTAATAAAATAAAGAGTACACTGATAAGGAATTGATTTAAATAACAATAATTTAAATGAAAATGTTATTTATCGCAATAAATGTGTTGTTATTTCTTATCGTAACTTGGTAGACAATATAACAAAGCAATAAAAAAGACATCAAGTGACTTAGTCATGCTTCGTTTTTAGTCTGTGGGTTCACTGGGTTTTCAGGAGACATCGATTTCTTGTCAAAGCAACGATGATATTAAAATATATTCGTCTTTGTCGTCGCCCATTTTGTAACCGCATAGTTTAGCCGGCATAGTGAGAGCGATTGTTGTTAAATAAAAATGTATTGATCAACACCAATTTGATTTTGTAGGTCTGCTTACTATCAGGAAGATACAAATTCACATGCCGTGCCTTAATAAAAAACCTAACATACGTACGCGTAAGTACGCGCTATAATATGCAATCTCTCGGAGAAAAGAAAGAGATGTATGGTTATGTATTGTAAATATTTGTTATATATTTTGTGTTAATTTTACTATATGTTTTCCTAAATAAATAAATAAACATAAAAAATAAAATAGATAGAGAAATAGACACATCTATTTGTTCTTGTATCTGTGGTATAATGTGTTATTTGAGTATTACAAGTATTTATCCAATGTGTGTAATGTGGTTGAAGGGTAACGTTGATTTTGTTGACTTGGCGTTGGATTCCGCATTGAAAGGGACTTCCCCTCTCACGGAGATAGAATTTGACGTGTGACTTATGGATTTTGTTATTAACTTATTTATCTTTATTACTTAGTAGCTTTTGCCGCTTTAATAAATTAAAAAAAAAATGTTGCTAAATTTTTTTTTGGATTTATATTCATGTAATATAAAACTGCATTTAAATACACAAAATATTTAAATACAGTTTTATATCATTTTAATATACCCAACTTGTATTCATAGAAATTATATATACAGTTTGCCATGGTCTGGCTGTTTATAAAATATAATATGTATTATATCGTTGTTTCTGATACACATAGTACAAGCTTAGGCTTAGTTTGTGACCAGAGGCTCTACCATGGGTTTGCGCATTGTAGAAACGTAACGTATTCATTTACGTATACGTGAGCAACAACCAAAAGGATAGCTTTATTTTTGGTAACAGGATTGAATAAAGCGATCCTATTGGTTGTTGCTCACGTATACGTAAATGAATACGTTACGTTTCTACAATGCGCAAACCCATGGTAGAGCCTCAGAGCATGTGTGTACATTGTCCTACATAAAAAAAGAAAAAAAAAAGAAAAAAGAACACTTTTCTCTATCTGGTGTATTTAAAAAGTGACTTTTAAAATGCAAACATACTATATATCTGCACTCGCTACAGCAATGTCTAAAAATAATATAACTTATATCCTTCCCAGGGTCTCAAACTATCTCCATACCAAATTTCATCTAAATCGGTTCAGCGGTCTAGGTGTGAAAATGTTACTTTTGCATTTATAATATTGATATGGATTGTTGTAGATTTGTTTTTTAAATCTATTTAGATATTTATTAAATCCATAACAAAAAATAAATTATCACAAAATTAAAAATTGAAACACACTTTATTTTTTTTAACAAGAACCATAATGTATAATAATAATAATAATAATGATAATAATAATAATATGTAGGATAATTTACACATATTGCTCTGGTCACAAACTAAGCTCAAGGCTTATACTATGTATACCAGAAACAACGATATAATACATATTATATTTTTATAAACACCCAGACCATGACAAACTGTACAGAAAAAGCGTACCTACTAATATTTTGTTGCCATGGGTGGGAATCGAACCCACGACCTCCGGATACAACGCCAAAGACGCAACCACTAGTCTACGGAGGCTGTATAAGACAAATAGTTTATTGAAATTTTAAATAGCAGGGTTAAAATTTTTTGATAGGTGCCTTACGGCCCGAGACCGCCTAGACGGCTT
Source organism: Monopis laevigella (assembly GCA_947458855.1). Taxonomy (NCBI): domain Eukaryota; kingdom Metazoa; phylum Arthropoda; class Insecta; order Lepidoptera; family Tineidae; genus Monopis; species Monopis laevigella. The sequence goes on along the minus strand of OX381599.1, from coordinate 6,665,237 downwards.
CAGGATACCCAGCGGAGGAGTTTTAATCCCACCATCGATGAAGCGGTTAGCTCATCACGATGTTGGATAGACTCAATAACTCAACTATAAACAGTTTCACAAGTTGGTTCATTAAAACTGGGACAGGCAGCTTTATGGTGCTGTCAAAAAAAAAAATTTTTTTTGTTATTAAAGATTCATTGGTACACTTTGGGGTTTGAACCGGGGACCTAAAAATGGTAGTGTTTTTAAGTCTGAGATTTAATTAGCCCAACCACCAATTAAAGACATAATTAAAAATGAAAGAAAAAATATTACAATTGTAGAGAGAACTTAAAAAATGTCTATCCCTTGATAATAAATAGAAAAAAGCGTAATAATAATATAATAATATGTAGGACAAATTACACATATTGCTCTGGTCACAAACTAAGCTCTAGGCTTGTATTATGTGTACCTGAAACAACGATATAATACATATTATATTTTATAAACACCCAGACCATGACAAACTGTACAGAAAAAACTTACTAATATTTTTTTGCCATGGGTGGGAATCGAACCCACGACCTCCGGATACAACGCCAAAGGCGCAACCACTAGTCTACGGAGGCTGTAATCGACAAGATATAAAATATTTGTAAATACAGAACAATAACCGGTAAAACCTGACAATCAAATAGTCCAATCCTTTTATCATACAATAAAAAAAACTACAAACGAAGCGAGAGAAAAACTGAACACAAAAACTGAATATACGTGAGTGAACCTGAACTGAAAATCAATAGTTTAAATTTCCTCTTTGGAAAAAACTGTCAACGTCCATTTTTGAATGGAAATCCCAATTTCATTGCATTTTTCGTGGAGCGTATCGCTGTAGGAAACCCTAGAACAAGACATGTAGTGGAGGTGGCAATATAAATAAATAATAAATAAATAAATAAATTCTTTATTCGTATTATAAACAGTGTGATTTACAGGGGACTGTCTGACTCCCAAACTAGGCAAAGCCTGTGCTATGAGTAGTCAGTCTACCTCATTTTTCTTTTCACAATATTGGGTAATTGTTTTTTCCAGTAGTTATTCCCTCAATATTAAACAAAAACAAATAGAACTTACAATTAAAGCATGCATCACATAAAATATTTCTAAATTGAGGTTTTTATAGTATTCTGTAAAACAATACTTACAAAAAAATAAAAAATAAAAATAAGGCATGCACCACACACACATTTCTCATTGATGCTCGGCAACTTAGCATTAATTGGTCCCATCACAGGTTCATAATACTTTTACATTAATAGCAGTATTTTTCCTCTGATTTAAAATGATTAATTCATATGTACATTCACATGTTATGCCTTATCTTATTAGTTTTTGAGGCTAGACATCAGTCAAAACACTTCGACCCTGTGGGATCTTTTGTGCCCCATTCCTTTTCACCTCACACATTATTTCCCTCCTTAAATATGTTGCTGATATGTTCTTGATTCATATATTTACGTTTACTTATTAATATCAAAATGTAATGTTAGCTTTTTTTTTATAAGAGCTCAACATGTGACCTTGCATCCACCTGATGTTAAGCAGTAAGCAATGTCCAGGAATGACAGCAACAAGCGGATGCATACAGGTGCACCGCTGGTTGCCATCATTATGCCGGCTTAAGATGCCTATTCACGCTTCGTTTAAAGGACTCTAGGTTATAAGAGGAAGGAAACACGCAAGCTGGTAGGGCATTCAACATTTTAATAGTACGGCACATGTATGAATCGCCAAAACGTATAGTACGAGTTGGTACATGTTAGCTTAGTTTATATTTCTAAATTGTTCCTATTATAGTTTTAAATTCGTTATGCATTGTTTTAGGTGTAAATATTATATATTTTTCTACATTAAAAACCTAACTGGAAAATGTGTTATTCATTGTTTGGTATTTTATTTATCTAATTGTATGTTTTGCCTTACGGCGCCCGAGACCGCCTAGACGGCCCCAGGGAACCCAGCGGAGGGGTTTTCATCCCACCTCGTCGTAGACGATGGTATGAGTCTACACCGAAAGGCTAGCTCGTTTTGAATAGACTCAATAACCCATCTATAAACAGTTTCACAAGTTGGTATAGTTAAACCGGGACCGACAGCTTAACGTGCTCTCCGAGGCACTATAGTGGTGTTGTCAAACAAATGTACATCAATTTTTAAATTAAAAACTCATTGGTACAAAGTCAAAGTCAAAAGTCAAAATCAAAGTCAAAATCATCCCGGTACACACCGGGATTCGAACCAGGGACCTAAGTGTTTTTAAGTCCAAGGTCTAACCAACTCGGCCATCACGTATATATTTAATAAATATATTTGAGGATATCATCTAGTTTGAGGAGCCTGTAGTTTTCCGGTCCCAGGTATTTCATTATCTGCCATACAGATGCCTTGCGTCGCAATTGCGCAATAGGTGCTGCATTAGAGCCAAATCTGCTTCTGGGATCGTCTCTAACTCCCATGATAGTACAGAGATGTTTATTTTTGGTGTATATGTCCTGGGGCCTTATTCCGAGTTTGCAATCGCTAAACACAACAAGTCGTTGCGTAAACTATAAATATTGAAATATAAGTTCTATTTCAATGGATATATAGTCTGTATTAGATTGGCTATAATAATGCCGCCATCTTGAAATACACGAATTCTTCGCAAGTTTGAACATATTGGAGCATTGGAATTTCAACTCTATAATTAATATGATAGAACTTATATTTCAATATTTATAGTTTACCCAACATCTTGTGTTTAGCTGAAGAAGATTCCCGCCAGTAGCCTTATTTATATTTTGTTAAATTTCTTATCGCAGGCCTATTGCCTTTATACCAATGAATTTCTTGTAATGTGTTAGGCCTTGCTGAGTTAACCACCAAGTTGTATGTAATGTGCCTTACGGCGCCCGAGTCCGCGTAGACGGTCTCAGGGTACCTTTCGGTAAAGAGTCTATACCCAACAAATGGTCAGTCCTTTGCGGTCTTTGAATGAATTCAATAAACAAATTCACAAGTTGGTATAGCGAACCTGGGATCGACCGAGGCACTAAAGTGGTGTTGTCAAACAAATGTAAATTATTTTATTGATTAAAACTCATTGGTACACACCGAGGTTTGAACCGGGCCTCAAGCCACTACGTATATCTTTTTCTTTACCTATACCCATTTGTATGCCACTATTCTCAGCGGTTTTCATAAGGAGTTCTCACTCCTTTGAGTGAGAATATTTTGTTATAATAATTTTTATTCTCACTTTTTATTTTGGTTTATATCTTATTTTATCATGGTTAGAAAGGTGATTTTGTGCCTTAACACTGACACCACTTTATTAGATACTCGTAGGAAGGTACCTTAAAACCTAGTATGCGAATCGCATTTCTAGTACAGGCTGGAAGGCTTACCTACTCACTAATGTCAAACGAGTTCGTTGTCTGTGGTTGCCGTTCTTACTTCAACCAATTAACGCTAAGTGATTGGTTTATTCTCACTTTTCTTTTTAAATATGTATTGCGACGGCCATCTTCTGTTCTTAAAACTGGAAAGCAATTTAAGGCACATGGGCTTCTCCCTATCTTTAGGTTCATGTTTTTTACTTAAAATCTATAAATTGCACCCAATTTTAGGTAGGTACATAATGTTATGGTTTAGTAAGAGCCGTTACAGTACTACCGTTACGGTACTATGACCGAAGGTATTGTTTACTTCACTCTCTTCGGTCACCGTACCTAATTTCCTTAGGATAACTCCTTCAGATCCTTCTTTGAAACAACTTTAAAAAAACTTCTATAAATATATTTATACTCTTTTCAATTCCCTGCAGAATACACAATTCCTGCAAGCTATATAAACCCAAACAGTGAGGATTAATCGCGGTTTCACTCGTTTTATATTAAATTAATACATCACACTTCCATCATGTGTCCCTCTATCGATCTTTCTCCCGAAACGTCTTTCCTTCTATTTGTTTTATTTCCTTCAAAAATGTCATAAATATTAAAAAAAATAACATTTAAATGGCCAGTACTCTATAATAGAGAAGGTTACAGTACCTCATAAGTTTGCCGACGCTTAGGTACTGCATGTCGTCTGCCACAGAATACCTTCTCCAGTTCTTTTATTATTCCTCAGTATCCATTGCTTTTAAACCTACATATCTACGTATAGTAAAAACCGTGGTTCTGACTTGCAAAGAATTGAGTGAGTGACGCGTTATTAAAAACTGCCGAAGTTTCGAGGGAAGTGTTCCAACTTTGTTATTATTTGTAGGAATAAAAATATAGGTAGTAAGTATAAACTACACTGAGAAAAATATACCCAAGTTTTTAATATGAAATCAGCGCCCGCTACGCGTAATACCTCTTAAAAAACGACTAGGCGTCCGAACCAATAATTCATCCGTATTCCTTTCTTGCATAAGCATTCTAATATATCATTACTCATCCTGTTAAAATCGAAAATTAAATGAAATGAATAGTCCGAGTCACACGTTAGCATGAAAGTTTCGGTAAAAGTTGACCGGCATGAAATGATTTGCATGTGAGACATCATGATAACTTATCGTTGCAACATTTAACATGAAGAGTTGTGATATTTTCCCACTAGAAGCGCCTCGTAGTATCATGATAGAAAAGGCATTAGTTAGTTTAACGACATTGCATTCGTAAAGACTGATCTTATCGGCGTAAAACTTAAAATTTATCGATTAACTGACGATTTTCAATTACATCAAATATCCATTTTTCTCAGTGTAGGTAAAGTAAATTAAGTCTTATCACAAAGGTGTAAAGTGCAAAGGGGGTACACTTTGCCTTGCCGCAAGAAAGCATAATTGATAGCTCCTATTAAAGAGCTTTAAGATTCAAAATCGTCTTTTTAACAAAACATGAAGAAGTGATTCTAACCAATAAATGCACAAGAGTTAAGAACGCAAAATGGCGGATACCTACACGTGTGACATTTAGTTGATTTTTGTTACGAAACAAAATTCTGTTTATCTCTTTTCCATGTGGAGATTTCAATGATTTCAAGCGAAACAAATATATATTTTGATTTCTACTATTAAAGAAGGGTCTACTTTTAGGAAGCTTTTTCTGTATTAGATTTTAATGCATTAAGCTGACCATGATTTATAAAACTTTTTAATTACTCTATTTAGATATGTTTGTTAAAAAATGATGTATACCTAAACTTAAAATGTCCCACATGATGGAATTTTTGGTCCATATACTTGCGCAATATTTTGCGCTCTGCCTTACTTTCTAACATTTCCGTAAGTCTGACAAGGGCAGCAATTGCCGTTCGGAGTAAGTATCTATCTTTATTCATAGTGGAAAAAGTCGTATACAAAAAAAAAAAACAATATGGCGAAACCGGTAGAATTTTATAGACTAGCGTTTGTATGCGTATATAACTCCATACCTAGCTATCAATCGCCCGTATCGCAACCGCGATTAAAGATTACCATCTCGACAACAAGAAATTAGATGCAGTAGTCTCCTGAAAAACGGCGAACCCACAGAGTAAAACATGTCTATGTCACTTGACGGATTTTGATTATAACTTCATTCATAGAAAGAAAATCTATACTAATATAATATGAGAAAAGATTTTATTCTTTGTTTGTTCCGAATTAACTTAAAAATAAAAACTTTAAAAAAATGCATTATTAAAGAAAGTACTATTCAGTGAGTAACATGTATTTTAATTTCTATTCCATTTATTTTAAATAAAACGGCGAATGAAACCGTGGGCACTGCTAGTAGAGAATAAACATAGATTGAGTACAATGCCATCTCCATACCTAAATACGTATTTCCCATCTCAATGAGCCCTATTCATTCTAAGAATATAACCCTCAAACAAAGTAACGATTTCAGTTATCCCCATTTAACGTTATATTTTGCACACACTGTAGTTAATTTTGTATGCATTTATTGCAAAGTAGTATCTTTTGAACCGTAAGGAAGACACTACATCATAAATCGTTGTCATACAAAACTTAACATACCGCAAAATTATCATCACTATTCCTAAAACAAAACACTACTTTATTCCCCTGAATATAAGGTCAATAATCATTTACAATGTTTTGCGAAACATGTGTGAAAACAAGGGTGACCATGCATCTTCTTAAATAAGCGACAGTGGCGCCACGAACAGCGGAAAGGGGCGTTACTTGCGACGCCTTTGCGACAATAAGTGAAAAAAGGCGTATAGTATAATGTCTGGTATGTTTCTGTCAACATGTTTGTAATTTTGTTTGCAATTCTGAATTAATTAGCTGCTTTACTTGTTGTATAATAGTCCTTGTTGTTTCTTTATTATTTATCAGGACAATTTTTATTTATGAATCTTTATGCATAATACAAAGGCGGACTTAGTCGCTAGCTCATCGTGATGTTTCAATAGACTCAATAACTCATCTATAAACAGTTTCACAAGTTGGTATAGTGAAACCGGGACCGACAGCTTAACGTGCTCTCCGAAGCACTATAGTGGTGTTGTCAAACAAATGTACATAATTTTTTTATTAAAAACTCATTGGTACACACCGGGATTCGTACCAGGGACCTAAGTGTTTTTAAGTCCAAGGTCTAACCGACTCGGCCACCACGTATATAGAACATTAAGTTTAGGTATAATTTTGTGTAGCATAAATTATAATAATATTATGCTGCACTTTTGGCAAATTTTTGCATTAATACTCCAGCCTATTACCCCCATTACTAAAATTCAACACGTTAAAATATTTTATATGTTGTGATTATTTTTTATTGCAACAATTGAAATATTATATTGACAGCCTCCGTAGACTAGTGGTTGCGCCTTTGGCGTTGTATCCGGAGGTCGTGGGTTCGATTCCCACCCATTACAAAAAAAAATAGTACGTTTTTTCTTTACAGTTTATCATGGTCTGTCATAAAATTTGTTTTTATTTTAAACCTATTACAAACATTACTAGAGAAATATTTTTATAGGTGCCTTAATTTTTATTAGAAATTCACACATATTTTATGGCCTTATTCATAAAAACTTATTGAAGCCTTGAAGAACACTTTAGTTATGAAATGTTTTGTCTCTTTTACACGTATTCATTTTTGTTGCTAAATAAAAGAGACAAAAAGTGTTCTTGGAAGAATCAATAAGTTTTTATGAATAAGGCCATTAATATTATATTTTTATAATTATTAAAAATATTTTTTAATAAATAAATATTGATTTATTTTATCAATATTAACATTTTATACGTGAAATTCTTTAAAGAAATATAAGTAGATAGATAATATTAATAATACCATTGAAAAAGATAACATTAGTGCATAATAATTCAGATGTGTACAAACATATACAAATTGTATGTAAGTAAATCTATACCATACATCCAATACGGAAGCTCAGCGCTATAAATTTTAAGAAGGGTGTGACGGTTGGATACTTTTCGTAAATATCTAAGCACAAAATTATCTACTTATATCAGCGGGTTACGGAAGCAATGACAAGGAAACTATTGTCACCCTATTTTGTAGTGGTAGCATTAAAAACTTTTAGGTACTACTATATATACTTTATTTTTTTTATTTAAAGAAAAAGCAAAAGAAAGAAAGAAAGAAATATTTATTCATCAATAATTTAGCCTTATAACTGTACTATAGGTATAGCATTTATTATATTTTAGTAGTTATTAAATATTTGCTAAAAATACTGTACAAAAAAAATACTCGATTTATATTGGGGTGCTTGTGATTTTAATATACTTATTATAATATTAATAATTAATAAAGTAGTGCTGTTCTGGTTCTGGTATATAATAGTAACTGCAGAATATTTATAAAAATGGAAGTAAATACAGGCCAAAGTTTAAAAGGTTCTTCCTCAAGCATACAAAACCTAACAACAAAAATATTTAATATAAGGTAAGTGCAGATATATAATTGAAAACATATAAACCTTAAAGGTTTCCGTTGGTGTGTAACATACATTGTAAATTAGTTATAAGTATTGTTGAATAATAAATTTTAAAAAAACTGCGTAAAGTTTGGGTTGAGATTTTTTTTTCATGGGGATATTTGATATTTATACAATATAACGTGAAACTACTGGTTCGAATTAAAAAAAAAAAAAAATGTTGGATAGCCCATTTATCGAGGAAGGCTATAGGCTAAAAATCACGGCCAATAGGAACGGAGTAACAATGAAAAATATTGCAAGAACGGGGGAAAATTATTCCTTTTAAGAGCAGCGTCTGATCAAACATTTCCCATACATTTATTTAGTTATTTAAAATTATTTATTGCACAAAATTGTATATAGGCGAGCTTAATGCCTTAGGCATTTTCTACCAGCTAACCTTTGAGAGAGACATCCATGACCTTTTGGTCCTAACTGTTACCCCCCCTTAAATATTCATAGATTTTTGGAGGCGTAATAAATATGATCTCATACGTTGATCTATATCTCGAACGTTTTCCTTTTTTTAAAGTACTTTATAGGAAAATAAAAATCAAACCCGGAAATTCGCGAAAAAAATCCCTCACATAAAAATAATTCCTATAAAATATCAAGAGAGAAAATTAAAGTCGATTTGCTGCCTAAATTGTAGGTATGATCTCATACGTACTCTTTCTATTATTGAGGGTCGGGGGGAAGGTTTACATAAATGTATGGTAGCGTTACCGACTCATCGTAATGCGCGGGGAGAGGTAATACTCTGCAGTTGAATCAGCATGAGCATCGAAGAGCTCATGCTGATTCAACATCTCACCAGACACTCCTCTTAAAAGCGTACGCTGTGTAAACGGTTCAAGCAGACGAAGTTGAGCGAGTCAGCTAGTTTATAATAGTTATTTTGTATAACAGATTGTTTTTATTATATTTAAAGCCGATTTGGTGGTTAATTATAGTAAATAGATTAAAACAGTAACTCTAGGAAATACCCAATTATTTGTTTATGACAAAAACTTCCTGTGTAATGTAATGAGTTAGAATTAAGATAAACCCAATTAATTATTATAGTTAATTATAGTTGTTTTTAGTAATGATAAAATTATATATATGAATGATATCATATGTTATTGTAAGTGTAAAACGGAGTTGATAAAAATATTATTAATAGTTATACGAATACGGTGATTTTGAAAGGTTGTATTTGGGACAATATGAGGTTCTAATGAACAATTATTCTGTACAGTTTGTCATGGTCTGGGTGTTTATAAAAATATAATATGTATTATATCGTTGCCTCTGGTATACATAGTACAAGTCTAGAGCTTAGTTTGTGAGCAGAGCAATATGCGTAAATTGTCCTACATATAAAAAAATTAAAAAAAAAAAAACCCATGAAACCATTTGTCGCAAATGAAAAAAAAAATGCTTTCTGTAGCTAATGCGCAAGTAGACACTCTTAATCAAAAAGCGGCCCCAGCCTAGTGGTTAAGTCACTGCGCAACTGATGACAAGGATAAGCATATGACAACAAGGCGGACCTGGGATTGGTGACCGCTTTATACAACGAGGCTATGTCATCATAAACACCGCAACAAGCTCGCCACTTGTTTAGTGTTGCCTCCGAATACCATCGGCGAAATGAGGACAGGTTAATCCCTCCGCTGGGTAGTCTGAGACCGTTTCAACAGTTTTCAGGAGCCAAAAAGTCACCCGTGATCGTATATATAGACACTTTTCATCTAGTAATATATTTTTTTTATAAAACAAATTTTACAGTTAAAATTTACGATCCCATCATAAAACTAGAAACGACAAGTATTCGTCAGATACTAAATTCAACACAAACTTGTGTTGACTGAACCTACTTTACGATTTACCGATAACCGTAAAAGTATCGATTCGCGTAACCGATAAACCGAACTTTGTATCGATATTATTAACGATAGTTAAAATTGTTTAGGGCGGGCGGGGTATTAAGGCGCGGTGGTAAATCTGAATCTAAGAAATTCTTGGTGGTTCCATCGACAAACTCGCCTCAATTAAAAATATATAAATTTATAACGTTATGCAGTAAAGTTATATGTAAATAATTAAGTATTTATTATGTATATATGTACTATCACGGGTGCCATAGACCTCCCAGATGACCTCAGATGGTATTTTGATTACGCAACCTAAATTGTATTGTGATTATATTTTTTCACCACGTTTGTTTCTAAATCGTTTGCAGTTGTCGCTGCAAGACTTTGGAATCATTTACCAGTCAAAATAGAAATCACCAAATAGAGTCATATTTAAAAAGAGAGTATATGATTACTATTTAAATTCATAGGTAGATTTTATTTATCTTTCATTATTCTATTCCTTTCCCCTTTGTTACTTCTCCTTTCTCATTTTGTACTTGATAGTATTGTGTATATGTAGTTTATGTATGTATATATATAATATATATTTAAGCAGTGTATATTAGATTGTAAGTATTTTATATAATATTCACTGGTTTATATACTCAGTTACTATATTGCACCTACCTCACTTATTAACTTTTATAGTCTCGAAGGTTTGACTGGTAGAGAATGCCTAGCGGCATTAAGTCCGCCTTTGTATTTTGTATGCAATAAAGATTTAAATAAATAACTATGTCATAAAAAATGTTACAGTGGCATACACTAAAGTTTACTAATATTTTAAATATATATATATATATATATAAGTCAGAGTAGTAAAGAAAAGATAAGGGTTTTGTTTATAGTCTGTCTATTAGTTGTTTATAATTTTATAAATTGATTTTTAAGGTTATAAAGGATCAAATTTCATAATGGTCATTGCTTTAACTGTCAAATTAAAGAAGAAAAAAAAACTTATGTTTGAAAAGATTTTAATGATCAGTCTGCGGTTAGACAATAGATTTAGTTCAGAAATTCAAACCCGTTTTGAAACTCGGTGTATTTACTATACCAACGAGCGCATGCTCATTGGTATAGTAAATATACACTTATATTGTGTAGTACTCACTTATATTGTGTAGACTCAAAATAACATCAACTATCACGAAGTGTAAACCCCTTCGCTGGGTATCCTGAGGTCGTCCAGGCAGTCTAGGGTGATGGTAAATAGTAAATTATTTTACACTTTCTCGTAGTATATATTCTTCCACATAGCCTTAACATTACAACTTCTCTTTAGGGCGGGGTTTTAAACCTAAAGTGGGTACGAAGAAACCCTTAGAACAATTTATATTTGGAATGGGCGCCAATTTTGTTTAGTTAATGTTCTTTGTTTAAGTTATTTATGGTACAGTTAAGTTTTACATCGTAAATTATATACGAGAAAGTAACTGCCTCTATAGAATAGTGGTTGTGCTGTCATTTTCGGAGGTCGTGGGTTCGATTCGCGTCCATGCAAATAAATATTAGTAGGTACAGTTTGTTATGGTCTGGGTGTTTATAAAATATTATATGTATTATATCGTTTTTTTAAGTACACATAGTACAAGCCTAGAGCTTAGTTTGTGACCTGAGTAATAAGTAATAACACATATTACTCCTATTTATTAGGATTCCTCCCTTTCCTATATATATATTTGAAAAAAAAAGCAATAAATAGATTATACATGGTGACTTTGAAAGGATGTACTTTGGGCTAATATGAGGTTCTACTGATCAATACGAACAACTTTACCCATGGAACCATGTGCCGCAAAGGAAAAAAAATATTGCCTTCTCCATACAAACTAGCAATGTTAAAATGACCAATTTGTATGGGGAAGACAACATTTTTTTCATTTGCGACACATGGTTCCATGGGAAAAGTTGTCCAATTTGATGAGCAGAACCTCATATTAGCCCAAAGTACATCCTTTTAAATTCACCCTGTATAGAAAGCAATGAATTTCACTTTATAGCGACTGCTTTTTCAATGTATTAAACTTTTTTTATATTTTTATTGGAGCAGCATTTATGTGGATTTGTATTTACCTGATAGTAAGCAGACAAAAAAATGGAATGCCTTGCCTGCGAGCGTTGTCTCTTCATCCTTTATTCTTGAGTCCTTTAAGCGAGGCGTGAATAAATTTCTCAAGAAGGCACAATGATAATATCACCAGTTGAAGCACTATTGCTACTATTGGTTGAGAAAATTCTTGGACATTACATTGCCACTTACCAGGTGAATTTAGGGTCACATGTACCTTCTGCTATATAAAAAAAAACTGATGCGGTTACTAAATGGGCGGTGATAATAACGAGTTTGTAATATGAGTCTACTTATAAGCATAATTGCTTTGCTTTGTTGTCAAATAAACTGCTTGTTTCGTAAAGGCATTCTGAAAGGAGACCTCGACAAGATATCGATGCAATAGTATTCCGAGAATTGATATACCCACGAACTTAAACCGAAACATGACTAGGTCACTTGACGGTTTTTGGGCGGTGATACCAAAACCGATTGCCCCGGTGCCTTTGGTAAAACAAACTATTGCAAATCAAAGTATTTATTTAAACGCCTCCGTATATCACTGGTTGCCTTTGGCGGTGTATCCGGAGGTCGTGGGTTCGATTCCTCCCTATGGCAAAAAAAAATAGTACGCTTTTCTATACAGTTTTTCATGGTCTCGGTGTTTATAACTTATATTATTTATTAGATCGTTGTTTCTGGCACACATAGTACAAGCCTAGAGATTACTTTGCAAAGCAAAATCTGTAAATTATTGTCCTATATATTTTTTAAGATTTTGTATGTTTCTTAAATTATTATAGTACATTACTGCCGCGGTCTATAATGACTACTTTGCTTCGGGCTGATGATGGCCGACAGCGCAGCTCCAGGCCGACACAGTGCGGTCAGCGTGCAGCACTTGATGGACGAGCTGAGATAAAGGCCGAGACCGTAAGTCGAGGCCTTTACAGCGAGGACAGCAAGGGTCGCAATGATGGCCAAGCTGGAAGGCCTAGAGCGTAGCTAGGCTAGCTCGAGGCAATCATAGCGTGACCAGCGAAGCAGTTATAGTGGGCCAAGGCTTGTATAGTGCTTTACTCGAAAATGCAAGTACCTAATCTAAATAAAACCAGCAAGTAATTTAAATAAAACCTTTTTGTACCTATCTCTATAAATACAAACAGCTGTGTTTTAAATAAAATCTTTTTACATTTGATTTTTTAAAACGTTGAAACGTCAAAATAGCGGCCGGCAATGTTTTCCGGCCTGTTAGAGAGACCAGCAAAACTTTGCCGGCCGCTTCTTGAAACAGGTCGACTTTGCTCAAACATAGTTGTCAAAATAATGACCACATTACATGCATTTTTGAGTAAACGTATTTAAAAAAAAACATGTATTTTTTTATTAATCAAATTATAGTACTTACCTACCTACTAATACATTATGTGATCAAATAGTATGTGTTTGATTATAATAACAAAATTACTAAATTTGACGATTTTACCGTAAAAAAAATATCTCCCCTTATTTTAAATTACTGACATTTTTTATGCTTATACCTATACTAGCTGTGCTCGCGACTTCGTCAGCGTGGAATAGTTATTTTTTGATCATACAAACTTTCATCCCCTATTTTATCCCCTTGGGGGTAGAGTTTATCAAAATCCTTAGCGGATGCCTACGTCATAACATCTACTTGCATACCAAATTTTAGCCCGATTTGTTCAGTGTTTTGGGCTGTGCGTTGATAGATCACTATGTCAGCAGGTGACTGACTGACTGACAGTCAGTCATTCACCTTTGAGTTATATATATTTAGATAATACGAGTATCATAAAAACTTTTTGAGTCCTTAAATAACACTTTATTTAAAATAGGTTTTGTCTCTTTTAAGCATATTAATTGATTAAATAAAAATAATAAATACCATCACGAGTGCCTTTTAGGCTCCCGAGTACCGTTTAAACGGCTTCAGGATACCCAACAGAGGGATTAATTCCGTTCTCATTTCGAAGATAGTATCCGGCCCCAGCCCCAGCTTAGTAGTTAAGTCACTGCGCAACTGATAACAAGGTTAAGCAGATGATAACAAGGCCGGACCTGGAATGGGTGACCGCTTTATGCAACGAGGCTATAACATCATAAACACCGCAACAAGCTCGCAACTTGTTAGGTGTTGCATATATATTTTTGTTAATAAAAAAGAGACAAAACTTACTTTAACTAAAGCGATGATTACCGGTGTCAAACTTTAACTAAGGACATAACATCTGTTAACATAAAAGGCCTTAAAGCAACGATGTGCGAACAAAAATTCATGTCAACAAACTTGTAGGTTTAAAATTTCTTCGCCCGCGCATTAAATTATGACCCCTCGACTTCCTGTATGACCCCTAGGCTCCTCCCACTTGTTAAACGGTGTGGAACCAAAAATAATATATTGGTACGTACGTACGTTCTGGTGAACTAAAATTGCTTACACATTAATCCTCACCAAATTTCATGTTTAGGCAATGTAGATGTTTTAATGCAAAGTTTATTTTTTAAAAATTTCCTACAAAAAAAATGCAATGATAGACTTTTTTGTACTGTCTTCAGCGTTTTTTTTTAATACCCAAAAAAAAGGGATTAAGTTGTTCATACAGTATTCATTGCTACAGAATCAAAAAATATGATACTACAAACTAAGTAAAATAATAAATAAAATACCATATCGGGTGCTTTTTTGGCTTTAAACGGCCTCAGAGTACCCTGAGGCCGTTGTGAGGCAGTATGCAATATCCAGGAATGATTGCTATCATTCCTGGACATTGCATACTGCTTAACATCAGGTGGATGCAAAGTCACATGTTGAGCTCTTATAAAAATTAAAAAAACCCGCCCTCATATCGTATTCAGAAGCAGTTGGCATGTGTTTTTGATGTTACTAGATAACCAATGGTGCTTACATGCAACATCTGACAAAAAACTTCACTTTTTGGAAAATCTTGGCGTCGGACCTGAAGATAATGTTTTTAATGATAATTTGTGTACTTTACATTGTACCGCCAAGGCATCTGTTGGCAAAACAGGGAAGTGTAAATAAAAAAAAACACTCCACCCCATTACACGTCACTTGGCACGCCAATTATATTCATGAAAACTTGTATAAGGGAGCAGAATTGGTTATACCGTAGATTTAGACTTATAATAATAATATATACCGCGACGATCTCGCCACTTGTTCGGAGAAGACTTAGAAGCATCGCTGTGAGCAATATAATACTTATCTCTTATGTATTACTCATGTTGATATGGTCACAAACTAGTTACAGTTTTGTACTATATGTACTAAGGATAACGATAATATTCATACATAATTTAAGGCAAAACTATACAGAAAAAAGTACTAATATTATTCGAGATGCTCGGTAACCGAACCCACGTCCACTGTATACAAAATTAAAATCGCGCAACGACTGCACTATGGAGGAGGTCAAATTAATTACGTATTTAGTAAAACTAGGTACTTAAAATAATTCCAAATAACAAAAAAAAAACATGTCGCGGCCAACCACTAACCCAAAAACGGATTCTTATCAGGGTAAATTAAAATTAAATTAAATTTTATTATTCAAAAATATTCCTGGCCAAGCCAATTACCGAAAAAGGCTGCTTTTAAGTAATGCAGGACAAGATCCCAAGAGGGGCTTAATTAAGAAATTAAGATACGGCCAAGAACACAAATAAAGCATTTCGTAATCTACCCCGGAAGCCTTACGGAAGCTATTTTGTACGAAAAACAGTCAAAAACCTTTTTGAGCGTTCGCCGATGGGTAGTGCCGGCCCTAGGTAATAATCGCGGCAACCGCACGCTATACTAATATCTTAAATTTTGTAAAGATTGTCATGCAATTAATATTTAAAAATTGTGCTCCATACTATTTACATAAAAAACTTCTAAAAATATGTATAAAAAATATTTAGTAATAAAAATATAAGACCTATATTAGAGACATAATATAAATAATAAATAATACCTATTAATAGAATAAAAAATATTATTATTATTAAAATTAATGCTATCCAATTTTTATATTGTTGTTTTAATTAAATTTTTGTTGTTTTTATTTTTCTTTCCAATAATTATCAACGAAAACAAATTGTATACTTTCGTTTATCAATGGACTGCAATTTATCCTCATAAACTATTTGTATTCATATGATTTATTTTAATATATAATATTTTGTGTTATGTATCGTAAGTAATAAGTTAATTATAATATAATTATTAAATTAGCTGAGCGGACCTGAAGTAGGTTTATATTGTAGGTTATAACTAATTGTGCTAAAAAATTAACGCAACTGAATATATATAAAAAAAAAAAAGAAACATGTCAAACAGAGAGACTAACCAATTTCATATTATGCTAAATAAAAGTTGTATAATACATTTCTAAAACTGTAAATTATACTTACGAATAAAATATAAACCGGTAAGAATGTTTATTTTTAGATCAAAACGACCTATAGCCGCCACTGTTGTGGTAAACCATAAATTTCAATTAAACGAAGGCGTCAGAACACGATTACGTATTTTATCGTGCTATTCGTTATGTATTTATTTTGCTTTGACTCCTTACCGCACCCTAAACTATTGTTTCTTGACCAAATGACATCAAAAATTGCACCTTTAAACAATGTTTTAAAAATAGGCATGCGTGACGTTTTAAGTTTGTCGAAGTTTTGCTTCCCCTGTTTTAATAGTTTTTTTTTTTTGATGCACATTTTTTATTTATTTTTTATTTGAATTTATTTATTTAAACACTTTATTGCGCAATAAACAAAAGTTATGTACAAAGGCGAACTTAATGCCTTAGGCATTATCTATCAGCTAACCTTTAAGATTGTGTTCGAAGTCGGGTGCTTAATTAAAATGGAGGAGGTACTTATAGGGGAGGTAGGGTGGAACAGGTACTCCTACCTAGTATGAGGCCTAGGGCTACTTTTCAAAAAGAAACCAGCCTAATTTGTATATTATATAGGATTAAGATTTTAAAATTTGTACCTAGGCTAAGATTTTGCTCAATAAAATTATATTATTACTTATATACAATTTGACGTGTATTTTTTTTTTACATTTGAAGACGGCATAAGCTTACTTTAGTTTGTGCCAACAGACTATGAAAAGTAATTAAAAACAATATGGGCACCTAACTAATATTATTATTATATACGTGGTGGCCGAGTTGGTTATACCTTGGACTTAAAAACACTTAGGTCCCTGGTTTGAATCCCGGTGTATACCAATGAGTTTTTTAATTAAAAAAAATATGTACATTTATTTGACAACACCACTATAGTGTCTCGGAGAGCACGTTAAGCTGTCGGTCCCGGTTTCACTATACCAACTAGTGAAACTGTTTATAGATGGGTTGTTGAGTCTATTCAAAAACATCGCGACGAGCTAGCCACTTGTTCGGTGTAGACTCATACCATCGGCTACGACGAGGTGGAATTAAAAACTTCTCCGCTGGGTACCCTGGGGCCGTCTAGGCGGTCTCGGGCGCCGTAAGGCACCTGTGATGACATGATGATATGATGATATGATGATGATGATGAACTAATATTATTGTTATTATTATAGTTCGTGCCTTGGTGGTGACTAAAAATGACTAAAATAATAATATCAATAGATACTATCACATGTGCACGGGCTTCCGAGAACCGTTTAAACGGCCTCAGGGTACCCAGCGGAGGGATTAACCCGTCCTCATTTCGCCGATGGTATTCGGAAGCATCATCTAACAAGTGGCGAGCTTGTTGCGGTGTTTATGATGGTATAGCCTCGTTGTATAAAGCGTCAACCCATTTGCGCAATGACTTGACCATTAGGCTGGGGCCACTTTAATACATATCTAATACTAGCTGACCCGCGCAACTTTGTCTGCGCGTTTAAATTAAACCGTTTACGCAGCGTACGCTCTTAAAAGGAATAATTTTTCCCCGTTTTTGCAACATTTTTCTTTGTTACTCCGCTCCTATTAGTCGTAGCATGATGTTATATAGCCTATAGCCTTTCTCGATAAATGGATTATCCACGAAAATATTTTCTCAATTCGAATCAGTAGTTCCTGAGATTAGCGCGTTCAAACAAACAAACAAACAAACAAACTCTTCAGCTTTATAATATTAGTATAGATTAACTCCAAAAAAAAAACCTAAGTATATTTTATACTTTTTAGTCGTTACTATTTTTAATATTTTTTTGTTAAGTTTAGTAATTTTATTCAAAACATCAGTTGATAAAACAGTTGCTTCAGTCCTGTATAAAGCGGGGCCAATTATAAAATATAGTTTATATACTCGTATAATTTAGTATATTTATTTTATTTAAATCTTTATTGCATACAAAATACAAAGGCGTACTTAATACCACTAGGCATTCGCTACTAGCCAAGCCATCGGAACAATCAAAGCAGTTAATAACTGAGTAGGTATATAGTTTTGTCTAACAATTAATACTTACATAATAATCCCGTAAGCATTGTATGCGGAGGTCGTGGATTCAATTCCCACCTATGGAAAAAATAATAGGTACCTAGTATGTTATTCTGTACCGATTGCCATGGTCTGGTGTTAATTAAATATAATATGTATTAATATCGTTGTTCCTAGTACATATAGTACAAGCCCAGAGCTTAGTTTTCGACCAGAGCAATATGTGTGTAATGTCTAAAAAATAGGCTTTATATTTTTTACCAGCTGATGGACGAAACTTCGTCTACGCAACTTTAACCGTTTACGAAGCTCAAAAATTAATATTTTTTCGAATCCCGGTGTTACAAATAAGTTTTTAATTAAAAAAAATATGTACCTACATTTGTTTCACAACACCTGTATAGTGCCTCGGAGAGCACGTTAAGCTGTCCGTCCAGGTTTCACTATACCAACTTGTAAAACTGTTTATAGATGGCTATTGGCTCTATTCAAAACATCGCGAAGAGCTAGCCACTTGTTCGGTATAGACTCATACCATCGGCTACGAGGAGGTGCGATTAAAAACCCCCTGAGGCAGTCTAGGCGGTCTCGGGCGCCGTAAAGCACCCGTGATGATATTTATTTTATTTTTAGCTATTATAAAATAAAGTAGTGAGTTTTGGACTTTTTTACCTTACCGTAAAAGCGTAAATACCGTAATAAAGCTTCTAGCACCTAAATATTACCGTATTGACATTAGAATATGTTTAGTATAATAATGTCGTATGTATGCCGTTCGATACATTAAGGATTTCTTAGAAACGACACAGGATATAGAGGGATAAGATTGTTTTTCTTATATTACAATTTTTTTTTTTTTGACTGACTAATACAGGGAGCCTGAGGGGCATTATCTGTTTCCAACGGTGGCGTGGCTGCGAGATTCTCTAGCCGAAAAAGTTTAAATACTCGGTTTATCGGAACTTTCCCTGTGGGGGTGCGCTCCGACTTGGGTCACCGAGGAGGTGGTATATTATAATAAATAGTAACTAACTTACATTGAAAAAACATTTTACTTATGCTGAATTGCACCAAAGTGTCCGTTAAAGTAATTGTAATAATTAAAGTAAAAAATGGCGTCGAATGTACCGACGCCATGTTTAACTTTACTCGTTAATAATAATAATAATTCTTTATTGATCAAAATATTTTTACAATACAGTAATTCTGAAGAAACCCTGGCCCCCACGCTAGGATTCCCTGTGTTGTGGGAGCCAGTAATCTTTTACAAATATATATAAAGTTATGTATGTTAGGTAGATACTTAGTTATAAAACATTTTACATTTACATAACAAAAACAAAATAAAAAAGTTAATAAAAATAATAACAATCTAAGTGTAAGTATTATGATAAATGTAAATTAATTAAAATGTATCATGCAAAAAAGTATATAAAAATCTTCTATATAAAAATAATAATAAAATAAAAATAAATCATGAATAACTCAGTCTTACTGTGCGTTCCGTTAATAGCAATGCTAACACTAAATGAATGCATGAAAAATTATTTATTGCACAAAAGCCTAATACTATTTTACATAGGCATAGATAATGCCTTAGGCATTATCTCCAGCTAACCTTTGGGAGATTGACCAATAACAGGCAGAGGGCTAATGCCAACATATTATTATTATTATACGAGTATATTATATAAATGCATTATTAGGTAAATATATAAATACATCTATACTAATCTATAATATACAGGGTGAATTTGAAAGCATGTACTTTGGGCTAATATGATGCTCTACGAACAACTTTTCCCATGGAACCATGTGTCGCAAATGAAAAAAAAAATTTGGCTTCCCCATACAAATTGGTCATTTTAACATTACATTTTTTTTTTAATTTGCGGCACATAGTACCATCGGAAAAGTTGTTCGTATTGACCATTAGAACCTCATATTAGTCCAAATGAAAGTACATCCTTTCAAAGTCACCATGTATAATAGAGGTAACGTTTGTGAGTTTATAGGGGGTAAAAATCTGGATCTACTGAACCGATTTTTTTAAAAATATTTAAGTGTTGGATAGCCCATTTATCTAGGAAGGCTATCGGCTATATAACATCACGCTACGACCAATAGAAGCGGAGCATCAATGAAAAATGTTGGGAAAACGGGGAAAATTTGTTCCTTTTGAGAGCTTCCGTTGCATGCAGAAAGTTAGAAGATATACATTTACACAAATAAATATTGTATAGGTACTTTATTACATATACATAGAGGGTAGACTAGTGGTTGCGTCTTTGGCGTTGTGTCCGGAGGTTGTGGTTTCGATATACATTCATACATAAATAAATAATTGATACGTGGTGGCCGAGTTGGTTAGACCTTGGACTTAAAAACACTTAGGTCCCTGGTTTGAATCGACTGGGTTATTGAGTCTATTCAAAACATCGCGACGAGCTAGCCACTTGTTCGGTGTAGACTCATACCATCGGCTACGACGAGGTTGGATTAAAACCCCTCCGCTGGGTACCCTGGGGCCGTCTAGGCGGTCTCGGGCGCTGTAGCCTTACAGGAACAGCGCCCGGTACATATCATTACGGGTGCCTACCCGTGATGATACGTATATGTATGTATAATTAAATAAATCCTCATAAAGTAAAAAAAAAAAGTAATTTAAATATAACAGTTTTGATATATAAAGAAAAAATAGTGAAGATTGTTTTTAAAATGCTGAAAAAAGCGAAATGCCTTTTTTTGGCATACCTAAGTCGTTCCATTACCAAAAATTGTTACATAAGATTTACCGGTGTGAAGTTAGCGGCCAATTTTCTAGCAGCCATTTCGTTTTGGCTTGTGTGAACAAACCCTTATGCTGCCAGATATGTGTGAAGTTAGCAGCCAATTATATAGCGGCCGATTTCTATTTTATTTTATCCATTTATATAAAATAATTATAATAATAGGTGCCTTGCTAAAATTTATTACTGCAGAGGCTGCACCAATCTACAACACAATAGTAGAAATTGTTTTACTATAAAAGTTCAAGTAAAAATATATATATAATGGAAAACTACTTATCACACCCACTGGAAATGATTTCCGATATTTTTATATTAAAGGGGGTTTTTTTTCTACCCCCTACATACCTTTTCAACCTGACCTCGGGAGTCGCTCTTACAGAATTCTTCAATTAAATAACAATTTCAGGAAAAACTACCTTTCATCCCCACTGGAAATGATTTCCGATATTTTCATATTATAGGGGAGGTTTTCCTTTACATACTACATACCTTTTTAACGTGACCTCGAAGGTATTTCTATTAAAATTCTTCAAATACAACTCAGCAGCCAAATACCATATTCATATTTTCAGGTAAAACTACTTTTCATCCCCACTGGAAATGATTTTTGATATTTTCATATTATAGGGGAGGTTTTTCTCCACCCCCAACATACCTTTTTAACGTGACCTCGGGAGTCGATCTTACAGAATTCTTCTATTATATAACAATTTCAGGAAAAACTACCTTTCATCCCCACTGAAAATGATATTTTCATATTATAGGGGAGGTTTTCCTCTACATACTACATACCTTATTAACGTGACCTCGCAGGTATTTCTATTAAAATTCTTCAAATACAACACAGCAACTAAAATACCAAATTAATATTTTCAGGGAAAACTACCTTTCATCCCCACTGGAAATGATTTCTGATATTTTCATATTATAGGGGAGGTTTTCCTCTATATACGACATACCTTTTTAACGTGACCTGGCAGGTATTTCTATTAAAATTCTTCAAATACAACACAGCAGCTAAAATACCAAATTAATATTTATAGGGAAAACTACTTTTCATTCCCACTGGAAATTATTTTTGATATTTTCATATCATAGGGGAGGTTTTCCTCTACATACTACATACCTTTTTAACGTGACCTCGAAGCTATTTCTATTAAAATTCTTCAAATACAACTCAGCAGCCAAATACCATATTCATATTTTCAGGGAAAACTACTTTTCATCCCCACTGGAAATGATTTTTGATATTTTCGTATTATAGGGGAGGTGTTTATCTACCCCCTACATACCGTTTTAACCTGACCTCGGGCGTCGATCTTACAGAAGTCTTTAATTATATAACAATTTCAGGAAAAACTACCTTTCATCCCCACTGGAAATGATTTCTGATATTTTCATATCATAGGGGAGGTTTTCCTCTACATTCTACATACCTTTTTAACGTGACGTCAAAGCTATTTCTATTAAAATTCTTCAAAAACAACTCAGCAGCCAAATACCATATTCATATTTTCAGGGAAAACTACTTTTTATCTCCACTGGAAATGATTTTTGATATTTTCATATTATAGGGGAGGTTTTTCTCCACCCCCTACATACCGTTTTAACGTGACCTCGGGAGTCGATCTTACAGAATTCTTCTATTATATAACAATTTCAGAAAAAACTACCTTTCATCCCCACTGAAAATGATTTCTGATATTTTAATATTATAGGGGAGGTTTTCCTCTACATACTACATACTTTTTTAACGTGACCTCGCAGGTATTTCTATTAAAATTCTTCAAATACAACACAGCAGCTAAAATACCAAATTAATATTTTCAGGAAAAACTACCTTTCATCCCCACTGGAAATGATTTTTGATATTTTTATATTATAGGGGAGGTTTTTCTCTACCCCCTACATACCGTTTTAACGTGACCTCGGGAGTCGATCTTACAGAATTCTTCTATTATATAACAATTTCAGGAAAAACTTCCTTTCATCCCTACTGGAAATGATTTCTGATATTTTCATATTATAGGGGAGGTTTTCCTCTACATACTACATACCTTTTTAACGTGACCTCGCAGGTATTTCTATTAAAATTCTTCAAATACATCACAGCAGCTAAAATACCAAATTAATATTTTCAGGAAAAACTACCTTTCATCCCCACTGGAAATGATTTTTGATATTTTTATATTATAGGGGAGGTTTTTCTCTACCCCCTACATACCTTTTCAACCTGACCTCGGGAGTCAATCTTACAGAATTCTTCTATTATATAACAATTTCAGGAAAAACTACCTTTCATCCCCACTGGAAATGATTTCTGATATTTTCATATTATAGGGGAGGTTTTCCTCTACATAATACATACCTTTTTAACGTGACCTCGCAGGTATTTCTATTAAAATTCTTCAAATACAACACAGCAGCTAAAATACCAAATTAATATTTTCAGGGAAAACTACTTTTCATCGCCACTGGAAATTATTTTTGATATTTTTATATTATAGGGGAGGTTTTGTTCTACCCCCTACATACCTTTTCAACCTGACCTCGGGAGTCGATCTTACAGAATTCTTCTATTATATAACAATTTCAGGAAAAACTACCTTTCATCCCCACTGGAAATGATTTCTGATATTTTCATATTATAGGGGAGGTTTTTCTCTACCCCTTACATACCTTTTCAACCTGACCTCGGGAGTCGATCTTACAGAATTCTTCTATTATATAACAATTTCAGGAAAAACTACCTTTCATCCCCACTGGAAATGATTTCTGATATTTTCATATTATAGGGGAGGTTTTCCTCTACATACTACATACCTTTTTAACGTGACCTCGCAGGTATTTCTATTAAAATTCTTCAAATACATCACAGCAGCTAAAATACCAAATTAATATTTTCAGGGAAAACTACTTTTCATCCCCACTGGAAATTATTTTTGATATTTTCATATTATAGCGGAGGTTTTCCTCATACTACATACATTTTTAACGTGACCTCGCAGGTATTTCTATTAAAATTCTTCAAATACAACACAGCAGCTAAAATACCAAATTAATATTTTCAGGAAAAACTACCTTTCATCCCCACTGGAAATGATTTTTGATATTTTTATATTATAGGGGAGGTTTTTCTCTACCCCCTACATACCTTTTCAACCTGACCTCGGGAGTCAATCTTACAGAATTCTTCTATTATATAACAATTTCAGGAAAAACTACCTTTCATCCCCACTGGAAATGATTTCTGATATTTTCATATTATAGGGGAGGTTTTCCTCTACATAATACATACCTTTTTAACGTGACCTCGCAGGTATTTCTATTAAAATTCTTCAAATACAACACAGCAGCTAAAATACCAAATTAATATTTTCAGGGAAAACTACTTTTCATCGCCACTGGAAATTATTTTTGATATTTTTATATTATAGGGGAGGTTTTGTTCTACCCCCTACATACCTTTTCAACCTGACCTCGGGAGTCGATCTTACAGAATTCTTCTATTATATAACAATTTCAGGAAAAACTACCTTTCATCCCCACTGGAAATGATTTCTGATATTTTCATATTATAGGGGAGGTTTTTCTCTACCCCTTACATACCTTTTCAACCTGACCTCGGGAGTCGATCTTACAGAATTCTTCTATTATATAACAATTTCAGGAAAAACTACCTTTCATCCCCACTGGAAATGATTCCTGATATTTTCATATTATAGGGGAGGTTTTCCTCTACATACTACATACCTTTTTAACGTGACCTCGCAGGTATTTCTATTAAAATTCTTTAAATACAACTCAGCAGCTAAAATCCCAAATTAATATTTTCAGGGAAAACTACCTTTCATCCCCACTGGAAATGATTTCTGATATTTTCATATTATAGGGGAGGTTTTCCTCTACATACTACATACCTTTTTAACGTGACCTCGCAGGTATTTCTATTAAAATTCTTTAAATACAACTCAGCAGCTAAAATCCCAAATTAATATTTTTAGGGAAAACTACTTTTCATCCCCACTGGAAATTATTTTTGATATTTTTATATATAGTATGTAGAGAAAAACCTCCGCTATAATATGAAAATATCAGAAATCATTTCCAGTCGGGATGAAAGGTAGTTTTTCCTGAAATTGTTATATAATAGAAGAATTCTGTAAGATCGACTCCCGAGGTCACGTTAAAAAGGTATGTAGTATGTAAAGAAAATCCTCCCCTATAATATGAAATTATCGGAAATCATTTCCAGTGGAGATGAAAGGTAGTTTTTCCTGAAATTGTTATATAATTAAAGACTTCTGTAAGATCGACGCCCGAGGTCAGGTTAAAAAGGTATATAGGGGGTAGAGAAAAACCTCCCCTATAATATAAAAATATCAAAAATAATTTCCAGTGATGATGAAAAGTAGTTTTCCCTAAAAATATTAATTTGGTATTTTAGCTGCTGTGTTGTATTTGAAGAATTTTAATAGAAATACCTGCCAGGTCACGTTAAAAAGGTATGTAGTATGTAGAGGAAAACCTCCCCTATAATATGAAAATATCAGAAATCATTTCCAGTGGGGATGAAAGGTAGTTTTTCCTGAAATTGTTATATAATAGAAGAATTCTGTAAGATCGACTTCCGAGGTCACGTTAAAAAGGTATGTAGTATGTAGAGGAAAACCTCCCCTATAATATGAAAGTATTAAAAATCATTTCCAGTGGGGATGAAAAGTAGTTTTACCTGAAAATATGAATATGGTATTTTAGCTGCTGTGTTGTTTTTGAAGAATTTTAATAGAAATAGCTTTGAGGTCACGTTAAAAAGGTATGTAGTATGTAGAGGAAAACCTCCCCTATAATATGAAAATATCAGAAATTATTTCCAGTGGGGATAAAGGGTAGTTTTTCCTGAAATTGTTATATAATTAAAGAATTCTGTAAGATCGACTCCCGAGGTCAGGTTAAAAAGGTATGTAGGGGGTAGAGAAAACCCTCCCTTATAATATAAAAATATCAAAAATAATTTCCAGTTGGGATGAAAAGTAGTTTTTCCTAAAAATATTAATTTGGTATTTTAGCTGCTGTGTTGTATTTAAAGAATTTTAATAGAAATACCTGCGAGGTCACGTTAAAAAGGTATGTAGTATGTAGAGGAAAACCTCCCCTATAATATGAAAATATCAGAAATCATTTCCAGTGGGGATGAAAGGTAGTTTTTTCTGAAATTGTTATATAATAGAAGAATTCTATAAGATCGACTCCCGAGGTCACGTTAAAAAGGTATGTAGTATGTAAAGAAAAACCTCCCCTATAATATGAAAATATCGGAAATCATTTCCAGTCGGGATGAAAGGTAGTTTTTCCTGAAATTGTTATATAATTAAAGACTTTTGTAAGATCGACGCCCGAGGTCAGGTTAAAAAGGTATGTAGGGGGTAGAGAAAAACCTCCCCTATAATATAAAAATATCAAAAATAATTTCCAGTGATGATGAAAAGTAGTTTTCCCTAAAAATATTAATTTGCTATTTTAGCTGCTGTGTTGTATTTGAAGAATTTTAATAGAAATACCTGCGAGGTCACGTTAAAAAGGTATGTAGTATGCAGAGGAAAACATCCCCTATAATATGAAAATATCAGAAATCATTTGCAGTGGGGATGAAAGGTAGTTTTTCCTGAAATTGTTATATAATAGAAGAATTCTGTAAGATCGACTCCCGAGGTCACGTTAAAAAGGTATGTAGGGGGTGGAGAAAAACCTCCCCTATAATATGAAAATATCAAAAATCATTTCCAGTGGGGATGGAAAGTAGTTTTCCCTGAAAATATGAATATTGTATTTGGCTGCTGAGTTGTTTTTGAAGAATTTTAATAGAAACAGCTTCGAGGTCACGTTAAAAAGGTATGTAGTATGTAGAGGAAAACCTCCCCTATAATATGAAAATATCAGAAATCATTTCCAGTGGGGATGAAAGGTAGTTTTTTCTGAAATTGTTATATAATAGAAGAATTCTGTAAGATCGACTCCCGAGGTCACGTTAAAAAGGTATGTAGTATGTAGAGAAAAACCTCCCCTATAATATGAAAGTATCAAAAATCATTTCCAGTGGGGATGAAAAGTAGTTTTCCCTGAAAATATGAATATGGTATTTGGCTGCTGAGTTGTTTTTGAAGAATTTTAATAGAAATAGCTTCGAGGTCACGTTAAAAAGGTATGTAGTATGTAGAGGAAAACCTCCCCTATAATATGAAAATATCAGAAATCATTTCCAGTGGGGATGAATGGTAGTTTTTCCTGAAATTGTTATATAATAGAAGAATTCTGTAAGATCGACTTCCGAGGTCAGGTTGAAAAGGTATGTGGGGTAGAGAAATACCTCCCCTATAATATAAAAATATCAAAAATAATTTCCAGTGGGGATGAAAAGTAGTTTTCCCTAAAAATATTAATTTGGTATTTTAGCTGTGGTGTTGTATTTGAAGAATTTTAATAGAAATACCTGCGATGTCACGTTGAAAAGGTATGTAGTATGTAGAGGAAAATCTCCCCTACGATATGAAAATATCAGAAATTATTTCCAGTGGGGATGAAAGGTAGTTTTCCCTGAAAATATTAATTTGTTATTTTAGCTGCTGTGTTGTATATGAAGAATTTTAATAGAAATACCTGCGAGGTCACGTTAAAAAGGTATGTAGTATGTAGAGGAAAACCTCCCCTATAATATGAAAATATCAGAAATCATTTCCAGTGGGGATGAAAGGTAGTTTTTCCTGAAATTGTTATATAATAGAAGAATTCTGTAAGATCGACTTCCGAGGTCACGTTAAAAAGGTATGTAGTATGTAGAGAAAAACCTCCCCTATAATATGAAACTATCAAAAATCATTTCCAGTGGGGATGAAAAGTAGTTTTCCCTGAAAATATGAATATTGTATTTGGCTGCTGAGTTGTTTTTGAAGAATTTTAATAGAAACAGCTTCGAGGTCACGTTAAAAAGGTATGTAGTATGTAGAGGAAAACCTCCCCTATAATATGAAAATATCAGAAATCATTTCCAGTGGGGATGAAAGGTAGTTTTTTCTGAAATTGTTATATAATAGAAGAATTCTGTAAGATCGACTCCCGAGGTCACGTTAAAAAGGTATGTAGTATGTAGAGAAAAACCTCCCCTATAATATGAAAGTATCAAAAATCATTTCCAGTGGGGATGAAAAGTAGTTTTCCCTGAAAATATGAATATGGTATTTGGCTGCTGAGTTGTTTTTGAAGAATTTTAATAGAAATAGCTTCGAGGTCACGTTAAAAAGGTATGTAGTATGTAGAGGAAAACCTCCCCTATAATATGAAAATATCAGAAATCATTTCCAGTGGGGATGAATGGTAGTTTTTCCTGAAATTGTTATATAATAGAAGAATTCTGTAAGATCGACTTCCGAGGTCAGGTTGAAAAGGTATGTGGGGTAGAGAAATACCTCCCCTATAATATAAAAATATCAAAAATAATTTCCAGTGGGGATGAAAAGTAGTTTTCCCTAAAAATATTAATTTGGTATTTTAGCTGTGGTGTTGTATTTGAAGAATTTTAATAGAAATACCTGCGATGTCACGTTGAAAAGGTATGTAGTATGTAGAGGAAAATCTCCCCTACGATATGAAAATATCAGAAATTATTTCCAGTGGGGATGAAAGGTAGTTTTCCCTGAAAATATTAATTTGTTATTTTAGCTGCTGTGTTGTATATGAAGAATTTTAATAGAAATACCTGCGAGGTCACGTTAAAAAGGTATGTAGTATGTAGAGGAAAACCTCCCCTATAATATGAAAATATCAGAAATCATTTCCAGTGGGGATGAAAGGTAGTTTTTCCTGAAATTGTTATATAATAGAAGAATTCTGTAAGATCGACTTCCGAGGTCACGTTAAAAAGGTATGTAGTATGTAGAGAAAAACCTCCCCTATAATATGAAACTATCAAAAATCATTTCCAGTGGGGATGAAAAGTAGTTTTCCCTGAAAATATGAATATGGTATTTGGCTGCTGAGTTGTTTTTGAAGAATTTTAATAGAAATAGCTTTGAGGTCACGTTAAAAAGGTATGTAGTATGTAGAGGAAAACCTCCTCTATGATATGAAAATATCAGAAATCATTTCCAGTGGGGATGAAAGGTAGTTTTTCCTGAAATTGTTATATAATTAAAGACTTCTGTAAGATCGACGCCCGAGGTCAGGTTAAAACGGTATGTAGGGGGTAGATAAACACCTCCCCTATAATATGAAAATATCAAAAATCATTTCCAGTGGGGATGAAAAGTAGTTTTCCCTGAAAATATGAATATGGTATTTGGCTGCTGAGTTGTATTTGAAGAATTTTAATAGAAATAGCTTCGAGGTCACGTTAAAAAGGTATGTAGTATGTAGAGGAAAACCTCTCCTATAATATGAAAATATCAGAAATCATTTCCAGTGGGGATGAATGGTAGTTTTTCCTGAAATTGTTATATAATAGAAGAATTCTGTAAGATCGACTCCCGAGGTCAGGTTGAAAAGGTATGTAAGGGGTAGAGAAATACCTCCCCTATAATATAAAAATATCAAAAATAATTTCCAGTGGGGATGAAAAGTAGTTTTCCCTAAAAATATTAATTTGGTATTTTAGCTGCTGTGTTGTATTTGAAGAATTTTAATAGAAATACCTGCCAGGTCACGTTAAAAAGGTATGTAGTTTGTAGAGGAAAACCTCCCCTATAATATGAAAATATCAGAAATCATTTCCAGTTGGGATGAAAGGTAGTTTTCCCTGAAAATATTAATTTGGTATTTTAGCTGCTGTGTTGTATTTGAAGAATTTTAATAGAAATACCTGCGAGGTCACGTTAAAAAGGTATGTTGTATGTAGAAGAAAACCTCCCCTATAATATGAAAATATCAGAAATCATTTCCAGTGGGGATGAAAGGTAGTTTTTACTGAAATTGTTATATAATAGAAGAATTCTGTAAGATCGACTCCCGAGGTCAGGTTGAAAAGGTATGTAGGGGGTGGAGAAAAACCTCCCCTATAATATGAAAATATCAAAAATAATTTCCAGTGGGGATGAAAAGTAGTTTTCCCTGAAAATATTAATTGGGTATTTTAGCTGCTGTGTTGTATTTGAAGAATTTTAATAGAAATACCTGCGAGGTCACGTTAAAAAGGTATGTAGTATGTAGAGGAAAACCTCCCCTATAATATGAAAATATCAGAAATCATTTCCAGTAGGGATGAAAGGAAGTTTTTCCTGAAATTGTTATATAATAGAAGAATTCTGTAAGATCGACTCCCGAGGTCACGTTAAAACGGTATGTAGGGGGTAGAGAAAAACCTCCCCTATAATATAAAAATATCAAAAATCATTTCCAGTGGGGATGAAAGGTAGTTTTTCCTGAAAATATTAATTTGGTATTTTAGCTGCTGTGTTGTATTTGAAGAATTTTAATAGAAATACCTGCGAGGTCACGTTAAAAAAGTATGTAGTATGTAGAGGAAAACCTCCCCTATAATATTAAAATATCAGAAATCATTTTCAGTGGGGATGAAAGGTAGTTTTTTCTGAAATTGTTATATAATAGAAGAATTCTGTAAGATCGACTCCCGAGGTCACGTTAAAACGGTATGTAGGGGGTGGAGAAAAACCTCCCCTATAATATGAAAATATCAAAAATCATTTCCAGTGGAGATGAAAAGTAGTTTTCCCTGAAAATATGAATATGGTATTTGGCTGCTGAGTTGTTTTTGAAGAATTTTAATAGAAATAGCTTTGACGTCACGTTAAAAAGGTATGTAGAATGTAGAGGAAAACCTCCCCTATGATATGAAAATATCAGAAATCATTTCCAGTGGGGATGAAAGGTAGTTTTTCCTGAAATTGTTATATAATTAAAGACTTCTGTAAGATCGACGCCCGAGGTCAGGTTAAAACGGTATGTAGGGGGTAGATAAACACCTCCCCTATAATATGAAAATATCAAAAATCATTTCCAGTGGGGATGAAAAGTAGTTTTCCCTGAAAATATGAATATGGTATTTGGCTGCTGAGTTGTATTTGAAGAATTTTAATAGAAATAGCTTCGAGGTCACGTTAAAAAGGTATGTAGTATGTAGAGGAAAACCTCCCCTATGATATGAAAATATCAAAAATAATTTCCAGTGGGAATGAAAAGTAGTTTTCCCTATAAATATTAATTTGGTATTTTAGCTGCTGTGTTGTATTTGAAGAATTTTAATAGAAATACCTGCCAGGTCACGTTAAAAAGGTATGTCGTATATAGAGGAAAACCTCCCCTATAATATGAAAATATCAGAAATCATTTCCAGTGGGGATGAAAGGTAGTTTTCCCTGAAAATATTAATTTGGTATTTTAGTTGCTGTGTTGTATTTGAAGAATTTTAATAGAAATACCTGCGAGGTCACGTTAATAAGGTATGTAGTATGTAGAGGAAAACCTCCCCTATAATATGAAAATATCAGAAATCATTTTCAGTGGGGATGAAAGGTAGTTTTTCCTGAAATTGTTATATAATAGAATTCTGTAAGATCGACTTCCGAGGTCACGTAAAAAAGGTATGTAGGGGGTGGAGAAAAACCTCCCCTATAATATGAAAATATCAAAAATCATTTCCAGTGGGGATGAAAAGTAGTTTTACCTGAAAATATGAATATGGTATTTGGCTGCTGAGTTGTATTTGAAGAATTTTAATAGAAATACCTTCGAGGTCACGTTAAAAAGGTATGTAGTATGTAAAGGAAACCCTCCCCTATAATATGAAAATATCGGAAATCATTTCCAGTGGGGATGAAAGGTAGTTTTTCCTGAAATTGTTATTTAATTGAAGAATTCTGTAAGATCGACTCCCGAGGTCAGGTTGAAAAGGTATGTAGGGGGTAGAAAAAAACCCCCCTTTATATAAAAATATCGGAAATCATTTCCAGTGGGTATGATAAGTAGTTTTCCATTATATATATATTTTTACTTATACTTTTATAGTAAAACAATCTCAACTATTGTGTTGTAGATTGGTGCAGCCTCTGCAGTAATAAATTTCAGCAAGGCACCTATTATTATAATTATTTTATATAAATGGATAAAATAAAATAAAAATCGGCCGCTATATAATTGGCTGCTAACTTCACACATATCTGGCAGCATAAGGGTTTGTTCACACAAGCCAAAAAGAAATGGCTGCTAGAAAATTGGCCGCTAACTTCACACCGGTATAAGATTTTACCAAATGTAAAGTATAATTGTAAGTTTACAATAGTTGCTAGTACCTACCTAGAATTTGACAATAAATTAATGAGTATATCGTAATGCAAAATTGTCTTTTTCTTAGCTTTGTTACAGGTTAATTGTCTTTTTCTTAACTTTGTTATATTTAATTAATCGAAATTCATTTTCGTTGATCAAACCCATTTATTAACTTTGTAGGACTTGCTATCAGGTAGATACAAAGTCATATCGTATTTTATGTTGTAAACATTTTTTAAACCGTCAAAATAATGTTTTTTTTTGTTAAAATGTTTTACGGCTCAGACAAGTCCTTACGGCAAACGTTGTTTAATAATAGTGTTACCCTATATATAATATATATATATTTATAAAGTGTTGCCATCAATAAAATTTGAATATAGTGCGTTTAGAATCAGAACCTATACTATATTATTCGTCGTATAATTTTATTATACCTAGATCACCATTATGGCGATAAATTCTAACGGCTTCTCTGTTTGTTACATTCAAAGCATTCTTATATTGTTATATTTTATCTTTTCGTTCACTTTGGAATATAATGTAATTATGCCTTATCTGTGACGTATGAAATATTTTTATTTTATTTCATCTACCGGCAAAAAGATGCAGTTAAAATGGACACCGAAAATACGAATTTCCAATACAAGTCCACTGTAAAGAAAGCTATTTTATTATTTACAGTGGACTCGTATTGGAAATTCGTCTTTTTATTATAGTCCTAGTTTTTTTTTTTTTTATTGGAGCACAGCATGTGACTTTGTAACTACCTGGTGGTGAGCAGACCTACTAAGTCCATAAATGGGGTCCATCAATAATTGTTCTTAAACAATACTGATCGGTCCCACTATGCAGGCTAAATGATGCGATTACGAAATAGGGGGCGGCAATGACGAATTGCATTACCAATATATTTTAAGCTGCCTTATCGTGAATTCAACTACGCATTTCGTATCCGCACCCTGAAAGGAGACTACCACCTCGACAAGAAATCGATGCAGTAGTATCCTGAAAACCGGTGAACCCACAGACTAAACCGAAACATGACTGTGTCACTTGACTTTTTTATAAAAGCTTTTATTTGTATCATACCACCTATGTTTCTATATCGTTTGCAGTTGTCGCTGCAAGACTTTGGAATGGTTTACCAGCCAAAAGAGAAGCACCGATTAGAGTAATATTTAAAAAACGAGTCTAATAATATTATTAAATTCATAGGTAGTTTTTATTCATCTTTCATTATAATAAATAATAAATACCATCACGGGTGCCTATTTGGCTCCCGAGAACCGTTTAATTGGTCTCAGGGTACCCAGCGGAGGGATTAACCCGTCCCCATTTCGCCGTTGGTATTCGGAGGCAACACCTAACAAGTGGCGAGCTTGTTGCGGTATTTATGATGAAATAGCCTCGTTGTATAAAGCGGTCACCCATCCCAGGCCGGCCTTGTTATCGTCTGCTTAACCTTGTTATCAGTTGCGCAGTGACTTGACCACTAGGCTGGGCCGCTTTTTTATCTTTCATTATCCTTTTCACTTTGTACATGGGTATTTCGAGTTTTGTAGATCATTGTGTAGTTGGTAGTATTAAGTATGTATATGTAGTTTATGTATGTATATATAAAATATCCTTAAGTAGTGTATATTAGATTGTAAGTATTTTATATAGTAATCACATATCATCACGGGTGCCTTACGGCGCCCGAGACCGCCTAGAAGGCCCCAGGGTACCCAGCGGAGGGGTTTTAATCCCACCTCGTCGTAGCCGATGGTATGAGTCTACACCGAACAAGTGGCTAGCTCGTCGCGATGTTTTGAATAGACTTAATAACCCATGTTATAATCAGTTTTACAAGTTGGTATAGTGAAACCGGGACCGACAGCTTAACGTGCTCTCCGAAGCACTAAAGTGGTGTTGTCAAACAAATGTAAATTTTTTTTTTTATTAAATACTCATTGGTACACACCGGGATTCGAACCAGGGACTTACGTATATAGTAATCACTTTGTTTTATATTCAGTTACTGTATTGCACCTACCTCACTTCTTAGCTGGTAGATAATGCCTAGCGGCATTAAGTCCACCTTTGTATTTTGTATGCCAATGAGTTTTTTTATTTTTATTATTTTATACAAAAACTATATTTATTATGTACAAAGCAACTGAATACTTATTAAAAGAAAATCGAAATGCACCTTTATTCAATTCGTACCAGCTTTTTTTTTCGGCAAGCGATATCTCAGTAAAATTTGCATTCTATAACATACCTACCTAAGTGATTTCCCTAGCGATTTCCAAATCGCTCCTTCGATCGCAGTCCAAAATTGCGATCCGAATAGCGTATCCGAATCGAAAATCTACTCTTTTTATTCTTTGTGAATCGAATCCACTCGTTTTCGATTGACGCTATTTTGCATACCGGCTAGGGGTTTGCAAAACCGTTTCGTTACCTAAACTGTAACATACAAAAACTATAAGTTAGAGCGCGCAAATTAGTGATACAGTTTTTATTAGATGGCCCAAAAATGGGCCGGTCTGTCTATAAAATTTAATCCAATGTATGAGCTATACGTTTTTTTAAAGGCTTAATAAATATATGTAGGTATTTTATATAATATGTAGCGCAATTTACACATATTGCTCTAGTCACAAACTATGGTCTAGTATTGAACTGTGTACCAGAAAAATGATATAATACATATTATATTTTATAAACACCCAGACTATGACAAACTGTACAGAAAAACGCATTAATATTTTTTTGCTATTGGTGGAAATCGAACACACTATTTCCGAATAAAACGCCAAAGGCGCAACAACTAATCTACGGAAGCGGTATAGACATACCTACACACATATTGCCCTGGTCACAAACTAAGCTCTAGGCTTGTATTATGTGTACCAGAAACAATGATATTAATTCATACTACTAAGAGAAAACATTTATACTATATAGAAAGCACAAATAATATTATATTAGCGAGTAACGTGTATTTTATTTTCGTTCCGATTTCTTGGGTGAAACTGCGGGACATTTACTATGGGTGCCAATCGAACCCATGACTTCCGGATGCCAAAGGCGCAACCATTAGTCTACTGAGGCGGTAAAATATAACTTGTGTATAAAGTTAATAAAATTATTTGCAGAATCACTTATTCGAGTTAATTTGGGACACCCAGTACATAATAGTACAGCGATTCCCGCGTCTGTCTGTCTGTACGATTAGATCTTCTAAACTTCCCAACAGATTTTATTTTAGTTTTTAGAATAAAAAAGTTGTCTTCTCCATACAAACTAGTAATATAAATAACCAATTTGTATGTTGAAGCCATTTTTTTTCTCATTTGTTGTTGGGATAAGTTATTCGATTTCATTAGTAGAGCCTTATATTAGCACACATTATCGCTATGTATATCAAATTATGTATTTTGTAATTGTGTACATATTTTATAAAGGTCTAAAAAAAGTTCGCAGAGTCAGAACTACGAATATATTAATAACACCCGCTAAATATTTATAAAAATCTTTGTTTCTTTATATTTTATGGCTTTATTAAACCATACATAAACATGACATTTTATGTCACAATAAAACATCCAACATTAACATTCATAGTCTGTCTATTTACCTTTCAAGTTCAATGTTATAACATTTTATATTCCCTTGGAAAGGATTTTTTTTTTATCAAACGAATTGAATTTTAAAAAGTTACTTGTTATATTGGCCAAAAGGTTTTTGATCTCTTTTTAAGGGTCCTTTTATGTTTATGTTCAAAAGCTTTATTGTTAATAGGCACATAATCAATGTTATGTATTTATTTAAATTGATATCCGTGAAGTAGGTAAAGTTTTTTCTACCTGTTGTTATTTTTCTTACCCTATTAGGTGGAAACTAATGCCAAATAACTAAATTATGTATCATTTTATTTACAATAAATATTTAAGGCATGGATATGATCGGTGAAGTTGGTCGCCTTGGTGGCTCTCTTGTATGGCAGATAATGATTGACAGGTCAATGGAATCAGCTAACCACCTAGTCTTACACTAGTTGGTTATGTAGTGTGTGTTCGGTTCGGTAGTAATTTTCATATTAAGATTTCCATTCCATCGTGTCTAAGTTCAATTAATATTTGTCGTTCTTTTGTTAATGAATAGCTGCCTAACCAAACGCACTCTAAGACCTCATTGTTAAACTTTTTTTTTTTTTGACTATTTATAAATATCTGTAAAGATTTACATGAAATAAATGATTTTGACTTTTGACTTTTGATCATCACGGGTGTCTTACGGCGCCGGAGACCGCCTAGACGGCCCTAGGGTACCCAGCGGAGGGGTTTTAATCCCACCTCGTCGTAACCGATGGTATGAGTCTACACCGAACAAGTGGCTATCTCGTCGCGATGTTTTGAATAGACTCAATAACCCATATAAACAGTTTCACAAGTTGGGATAGTGAAACCGGGACCGACAGCTTAACGTGCTCTCCGAGGCACTATAGTGGTGTTGTCAAACAAATGTACATAATTTTTTTAATTAAAAACTCATTGGTACATACCGGGATTCGTACCAGGGAAAAAAAACTTGTTCTACCTTAATAAAAAAAAATACAGAAATAATATTAAAAAATAAATAAATAAACTATAAAGAAAACCCTACTATAAAATAGAAACCTAAAAAGAATATAAATGTAATACAAAAAAAAACTACTTGTGAAAATTTCAGAACTAAATAAAAAATATAAATTACCTATAGTATATAGTAAAGTATATTTTTATCTCTCGTCGTTATTAAATTGTATTTATTATGCTATATTGCCCATTTCTGTAAATAAATAAAGAAAAAAACTAATGTTTTACCTAAATATGAAATTCTCTTGAATCCTTAAATATATTCTTGTTTAACAATTCTTTCACATAAAGCTGTATTAGGAAATAACTAATATTTTGTATTGTTTACAATATTTAAATTATTTCAACAAAAGCATAATTTTTTGATTTTTTTAAAAATAGTTTTTTCAATGATCATGTATATTTAGGTACCCATATATATATTATTATTTATATTAGTTTTTTTTTAAATTAAGCATCCGACTCACATTCGTACACAATCTCAAAGGTTGGCTGGTAGATAATGCTTAAGGAATTAACTTTGCCTTTGTACATAACTTTTGTTTACTGTGCAATAAAGTGTTTATATAAATAAAGATTTCTTTATATAATACACATTGGGTGTTCTTCAAGCCTTTATATTAGCAAAATTATTTGCAATGCGTATAAGCCGTGATATGGCTTCTAAGTAATTTTGCTAATAGATAGATTAATATTTCATATATATATAGACCACTATGGGTGCCTATTTGTCTCCCAAGAACCGTTTAAAAAGCCTCAGGATACCCAGTGGACGGTTCAACCCGTCCTCATTTCGCTGATGGTATTCGGAGGCAACACCTAACAAGTGGCGAGATTGTTGCGGTGTTTTGAGATGAGAGAGCCTCGTTTTATAAAGCGGTCACCCATTCCAGATCCGGCCTTTATGTCATTTGCTTAACCTTGTTATCAGTTGGGCAGTTACTTAACCACTACGCTTTTTTTTTATAAGTAAAAGAGGGAAAATACAATAAAAGGACTTAGAAAAGTATAAAGTTCTAGGAGTAATAAGGATTGACAATATGACCGTATGGAAACACCGTATGTTTCCATACGTTCATATTCACTTCTGCCAATTTCAAGTAAAGAAGAAAGGAAAATTTCCAACAGTAAAATGGGTATAAAATACCAACAGTATTAAATATTTTTACAACATGCCCTTCTTTTTTTAAAGAATAGTTGTTTTAAATTTAATATTGGTACGTAGTGAACAGAATGCCAAATAAAAATGTGGCATTTTGTTCTAGACCATACGATGTGAACAAATACTTGGTAAGGCCTATAGACTTAGTATAGATAAGATTTTTTTTCGGAAAAAAAAATCAGTGTCTCTCAGAGGAGCTACAGTATTACAGCAGCAGCTACGACCGATTGGTTTGACCTTAGACAGTTTTTTGGTCCCCCGTTCAAACCCCGATGTGTCAATGAGTTTTTAAGTTGACAATATTAGTAGGTACAGTTAAATAAGTATTTATTTAAATCTTTATTGCATACAACATACAAAGGCGGACTTAATGCCGCTAGGCATTCTCTACCAGTCAAACCTTTGGGGCAATCAAAGCAGTTAATAAGTATGTTATGCACAAGTCGATGTTTTTGGTAAACGTAGATTTTTTAATATTATATTTATTTATGAATAGTAAAAAAAAAATGTTTAACAATGAGGCCTTAGAGTGCGTTTGGTTAGGCAGCTATTCATTAACAAAAAAACGACACATATTTATTATACCTCGTTATCAGATTTAGAACTTAAACGCGATGGAATGGAAATCATAATATGAAAATACTACCGAACCGAACACACACTACATAACCAACTAGTGTAAGACAGGTCAATGGAATCAGCTAACCACCTAGGTTAGCTGATTCCATTGACCTGTCAAGTCCTACATAATTATTATTATTTTAAGATCAATTTCGAAATGCTAAAGCATATAACATTCAGACGTAACATAAGACTAAAAACTCAGGATGTATAGAGATCGTTCGAAGTTACATTGCTCTCTGCTTACTACTTAACAAGGATACAGACGTGATGATATGTATGTACGTACACCTATAGAAGCAAATGCACAGCCTAAAATACCTAATAAGTACAGCAACTCCTCTGAGAGACACTGCAAAAACAAATTTTCTGACATATGATCTTATCTATACAAAGTCTAGGCCTACTAAGTCTTTGTTCACATCGTACGGTCTAGACTAGAACAAAATACCTACGTAATCTACATTTACGGGAGAATGAGCACCGACATCAAAATGTTAGGGTACCTAGCTAGCTAGAGGATGTAAGTAAAGGATATACCTAGATAAGGCTTCTATTACACTGTAGGCTGTAGTTTATGCATTTGAGCTTGCATTTAGGCTTTTAAAATATTTAAATAGCTAAAGAATTTGAAAATAATATTTTCCACGCGCAATTTGCCAGCATTTTTTTATCGTCTCCGAAATAGACGCCTGTATGAGAAGATGTATGAATGTTGAGGAAGCTAGTGAAGTATGTAGGGATCGTTCGAAGTGGCGTACATTGCTCCCCGCTTACCCCATAACTGGGATACAGGCGTGATGGTATGTATGTATAAAAAAAAAAATACCAGATTTTTACTTTTATATAATATTAATATTGTATTATATTTTAAGATTGTGTACTATTTTTTAATTGCTTTTTTCAAAACAACAAAACTTTCTGGCCCACCTGTACATTTTATTTTTATAATTTGCTGACTACAAGCTTTAGGCTTGTACTATGTGTCCCAGAAAAAACAATAGTAATACCCATTATGTGTATTTAAAAACTTATATTAATTAAGTACTAACAAATCCTAATTATAAACTTAATATATTAATAATACAACAATTTCAGGCGATACAAGAACAATTAAACCTAATAATCCTAGTCAAATACAAATACCACTTAACAAATATCAAATAAACCCAAGCTGAAGGCTTCTATGGGTGTAGCAAAACCCGGCGGTTCCCACCAGGCCAATGCTAAATGTGAAATTTAAAACAAAACGTAAATATTTGATCATCGATTAAGCACCTCTGAACGTAGAGTTTGATGGATGAGATACTGTTGCCTCACAGAGTAGTTAGTTTTATGTTAGACAGAATCTTCACGGCAGAGTTCAGTTCACTACTGAATAGGTATTTTTTAGAAATTGGTATTGTATTAAATTTCATTTTTAACTGCATCATTTAGCCATATTAGTAGAAGAACAGTTGTTGAACAACAGTGAATTGTTCGACTCCATCCATAGACTTTGATATACATAGTCACATACCGCGTGCTCCATAAAAATATACCTACTGCAGATTTTAAATAGGTACCATAGAAATTAAAAAATAAATATTATCACGGGTGCTTTACGGTGCCCGATACCGCATAGACGGCCTTGGGGTACCCAACGGAAGGGTTTTAATCCCAACTCGTGGTATCCGATGGTATGAGTATGTAAAGTCTCTAGTTCGTTGCGATTTTGGATAGACTCAATATTCTATAAACAGTTTCACAAGTTAGTTTAGTGAAACTGGGATGGACAGGTATAGTGGTGTTGTCAAACAAATATGCTTTTGCAATAAAAAAATGTGGATACATAATAAGTATTGTCAAAATTTTTATTAGAGCACGGCATGTGACTTACTGATGGTAAGCAGAGCTACAAAATCCATGAATGGGGTCGATCAACAGTATTGATTGCTCCCACTATGCCGGCAAAATGCCAGCAGCTCTGTTCACATTAGATGGGCGTACGCTCATCAGCTTTTCTTCCCGAAGACCTGTCTAACAGTGGCGAACAGAGCGTGATACTTTATATAGTATAACAACTACCTACTTAGTAGTTTAAATTGTTAGCTATTAATATTAAAGAATATCTCGAGTGGCAACCGCGTGCTGGAGGACGCAGCAGAGGCAGGTCCCCCCACAAGATGGACCGACAACCTGAAAAGGTCGCGGGATGCCGATGTCTACAGGCAGCGCAGAATCGGTCGTTGTAGCGATCCCTGGAGGAGGCCTATGTCCAGCAGTGGACGCGTGAAAGGCTGGTATGATGATGATGATGATATTTCGTGTTTTCATTCATTTATTAAAATGTTTATAGTTTAAGTTGATTATTAAATAGTTTCATAAGTCTATAACTAATGTATTAGTTTAAGACTCTACTGTACACTCTTTTATTGTTCAAAATAAAATATGTGCGAGAAGCCGGGAACGAAACTCGTCCAAGCTTCTCACACGGGGTGCGTTACGCACTGCTAATTAAATTTAAAGTTAAACTTACCGAATGGCTTGTGGTTAGCTTCTGGACGGGATCCCTGGGTACCCAAGGGATGCAATAACTTCGTTCTTCTTTCAAAAACCACTACAACTAACATGCCACTCAAATACGACGTTGAAACAATATAATAAACACAACGCGATAACCCTGATAATTATTTGTAGGCGCCTAATACATGGCGAACGAAACACTAGACATTTTCAATGGTATATCTAATAGCCTAGAAGGCCGCACAAAAAATACTTTACGGAACAAACCTATATTTACAAATTATATTAGAATCAAAATTAAATTAACCATTTTACAAATGTTTTTAA
Organism: Monopis laevigella; assembly: GCA_947458855.1. Classification (NCBI taxonomy): domain Eukaryota; kingdom Metazoa; phylum Arthropoda; class Insecta; order Lepidoptera; family Tineidae; genus Monopis; species Monopis laevigella. The sequence continues at coordinate 6,623,559 of OX381599.1, read as the reverse complement.
TCTTTTTTTAGTCGTGACCACAGATTAGCGTCCTTAGAGAATTATCTAAATCGAACAAAATAAAATAAATGTTGCATTACGATCTATTTAAAAATCCTCGCATGGTATGCCGTTGTGCAAGCTTCTGTACGCTTCTCTCCCCAAAAAAAAGCTGCATTGTAGTATCTGTTTTATTGAGTACTCTACATTATTTGATAAGGCAGCTGATTCCACAGCTTTCGATCCCCTACTTTGTCATAGTTTCAAAACAATTATTATTCTTAATATAGCCAATATTTTATTTGTAAACAGAAGATCATTTTACTCTGGGAGTTTTCTATTCTATAGACAGCGCTAATGAAAATCGTTTTCTCCTTTATTTAGAATCGTTTTCGATTAGCTAGTACTTTTAAATAGAGCAACAGATAATATAATAATACCTAAGTAATTTTTTTAGACATATTACTCTTGTCCCAAATTAAGAAGCCAGAGGCTCTACCATGGGTTTGCGCATTGTAGAAACGTAACGTATTCATTTACGTATACGTGAGCAACAACCAATAGGATCCCTTTATTTTTGGTAACAGTATTGAATAAAGGGATCCTATTGGTTGTTGCTCACGTATACGTAAATGAATACGTTACGTTTCTACAATGCGCAAACCCATGGTAGGGCCTCAGGAAAAGGATTCGCAAACGTTAGCGTCTAAACGTTGCTTTCAGATTTTAAAGATTTTATTTTGAAAACATGGAGGTACCTACAATTATTACCTACTTACCCCATCCTAATTACATAGACTCTTTATAAAAAAATATATATTAACTTTTGAAAGACAACTAAAGTAGGTACTTTTTATTTTGAGTTTGTAGGTATATCAAGGGAGATGTTAATTCCAATCTGTCATATATTAATCAGTTAATGAACAATTACTATATAGATCAAATTCTAGGCGGACAAAGTCGCGGGCAGAGACTATTTTGAATAGTAGGTATAATACGCAAAAATATATATCTACGTTAATAAAAACTACCAAAAATCAGCAACAAGTATCAAATTTCTTATAGGTGCCGCAGATTCGGAATAAGTATCAAAGAAATTTGAAACTAAAAATGGTAAATAAAGGTGTTCAAATATTGTATATTCGGCAAACTGAAAGCCCCTAGAAATGTTCGCTAATCGGACTCAAGCACCGCAAAAATACAACATGGTGTTAAGTTTCAAGTGGGTGAATGGAAACGCTACATTATTATGGAAAAGGATTTTTTTTAATATTTGACATTTTTTTACGAAAACGCGGCAAGTGAATTTGTATCTATCTGATGGAAATTAGACCTACAAATCCCATAGGGTCGATCTATACATTGTTTTATCTGATGAAAGCACTAATTAGCCATCATACTATGATAGTTAATTGATGCAGTAATAAATAGTCGGCGACAAAGACAAATTCGCGATATGAGTCGTAGAATTTATCTTATTCTAAAAACCACTTATTACAGCACCACTATTAGTTCCTCGCAGAGCACGTTAAGCTGTCGGTCTCAGTTTGTTAACTACACTTGTGTAACAGTTTAGTGAGTATATTAAAACATCGCGACGAGCTAGCAACTTGTTCGTTGTAGACTCATACGACGAGTTGGTACCCTGAGATCGTCTAGGTGTTCTTGGGTGCTGTAAGGCACCTGTGATAATAGATTAAAATTACATTACGTTATTCTCAAAAAAACACATATTAAGAAACTTATTAAAATCTTATTTTTTTCGGAAAAATATCCCCGATTTACATTTTCCTCATCTAAGTAAATAATATTTTTTTAAATTGAATATCAAAAGATCAATCTTGTAGTTGTAGCTATCAAAATATGGGCAACATTTTTTTGTCATTGTATTAACCGTCTCCATAAAAAGTTACCTCATCATCGGCTAGATCAAAGTATTTAAGTGGCGCTAGCGGCGCCTATTCATAGCTAAAGACCGCCCACTGTAGTTAGTGTAAAAAATGCAATATTTACACTTCTTTAAGTAGAGATGATGGGTTCGATTCCAGCGGAAACCAGTAAGAAGCTTTCAAGCTCCCACTCCGACTTAGGAAACGGATATTAACTAAACGGATTAAGATATAGATTATGAGGTTTAAAAAAAGTGGTTAAAAGGGTGGTTGAATGGGTGGTATTTTTTTTGTAGAGTTGTTGTTTCTATTTAATAAGAAAAATTAATACCTAAAATAAAAATAAAACTAAATATATTATTTAAAACCTACCTATCTTAATCAATAATTTGCAAAATTGATATATCGTCGTCACACCCATGTAGCATGATATCATGGTGCCATAAATGCTGGCAGCGTTTTTTTATTGGAATACCTACTAAGATTTTGGGTAACGTAACTGTCAGCCCTTTGGGTCAACTGAAGCTAGAATTTATTTATTTGAAAAATTTAAAGATACTACAATGAAACCTTTTTTTCCAAAAAAATGTTTAAATGAAAATGTAGGTATGTTTATTTAAAAAAAAATACTGTAAATGACCATGAATTCCAAAAAATGCCACATAAAAATAAAACACCCAGTATAGCATTTACTCGCTATACTTCTATGTATATACAAACATACACTATTTTCATTTCCACCTCTTTCCTATTGCAGGTGCATAGACATAAATAAATAGATAAGTAAAGTGTTCTCAAATAGAAATTTTACGTGACTTATTCTTGGTAGACCAACTCCTTATATTAATATCACTCCTACTTGATATAACAATATTAAGCTTATTATTATATATTATAATTTTAGTTAGTTAATTTACAAGGAAATATATTAAAAAATCTGGTGACGCAAGTGCTAAAAGTTTCTTTATCAAGCCTGCAGATTTAGAAGAATAGTGCAGCGCATCTCGCAAGTGCCATATTATATTGTTACTTCCGGGATTAGAAGTTCTTTTTATTAATTAATATTGCTGTTCTTTACTGCTGATATTAATTTTTATTTGTTTCTTAACGTTCTAATTTTTATTTATTTATTTTAATTTTAATGTTTTTTTGTTAAAATGTACACTAATTTTAATACAATAAGAAATGAAAACACATAAACAACTAAAATATTGTAAATAGGTAGCATTCAATAGGCTACATTATATTAGAAAATTTTAGTTTGTACTTTAAGGTTTTTTTTTACTGGAGCATAGCATGTGACTTATGGTAAGTAAACCTACAAAATCTTTGAATAAGCTCGATTAATACATTGTTGTTTAACAGTATTGATCGCTCCCACTGTGTCGGCTGAGCGATGCAGCTACAAAATGGGCGACGAACAAGACGAACTTGTTTACGAGTCTACATATTCCCGCTTCACCACAACCGCACTCTAAAAGCTAGAGTGCAAAGTGAACCCATAGACTAAAACCGAGGTCACTTGCGGTTTTTCCATGTGGGTCATACCCCATGTCCATAACCCCGTCTGGCTGTCTTAATTTACAAACCCTTAACATGCTGTATATGTCGTAGTACAAACACGCAATGTGTGCCCAATAAGGCTTTCTATCGATTCGTATTCTGTAGCTAGTTTCCTACCACTCAAGTTTTCCGCGCAAAATTGGAAAAATATCTCGTGTCACAATGGGCATTCGTTGCCGCTCCAATTTGAATATAGATTAGAAATTGTGACTACCAGTCTAATATGTTTTCAGTTGCACCATTTCACTGTATGATATATGTTTTCAATTTACAAATTTTTGCAACAGAAAGTTTGGATGAGATTTTATTAGATCCAAAATATAGGTAGATTTAAAATAATACGTACGTAAGGTGTAGCAGAATCTCAAGGAAAAAAAAAACTTATTTCACACAGAGTTATAGAAGTTTTATTTCACAATTAATTTAATAAAAAAAAAATACTGACAACTGTCATTTGTCTAATCAAAATAAGAGATTTGTTATCATTTGCTGAGATTTTTATATTTTTATTGGAACTTTTATTGGCACCATATTGGCACCTAACTTTGTATCTACCTGATAGCAAGCAGCCCTACAAAGATCATGATCAATGCATTGTTATTCAACAAAATTTATCCCTCTATCAATGCCGGTTAAATGATACAGTTACGAAACGGGTGGTGTCAAAGACGAATTTGTATTACGAGTCTACTTTAATATACCATCTGCGTGGTCATAAAATCAATTTTTTGTTTCGTAACCGCACCATGAAAGGAGACTACCACCTCGACAAGTCTTCTGAGAACCGATGAACCCACAGAGAAAAACTGAAACACTTGACGGGTTCTGCACTGTATGAGTAGCGGTGAAAACGATTTTGATAAAATTGTCAAAAAAGTCACTTACTTAAATATTATTATTAATCATGAGATTTTGGTAGGCTTAACTCGTATTTATTTTAGTTAGGACATAAAAATAACATACATACATATACATATCTTCACGGGTGCCTTACGGCCCGAGACCGCCTAGACGACCCCAGGGTACCCAGCGGAGGGGTTTTTAATCCCACCTCGTCGTAGCCGATGGTATGAGTCTACACCGAACAAGTGGCTAGCTCGTCGCTAAAATATACTAAAATTGATGTGCATTTGATCTAATAAAATCCAATCAAAATGACTAAGTTTGCATTTAGTAGCGTTATGTAGACACTTATATAAAATATTTTAATTTGTAAAATATATATATACCTGATGTTTATGAAATGATATAAAAAAATATTTTTAAACGTACTTGAGTACCATGTTATATTTTTTTTTTATACTAACATACAGTAGACATATCGTAAGAAATAATATGCTGGCATAATCAACTTTTGCTTCTACTTAGCCTTCATGGTGTTTCAAAGGATCACTCAATCTAAACGTCTGGATTGAGAGATCCATGTTTTGCCTTATGTCTTCTTTATTTTACCTCCAAATAGTTTGAATTCTTACGATGTGTCTACTGAATGTTAGTATAAAAAAATATAACATAGGGTAAGTACTTTTTTCTTTTTTTTTTTCTAAAATGTCAGGTTTGAGATTTCCTCACCTTTACAAATTAAAAGATTACATATATAAGTTTCTACATTATTCTAATAAATGCCAGCATAGTCATTTTGCTTGGTGTTGATTAGATCTCTCAATCCAGATGCACATCTAAAATATTTATATATACTACATAATGTTTTAGGTCCGCGGTTAAACCCATGTGTGTACCAAAGAATTTTAAGAAAAAAAATATGTACCTACATTTGTTTGACAACACCATACCATACACGTTAAGTTGTCGGTCCCAGTTTCACTATTGAAATTGTGAATCTGTATTATATGGGTTATTGAGTCTATCCAAACATCGCTACGAACTAACTTGTTCGATGTGTATACCATCATACCATCGGCTACGACGAGATGTGAAAAAAAAAACTCTCCCTTGGGTACTTTTTACCTACCTATGTTTATTATTAGATAATTTCTTAATCGGACTGTATAATAGTTCGTACCTGTTCATGGATTTTCATGCGGGCTCCGAGATAATGTGGTCGATATTGGTAGGCAGGGGTAAGAATGGCAGTGTTCCAGACTTGAGACTACGAAGTAGAGTTTAAGGCCTGATATCAACTCTCCTTTTCACTGTGTTCACTACCCTTTCTACTACCTACAATCCAATACAATACTATTCTGTCAGCGCCATCTTAGAAACGCGTTCCATAAAAGTTCCAAATCAAAATCATTTATTTCATGTAAATCTTTACAGATTAATAGTTTAATAATGAGGTCTTACCCCCGTATTCTAAGACGTATCCATAACTCCACTTTACACTCAAGGAACGTCAGTCTCTTTCCACCAAATGTCAACTATAAAAAGCAAATTGAGACAGAGGTTAGAGTGCGTTTGGTTAGGCTGCTATTCATTAACAAAAGACCGACAAATATTTTGTATTAACTCGATATTAGATTTAGAACGTAAACGCGATGGTATGGAAATCTTAATTTCGAAACTACTACCGAAACGAACGCATGCAAAAATTTAAGTTTCCGACGGCCGATCTTAGAAGGCCAAATTGATGATTGATGTTATTGGTGTTAAAATAATAACTTGTGCATATTGGAAACTTTGGGCCCTTGGCCACCTGATGCTTTGTATTTTCCAAATAACCTATTGTGAAAATTATTAATAGAGAAATCTGGTGACTGACGAGCTATATAAAGCCTACTTTTTATAATGTATAGAGCTGGAGATTAAAAGAGGCAACACGGCTGCAATTTTCGGTACCCATATGGCTTCAGAGGGATTTTTTTTTATATTATTTTTAATATTACGATTAAAAAAAATAACTGTTCTCAGAAATATAATGATTGAATCAGGCGTTATTTTGCGGAATTCCATTTTTTAATATAATAATGTTGATGTATTTTTTATTTCCGCTAGAATTCAAACGACGTCGACATGTTTCGTTACACCACGAAGCATCTTCAGAGGCTCTACCATGGGTTTGCGCATTGTAGAAACGTAACGTATTCATTTACGTATACGTGAGCAACAACCAATAGGATCGCTTAATTCAATCCTGTTACCAAAAATAAAGCGGCCCTATTGGTTGTTGCTCACGTATACGTAAATAAATACGTTACGTTTCTACAATGCGCAAACCCATGGTAGAGCCTCTGGACTTAATTTTATTTATGATGGCCGAAATAAGGTAAGTAGGTGAATTTGAAACGTTGATTTGTTCATTGATTAGGCTTTAATTATTTCTTATTGTTCCCAAATATTCAAATGTAGTCGTAATGTAGTGTAATCCATTTTGACATGTAGATAGGTAGTATTTCAAAATTGTGGTTTATTGAATTTTGATGATTTTCTAGAATATGTTGAGCAAATTGTGACCTTTCTAGGTTAAAAGAAACTAAAAGTGTAAAACAAAACCTCCTAAGTGCATACAAAGCACGTTAAGCTGGCGGTCCTAGTCCCACTATACCAATTTGTGAATCTGTTTGTCGTCTATCCAAACATCGCAACGGATTTAAAGGACCCTTTGTTCAGTGTAGACTCAAAATACCATCGGCTACGACTAGGTGGGTATAAAACCCAACCGCTAACCCTGAAGCCGTTTAGGCGGTCTCCGGGCACCGTAAGGTTGTACAATAATATCCTATTGACTTACCTTTGAACTGTCAAAAGTTTTACCGAATAATTATTATGGACCTCACTATAAGCTGCATTCATTGTGCAAACTTTCAAATACAAAACAATTGCTCCAAAAATTAATAAAAAGAACAAAAACGTTCGATTTTCAAAACAATGTTTATTTTTAAAATGGCGTCATTTGTTATAAAACTAAAATGGCGCCGCGCGGACAAAGTCGCCGTTTGCCGAAGCCTTGTTGAGACAGCCTTCCAACTCGTTACGATAAATATATTTTGCTTTAAAATAAGATGTTGAGCAAGCGGATATTATGTTTGTTTATTTATTTATTTATGATTATTTGCATGGACCGCGTCGCTTGTGACAGCTAAGGCGCTATTGTTTCTCAAAATAATAACGCGAGATGGCGCTTGGGTTTTGTTTTTGTTTGCAGTTGTCTTATGTTAGTCACGAATGTGCTTTTGTCTCTTTTAAAGGACATAGGTTGCCAGTATTTATGGGTTTATATTTTTTTATTATGTATTTTTAAATAATATCTACCATCTAGTTTTATGTTTACCTTCACAATTATACTGAAGACTAGGCTGTATGGTTCATTGACACATTTGCCTTCTCTATATTTAAGAAAACAATTTTAGGTAGTTACAATAAGAAATGAATTAGCGAGATCGAACGTCTAATGTTAACGTCTTAATGTTGTTGTCTTAATGTTGTTGTCTTAATGTTGTTTTCAGTGATATTAAGTTTTTTTTAAAGAAAAAAAGGACGTGGAGGTGTAAATTTTACTTACTCGATCCTAATTACATAATCTCTTTATAAAAAAAACTATTAACTTTTATCTCTATTAGAAAGACAACAAAAGTTTAATACATTGTAAAAATATTAGGTTATATTGTATTTCAAAACTAAACGAATCTTTATAAAGAAACTAAGTAATTAGGATCGAGTAAGTAAAATCTACGCCAACATGATCTTTTTTCAAAAAAATAATCTTTGGCTACAGTGTTTTTATAGCTTTGGCTACAATGTTTCTTAACCACTCGTTTACAACTCCAACTCAAATAAATCACATTAAAATTCTTTTGTCTGTAAATCTGTACAATTAGTAACCACACAGAAAGCTGTTAAGCATTCAAAAATACCGACGCTTGGCCATAAATTCAATTACAGGTGAATTAATTCGAATGCGACATTTTTCCAAGAAAATATTTGGAACGCGTTTTCTTTTTCGTTTTTTGTTTTTGGTTCTGAATTTCGAGACTGAGAGATATTTTACATGATTTTTTTTTATTAGGTCACCCCATGGAGTGATATCTAGGGTGCCGCCCTAAGGCCTAAAACGGCCTTTCCAAAAATGAGAACACAAGATGGCCGCCGCCATACAAACTCAAAAGCAAAAAGTAAGAACAAAAAATATTTTTACCCAATCATTGAGCGTTCGGTTGAAGTGAGAACACAATATTGCGGCAATTAAAACCTTTGCATTTGAATAAATGAGTGAAAAAATCGCTGGTAGTAGCTTAATGCCTAAGGCGTTAAGCTACTACCAGCTAAGTTAGCTAAGAATCTCCCAAAGGTTAGCTGAGTTAGCTGGTTTTGTACCTCTCAGTAGTTAGTACCGAAAACTAAGTGATTCCATGACTTTACCTACTATAATAATATATACATTATAAAAAATATACAAATAAAACATAGTTGAAAATGCCATAAATAAATTATAACTTATAGGCAGTTAGTTTCCACTTAGCTACTTACCAAAATAAATACCCACAAACCTAAAGAAAAAAAAACTCAACAAAAAAATACACCAAAATAATTAACTCAACAAAAGGCAAACTTTCGTTAAAATCAGTTCAAAATAATCGGCGAGGCAAATCGGAACGCGTCCAAAACGGGAAGCATACGCGACGACGCGGGTGCACTTAGTTTTTTTTTTTTGTTAATCGTCCATAATGAATAGGGTCTTGCCGTGTCGTCCAATAAATACTCGCTACTGGTTAATTGAAACATTATAAGAAGCAAAGATCTTATCAAAATCCGGATTGCTAACTTAAGCCGCCTCGCTTGCTGAAGCTCGGTTTAGGTAAAAGGTTTTTATTTTGTTCACTTAAGGCGATAACCGAAAAAAAATCCGATAAATAAATTTACAAAAAAAATAACGACTTACTCGATAACGTCAAGTAACCTAGTCATGTTTTAGTTTTAGTCTGTGGGTTAATCGGTGTTCAGGAGACTACTGCATCGATTTATTGTCGAGCTGGTAGTTTTCTTTTAGGGTGTGACTACGAAACGAGTGGTTGAATTGACAATGTACTTAATGCAATTCGTATCTGTCGCCACCCATTTCATTATTTCTTCTGTGGTGTTATTTAACATAATTTAAAGAGGTAAACGTAATTGGAGCTCTAGACTGGTAATATGAGTACCAGAAACAACGATATAACGTATATTTTATATACAGCCAGGTCACAGACCATGGCATACTGTACAGAAAAACGTACTATTTTTTTATTGCCATGGATGGGAATCGAACCCACGACCCCCGGATATAACGCCAAAGGCGCAACCACTACTGTACGGAGGCATTAAAAACATCATTATCATATATTGTTTTTCATTACCTTGAAATTATACCCACTTATTATTGTTTTCGAGAACAAGGTAATAAAATACAAATTATTAAATACGATATTAATTTATAGTTTTTATTTCATCATTTTTTCGTTTATTTATTTATTTTGCGCTTGCGTTCTTTCCTATAAAAGCCGTTTAGGGACTAGCACAATACCTACGTCTCTTACTTACACGCATAAAAAAAATAACTATATCAATTCTAACAACTAAGCCACACCCTTTTTCGATACGCAAATTTTTCATATAGCGCCTTAAGACACCTCGCTGAAGCTCAGTTTAGCTAAAAGGTATTTATTTACTTAATTTGAGCACAGAACTGACCGACGAATTTATAGGCCAATTACGAGATTGTAATTGTTGGAATTTCGTCCTGTAATGTGTTTGTGTTTCGAAACATTTTTATAAGTTGCTAATTAATGTGCTTATAGGTGTAATTTATTAAACTTGTTAGCTTTTATGAGGTATTGTATCTGTACCTATTTCTTTTTTGTTTTTTTAACCGTTAACTGTTGATGTACGGTCTTTGAGATGCGTGTTAGTTTTTTGAAACGTTTTTTTTTTTTCATATAATAGCACAACATGTGACTGCTAAGTCTGAGATGGTAAGAGGTGTGCAGTCCATGAATTGTCATTACCAAAGCTAGAATCGATAGCATAGTATAAGCTATAGTATGAATGAGTTTATTATTAGGTGGAGGAAGGTCTCTATACTTCGTTAGACCTTTTATTAATTAATATATAATGGTTATATCTTTAGCTCCTATAAAAAAAATATACAGGGTGAATTTTTCAAGTGTGCCTTCAAGGCTAAATCCCAAACTACAAGGAATATCGAAAAATGCTTATAGGAGTCTCGGGACCGATTTTGATGAAAACTAAAACTGCATCATTAGATTTAGGAAAAAAATATTCTCCTAGCCGGGAATCGAACCGGTTGATTTTGAAAAAAAAAGTCATGCTGTATTATTGGTATTGTATCTGTACCTATTTCTTTTTTGTTTTTTTAACCGTTAACTGTTGATGTACGGTCTTTGAGATGCGTGTTAGTTTTTTGAAACGTTTTTTTTTTTTCATATAATAGCACAACATGTGACTGCTAAGTCTGAGATGGTAAGAGGTGTGCAGTCCATGAATTGTCGTTACTAATGCTAGAATCGATAGCATAGTATAAGCTATAGTATGAATGAGTTTATTATTAGGTGGGAGGAAGGTCTCTATACTTCGTTAGACCTTTTATTAATTAATCTATAATATATACATAATATAGCAGCCTAACTCCTTATTGTTAAAACTTTTTTTTTTTTTTTGAATATTCATAATATCTGTAAAGATTTAAATTAAGTAAATAATATTTGATTTGACCGATCGACCAGTTTTATTACCACCGCCCATATAAGAAAATGATGCAGTAGTCTCCTGAAAACCGGTAAACTATGACTAGGTCACTTGACGGTTTTGTGTCTACAAAACCGTCAAGTGACCTAGTCATAGTTTACCGGTTTTCAGGAGACTACTGCATCATTTTCTTATCGAGATAATAGTCATTCTTCTTTCAGGGTGCGTTTAGGAAACTTACCTACCAAGAATATTAAAATATATTTATCGCCGCCCCTTAAATATTCTTAATTTCTGAAAGTTAATTACAATAGGTATATAAATAATAAGAAGTATTTTTCTTGATCCTAACTTGATCTCTACTCCCAGTGTGTCTATCGACAAAGGCCTCCTCCATCGCTTTCCAACACTTTCTTTCTTCTGCTTTTCTCCACCATAGATTTCCAGGTACCTTTTTAAAATCTTCATCCCACCTTATTTTTCGTCTTCCTCTATTTCTCTTTCCATCTCTCGAGGCAGAATAGATAAATGGACCAAGAAAGTAACGAAATGATATCCAAGAGATGTAAAGAGAAACCATCATAGTAGGCGCGAAATATTTTGACTGACCACCCTCATTGACTTTGAAGGTATGTTTACCATCAAGTAGATACAAAGTCACATGCCGTGCTCCAATAAAGAAATAACATTTATAGAAAGGTTATACTCGTAAAATGATGCAAATGAAAATACTGCTTTCCATCAGGTGGATGTGAGGTCACATGCCGAGCTCTAATAAAAAAAAAAAAAAACAAGCTATCAGATTTATTGTTTTATTTTCCTTTTATTTCAGATTTTTGTTTAAATTCCTTAGTTACTTAGTTTATTTTGTTTAATTTCCTTAGTTTAAAATTTTTGTGTAAAAATATGATAGTAATTCTTTTAGGCTCATGGACTCCAAAGCCTTAATAAATTAAGAAAAAAACAACCTATCAAAACTTTCGCCGCCAAAAATTTATTAACCCAAAAAATCTGCATGATCAATATAACCAATTACTGGACACTCCCTTGACGTGTAGGCTTTATGATACGATTTATCAAGTGTCCAGTATTTGATCATCATTTTGAATGAATATTATTTTGTTTTGATTACTTTTTCTTTGGGAGGGTCTCACAACTTATTCAGGGTTATTAATTGTTTTTTTTTAATTAAAACTTTTTTTTTCTTTAATTTATGTCCTGGTTTGTTCAGATATACGTAATGACTATGCTAAATTTTAATAATAATAAATAGGTTAGCTGGTATAAAATGCCTAAGGCATTAAGTTCGCCTATGTACAATTTTATTTTGTAATTTTGTGCAAAAAATTAAAAAAAATAAAAAATAATAACTAATATACTTTTTTTTTATGGAGCACGGCATGTGACCTTGTGTTCTGAAGGTAAGCAGACCTACAAAGTCTATGAATGGGGTCGATCAATAGGGGGAGGTGGGGCAGATTGATGCAGAAATATTTAATATCAAATATTATGTGATATGACATAATATTTTTAACTTGTTTTTAATTTAGCGTATAGCTAAATATAAGTATTAATAATATAACGTTAAAATAAAAAAACGGTTTAAGTTGAAAATAAATTGAAAAAATTATAATTTTGTAAAAAATGGAATTTGTATCATTCTGCCCCACCAACAGGGTACTTGGATGACACTTGGGGCACATTAATACAGAGTAGAATTCGTATGAAAATGGTTAAAAATATAACACTTAACTAAGTTAATTGCAATTACTTAAGAAAAAAATCTAAACTTAACAAGAACGCCTCTATTGTAACTTTTATTGTGCATTCTATGCACTTAAATGAACTGTTAAAGTAAGTAAGTAAATTCTTCGTGATGTTTGAGCTGTAACCTTAAAAAAATAGGTTTAGGCACGTGTAAAACAATATCTTTAATATTTACGCTTGCTTTGTTTTTTACATCTGGAGAACAAACACCTAAGACCTTTATGATTTTTTCTAGTTACACTTGATAGTCAAATTGTATTTAGAAAATGACTTTGGTCACATAATAAACAACAGATTTCTTCTAAAAAATTTATAAGAAGAAAATAACCAATGTTTATATTTTCAGTATTGGGTTTCATACCGCTGTATGAAACCCTTTTCCACCCTCTGCATCAAACTCTTCAACACCGTCGTTATGACTTGATTGCAACGACTCATTTTCACTGGAATCAGAATTGGCTTTTGATTTTTTTCTTTTTTAGTTTCTGTCCCAATCAATTATTTACCTTTATTTACTTTTTACTTTCTCTTTCATCTATTTTACTGTTTTCATTTTTATTACATTTTCTTTATGTAATAATTGCAGGCGATCTTTTTCTGGTGTGTCAGTATTGATACTGACACGCCAGAATAAGATCGCCTGCAATTATATTTCCTTATTTACATCTTTAGAGCTTTTTTTTTAAAAGTCTTTTCGTAAGATAATAGCATTGAATTAACTTCAAATATGGCAGTCTTGACTTCTCTTCGTCTATATTACGTCTTTCAATCTTTGGCTTATATGTCTGCACCATTTTCTGGTGGCAACAAAAATATATATACTTAACTTTAACCTAAAACTGTTTTTAACAATTTATATTGGGGCACATTAATACAATACTTTGCTGTATCAAAGTACCCCAATCAGATGTTTTTCAAAAAACAAGGTGCACTAATGAAAATCATTTCTTTATTTTTTTAAATGCACAAAATACTTAATACTTGATACCCTCACTTATGTTTCATATATATAGATCTTAACAAGATGGCACAGAAGATCGCTGAAACACTTTAACATTTCACGTATTTTTTTAAAAACACCGGTCAACCTACAGACTAAAATCGAAACATGACTAGGTCACTTGGCGGTTTTTGCATCTGTATGGGTGGTGGTAACGAGCCGGCCGGTCGGCCTAGCGAAGTTATTAATATGTTATATATATGAACCTTTATATTAGACTCATTGGTTCGCTCGTCTGTCTATAATATGAATAATATCAAGGAAAGTCAAAGTCAAAATCATTTGGAACATTACAAACATGGCAAAAATATATTAGTACTTTTTTTTCTGTACATTGTCATGGGTCTGTGTGTTTATAAAATATAATATGTATTATATCGTTGTTTCTGCTACACATAGTACAAGCCTAGAGCTTAGTTTGTGACCAGAGCAATATGTGTAATTTGTCCTACATATTATTATTATTATTATTATTATTATATTACCAGCAACGATATCTGTCAATCTCAAGAACTACTAGTCTGTTTTACTTAAATTTCGATTGGTTATAGAACGATCTTGTCAATCTCCATATATACTGAAGGGTAAATATATTGCATACCCTTTATATTCAATAAATATTAAAGGGCTCAGAGGAATATGAAGGAGATGCGTTTAGAAAAAGGTGCAACTTAAACTTAAAAAATATTTTATATCGCTTTATTAGTTACGTTTTCACCTGTAGGCGTCGCCGCGTCATAACATAATTCAAAAAAATATTCATCCTTCAAAATCGCCACTTTAAAAAGTCAAAAATAATAAACGAACGTGTTAAACAAGCAAAAGGGGCATGAAGGAGCGTGCAGTGTATATTTTAATAGTTTAATTACTTTTCCTATATAGGCAGACCGAAAAACACACAAACAACACAACATACAAACTAAAAAAAAAATATATTCATCTTTTAAAATCGCTACTTTTAAAAGTAATAAATAAGAATAAGCGAACGTGTAGAACCAGCGATAAGCCCATGGCGAAGAGTGCGGCGTATATTTTAATAGTTACGATCTTTTTGCTATAAGATTGACCGAAAAACAACCTAAAACATCATTAGAAAAGTTATTCCTCCTTCAAAATCGCCGCTTTTGAAAGTCAAAGATAATAAGCAAACGTGAAGAACCAACGACAAGGCTATGGAGGAGCGTGCGGGGTATATTCGAATAGTTTCGTTGCTTTTGCTATTATGTACACCGAAAAACAATTCAACCTTCAAAATCGCTACTTTTAAATAAATGTTTAAATAATAAACAATGGTGTAGAACTAGCGATAAGACCTTGAAGAAGCGTGCATCGAATATTCTAATGGCTTCGTTACTTTCGCTATATATGCAAACCAAAAAACATCCTTCGAAAAAGTATTCATCCTTCAAAATCGCCACTTTTAAATAAAAAATAATAAGCAATCGTGTAGAACTAGTGATGAGGCGTTAAAGAAGCATATGTTCTAATAATTTTGTTACTTTACAGAGAGGCTGAGCATTAATATGGGACGGCCACTTGTGTAGATACCCTTGCCTCCAGTTACGTCCACGTCATCTTTACGTCTTCCGGTGCTGCAGCATTACTAGCTCAAAATAAAAAAAAACAGAAATACGCTACACACTGTTCCTCCTATGAATTTCTAGCGTTTGCGGTGGAGACTTTAGGGCCATGGTCTCCAGATGCAAATACATTTGGAAAAAATCTAGGAAAACTTTTAATTGATGCATCTGGAGATCAACGTGCTAGGTCCTAATTTTTCCACCGCATATCGCTGGAAATTCAGAGGGGGAATAGTGTGAGTATTTTGGGCACGTGCGCAGCATCGGAAGACTTATATGAAATATTTTATCTTATTTAGTTTTAAAATTATTAATAAGTTTTTGTGTATATATAATAGTTTTTTTTTTTTGAATAAAAATATTTTGAAAAAGTTAGTTTCGCTATATAGGTATGCATACCAAAAACCATCTTTCGAAAAAATATTCATCCTTAAAAATCGTCACTTTCAAAAGTCAAATTAATAAGCGAACGTGTCGAACCAGCGATAAGGCCTTGAAGAACCTGCAGCGTATATTCTAATAATTTCGTTACTTTTGCTATAGAGACCAAAAAACAACCAAAAATCATTCATCTTTTAAAATCGCCACTTTCAAAAGTCAATAATAATAAGCAAACGTATAGTACCAGCGATAAGGCCTTGAAGAAGCGTGCACCGTATATTGTAATAATTTCGTTACCTTTGCTATATAGGCAGACAAAAAAACAACCAAAAAATTATTCATCCTTCAAAATCGCCACTTTCAAAAGTCAAAAATAATAATCAATCGTATAGAACTAGGGATGAGGCATTGAAGAAGCGTATATTCTAATAATATCGTTACCCTTGCTATATAAGCATACAAAAAATACAACCAAAAAATTATTCATCCTTCAAAATCGCCACTTTCAAAAGTCAAAAATAATAAGCGAACGTGTAGAACCAGCGATAAGGCCATGGAGGAGCGTGCGGCGTATATTCTAATAGGCCTATTAACATATAATGCCGCTGATTGGACACATCTGACGTGTGGAAGCTGCGTACATATAGCGATGAGTCCGTATACCTCTAAGATGGTGTTGACAACTATTGGTGTCTAGTATTTTTTTTAATATTTAATAAAAAATCATAAAAAAATTAGACGGTAAAACAAAAGTTTGAAAATAAATTAATAATAGCAGACAGGAGTGAATTTTACTTAAAGTTACTCATCTACTGCTAAGACCGTTAATTCTGGTGATAATTAAGTATTATTAATTCTTGACCATACAAGAAATAAAGACGATGTAGTGGGTAAATTATTTTGTTAGATCACGAATAAAAAAAAGTATGACAGAGTCATTTTACGACCTCCATCATACTTTTATTTAAGGCTTTGGTTAGCACATAAAAAAATCTTGGTAAGAAAGAACTTTTAATAAAAATAACACTCCTAAATAATGAAAAATGTCTAAAACTAAATTTTATTAATAGACGTAACGATCTACGCCCAACTAAAACAATGTATCTCAAAAATCGTTAGAGATTTACTGCCGATGTTCTTCTGTACAAATTTGAACTGTGACGTAGTTAAATCATGTAGTTCAATTGACTGAACTACTGGTATTTTCGGTATTATGTATTACCTAATCATACCTAAAAACAACCTATCAGTTACACAATTATTTTTATCAAATTTCCAACATAATAGGTATAAAATAACAAACTCATACAACTACGTTTACAATTTAAACAATTAAGGCGACCGTACAGGCCAAAGCTCAAGTCATGTAAGGAAGGAATTATCTAAGCGAAGTTAATTAAGTAATACTTAAATCCCAGCAAATGCTAGATAATGTTTGCAAGACCTGGCAGTGATGGCGCGCGATACGGTAGCAAATAGAACCTTTCTTACCTCACACTATACCCCATGTGAAAACAAATAAACGCTTTAAATATACTTTGTACTCATAACAAACGTCAACTCTACTACTTAGCTTTAAAGTTGATTTTAAAACAAAATGAACTAGGAACTAAGTCGTTTTGCGGATAGATTTATTTTCAATCTGAAAATTCGTAGTTTTATTTAAAACGGTATAAAATATTTGGAAGTCAAATTGGATTTTAAGCTTTACTGAAAGACGTTAAAGCTTTATATTGAATGTTATTTTGCTTATCGTGCAATTTCTTGACTAAGTAATTTTGCTAAACAAATTATTTTCTAAAATAAGCCTTAAGATGTAAATAATAAAGTTTATTTTAATAATACTTTGTTGTGAGTTACGTCTGTTTGGGGTTTAGTATCTCAATGCATGAGGAGCAAGACACAAACTGCATTGTAAGTGCAGAACGCTTTTGTAGACGCTAACTAGGGATAGATACGTTAATATGGAGAGAACTTTTCAAATCGTAACACCATTTCCAAACACCAATTAATCGTATGTGTTTGGTTGAGAGAACTGTGCAAAGAATGAACAGTGAACGAGATAGCTAAGAATATCTTTGCTCTCTCCTTTACTTTTTTTACTTGTCCTTTTTTCTATTTTTATTGGAGCATGGTATGTAACTTTGTCTTATCTACCTGTCAAATTTTTTCAACATTTTTGCAACATTTTTCATTGTTACTCCGCTCCTATTGGTCGTAGCGTGATGTTGGCCTAAAGCCTTCCTCAATAATTGGGCTATCCAACACTAATGGACGGATTAATAGTCGTTGCTTAGCCTGAGCCATTGCTTGGAACTGTCAAAATTTAGTTTTTTCATATGCAGTTTGACAGTCCGACGCATCGGCTAAGCATTAGCAATTGCTTAGCAACGACTATTAATCCGACGATAAAATATTTTTTCAATACGAACCAGTAGCTGCTGAGATTAGCGCATTCAACCAAACAAACAAACTTTTTAGCATTATAATATTAGCATAGGTAATATTATTAAATTTTTTTTTTAAACAATAACAGAATAAACCTGGAGAAATCTAAAGCAAACCCTATTTTTTTATGAATTGACTGTTTTTGTGAGTATATAGATGTTAAGACTATTATAGAGAAGGTTACAGTGTGCCTTTTAAAAAATCTTACAAATAAATTTGAATACAAAAAATATCATGTAAGTATATAATATTATTTGTAAGATGAAGATTTACATGAAATAAATAATATTTGATTTGATTTGATGAATAGATAAATTACATGCCTTCTCGAGCAATATAGATTTTTCCAATAAAAAATATTTTTAGTCTTTAGTTACTTTATTAATTACCTACAAAATAATTATAATCAAAAATACTATAATGTTTTTTAAAAATATATTAATCCATCTCCATATAAACCCAACCCAAAGCACCTAGAGCCTCCGTGTGCGACTGAAATAATAGGCTCGCACGCTGGGAGGTATTGAGACATCAGGCTGTATTAACTATCCCTCTTACCTCTTGTCTATATCTTCTGTCTCCCTCTGTCTACCTCTCGCTTTAACCTATACACTTGTAACTTGTTAGGAAGCGAGCTTTACAAGAGTATGTTTCTAAGAGCTTAAGGTTCTTAGGGCTTTGGAAGAAGTTTTAAATTTAATGAGATCGCTTTCTTTGATAGCTTAATTTTTCTTTATAACATTTTTAAGATTCGGAAAGTTTTTTAATATTTAGCGAAATCTTTGACTGATAAGAAGGTAGGTATTCGATGTTTTAATATATAGTTGATGGTTTTTAGGGTTTCGAAAAAAAACAATATAAAAGAAACCTTACGGTTAAAGTCAAATGTCGGTATGCCTTTATACATATACATCATGGGTTTTTTTGGCTCCAGAGAACCGTTTAAACGGCCTCAGGGTCCCCAGCGGAGGGTTAACCCGTCCTCATTTTGCCAATGGTTTTCGTAGGCACACCTAACAAGTGGCGAGCTTGTTGCGGTGTTTATGATGGTATAGCCTCGTTGGTCTGTCTTTACGCATTATTATTTGGAAAACTATACAGGTATGATTTAATTCAAATTTGCAAATATTGGAATAGCTATATATTTAGATTATATAGGTAATATGATATCAATAATCAAAAAAGTCCGAACAATAATTGCCTTACTCTTCCCCCCTTTTGCCTTCATAGTTGTAAATCGAATATTTTGAAGAAAAAGTTGATAATCATTTGAAATTAATCATGATTCATAGCAAATATGTCAAAATTCTTATTTAGAGGCTCCTTTAGAGTTAGGGATTGTTGGTGAAATCGTAATACACGTCAATTAATATTATTTACTTATGTCCTTTATAGCGAAAATAGCAAATATTTATGTGTCTAAATACCTATTTATAATCGATAAATTCAATTAAAAACCTCGAGTTAAAATCAGCAAGACCTA
Source organism: Monopis laevigella (assembly GCA_947458855.1). Taxonomy (NCBI): domain Eukaryota; kingdom Metazoa; phylum Arthropoda; class Insecta; order Lepidoptera; family Tineidae; genus Monopis; species Monopis laevigella. The sequence continues at coordinate 6,603,831 of OX381599.1, read as the reverse complement.
ACTAAATAAAGCGCGAAAATGAATAATTTATAACATGTGTCTAGGTATGAGATTTACAACAAATGTAAAAAAAAAACTGTCAGAAATATTGTCAGTCGTCAGTTGACACTTGTCAGCTGTCATTCACATGTCATAGCTGTCATTTTAAACTTGTGTTAGCGAGGCGCTAAGACTTACTGTCATAAAATGTTTAATTGCTTTATTTTCTTTGTCATTAATAGTTTTTGACGACTATTTTGATGAAGGATTAATGATGTGACAGGAAAAGTTGTTACATTATTAATATTATAGCTTTTGCCTCGAGTTAGGGCTGTTTATAGAAATACCGTTGTTTAGGCGCAGGCCTAATATTTATTATATAAAGTCCTAAAATTAATAATTATATTAGTTAAGAAAATTATTCAGGCGTTAGGCGACCTGATTTTATGTAATTTTTAAGTATAGTTTTTTTTAGGAACACCCACTTGGTGGACCGCAAGCATTTTAAATATGTTCCTGCACTTGCTCATATCTCGTCCATCAGACAAGATGTCTCTTTGTAAATAACTAACAATAATAAAAAGATCAAAAAAATTGATAAATAGGGTTTTATTATAAAACTTTAATAAAGCCCCATCATGTCTCCAAGACAACCGTTTTGTTTAAAAGAAAACATTAGTTTATGATTTGAATTTTATTTTCGAATGCTAGTATTTCTTAACATTAGATGTTTTTATTTATAAATTACAGAACCAGTTTTCAGCGGGGTTATTACACGCACAACGCTAAGCTAAACTTAAAACGATATCATGCAATTCTGACGTAATACAAACCTGGTGATATTGAAAATTTACAGACAACTAAGTTATTTTGGTTAAAGTTTAGCTTAACTATGTGTGGCGTAATAGGCTTACAAGAGATCGTAAGATCGAATTCGTACCGAAGTGGTAGTCTCCTTTCAGGGTACGGTTACGAAACGGGCAGTTGAATTGACGATAAAGCAGTTAGAAAATTAAATAAGGAATGAATGTAATTTTTTTTTTTTATAATAGCTTAATACTATTGTACATAAGCTTGGCGAGCTTAATGCCTTAGGCATTATGTACCAGCTAACCTTTAACCGTCTTTTTCGCCGCCCATTTCATAACCGCATCAAATTGCCGCCATAATAGGATCGCTCAATGCTATTAAACAAATCAACCCCATTCATGGACTTTGTGTAAAAATAACAATAAAATAGGTAAATAGCAATGACAAATTTCATAACAAGTTACTTGAACGTGAATGGCTCAGCGGTAGCCGCGAAAGTGAAGGTCGTGGTTCGAGTCCCACCCTCCATAAAAAAAAGGATTACAATACTTTTGTTATTATTTTATTCGATAATACTTCTTACATGCAAAGTAGATTTTTATCAGTTGTTTTTTTTTTATAAATTAATAAATATAATTTTAAAACCCATATGCGAGTTGAGATGTTTTGCTACAATATGATTTACGATATGTAAGCGCCACACGTTTTTTTTTTATCAAAACGGAAGAGTATTTTTGAAGTACTTTGGAGCTAATGCGTTTAGCGTTTTTTAATAGGTTTAAAAAGGGTAGGCTTACATGCCGTTTTATTTTATACTAGCTGTTGCCCACAACTTCTTGATGAAATAAACGCTAAACGTTAGGTACTCACAATAATTATTCAGCGTCTTACCTTTCAGTTATTAGATTTTGAATCAAATTTATTAAGTGATTTTTTCGCACGCTCTAAAAAAATTAAATGATTTATTTGCCTAGTTTCTGAGTAGAGTTAGTGTTAGGAAGCTCTCAAGAAGAATAAATTCCCATCGTTTTTGCAACATTTTTCATTGTTGTTCCGCGCCTATTGGTCGTAGCGCAATGTTATATATGCCTATAGCCGTGTTGGACTATCCAACACTAAAGAATTGGTGATGGTACTTTGGCAATTGTATGTAAAATGGCTTATTCGCTCACCAATAAATGTCATTCTGAGCAACATTTTTTTTTTTTTTTTAATTTATTAAGAACACTTTAGTTATAGTAGGACACTTTAGTTTTCTTTTTTTAGCGACAATAAATATGCGTAAAAAAGACAAAACCTATTTTGTAACTAAACTGTATTTTTATGACATACATACATATCATCACGGGTGCCTTACGGCGCCCGAGACCGCCTAGACGGCCCCAGGGTACCCAGCGGAGGGGTTTTAATCCCACCTCGTCGTAGCCGATGGTATGAGTCTACACCGAACAAGTGGCTAGCTCGTGTATTTTTATGAATAAGGCTATAATAGTCTCTGGCCATCTGGCAAAAATATGTAAACTTTAAAAGTTATTTTCATGTAAGCCTCTCTTTTCGAACTATTAAGATCACACACAATGTTTTTTTTTTAAATGTATATGCCTCCTGTAAAAATCGTCACTAACTTACAATTAGAAAAGTAGACACGGTTACACATGAGATCTTATTATCCGCCTCCGTGGTTGCGTTATATCTAGAGGAAGTGGATTCTATTCCCTAACATGGCAAAATAATATTAGTACATTTTTCTGTACAGTTGGCCATGGTCTGGATGTTTATAACATATTATATTATGTACTAAGCTAAACTATGCTGAGATACACACTAAGTTCGCTCGGCGCACGCACAAATAGTTTGGACGTCATTGTAACGTAGTTCAATCACAAAATAAATAATAGTACAAGTAGTTCAAGTAAGGCAGCTTTAAATAATCTAAGAAAACCGTGTCATGGCGATCGGCACGCAACGCACGCCAACTTTGTAAGCAAGGCAAAATAAGTTGTCCTAAATATTGTTTTTTTATTCTTTTTATTTAGAAAATATATAAAGAACATTTCTATATCTCTAAATTTACTTCCACGACCTTGTCATTTTTTTTAATCATTATTCTTGATATATTAATGCAAACTACACATCATTGATCAAAATAATTATTACCTAAATATGCTGAATTTATTATTTATGTTTTATTTAAATCATAAATTTCAAAGCTTTCCATTTCATAATCCGTCAATAATACCATGTATTTCTACAATATTCTTTAGTTAAACTAAAGAATATTGTAGAAATCCTCCTGCCTCAAAAAGTTCTTAAACTTCTTTTTAAACATAGATTAAAAATTACCAGCATAAAGCTTCGAACACTTTCCTCTAAAAGTTCTAAAACTGCGTGCTCACTAAACACATTCCATAGCTAAAAATTCATAGCAATAAGCTTCTAATAGTAGTTCAATAAAGTTCTTAAACTTAGTGTTTGTTAAAAACATTTCACAGCGAAAAATTCGCTGCAATAATCTACAATGGTTGCCCTTAAAAGTTCTTAATATTATTTTATATAAATTATATATAATAGCTATTATATTATATATAGGTACATTGGCTACATTGAGCTTCCAATAGTTAGCCCTGAAAGCTCGAAAATGTTGAGCTGGCTTAAACCAACTTACAATAGTAGCCTCTAAAAGTTTTCAAGTTTATATTCGCCTAATACATTCCATAGCTAAACATTCACTGCAAAATTCTATAAATAGTTGCCTCTAAAAATTCTAAAAGTTTGTGCTCGCACTATTCTAAAGCAAACAGTTCGCTACAATAACCTCCCATGTGTATTCCATATTAAAAGGAACTTAAAAATGTGGTCTGTTTAAAAAACAACATCAATGGTTAAGAAAGAGAAGTGATAATTAGAACGAAACGGAAACCAGTCGATTAGTGGCTTTTAGTCGCCGCCTTAATGGGACTACGATATATACAGTTGTACTTTTCGAAATAATAAAAAAAAAATGGTACGTGTTTTAAAGGAAATAGAACTTTAAATATTTATATAAAAATAAATATATAAAATTCATCACGGGTGCCTTAAGGCGCCCGAGACCGCCTAAACGACCCAGCGGAGGGGTTTTTAATCTCAACTCGTCGTAGCCGATGGCTACACCGAACAAGTGGCTAACTCGTCGCGATGTTTGGATAGATTCAATAACCCATCTATGAAGAGTTTCACAAGTTGGTTTAGTGAAACTAGGACTGACAGCTTAACTTGCGAGGCAGTGCTGTTGTTAATGTTGTTAAACATATTTTTTAGATTAAAAACTCATTGGTACACACCGGGGTTTGAACCAGAGACCTAAGTGTTTTTAAGTCTAAGGTCTAACCAACTCGGCCACCAGATATATAATATAATATGCGAGCCAACGGTCCCTCTATAAATATTAATTGTCGCGGTGCGGTTTTTGGATAGACTCTAATGAGTCTATCCAAATTACAAAGGTTAATACCCTAAAACAGTTTTACAAATTGGTACCTATAGTGAATAAGTTTCACAAGCTAGTATAGTAAAACTGGAACCGACATCTTAATTTACTCTCCTAGGTGCCTACTATAACATAGAATAAATAGTAGGTGCTAGCGTTAACTATAATGATGTTGTTTTTTTTTTATTAAAAACTCATTGGTACACACCCGGGGTTTGAACCCATGACCTAAACAACTTTAATGTTTTTAAGTCAAATCGGCCACTACCTATATACACTATATTAATAACTATCAGACCCGCGCAACTTCGTCTGCGCAACTTTAACCGTTTACGCAGCGCACGCAACGGAAGCTCTCAAAAGGAACAAATTTCCCCCGTTTTCTCAACATTTTTCATTGATGCTCCCCTCCTATTGGTCGTAGCGTGATGTTATATAGCCTATAGCCTTCCTCGATAAATGGACTATCCAACACTAAATCATTTTCAAAATTGTTTCAGTAGATCCAGAGATTACCCCCTACAACATCAAAAACTCACAAATTTTACCTGTTTATTGTATTATATATAAGTATAAATTATATACTATGGATAAATATTGGAATTGCCAGCCGTAAAAAAATCTAGAAACAACACAAACATCTTATTCATACAACCAATTTAAAAGTAAAATAAAATAATTTAATAACAACCTAGCAGTAAAATAAAATTGTTTTTAATCACTCTATAATAGGCAGTGTCCAGATCGACACTACAGAAGCTGCTGCTAATAATAAAAATAAAAAAAAACTTTTAAAACTCATAAAAGATGAAAGCTTAATAAACACGATTGCAGCGATTTGGTCTTTTTACGACCAATTTAAGTAATTCTGTGCTTTTATACTTCTAGGTCATAAGAACCAGGAGATGACAAGGATATTAAAAAAATGTAAGTATTTAATTTTATTAAGGCGAGGTTTGTCATCAAATTTGTCGGTTTAATGCTTGAACAGCTCCCAATGTGTATTAATATAGAAATCACTGAAGAAATAATTTTAAAAAAAGGTCCAAAAATTACGCTTTCATTTAAATAACTTAAATATAAAAATGTAAATTAAATATTGTAAACAATACAAAATACTAGTTATTTCCTAATACAGATTTGTGTGAAAGATTTGTTACACACAGATATTATATTCAAGAGAATTTCATAATTAGGTACACTTCATTTTTTTTTTATTTATTTATAAAATAATAAATTTAAACAATACAATTTAATCACGAAGATTTTTTTTATTGGAGTAGAACTAATAGTTACTTTAAAAATATTTTTGAATTCATAGGCACCCTGAAAAAAGACTACCATTTCGATAAGAAATCTGAGCAATAGGCCCCTGAAAACTGGTGAACCCACAGACTAAAACCGAAATATTAATTCAGTATTATTTGCATCAGTATGGGCGGTCGTAATGAAACCGGTTGGTAAAAGTAAGCCAGAGGCTCAACCATGGGTTTGCGCATTGTAGCAACGTAACGTATTCATTTACGTATACGTGAGCAACAACCAATAGGGCCGCTTTATTTTTGGTAACAGGATTGAATAAAGCGATCCTATTGGTCTGGAACGTCTAAAAACGTGTAAATGTTGTTTCAGTGATATTTTTATGAAAAAAGATCGTAGAGGTGTGAATATTACTTACTCGATTCTAGTTAGATAGTTTTTTATAAAATTTCTATTAACTTTTGAAAATAAACCCAAAGTTTTATTTATGATGCTACAACATTACTTTAGTTGTTTTTTTTTTCGCTCGAATCCATTTCCTGGTCACTTAAATAAAACATATTTCCTAAGCGTCACTAACATAATCTTAATAGTACTTACTTCGGTACAGTGGAGGTGAGTTCTAAACTAGAGTGTGCTCTCGATAAGTTTGCTAGCGGCCAAAATCGGAACTTGCAGAACTAAGGGTTGTTTGTAAGTGCTCCGTATTGTGTTGATTTTAAAAGATATTGTTTTCAGAAAATAGTAGGAATAGAAATTATGACCAATCTGAAGTTCACAAAGACAGGACGGCGCGCCCCTTTTTACTCTTCACGACACCCCAGCGGGCACCACCTTTCGTACCTTACTTAGGTAGATATAGAAAATAGAGTTAACTACCTAAGTTACTGCCAAACCCGTCTTGAAAAATGGAGAAGATTTAAAAAACGTCTTTGCTATAGTTTCTCTATAACCTTTAAATTCAAACAGAAGCTTTAGGTACTTGGTACACACAATTACTGCATTGCCAAATTGAATGGAAATACTAATTTGTTAATGCAGATAGCATTGGCACTTGGGATCTCTGCATTCTTAGAGTATTCGTTTACCGAGTTTCCGAAGGAAAGCTCGAGATTCGGTACCGAATACTCCCGAAGTTTCGAAACCAAGTGCACAAAATGCACTTATAATTTTGCATTAACTCCCGATATTTCACTTATTTCCGGATTCTGCAGTACATGCGGCTGAACCAGGAGTTGATGAGCAGGCCGATGTTGCATAGGTATCTACACAAATGGCGTCCCAAATAAAGGGTTTGCCTTGGTACCACGAGACTAGGGTGAGGCCATCGGGTCGTTTGCCATCAGTTCTGGATCCAGGATCTGGAATCAGCAGATCTCAGCTGACAAAAGCGCTCTACAAATAATGTCATGCAATGCACTATGACGCGCAATACGACCGGCGCTCTTTTGGCAGCTAAGACCATGACGGTCAAATTCATCAACTGAGGAACCACAACGACTACAGTTATGAGGAAAAAATATAGATGAACCAGTGCGAAGTGCTATAGAAATACGCAGAGTTTCTCGGTCGAGAATAGTACCAAGTGCTGCGGACGGAATGCATATAACCATGATCCAGTCTCTTGACAAGTACATGCTGCTATTAATCGTGCTTTATCTTCTAAATTGGACGAATAGTCTATTAGCCTTTGTTTAATATTTTCAATTATTGGAATGTCCCAAGCTGATTGAACATGTTTTGCCTCAGGCTTTGACTTATCAGGTAAACAGTATGACCAAAGTTTTCTAGCCTTATCCACTAGTATCTCATCAAAGTTAGCCATAGAATTATTAAGGATTGATCCAGCTAGACTTTGAATACTAAAATATGATGCTAGAAAAGCTGGCAGAGATAGATCCTGAAGTTTTCGGAGACCAAGATCAAATTTTACTGGTAAGCAAATTTGGTTCCAACTATTATCACTAATGTGGATATTAAATGGCTACCGTTGCTATGTTGGCAGTTATGCACTGTTTTGAAAACAGTGAAGATGCAACCGTTACTTCAATTCGGGGTTTTCAATTCTTCCACCTGAGGCTTTACCATGGGTTTGCACATTGTAGAAACGTAACGTAATCATTTACGTATACGTGAGCAACAACCAATAGGGCCGCTTTATTTTTGGTAACAGGATTGAATAAAGCGATCCTATTGGTTGTTGCTCACGTAAACGTAAATGAATACGTTACGTTTCTACAATGCGCAAACCCATGGTAGAGCCTCAGTGTGTAAAGGCAAGGACCTTTCGACCATACAACCATAAAGCCATCATCTTTGTAGTTGATACGAAGTTAATAAATAATAAAAATAAATCAAATCAACAAACACCGCCTTAAAATTTCGAAATTATAACTTGTTTCGGCGGATTCGATCATCAAGAGGCGGACTATAAAACAAAGGTGATCATATTTTAAAATATATTTAATACTCAATTAGTTCTCAGTGAAATTGACAACTCAATTCAAAATTTAATTACAGTGGCTGGGTCTGACCGTGGCTCAAATAAATTACTATATTGAATCCAGAAATATCTGGGTAAAAGGTTTTTGGAGATGGTGGTGTTTTGGCGCCAAAAGTATAGCAATTTTTTGGTAAGTACCTACTAAAAACACTTAAGTACTTTTTTACCTGGGAGGAATAATATCAGACATCTACTGGTGTACTCTCGGTGCTAAAAGAAAGTAATACTTATAGAACTCACTGTTCCGAGGGAAACAGTCAAACAAATATTATGATCTCACAAACGAAATTACTAGAAACGGATATAAAACTCAATTTTATGTAGTGGAAGTTGATGCAAGAGGAATTCCAGCAAAGTCTTTGCATCGTATATTGAAGGATCTTGGCCTTCCGAGAACTTTAATGGATGTGTGTTTCCAAGATGGTGCTAACAGGATCATATAGTATTTGGTTGAGTGGACAGGGTAGTGAACATAGTGCAGGTGAAAGTTAAAAGGACTTTAAACCTACTTCGCGGTCTCAAGTCCGGGAACGTGCAGTTCATTCCCCTGCCTCCCAACCACGCGATGAACCTGACAACCACACGGTGAAGCCATGGATAGTTAAGAACATTTTCTCTCTCTCGTTAGGCCGACCGACAGGACTCCTTATCACAGCCTAAAGCCCATACAGATAAAATGTTTCGGTTTAAGTCTGTGGGGTCACTGGTTTTCCGGAGACAACTGCATCGATTTATTGTCGAGGTGGCAGTCTCCTTTCATGGTGCAGTTACAAAACGGGCGATTGACTTCTATAAAGCAGCGAGGATATTAAAATAACTCGTAATACAAATACGTCTTCGTCGCCGCCCATTTCCTAACCGCATCATTTAGCCGGGAGCGATTTTTTTTAATCAACAATGTCGACCCCATTCATGGACTTTAGTAGGTCTGCTTACCATCATACAAAATATGCGTCTATAGAGCTAGAAAACAATTACGGGTGCCAGAATTGGTCCTAGACGGCCAGCGGAAGGGTTTTTCTTCCCACCTCGTCGTAACCGATGGTATGAGTCTACACTGAACCAGTGGCTAGCTCGTGGCGATGTTTGAATAGACTCAATAACCCATCTATAAATTAATCAGTTTCACAAGTTGGTATAGTGAAGCTGGTACCGGCGGCAGCTTAACGTACTCTCCGAATACTGGTCAAACAAATGTAGGTATATAAATATTTTAATTAAAATTTCATTGGTACACACCGGGGTTTGAACCGGGGTCAGTCTATCTATAAGGTCTAACCAACTCGCCCACCACGTACATCACCTCGTTGTAGACAATGATATTCTGCACCTACATGAACAAGTGGCGAGCTTTTTTTTATTATTATTGGATCATGGCTTGTGACTTTGTATCTACCTGGTGGTGAGCAGAGTTTACGGTGTTTGACTTTTAAACAGCTTCACAAGTTGGTATAGTAAATAATAAGAAATATATCCGACTTTCCAAAAACTAAACAGAGAATAATAAACAAATTTATTTAAAGGTTTGATATCACTGGGGTTTAAACCCGGGACCTAAAATTCTAAGATCTAACCAACTTGGTGGTCATGTTGTATATTCTAGGTCTAACTAGGTAATAAAAAATAAAATTAGTGTATTCATAAAAAAGGCGATTTGTTAATATTTTCAAAGCCGGTAGGGTATCCAAAAAAAGACAGTACCTACTACATATTAAAAATAGATTTAATAAAAAAAAACAACCTTATTTTTTAGGACAGAATTGAAAAAGATATTTTAATAGTGGTCATCCCAGTAGCTCTACAGGGTGCCCTTTATCTGACAAATCTATTGAACACCCTGTTGTTTTTAATTGATTTTCGATATTTTTTGCCTAAAAACTACTTATACTTAATCAATATATTATGAAGGGTATGATTCTTTAAAAAATGGTTAGTTTGTATAATAATAATTAAGCTTAATTTATTTTCTTTGCGTAAAAAAAAAAAAAAAAACTTTTATTTTGAAAATGTTACTTTTTGCGTTCAAGTATGGAATCACTCTCCTCTTAATAACTCCTCCTCTGTAGACCTTTGGCGTTGTATCCGGAGGTCGTGGGTTCGAGTCCGCCTCATGGCAAAAAAAAAGTATCCTTTTTCTATCCCGTGTACAGGAAAAGCATACTTTTTTGGGTGTTTATAAAATATAATATGTATAATATCTCTGCTTCTGGTACACATAATACAAGCCCAGAGCTTAGTTTGTGACCAGTAGCCCTAGTGTGAGTTTTTTTAACGTTTACTTTCGCGTTAACTATACTACCGCCTTAACATTTTGACCAATCACACGACCCCATTTCTAGTTCTCGAAATTTCCGCTTGGAGCGCTGAACCATTTCCCATACAAATTTTAGTTTACTCAAACGCAAAGTAATAGTTAGAAAACTTACAGTAGCCCTAGTGTGAGTTTTCTAACTATTACTTTGCGTTTGAGTTAACTAAAATTTGTATGGGAAATGGTTCAGCGCTCCAAGCGGAAATTTTAGGAACTAGAAATGCGTTCGTGTGATTGGTCAAAATGTTAACGCGGTAGTATAGTTAACGCGAAAGTAAACGTTAGAAAAACTCACACTAGGCCTACTGAGCAATAAATATAAATTGTACTACATTTTTTTTCTCTGCCTTACTACGAGACTGCCTAGGGTACGACCATCTTAGTCTACACCGAACAAGTAGTCAGCTCGCCAGTGTTTGACTCAATAACCCATCTATAAACTAGGACCACTTAAGAGCACTGCGTTCGTAAACGCGAAGTCTACGTTCTCCATACAAAAAAGGGCTTTCGAATTTCCAGTAATACCCGATTACAGTTTGTCGCAGAATTAAAATAATATTTTTGTCGTATTATTAATTTATCTTTCTGTGTTAGATTTTTGTGTACATTTACAAACATTAAAATAATAATAGAACTTCGACTATTATTTAATAAAATAAAAATAGCTAGATTTGTAACTGTCTGGAAAAACAGAAGCAAGGATGGAGGCTGAATGGTTGAAAAATTTTTGCCTTTCCAATTGTGAAAAAAACAAAATAAAAAAGAAGCAAGGACGGTATTTTTTTTTAATAAATCACGACATGTGACCTTGTATCTACCTAAAAGTAAACAGACCCGCAGAATCCATGAATGGGATTGATCTATACATCATTGTTTAACAGTCATGATCGCGCTCGTTATGCTAAATAATGCGGTTACAAAATGGGCGGCGACAAAAAAGAATTTGGATACATAATTATGATATATACAAATGAACTGCCTGTTTGGTAACGGTACCCTAAAAGGAGACCAGCACCTCAACAAAATATGAAGGCAGTCGTCTCCTGAAAACCGGTGAAACTACAGACTAAACCGAAACGAAACATTATTAGGTCACTTAACGGTTTTTACATTTATTTATTTATTGTTTGGTACACCAGCAGATCCCAGCTCATTACAAGTTAAGTTACATGAATTAACATTTTTTTAGGCTAGGATCCAATTCGGTGCACACTACATGCTATATTACATTATTTCCTACATATTTATACAATATAAAATATAGGATTTAATTAATAATAAAAAATATAAAAAAATACATTTAATATATAAGTGGTGGCCGAGTTGGTTAGACCTTGGACTTAAAAACACTTAGGTCCCTGGTTCGAATCCCGGTGTGTACCAGTGAGTTTTTAATTTGAAAATTTATGTACATCTGTCTGACAACACCACTATAGTGCCTCGGAGAGCACGTTAAGCTGTCGGTCCCGGTTTCACTATACCAACTTGTGAAACTGTTATAGATGGGTTATTGAGTCTATTCAAAACATCGCGACGAGCTAGCCACTTGTTCGGTATAGACTCATACCATCGGCTACGACGAGGTGGGATTAAAAACCCCTCCGCTGGGTACCCTGGGGCCGTCTAGGCGGTCTCGGGCGCCGTAAGGCACCCGTGATGATATGTATGTATGTATGTGTAAAAAAATACATTGGTTGACCTAGCGACGTTATCACTTTATACGTACTCGTATCTATGACTTTTTACTCCGAGAGAGCACGTAATGCCGTCGGTGCTAATTGCACTACTACCTTCAGGTCAAATGGCCACGCTGGCTAAGCGGGTTGGCCATTTGACCTGAAGGTAGTAGTGCAATTAGCATACGTAGGTACTAAGTACTAAAAACTCATCATTAATTGTCTAATATAAAGATTGTTATATGTTAGGTGTAGGTACCAGAATTTTATCGTAAAGAAAATATATATTCTAAATGGTTTTTTTCACATGGTAATATCACCTATCACCTGTCAAATACGAGAAAAAATATATAAAAATATTTTCACGAGTGCCTTACGGCGCGGCGCCTGAGATCGCTTACAGATCGCCTCAGGGTACCCAGCGACGGGTTTTTAATCCCACCTCGTCGTAGCCGATTGTATGAGTCTATACCGAACAAGTGGCTAGCTCGTCGACCCGCGGTGTTTGGATAGACTCAATAACCCATACACATTTTTTTTTTTTTTACTACTCATAAATGCCTGTAAAGGTTTACATTAAATAAATATTTTTGACTGACAGTTTCATAAGTTTCCCAAATTAGTTTCACTATACCTACTAGGACCAACAGCTTAACGTGCTCTCCGAGGCACTATAGTGGTATTTTTAACATATAATTAAGAGATACTTACTATTAAAAGTACTGCAAAGGAAGTGACATATTATAATGTATTTAATTTTTCAACATTGTGTAAGAGAGTTTAAACATTTTTCAACATTGTGTAAGAGAGTTTAAACATTTTTCAACATTGTGTAAGAGAGTTTAAACCTGAAAACATATTTCACATTTGGAAGACGTTTTTAGTTAAACAACAGAAATTCTTGTATGTAAGTACGTCGGAATATTTTTGTTTAATAAGTAAATCCAAACAAATGTACATAATTTTTTAGATTAAAAACTCATTGATATCTACACACCGGGGTTTGAACCATGGTACCTATTTGTTTTTAAGTCTGAGGTCCAACTCGGCCACCACGTATACTTCAAATAAGAGATTTTGTGATTTCTTCCTTATTTTAATTAAAATATCGAATATGTCACTTATAGGAAAATTGCTACAATTACTTCAATATACTATATTAACTCATACAAAGTTAATTTTTATCTTCTTTTCTTTAATCTTCTTTTATATGTAGGACAAATTACACATATTGCTCTGGTCCCAAACTAAGCTTTAGGCTTGTACTATGTGTACCAGAAGCAACGATATAATATATATTATATTTTATAAACACCCAGACCATGACAAACTGTACAGAATTTTACTAATATTTTTTGCCATGGGTGGGATCGAACCCACGACCTCCGGATACAACGCCAAAGGCGCAACCACTAGTCTACGGAGGCCGTCGTCTTTATGAGTAATAAAGTGTTTTTAACGCAGAGTTCAAGCGAGATCATTTGCCATTAGATTTTGGATACTTACTATAAAAAAAATTGAGTAGGAGCAAAAAAAAGATCACCAAGATATCGTCGCAGGATCATTGACATTTTTTTTTCAAAATATTTCCCAGGGTATCCCATATTTCACACTTAATTATAAGTTTTAGAAATTAAATCAATTACTTACTCAGGGACGGCAAAAAGGACCGATTGAATTTTTTTAGGTCTTTTTTTTGTATTCGATAGGATAATAAATTAGAAGTCCTTGCAGGTGAAGAAATCTCTTTTTGTTCGCTATTTTTGGACAAAAAAATCAGTTTATGTCTTGTGATTTTGGTCAAGTTTATCTTTTAACAAAATTTACTCAACGAAGTATAGCGTGAAATAGTTTGTAAAGAAATATCTATTGAGAGCGGCTTTAACTTTATATTTTTTATCGCGTAACTGATAACAAGATTAAGCAGATGACAAAAGGCCGGACCTGGGATGGGTGATCGCTTTATACAACGAGGTTATACCATCATAAACACCGCAACAAGCTCGCCACTTGTTAGGTGTTGCCGCCGAATACCATCGGCGAAATGAGGACGGGTTAATCCCTCCACTAGGTACCCTGAGGCCGTTAATTTTAGTGACTTAACCACTAAGCTGGGGCCGCTTTTGGGGTTAATCCTTCCGCTGGGTACCCTGAGGCCGTTTAAACGATTCTGGGGAGCCAAAAAGGCACCCGTGATGGTATTTATTATTAAATTAAATTAGTTGGCTATTATGAATATAATATATAGAGCCAGTCTATCGCTAGACCGATAGACTGGCTCATATATATATGAAGACCAGCAAGTGACATACCTAGTATTTTTCGGATGATATTTGAGGTTTGACCGGTTTTTGGCGCCCACAATTTCTTGTCGAGGAGGCAGTATATCAGGAGTTCTTAAGGGTATGGCTACGTAACATATATAAAACTGGCAGATTAATTCGACTATATTGAGCCCACTTGCATGTCATAAGCATGAGAAATGCATTATTTGGCAGGTCGCTACCCCCATCATATCAAGTCGCAAGGCATCCTACGTTACATACACCAATAAAATAATAACTTGCGCTTTTCACGTTTAGTTAACATCACTTATTTCAATCAAATGACCACTGCACCATAATTGCAAATTCGACACATGCGTTTTTTTTATCGTTGAAGCGATAACAAGTTTTTTTTTATTATTATTGGAGCATGGTATGCGAGTTTGTTTGTTACTTGACCTGCCTATAAAATATGTATATGAATGGGGTCGATTAATTGTAAACAGAATAGCTTTTTTTTAATTGACTCAGTTGTTTTTGAGTTTATCGAAATAAACAAACAATTAAATGTTTTTTCTGTACAACTTATTAGTTTTTTAAATATTTTTATTGGAGCACGACATGTGACATTGTATCTACCCGGTGGTGAGCAGATCTTCAAAGGTCCATGAATGGGATCAATCGATAATTGTTCTTAAACAATATTGATCGCTCCCACTATGTCGGCTAAATGATGCGTATACTGGCAGCTCTATATAAATCTCTATGCACCCGCGCAGGGGTCAGGTATAAGATTTTTTTACCAATTTTTTTGGTAGCAACTTGCCGCGGGGTCGTTAAATCGAAAAGGGACCAATGTCGGCCTTTTTGAGCTCATGTTTAGAGTCGTGTCGGTAGCGAGGACCTCTATACACCCAATTATCTAACTAATTAATCGGTCTGTTTCATTTTTAACTCAATTATTGTTTTTTTTTTAATAAAGACATTAGGCCAAACTAACAGGATGCCTGTGTTTGTTTCATTAAAATTCTTTGTAATTTGGCTGCTGGTTATATTTTAACTCTTAAATCTCTTAATTTTATCTGATTTGATTCGTTGGTTTTAAGAGATGATTTTTTTTTACTTTAGCTAGATTCTTCTTAGAGCGGTACATGTAGTATTTATCTATATTAATATAATTAATAATGATTAAAAATTAATATTATAATGCTGAAGAGTTTGTTTGTTTGTTGGTTCTGGTTCTGGTTCGAATCAAAAATTATATTAGTGTTGGATAGCCTATTTATTGAGGAAGGCTATAGAACATAAATAGGAATCGAACTCAAGACCTCTGGATACTTGCGGTTTATATGACCAGGTAGGGAGTACACCTGGTTCTCTTCGACCTCGTCGTTATTTTCCATCAGGCAAGATTAAGGACCCTGGAGTCGATTTGACGCCCATAAACAAACTTCCGATGGGTACACTTAAGCCTTCTAGGCTATCTGTGATGGGACGTGTAATACCTACAATCGCCGTTGAACGACAAGGCGAGATTTTGATTTTGCGGTTTTATGTAACCAAACGGCTTAGGATCCTCTACAAATAGTGTTTTGTAAACAACTTTATTAAATTTTTTTTGTTAATAAAAATGTAAAATAAAATGTATTTGATAACAAACACTTTAAAGACCCAATATATACATTCAGATTATAGGTACCCGGTAATAGAGGTTAAAAATATAGACAGAAATTGGAATAAAGGTTATCTGTGATAATAAATAATTATATACGTGGTAGCCTAGTTGGTTAGACCTTGGACTTAAAAACACTTAAGTCCCTGGTTCGAATCCCGGTGTGTACCAATGAGTTTTTAAATAAAAAAATTATGTACATTTGTTAGACAACACCACTATAGAGCCTCGGAGAGCACGTTAAGCTGTCGGTCCCAGTTTCATTATACCAACTTGTGAAACTGTTTATAGAGATGGGTTATCGAGTATATTCAAAACATCGCGACGAGTTAGCCACTTGTTCGGTGTAGACTCATACCATCGGCTACGACGAGGTGGGATTAAATCCCCTCCACTGGGTACCCTGGGGCCGGCTAAGCGGTCTCGGGCGCCGTAAGGCACCCGTGATGATACATATAAATAATTAGGATAATGCTTATTTGTAATAACAAATAAAAATAATAATAAATAAATAATTATAAGTAAGTGCTTATTTGTAATAACAAATAAATTAATAATAAATTAATAATTATAAATAGATACTTTTTTGTAATAACAAATAATTCGATACCCTGTGACTGTCTTTTATATTAACATCCGACTTAGGAAAGTGAATTTAGATTATAGGTACCATATAATAGAGTTTAAAAATATAGACAGAAATATACATTCAAAACTTATCTCACTCTTTCTTTCACTAATAGATATATTTAACAGAAAGAGATAAAAAAACTTACCAAAATGTAGGAGATGATATAACTTGTTGACCTAACATACAACTTAAGAAAGTGTACTTAGTACAATATTATAATACCTACATGTAATATAGTTAAAAATATAGACAGAAATTAATAATACCATCACGGGTGCCTGTTTGGCTCCCGAGAACCGTTTAAACGGCCTCAGGGGTACCCAGCGGAGGGATTAACCCGTCCTCATTTCGCCGATGGTATTCGGAGGCAACACCTAACAAGTGGCGAGCTTGTTGCGGTGTTTATGATGAAATAGCCTCGTTGTATAAAGCGGTCACCCATCCCAGGCCGGCTTTATTATCATCTGCTTAACCTTGTTATCAGTTGCACAGTGACTTAACCACTAGGCTGGGCCGCTTTTATTAGATAAAGATTATTTGTAATAAAATTTACTTAATATAATATAAATAATATAATATACCTAATTGTAAAGATAATTCGATACGGATAAGTATTGTTTTTTTTAAATAATTCCCCTCTAAAACGTCGAACGAATTTCAATTATGATTTTACTTGATGAATGGTTTTTCGTTGTTAGAATTTTTTTTTATAAAAGTCGATCCAGCAGTTTCAAAGTAAGTAATTGTAAGCTCGATCTCAGTTAATGTAGAGCGCTAAAGCGAAATGATGATTTTACTCACTTTTAGGTAGTTCTCATATAATCTATTATTGCAGTATAGTACAGGAATATTAGTTGAAGCTATAAGGGTTACCTAAAAAAAGCCTAAAAGCTAATTTACAATCATTCCTTAGGAGCACAAAAGTACATATTTCAAAACCCTGAACCCTACTGTGTCTCTTGGCCTAATTCATAAAAACTTATAAGAGGCCTTCAAAAACACTTTAGTTAAAGAAGGTTTTGTCTCTTATATTTAGCAACAAAAATGAATATGTGTAAAAGAGACAAAAGCCTTGGAGAACACTTTAGTTATTTATGAATGAATAACTAAAGTGTTCTCCAAGGCTTCAATAAGTTTTTATGAATAAGGCCAATTGCCCTGGGGCTTTATTCCGAGTTTTGACACGTTCACCGTCACGCATTTTGCGTAAAGTATGGGTATTGAAATATAAGATCTATCCTGTTAATTATAAAGTTGAAACTCCAATGCTCTATACATGTTCAAACTTTGAAGAATTCGTGTATTTCAAGATGGCGGCATTATTATAGCCAACCTAATACATACTATATAACCATTGGAATAGAACTTATATTTCCATATTTATAGTTTGCGCAACGTCTTGTCGTGTCGGTCACAAACTTAGCTCTCTCTAACCTAGCTTAAACTATGTGTAGAAAAAATGTACAGAAAAAGTACCTACAATTTTTTTTTGCCAATTTACTTGGGCATATTATTAATTTGAGGAATTGAACTCGATATAAAATGTTATTATTGATTAAAATACTAAATAAAAAACACATAACACTTAGGTCCCTGGTTCGAATCCCGATGTGTACCAATGAGTTTTTAATTAAAAAATTATGTACATTTGTTTGACAACACCACTATAGTGCTTCGGAGAGCACGTTAAACTGTCGGTCCCGGTTTCACTATAACAACATGTGAAACTGTTTATAGATGGGTTATTGAGTCTATTCAAAAATTCGCAACGAGCTAGCCACTTGTTCGGTGTAGACTCATACCATCGGCTACGACGAGGTGGGATTAAAACCCCTCCGCTGGGTACCCTGGGGCCGTCTAGGCTTTCTTGGGCGCCGTAAGGCACCCGTGATGATACATATATTCTTAATTAATTAGGTATTTATTTTAATTTCGTGCCGGAATTTTTTGATTCACAAATAAAATGTGATAATCTTAAAATGATACCACTTGATCTTTCTATCAAAAATCTAAACTACACAATCGGAGGCCAGCATACATAAATAAAGACAAGGAATTGTGTATGCTGTCAGGTGCATAATATATGGAGACATTGTCTGTGTGTCTGTCAGAGAATCCTACCTTCATATTTTATAGTGTCCAATCAAATTTTGAAAGCGCCGCTCTGAGACCAACTATTTTGGACACTTATCACTGGAAAGGACATTGACTGAGTTTTAATCGCTTAGTAATTTATTTCAACATTTTATGACACAAAATATTCGGCAGTTTTTATAAAGAAGCACGGCTTGATACCTTGTATCTGCCAAGTCCATGAATCGGGTCGATCAATTTAGAATAAATGGTGAGGTTACGAAATGGGCGGCGACTAAGACGAATTTGCATTACGAGTCATTTTAGTATCCTCACTGCTTTATCGTCAAATCAGCTGCCCGTTCCATAATAGCACCCTGAAAGTAGACTACCACCTCCACAAGAGGTATATAAATATGCAGTAGTCTCCTCAAAACTGGTGAAATTTCCTTACGCTACTTACTTACAGTTTAAATTAAGTGGGTATTTATATAGTTTTTTTAATAAAGCGCTCTGCAACCACCATTTGGTTAGCAGGTGGTTGCAGTGTGCTCTCTTTTCATTTCTTTTGATGTACGGTACCCCTAGTGTGAGTTTTCTAACTATTACTTTGCGTTTGAGTTAACTAAAATTTGTATGGGAAATGGTTCAGCGCTCCAAGCGGAAATTTTGAGAACTAGAAATGCGGCCGTGTGATTGGTCAAAATGTTAACGCGGTAGTATAGTTAACGCGAAAGTTAACGTTAAAAAAACTCACACTAGGGTTACGGAACCCAAAGTGCGAGTACGCACTAAACCGATTTTTAATAAGGACATAATTTTGAAAGTGAAATCAGTATATTTAACCCGAATTCGGATCGGAACAAACAAACAACCAAATCAATCCTTTTATAATATTAGTAACGTATACATATAGATTATGATTAATATAACATTCCTATTATTATTATGTTCTTAAAAACTACTGTAGGCCTAGTGTGAGTTTTTTTAACGTTTACTTTCGCGTTAACTATACTACTACGCTAACATTTTGACCAATCACACACTCGCATTTTTAGTTCTCAAAATTTCCGCTTGGAGCGTTGAACTATTTCCCATACAAATTTTAGTTAACTCAAACGCAAAGTAATAGTTAGAAAACTCACACTAGGGGTACTGTATCAATTAAAATATATATCACCATATATAATATAATATACTATATCATCAATAGAGACTTTATTATCCGCGAGTAACATGGGCTTTATTTTATTTTCGATTAATTTCTATAGATGTACGACGTATGTACACGTGCCGGTGTGAACTTAGCAGCCAAAATATAGCTGCTATTATAACTCGACTAATTTAAAAAGTCAATATTTCTAAGCTTATTAATTGCAATACAAACAATGGAAATCCTATGAATTATGAAAATTCTTTCAGGAAAATTAAAAATTAACCAGATGGCAATATTATTTCTGATGAAAAATAACATTTATCAAAATATTTTCTCTGATATTAAAATATAACTTTACAAGTGGCCCACTTCAACGAAATATACAAAAATGATTTCCCACCCCCCTTACAGTGGAACCTTGATTATGAAAATTGAGTGAAAACAATCTCGTAGCTAAATAATTTTGACATTTTAACTTAGCATAAGGTTTATTGTTTTTGAACATCATTATAACTTGTTAGACAAAAAATAACTTAGGCAATGAAAAGCAACTGAAATTGTATAAAAAATTCTGATTTTCTTGTTGCTACGACAAAATAAAGTTTTTTAATATAATAATTAAGCGTCTTAGAAATCTTTCTTCATCTCACAACTTATACAGTAAATAAAGCTTTGCCTTATCTATCGAAAAATATGTTCCAAAATTCCTTACAGTGGGGACTTGACTGAAAAAATTGAGTGCGACTACAATTTCGTAGTAAAAAAATTTATGTCATAATCAAGTATCTTAGAAATGATCCTTCACCTTAAAACTTATATAGTGAATAAAGCTTTGCCTTATTTATCGAAAAATATGTTCCAAAATTCCTTACAAAGGGGACTTGACTGAAAAAAAAGAATGCGACTACAATTTCGTAGCAAAAAAATTTATGTCATAATCAAGTATCTTAGGAATGATCCTTCACCTTAAAACTTTTATAGTGAATAAAGCTTTACCTTATCTTTTGAAAAATATGTTCCAAAATTTCTTACAGTGGGGCTTTGACTGAAAAAAATGAAGGAAAATACAGTTTCATAGTAAAAAATTTCATGTCATAATTAAGCATCTTAGAAATCTTTCTTCACCTTACAACTTATACAGTTAATAAAGCTTTGCCTTATCTATCGAAAAATGTGTTTCAAAATTCCTTACAGAGGGGACTTGACTGAAAAAATTGAGTGCGACTACAATTTCGTAGTAAAAATTTTTATGTCATAATCAAGTATCTTAGAAATGATCCTTCACCTTAAAACTTATATAGTAAATAAAGTTTTGCCTTATCTATCGAAAAATATGTTCCAAAATTCCTTACAGTGGGGCCTTGACTGAAAAAATTTAGTGAAACTACAATTTCGTAGTAAAAAATATCATATAATAATTAAGCATCTTAGCCACTCAACCGTCCGTGGATACTACAGTATCCAAAAAAAAAATAGGGTCTTACGTCCGCGGCTGCTCTAGTATCCAATACACTTGAACAATGCGTCATTGTTCTAAGCACCATCTAGTGAATTACATCGTCTCTTTTTAGTTTGTTTGTTGTTTTAATATCACAGACCATGATATTACTTCACTAAATAATCGGTAGATGGCTAAATATAATGATTTTTTTAAAACAAAAAAAAATAAAAACTTTAGTTGGCGTTGTACTATTGCGTTGGAATTAGATTTTGAAGAATATTGTTGAAATATATCTCGTAAATAATATTTTCTGCTATTATTATACATGAAAATGATCCTGAGGATTTGTTTTTTAAGATTACAACTATATTTTATAGTTTGTATATGTAATCCTATTCTAAATAGAGGGTCAAAATGATAGGTATTATTTGGACGAGAACAATGGCCGGTTTTGGCGGGCTTTTGTGTTTTACAGTTTACTTTACATTCTTTTTAATAAAATAATATCTAAAAAATGAATAATAGTTCACTATTTCCATAATCATATACTTTTATTATAGAAATGTATTAAGATTAATAATATTTCAATAAAATTTAGGCATGTTTATGCGCATGAAATTTGATACCGCGGCCGAAATTCGAGAAGTAGGTGTTTTGTTTCAATTTATTTCACAATTGAAGACTACATTTAATATCAATATTTTTACATTGTTGGAAAGGGAAAATAATGTAGAATTTTATACTTATTTTTAAATTAGTCTAATTTCCAATATTATTATATTAAAATGGAGAATTATGAAAAATAACACAGTTTTTTAAATATTTTTTCGCATGTTTTGTTTGGGTTTTAGTAACTTATATTAACATTATCAATATTTTTTTATATAACCCTGTTAAGTATATTTTCACCTATTGCTACGTATTTTTTTTATTATTATAGGTATTTTAATTTAGCAGATATAGCGGTTTATATTAATAAAGTATCGCGAAAAAACAGGTAAATTACAGGTAGCGCTTGACCGCGCGAACAGCGGACGTTAGAGGCTAGCTTGGTTGGTCCGCGCTGGACGGTTAAGTGGTTAGAAATCTTTCTTCACCTTACAACTTATACAGTTAATAAAGCTTTGCTTTATCTATCGAAAAATGTATTTCAAAATTCCTTACAGAGGGGACTTAACTGAAAAAACTGAGTGCGACTACAATTTCGTAGTAAAAAAATTTATGTCTAATCTTAGAAATGATCCTTCACCTTAAAACTTATATAGTGAATAAAGCTTTGCCTTATCTATCGAAAAATATGTTCCAAAATTCCTTACAGAGGGGACTTGACTGAAAAAATTGAATGCGACTACAATTTCGTAGCAAAAAAATTTATGTCATAATCAAGTATCTTAGAAATGATCCTTCACATTAAAACTTTTATAGTGAACTAAGATTTGCCTTATCTTTTGAAAAATATGTTCCAAAATTTCTTACAGTGGGGCCTTGACTGAAAAAAATGAAGGAAACTACAGTTTCATAGTAAAAAATTTCATGTCATAATTAGGCATCTTAGAAATCTTTCTTCACCTTACAACTTATACAGTTAATAAAGCTTTGCCTTATCTATTGAAAAATGTGTTTCAAAATTCCTTACAGAGGGGACTTGACTGAAAAAATTGAGTGCGACTACAATTTCGTAATAAAAAATGTTATGTCATAATCAAGTATCTTAGAAATGATCCTTCACCTTGAAACTTATATAGTGAATAAAGCTTTGCCTTATCTATCAAAAAATATGTTCCAAAATTCCTTACAGTGGGGCCTTGACTGAAAAAATTTAGTGAAACTACCATTTCGTAGTAAAAATTATCATATAATAATTAAGCATCTTAGAAATCTTTCTTCACCTTACAACTTATACAGTTAATAAAGCTTTGCCTTATCTATCAAAAATATGTTAAATAAGTTGTAAGGTGAAGAAAGATTTCTAACATGCTTAATTATGATATGATATTTTTTACTAAGAAATTGTAGTTTCACTAAATTTTTTCAGTCAAGGCCCCACTGTAAGGAATTTTGAAACATATTTTTCGATAGATGAGGCAAAGCTTTATTTACTGTATAAGTTGTAAGGTGAAGAAAGAATTCTAAGATGCTTGGTTTCAACATGAAATTTTTTACTACGAAATTGTAGTCGCACTAAATTTTTTCAGTCAAGTCCCCTCTGTAAGGAATTTTGAAACACATTTTTCGATAGATAAAGCAAAGCTTTATTAACTGTATAAGTTGTAAGGTGAAGAAAGATTTCTAAGATGCTTAATTATTATATGATATTTTTTACTACGAAATTGTAGTTTCCTTCATTTTTTTCAGTCAAGGCCCCACTGTAAGAAATTTTGGAACATATTTTTCAAAAGAAAAGGCAAAGCTTTATTCACTATAAAAGCTTTAAGGTGAAGGATCATTTCTAAAATACTTGATTATGACATAATTTTTTTTACTACGAAATTGTAGTCGCACACAATTTTTTTCAGTCAAGTCCCCTCTGTAAGGAATTTTGAAACACATTTTTCGATAGATAAGGCAAAGCTTTATTAACTGTATAAGTTGTAAGGTGAAGAAAGATTTCTAAGATGCTTAATTATTATATGATATTTTTTACTACGAAATGGTAGTTTCACTAAATTTTTTCAGTCAAGGCCCAACTGTAAGGAATTTTGGAACATATTTTTCGATAGATAACGCAAAGCTTTATTCACTATATAAGTTTTAAGGTGAAGGATCATTTCTAAGATACTTGATTATGACATAAAATTTTTTACTACGAAATTGTAGTCGCACTCAATTTTTTCAGTCAAGTCCCCTCTGTAAGGAATTTTGAAACACATTTTTCGATAGATAAAGCAAAGCTTTATTAACTGTATAAGTTGTAAGGTGAAGAAAGATTTCTAAGATGCTTAATTATTATATGATATTTTTTACTACGAAAATGTAGTTTCACTAAATTTTTTCAGTCAAGGCCCCACTGTAAGGAATTTTGGAACATATTTTTCGATAGATAAGGCAAAGCTTTATTCACTATATAAGTTTCAAGGTGAAGGATCATTTCTAAGATACTTGATTATGACATAAATTTTTTTGCTACGAAATTGTAGTCGCATTCAATTTTTTCAGTCAAGTCCCCTCTGTAAGGAATTTTGGAACATATTTTTCAAAAGATAAGGCAAAGCTTTATTAACTGTATAAGTTGTAAGGTGAAGAAAGATTTCTAAGATGCTTAATTATTATATGATATTTTTTACTACAAAATTGTAGTTTCCTTCATTTTTTTCAGTCAAGGCCCCACTGTAAGAAATTTTGGAACATATTTTTCAAAAGATAAGGCAAAGCTTTATTCACTATAAAAGCTTTAAGGTGAAGGATCATTTCTAAAATACTTGATTATGACATAAATTTTTTTACTACGAAATTGTAGTCGCACACAATTTTTTCAGTCAAGTCCCCTCTATAAGGAATTTTGAAACACATTTTTCGATAGATAAGGCAAAGCTTTATTAACTGTATAAGTTGTAAGGTGAAGAAAGATTTCTAAGATGCTTAATTATTATAAGATATTTTTTACTACAAAATTGTAGTTTCCTTCATTTTTTTCAGTCAAGGCCCCACTGTAAGAAATTTTGGAACATATTTTTCAAAAGATAAGGTAAAGCTTTATTCACTATAAAAGCTTTAAGGTGAAGGATTATTTCTAAAATACTTGATTATGACATAAATTTTTTTACTACGAAATTATAGTCGCACACAATTTTTTCAGTCAAGTCCCCTCTGTAAGGAATTTTGAAACACATTTTTCGATAGATAAGGCAAAGCTTTATTAACTGTATAAGTTGTAAGGTGAAGAAAGATTTCTAAGATGCTTAATTATTATATGATATTTTTTACTACGAAATGGTAGTTTCACTAAATTTTTTCAGTCAAGGCCCCACTGTAAGGAATTTTGGAACATATTTTTTGATAGATAACGCAAAGCTTTATTCACTATATAAGTTTTAAGGTGAAGGATCATTTCTAAGATACTTGATTATGACATAAAATTTTTTACTACGAAATTGTAGTCGCACTCAATTTTTTCAGTCAAGTCCCCTCTGCAAGGAATTTTGAAACACATTTTTCGATAGATAAAGCAAAGCTTTATTAACTGTATAAGTTGTAAGGTGAAGAAAGATTTCTAAGATGCTTAATTATTATATGATATTTTTTACTACGAAATGGTAGTTTCACTAAATTTTTTCAGTCAAGGCCCCACTGTAAGGAATTTTGGAACATATTTTTCGATAGATAAGGCAAAGCTTTATTCACTATATAAGTTTCAAGGTGAAGGATCATTTCTAAGATACTTGATTATGACATAAAATTTTTTGCTACGAAATTGTAGTCGCATTCAATTTTTTCAGTCAAGTCCCCTCTGTAAGGAATATTGGAACATATTTTTCGATAGATAAGGCAAAGCTTTATTCACTATATAAGTTTTAAGGTGAAGGATCATTTCTAAGATACTTGATTATGACATAAATTTTTTTACTACGAAATTGTAGTCGCACTCAATTTTTTCAGTCAAGTCCCCTCTGTAAGGAATTTTGAAACACATTTTTCGATAGATAAGGCAAAGCTTTATTAACTGTATAAGTTGTAAGGTGAAGAAAGATTTCTAAGATGCTTAATTATTATATGATATTTTTTACTACGAAATGGTAGTTTCACTAAATTTTTTCAGTCAAGGCCCCACTGTTAGGAATTTTGGAACATATTTTTCGATAGATAAGGCAAAGCTTTATTCACTATATAAGTTTCAAGGTGAAGGATCATTTCTAAGATACTTGATTATGACATAAAATTTTTTACTACGAAATTGTAGTCGCACTCAATTTTTTCAGTCAAGTCCCCTCTGTAAGGAATTTCGAAATACATTTTTCAATAGATAAGGCAAAGCTTTATTAACTGTATAAGTTGTAAGGTGAAGAAAGATTTCTAAGATGCCTAATTATGACATGAAATTTTTTACTATGAAACTGTAGTTTCCTTCATTTTTTTCAGTCATGGCCCCACTGTAAGAAATTTTGGAACATATTTTTCAAAAGATAAGGCAAATCATAATTCACTATAAAAGTTTTAAGGTGAAGGATCATTTCTAAGATACTTGATTATGACATAAATTTTTTTGCCACGAAATTGTAGTCGCATTCAATTTTTTCAGTCAAGTCCCCTCTGTAAGGAATTTTGGAACATATTTTTCGATAGATAAGGCAAAGCTTTATTCACTATATAAGTTTTAAGGTGAAGGATCATTTCTAAGATACTTGATTATGACATAAAAATTTTTACTACGAAATTGTAGTCGCACTCAATTTTTTCAGTCAAGTCCCCTCTGTAAGGAATTTTGAAACACATTTTTCGATAGATAAGGCAAAGCTTTATTAACTGTATAAGTTGTAAGGTGAAGAAAGATTTCCAAGATGCTTAATTATGACATGAAATTTTTTACTATGAAACTGTAGTTTCCTTCATTTTTTTCAGTCAAAGCCCCACTGTAAGAAATTTTGGAACATATTTTTCAAAAGATAAGGCAAATCTTAATTCACTATAAAAGTTTTAAGGTGAAGGATCATTTCTAAGATACTTGATTATGACATAAATTTTTTTGCTACGAAATTGTAGTCGCATTCAATTTTTTCAGTCAAGTCCCCTCTGTAAGGAATTTTGGAACATATTTTTCAAAAGATAAGGCAAATCTTAATTCACTATAAAAGTTTTAAGGTGAAGGATCATTTCTAAGATACTTGATTATGACATAAATTTTTTTGCTACGAAATTGTAGTCGCATTCAATTTTTTCAGTCAAGTCCCCTCTGTAAGGAATTTTGAAACACATTTTTCGATAGATAAGGCAAAGCTTTATTAACTGTATAAGTTGTAAGGTGAAGAAAGATTTCTAAGATGCTTAATTATGACATGAAATTTTTTACTATGAAACTGTAGTTTCCTTCATTTTTTTCAGTCAAAGCCCCACTGTAAGAAATTTTGGAACATATTTTTCAAAAGATAAGGCAAAGCTTTATTCACTATAAAAGTTTTAAGGTGAAGGATCATTCCTAAGATACTTGATTATGACATAAATTTTTTTGCTACGAAATTGTAGTCGCATTCAATTTTTTCAGTCAAGTCCCCTCTGTAAGGAATTTTGGAACATATTTTTCGATAAATAAGGCAAAGCTTTATTCACTATATAAGTTTTAAGGTGAAGGATCATTTCTAAGATACTTGATTATGACATAAAATTTTTTACTACGAAATTGTAGTCGCACTCAATTTTTTCAGTCAAGTCCCCTCTGTAAGGAATTTTGAAACACATTTTTCGATAGATAAAGCAAAGCTTTATTAACTGTATAAGTTGTAAGGTGAAGAAAGATTTCTAAGATGCTTAATTATTATATGATATTTTTTACTACAAAATTGTAGTTTCCTTCATTTTTTTCAGTCAAGGCCCCACTGTAAGAAATTTTGGAACATATTTTTCAAAAGATAAGGCAAAGCTTTATTCACTATAAAAGCTTTAAGGTGAAGGATCATTTCTAAAATACTTGATTATGACATAAATTTTTTTAGTACGAAATTGTAGTCGCACACAATTTTTTCAGTCAAGTCCCCTCTGTAAGGAATTTTGAAACACATTTTTCGATAGATAAGGCAAAGCTTTATTAACTGTATAAGTTGTAAGGTGAAGAAAGATTTCTAAGATGCTTAATTATTATATGATATTTTATACTACGAAATGGTAGTTTCACTAATTTTTTTCAGTCAAGGCCCCACTGTAAGGAATTTTGGAACATATTTTTCGATAGATAAGGCAAAGCTTTATTCACTATATAAGTTTCAAGGTGAAGGATCATTTCTAAGATACTTGACTATGACATAAATTTTTTTACTACGAAATTGTAGTCGCACTCAATTTTTTCAGTCAAGTCCCCTCTGTAAGGAATTTTGAAACACATTTTTTGATAGATAAGGCAAAGCTTTATTAACTGTATAAGTTGTAAGGTGAAGAAAGATTTCTAAGATGCCTAATTATGACATGAAATTTTTTACTATGAAACTGTAGTTTCCTTAATTTTTTTCAGTCAAGGCCCCACTGTAAGGAATTTTGGAACATATTTTTCGATAGATAAGGCAAAGCTTTATTCACTATATAAGTTTCAAGGTGAAGGATCATTTCTAAGATACTTGACTATGACATAAATTTTTTTACTACGAAATTGTAGTCGCACTCAATTTTTTCAGTCAAGTCCCCTCTGTAAGGAATTTTGAAACACATTTTTCGATAGATAAAGCAAAGCTTTATTAACTGTATAAGTTGTAAGGTGAAGAAAGATTTCTAAGATGCTTAATTATTATATGATATTTTTTACTACGAAATTGTAGTTTCCTTAATTTTTTTCAGTCAAGGCCCCACTGTAAGGAATTTTGAAACATATTTTTCGATAGATAAGGCAAAGCTTTATTTACTGTATAAGTTGTGAGATGAAGAAAGATTTCTAAGACGCTTAATTATTATATTAAAAAACTTAATTTTTTCGTAGCAACAAGAAAATCAGAATTTTTTATACAATTTCAGTTGCTTTTCATTGCCTAAGTTATTTTTTGTCTAACAAGTTATAATGATGTTCAAAAACAATAAACCTTATGCTAAGTTAAAATGTCAAAATTATTTTGCTACGAGATTGTTTTCACTCAATTTTCATAATCAAGGTTCCACTGTAAGGGGGGTGGGAAATCATTTTTGTATATTTCGTTGAAGTGGGCCACTTGTAAAGTTATATTTTAATATCAGAGAAAATATTCTGATAAATGTTATTTTTCATCAGAAATAATATTGCCATCTGGTTAATTTTTAATTTTCCTGAAAGAATTTTCATAATTCATAGGATTTCCATTGTTTGTATTGCAATTAATAAGCTTAGAAATATTGACTTTTTAAATTAGTCGAGTTATAATAGCTGCTATATTTTGGCTGCTAAGTTCACACCGGTTGTACACGTGGAGGCCGAGTTGGTTAGACCTTGGACTAAAAAAAAAACACTTAGGTCCATGGTTCGAATCCCGGTGTGTACCAATGAGTATTAGTTACAGAGATAAATAAAAGTATATATAATAATCTCACATTAAAGTGAGATTAAAAATCCCTCCGCTGGGTACCCTGGGGCCGTCTAGGCGGTCTCGGGCACCGTTTAGGCACCCGAGATGATATGTATATGAATATTTCCTTTTATTTTTAAACAATAGAGCCAATATCACAAATTAATTGTAAAACATTAAAAAAAAACATTAACTGTTGTCTTTATTAACGTCAATTAAACTCTGTGGTATTTTTTACCCGGTAGCTAGTATTCATATTTGTAACTACCTAGCGAGTACAGCTTAAATTAAACGGCCGGCGGGTAAAACCTCGGAGTGAAACAGCTTTTTACCACTACATTTTTTTTTATATACTTCAAATAATAATAAATATCAATCTTTCTTGAGCCTGCCATAGAATGATTGATAATGTCAATAAAAATATATTTAATTTTATTAATAGAGACGGTCATTGAATGTCAGTTTTTTGTATAAAAAAGTTTGGACACCATATTTTATACGGCCTAAGGTAGTTTTTTTTAATAATTTATCTATTAGCCACACACAAACGATTTCTTAGAAATACTTTTAGTATTTTTGAACAGGAATTAAAAAATCGGATTTATAAAAAAAAAACACATGGCAAATACTTAGTATGTTTTACTGAAAATATTGGTGTTTATAAAATTAAATATTAGTATTGTTGTTTCTGGTACACATAGTATAAGCCTAGAGCTTAGTTTGTGACCAGGGCAATATGTGCAAATTGTCCTACATTTTATTATTATAAACTACGTTATATTAAAAAAAAAAAGATACCCAATAAAAAAATACCTGGTGGGTGGAACTCGAAACCCACGACCCTCGCTTTCGCGGCAACAAACTCAACCACTGAGCCAACCAAACCAAGTACGCCACTCCTCACAAAATGTAAGTTAGATTTTTGTATCGTATGTGTATATTTAGATAACAAGCAATGACAAAATTTGTGAGGGGTGACTGAAACCTGGTTGGCTCAGTGGTTGAGTACATTGCCGCGAAAGCGAGGATCGTGGATTTGATTCCGCCCACCAGGATTTTTGCATTGCATTTTATCTTTAAAAAATCAATATAATTTAATTCCAGGCCATGATGCTTAGAGTTCTGTTACGGGACTCGAAAAGGCTCTAAATTTCTCCACCAGTATTAAATTAATTTTATTAAAAGACTTACCGAGTTTTAAAGATACCTAAGTACAAAACAAAACACAATTTAATAAAAAAAAAACCATCACGGGAGCCTTTTTTGCTCCCGAGACCCGTTTAAACGGCCTCAGGGTACCCAGCGGAGGGATTAACCCATTCTCATTTCGCCGATGGTATTCGGAGTCAACACCTAACAAGTGGCGAGCTTGTTATAATAACAAATAATAATATTTTTAAATGGCAGGAAGAGTCACTACGCAAACGGACTCGTTACCACCGCCCATACAGATGCAAAAACCTAGTCATGTTTAGGTTTTAGTCTGTGGGTTTACCGGTTTTCCTGAGACAACTGCATCGATTCCTTCTCGAGGGTGTGGTCTAATTTCATAGTACTGTTACGAAACGGCGATTAATTTGACAATAAAGCAGCGAGGATATTAAAATATACTCGTAATGCAAATACTTTTATGCCGCCGCCCATTTAGCCATCATTTAGCCGGTATAGTGAGAGTAATCAATATTGTTAAACAACAATGTATTGATTGACCCCATTCAGGGACTTTGTTATCGGTCTGCTTAACATCAAGCAGATACCCAGTCACATGCCGAGCTCCGTTAAAAAAATAGCTTAGAATACAGTTTAGGTAGCTAAATAATGTCAAAGACATAATGTTTATCCCTGTATTTATTTGTTTGATTATTTGGACCACGGCGTACGTCGGTGTATCTACCTGATGACAAGCAGACCTATAAAGACCATGACTAGATAATGCGGTTACTAAACGGGGGGCTCAAAAGCGAATTTGCACGAGTTTACTTTAATATTCTCGCTGCAATGTCGTGAAATCATCTGCCCGCTTCGAAACGGACATCCAGAAATAAGACCAGTAGCCCTAGTGTGAGTTTTTTTAACGTTTACTTTCGCGTTAACTATACTACCGCGTTAACATTTTGACCATTCACACGACCGCCTTTCAAATTTTCTCAAATTTCCGCTTGGAGCGCTGAACCATTACCCATACAAATTTTAGTTAACTCAAACGCAAAGTAATAGTTAGAAAACTCACACTAGGGGTACAGAAGCTCTACCATGGATTTGCGCATTGTAGCAACGTAACGTATAAGTATACGTGAGCAACAACCAATAGGAACGCTTTATTCAATCCTGTCTCCCAAAAATAAAGCGGCCCTATTGGTTGTTGCTCACGTATACGTATACAAATACGTTACGTTGCTACAATGCGCAAACCCATATAAGAAATTGACATAAATTTAACTCTGAAGTAAAGTGTTTAAATAAAAAATAAAACAATTATTATTTCACTCCACAGTCTCTATATTATTAATATTTGTCTTTTTTTCAGATTTAATATGCGCCAAAAAACAAGTCCAGATAAAGCTAGCTGCACTAACAAACACAATCCTGTTTCTATCTGACACAAAATAAAAATTCACAGTCTGTACAACCGCCCAAAATACCACCCCCACCTTGTACGTACACCAAAACTTATTTCTAACCTCCTGTACACACACATTTAGAGGCTTCAACTCCATAGCTGTTATACCAAATAAAAAATATGCCATGGCACAAGGCGAAAAAGATAACTGCTCAAAAACTGATCTTGTTAAAGCTGATTTAAGGGTTTTCGTCTTGAAATATGGACTGGTATATTTTACCCAGCTGTAGAGTAGGGGTGCCATAAAAAAAGACCCAAAAATACTGAACCGGGCTGCTCGGATCCAGTCTATATCAGGAACTGTTTCGCCTCTCTCTATGTATTCTTGAATAATACTGCAGCTCGGCCAAATTATTGAATACGATAGCATACCTCGCAATAAAGGCGACTGCCTGTTAATTTTTGATAGCTTTGTTAGAATTCCACTCATCTTTTATGTAACATATTTTGTTAAAGTTAAAATTTTGTTCTAAAAATAATGACGTTTTTATTTTTTATGGCTTTTCTACTAAATTGAAAAAAAAAACAAGCAGTCATTTTCTTTGGTGTTTTTTACTAGTTTTGTTTCAAAGTGCATTTGATGTGTCAAAGTCAAAATATTTTTTCTTTTAAAAATAAAGAACTTTTGGATATACAGGTATTTATGAAGAATAAAAAATCTATAGGTCCATATTGACGTTTGGCTAGGCTGTTAATAATAATAATAATAATATGTAGGACAATTTACACATATTGTTCTGGTCACAAACTAAGCTCTAGACTTGTACTATGTGTGCCAGAAGCAGCGATATAATACATATTATATTTTATAAACACCCAGACCATGACAAACTGAACAGAAAAAGCGTACTAATATTTTGTTGCCATGGGTGGGAATCGAACCCACGACCTCCGGATACAACGTCAAAGACGCAACCACTAGTCTACGGAGGCTGTCAAATTAATCTTCGCAAAGACACCATGTTTTACTCTGTGGGTTCACTGATTTGCTGGAGTCCAGTGTGGATTTCTTGCCAAGGTAGGCTTCTTTCAGGGTGCGGTTAAGAAACGGCAGTCAATTTGACATAAAGCAACGAGTAGGTGAATTAAAGCTGAATCGTAAAATACTGTCGTTCGAAATAAATTTTGCTAAAACCTTTCGCTTCATAGATTTTTCTAGCAAAATAATAACCATAATCAAATAGTTATTAATAAATCGGCCACCCATAAATTGAATAGTTTTGAACAATCGAATTACCTATTCAATTACTCAATTATTTCGCTTTATCGTTTTATAAAGATGCGCCTTTTAGATTAAATAGTGACTTGGCGTTATATAAATAATCTTTGTGGGCGGTCTGCCCTATTAGTTTGTCCAATTGAGATTTATAGTGCTTTACAATAATTAGAGAACTCATCTTAATAATAAAAAAAAACGAAGTTATTTAAATAAGTAAGTTATTAGTTCTCTTTTTACTATAACTTGAATGGTGATATAGGTATCCTCTATGAGGGTACCCCGAAGACTATAGTCGTGTGTTTCTGATATATTTGTCATAGTTAAGTTTATAGGATATTATTGTGAAAAAATGTACCAATTTTGTAGAATAAGCATTCATTTAGATGTCACTTCTTCACTTTTTAGTTCTCAAAAAATCTACCCGCACTTGACACTGGCAAAATTACGCACACGCGTAGAAGCCATTAATATAAGCTAATAATAATAATAAGATATTCTCAAACCATCCATGAATCAATTATGTTTTTTTTACTAAAGCACGGTATGTGACTTTATATCTACATGATGGAAAGAAGGCTACAAAGTCTATGAATGGGTTCCATGGCTAAAATAACGCGTTTACCAAATGGGCGACAAAGACGGTTTTGCATTACCAGACTATTTTAATAGCCTAGCTGCGTTATCGTCGACAAGAATCCACTGACTAAAACCAAGGTCTCAATATCAAGAGCACTTGACGGTTTTTGCATCTATATAGGCGGTGGTAACGAGAACCAGTAGGTCGGTCGGCCTAGCGAATTTATAGAAACCTTCCTTCCCACCTCTACTGATTAAATTGAACCACTTTTCCCATTGAACCATTGCCTACTCCAATAAAACTAGTAATGTATAAAAAAATACCAAACCAATTTATATGGGGAAGACAACAATTTGTTTCATTTGCGACACATGGTTCCATGGGAAAAGTTGTTCGATATTGATCAGTAGAGCCTTATATCAGCCCAAAGTACAACCTTTCAAAATCGCCATGTATATAAAAAAAGGAACACTCGTTTGGGCCCTTTATTCGGGATTGTCGATGTTCGTTAGTCTTGCTAAAAGTCGAAAATGGCCCAACCGAATTGAGACTTTTTGTGGTTTAGAAAAACAATACTTATAAACCTATAATAGCAAACCAGGGGCACCCTCCAATTAACCTATATAAGCAGGAAATCGCGGTCCAAGGGGCCGCGGGACACCCGAACATTAACAGAAAACCAAGGCCCATACGGCCGCGAAACCATTAAACGTTTACCTATTTATGTGGGCATCATCCTAGAGACCGCCTCACGATACCCAGAGGAGGGGTGTTAATTCCCACCTCGTCGTAACCGATGGTATGAGTCTACACCGAACAAGTGGCTAGTTCGTCGCAATGTTTTGAATAGACTCAATAATCCATCTATAAACAGTTTCACAAATTGGTATAGTGAAACCGGGACCGACAGCTTAACGTACTCTCTGAGGCAGTATAGTAGTGTTGCCAATCAAATGTATATATTTTTTTAAATTAAAAACTCATTGGTATACCGGGATTCCAATGAGGGACCTAAGTGTGTTTAGGTCCAAGGTCTAACCAACTCGGCCACCACGTACTTATATATATATTAGTTTTTTTTCTAATTCCCAAGAAAAGAAATTTGCAGGCGGAAACCTAGCAACTAATAAAATGTGCGCTATCTATAGCTTCTAAAATCACTACAATTTGTAGTTTATTAATTTTATTTTAACTTTACTTCTCGAGTTGTATTTCGTTATACATTGCTGGGCACGTTAACTAGTTAATTGTTGTTAACTAAAAGCAACAAGCAATGGATTGTTGTAAATCAGTCTAAAATTATAATGGTAGATAGTCATCATAGTTGAACTAAATTTATTGGTCACGACTTTTATTGTCTTAAAAAAGAAAGAAATCTTGACTAATTGAAAAGTAATTTTAGAATTTTACAAGGTAGGTTGGTGTATAATAATATATATACTACCTATAGCTTGGTAGGTAATAGTAAAACAAATAAAACGACATTTATATTTTATTTTATTAAATACAAAATAAATTATACAATAATAATTCAGTTATCTATACTAATATTATAAAGAGGTAAAGTTTGTGAGGTAGTAGGGGGTAATCTCTGGATCTACTGTGTGCCCCTAGTGTGAGTTTTCTAACTATTACTTTGCGTTTGAGTTAACTAAAATTTGTATGGGAATTGGTTCAGCGCTCCAAGCGGAAATTTTGAGAACTAGAAATGCGGACGTGTGATTGGTGAAAATGTTAACGCAGTAGTATAGTTAACGCGAAAGTAAACGTTAAAAAAACTCACACTAGGGCTATGAACTTATTTTGAATGTTATTTTAGTGTTGGATAGCTCATTTATCGAGAAAGGCTATTATAGGCTAAATAACACCGTGCACGACCAATAGGAGGGGAGCATCAATGAAAAATGTTGCACAAACGAGGAAAATTTTACTCCTTTTGTTTAATTTAAACTTTATACGTTTTCGCAGACGAAGTTAGTAGGTATAGTATAAATATACCATCACGAGTGCCTTTTTTTACCTCCCGAGAAACGCTTAAACGGACTCAGGGTACCTACCCAGCAGAGGCATATTAACCCGTCACCATTTCGCCGAGAGTATTCGGAAGCAATTAATTTGATTAAAATTAAAATAGGTAAATAATTAAAATTAATTAATTTCATTTTGTTGAAAATTTTATGCAAAATTTTTTTTTATAATCAATACATAAACTATAAATTAAATAATACATAAAAAAATTTTTTCGAAACACCAAAACGCAACGTTTTATTATAATTTTTATCGGAAATAATACTTTGAAAACTGCTACAGGAGCGACATCTACATATTTATATTCAAACTATTTACGATTAATGCTTTTTATTTTAAAAAATAGTCTGAAAGATATCCGATAGATGGTGCTGAAATTTACGCTTATAGTATAGCTACTCGACAGAAGATGGCGGTGATGATTCTCTATCTTAATTTTATTATTTTTAGATTATTTACAATAATAAAATTCATAATGCTATTTTTTTACAATTATAGAAATTAAAAATTTTAAATATACGACGTTGACTATTTGCCTTTATACTTGAAAGAGGTCTGTAGCAATAGTGCGAGTTTTTTGACGTTTACCTGAGGCTCTACCATGGGTTTTTGCAATAAAATACGTTAACGTATGTCCATCCGTTAATGTGAAGACGAAAAACGTAACGTATTGCACCCAATCGGTACCATAGGTTATCATATACGGAGTTCCGTACGTACGTGATACGATAAATACAAAAACGGGACCGGAAATAGCTTTGTCTCTATCTAACTAGAGTCCAAGACAAAGATAAAAATACTTTTGTGTCAATGTGACATTATACGGAGCAATTGATATCCGACAAAAATGAAAAGGAATGTTTAATCGTGAAATCTTAACATAATAACACGTTTTCAATTTGTCAATATTATACAATGTAAATATCGTTGATCAGCAGGCTTATTCGCTAATTTTGACAGTTGAAAGTGGACATCAATAAAGTGATGATCACCGAGCTCAGTGATCAACCGAACATTCTGTTGTTTTGGTATTCAGTAACGCTTTCATGTCACGTGATCCTTCAGTGACGAACCTATACTATCGACATGAAATTGTTACAACTATAACTATTACCCGACTTATTTGATATCCTTGGTTACACGAAATAATTGAACGACACTTGTATATTCTTAATTTTTGCGGCGAATACGATCGCCACTTGAGTTGTCAAAAATGCGGAGTGGAAGTGTTTATAGGTGGATACTTCGAGAAACATAAAAACATCCACTTGAATCTCTTAGATATGAACTAAATACTGGGAATTTTAGAAATAATGTTTTGTGTGAAGTGCTTTTTATTAAATTGTTAACAATGATAGTTCCGAGTACAGTCTTGCTCGTTGCGTCGTCTGATTGTATACCAAATACATCCAATTAGCAAGGTGAGTAAAACTTTTCTTAAATTGAAGTTCTACTAGGTACATTTTATCGTTTACAGGTATTTTACGATTTTATTCAATTTTAGAATGCCGGCTAGCAGGCGCATCTCAAAGGCAGCTTGAGGTGTTGTTGGATTTCGCAGAGGCCAACAAAGACGTCGCCTTAGGTCGATGTACTCGTGGGCCTCAGGCAAGCCAATTAACCTAGCGAGCCTGGGAGACTGTTGCCATACAAATATAATAAACTAAATTCTGTAGCAGATGGAGTCACTTAAACTGCCGAACAGTGGCGTAGGGTAAGTTAATTAACTGTTAAAAGTTGTTAAGAACCTTAAAGCCACCTTTGTTTTTATCAACAACACGATATATTTATAGTACTGGGTAGAGTGCCCCTTAGCCATAGTATAGTCAGTCATACTCCACACAGGCGGAGCTTCTTTGTTCACAAATAAAATAAGCCTATATTACTCAGGGATAATGTAGCATTTTAATGGTGAATAGGTAAACTGATTTATGAAGGATGTTCATTAGAGTTATAACTAGCTGCTGCTAACGGCTCCACCTGCTCAGACTTTGCCTCTTAGCCATAGTCATACTCCAAACAGGCGGAGCCTCGTTCACAAATAAAATAAGCCTATATTACTCAGGGATAATGTAGCATTCCAATAGTGAAAGAATTTATAGCTGTCCAGTAGTTTTGGAATGTATTACTTACAAACATACAAATCTTTCTTCTTTATAATATTAGTGTAGATAATTACATCCAGATTACATTCATCATTGTACTTACACTGATGTTATAAGTAAATATTTTATGTTAATTGGTTGAACTATGATTATGGTTGAAGTCAGAAAAACTTGCCTCTTGAGAGTTCAGTTGTCAAGTATTTACTTATTTATAATAACATTTTTCAGTCATCGTGATGTCCCTCAATAAGCTAACAGTTTAGAAGAGAAGAGGGATAGCCATTGAGGAAATGCATGCAAGAGCGCTTGAGGCTTTGTCAGCTACACTGGAGAGAAGTCTGGCAAACATTGAAGATAGGTTAAGTGAAATTTGTGATAAGTTAGGAAATAATACATAATTTTAAAATTAAAGTATAATAAAAAGCCTTTTTATAAAACATTAAAATATGTAGTTTCTGTACAAATTCATTATATACCCAAAGGGTCCATCCTCGCGTCAGCCCTATTTCTAAGCCTACAACGTCTATCTGTCTGTCCGTCTGACCTATTTAGGGCTGAATGTATCTTTTGAACCATAATAGGTAGCCGGTTGAAATTTTCACAGAATATGCATTGTTATGGCTGATTCCCTGACAAATAATAAAAAAAATAAAAAAAAAATATACAATGAAATGAATTATTTATTTATTAGGTAGCAAATAGGCTTAAAAATAGTTACAAATTTACTTTGGGGTCTACTTTTAAGTATATAGAACACCTGTACCAGTACAATACAAGAAATGTGTTTTTTTTTCACTTTTTTTGTATTAGCTATACAGTAAAAACGGTAATACAAACATCCATCAAAGTTGTTGTGAATCTAGTACATACTATATAATAAACAACAAATACTAAAAATGGGTCAAGTGTGAGTCGGACACAAAACGTGTTTTGCGTCTGTGGTAAATTTTTTTGTCAAATACATAATGCCCAAAAATATTGTAGTGTGGTACGGATCCCTCGGTGCGCGAGTCATACTCGCACTTGACCGTTAGGTGACCCCAATACACCTCTCAACAGTATTTCTTATACGAGAATGAAGATTCGTATAATACTCTTCGGATGTCCCAGGAGCAGCTCCAAGAATAGGTGTCATCATGTATGGGCGCTGAGCATACCCAGAATCACCTGGAATACAAGCAAAGTTATGTAATTGACAACAAAGTGCTTTTTATGTCCACTGAATATAGGCCTTAAAACGGAGCATTGCACGATAATAGACAAAAGTACAGTTATATGTAGTAAAATATATAAATAAATTTTTAATGAGGCATAAGATTTTTTTACAGGACAATGCTATAGGCAAAATTCAGCTTAACTTAAAATAAGATAAACATAATAAAGGCACTGCAATATACCTTATAATAAGATCTCAAGTAATTTACCTAGTAACCAACAGTGTTCCCCATTATTGTGCAGTTCGTCTATATATTCTTTTATGGGGGATTGATTCCATACAAATGAATCATGTGCTGCCCCACCAAAAGAATGATGCGTCAGCATATAAAATATTTAATTCCATGTCACAAATCTGTAAAAAAAAAAAAAAAATTGCAGTAACACATTATTATTTATCTGACATACACAACTAATAAAGCCTGTATACTGTTTTGACTATCTAAAACTTTGTATTCAATGGAATTAGTGCTATGTAAGTGTTACTTGAACAATCATTTAGTCCACTGCCTATCCATAAATATAAATTTAAAATATCTTAATAAATTAACATATTTTATGTATAAACATAAACAATAATTGACATTTAAATGTGACTTTAATAAAATAACTAATATTGTTTTTGACTATACAACCATAACATTTTGCAATTTTATTTTTATTTTTCTACCAAGTAAAGGTAATTATGTAGGTACTAGTTTGTCAATAATATAATTTCATATGTTATGCAATTAATCAGTGTATGTTAGTAAATAACACTAACATACACTTGTATCTTTTTGAGTTCGCCAAGAAGAATTGTTATGTCTTAGCTTCTTTTGATAAAATTATGTGATCCTACTATGTGTATAACATGCAATAAATTATTATGAATTATCTCCTAATTATCCCCTCTCATCTCTAGTGCTAAATGTGAAAAGAATGATAATTATATTGGTGCACATTATCATTCTTATATTATATTACCAGAATACCTTTAAAGGAAGAGTTAATCGGTATTTACTACAAGCCCATCACTGCACTAGCAAAAATATATGAAAACAAATATCTTTGAAATTATTATATGAAGAGAACACTTACTATATTCAATGAATTATAACTTTTCCTATTAAAAAAAGCTTCTTCATGCTCCACTGGTTGTATCAATGCTACATGAGTTCCATCAATGCACCCAATTGTTCCAGGGAATCTGAACTTTTCCATAAATCTGAAAGTTTAGTTATAAAAGTATTTATCATAAGTTTTACTTAATTCAATAGTCACAAATATAAGACTGAGATTGCTGATTTTATAATCATCATTATCATCATAACAGCTGAAAGACGTCCACTGCTGGACAAAGGCCTCCACCACTCATTTTCCAGTCCGCTCTGCCCCCATCCAGCGGCTTTCCACGACCATCACCAGATTTTATAATATTTTCAATACTAGTCATTAATCACTTTTTGCATACTATAAATGAAATATTTACTTTTCCATTATATTTTCCTGTTCTTCACGTGTAACGGGGAATTTTATGTATACTATAGAAATGTCGTTTTTGTGCAGTCTTGGGTAGCAAGAATGCTGCTTATAGAACACTTATTGGTATCATCTATAAAACTTACTTTCAGCTTGTGGGGCACTCCAGTAATTCGCCGTCGTTGTGTCATATAAGGGCAAAGCTCTTGGGATATAGTTCAAAACACTTCTTAGGACAAGCGAAAGTGAGCCTCAAATTCTTGGTCCGGTAAATTCATGGGGTCACTCAAAGCTCGCCTTGCCCGGCGTTCTCTTCGCAAGACATTAATTTGTCTTTGCTCTTCAGCGATACCCAATAAAATAAATACGCGCGTGCCATAGGTATCTAAAATTAAAATAAAGCAACAATGAAAGATTTTATAGATATATATTTCAAGAAAATTCCAATTAGATTCTATGTACCTATTAATTATTATATTTTACTTTGTTCTTTAAAAACAAAGACAAATTATTAAATCTTTGATAATAACTAATCACAATAAACACAAAGGTACTTACTAAATTAGCGATAGCTATAGAAAACACTAGTTATTATATATTTATATTACGGTGATGATCACTATTCTCCCTAAAAACACTGCTATCCTACAGTGGCTTTCAAATCTATTTTGGACATTTGGGTGGTCCACTACTAAACGTCAAAATCATGTACACTGAGCTTACTGAATACCAAATTACCGAAGTCGATATCCACCGAACTAGCAGAGTGACGATCACTGAGCGGCACGCCATTTTGGAATTTTTCAGTTGCGCACTGAAGTTACGGAATGCCAAATGTGTGGTTTGACAGTTGGAAGTTTGAAACTATACTCGGTGATAATCATTGTAACCTGTCATTAGAGTTAGCGAATAAGCCCGCAGGAAGGCGTGAAATATACAAATTAAATCAAAACCAATTAATTTAATGCCGATGATAATAAAACAAGTGTACAATTTGAAAGGCTGTTGGATTTTCCTTAAAGGTTGGCAATTAATAAATGAATCACAAATCAAAATGCCGGTGGTAGAATCAATTGTATTTTTTTGATACGCTGCCGCCCTGAGGCTCTACCATAGGTTTTTGCAATAAAATACGTTAACGTATGTCCATCCGTTAATGTGAAGACGAAAAACGTAACGTATTGCACCCAATCGGTACCATAGGTTATCATATACGGAGTTCCGTACGTACGTGATACGATAAATACAAAAACGGGACCGGAAATAGCTTTGTCTCTATCTAACTAGAGTCCAAGACAAAGATAAAAATACTTTTGTGTCAATGTGA
Source organism: Monopis laevigella (assembly GCA_947458855.1). Classification (NCBI taxonomy): domain Eukaryota; kingdom Metazoa; phylum Arthropoda; class Insecta; order Lepidoptera; family Tineidae; genus Monopis; species Monopis laevigella. Next base: position 6,561,863 of record OX381599.1, on the reverse strand, counting down.
CATTATACGGAGCAATTGATATCCGACAAAAATGAAAAGGAATGTTTAATCGTGAAATCTTAACATAATAACACGTTTTCAATTTGTCAATATTATACAATGTAAATATCGTTGATCAGGAAGGCGTGAAAAATACAAATTAAATCAAAACCAATTAATTTAATGCCGATGATAATAAAACAAGTGTACAATTTGAAAGGCTGTTGGATTTTCCTTACAGGTTGGCAATTAATAAATGAATCACAAATCAAAATGCCGGTGGTAGAATCAAGTGTATTTTTTTGATACGCTGCCGCCTGGAAAGTTAATATTTATATCAAAATCCCGATCATAAGATTATGAACGAGTAATAAACAATTTATAATGCTGTCGGATATAATGGAATAGTGAGTATTTATTATTTATCTAGTACATTTTGACCAAAATAAAAACGTTTAAAAAATGTTTGCTTTAGTTCTAATCCAAAGATAAATTATAGTAGCTGTGACCGTGAAGTAAGAATTGAAGGCACTTTGTGATATTAACACTTCATGTAGTGTTCAGTACTTACCCTTACTACCTTACCAAATACTATGAGATACTGTCAGCGCCGTCTTGGAAACACATTCCATAAGAGTTAGGTTGAGCAAGATGTTTTAAAAGACTGCTAAAATTTTAGTAATTTCTTTAATGAGGTCATTGTATTTGTTTATATTGATGGTGTGGTACTTTGTGATGTTATTTATATATATATATATATAGAAAGGTCAGTTTTACAAATGCGGAAATCATAAAACATACAAATATTATAATTTTGAACTTACTCTGAGAAAACAATACCTACATGTCTTTCTAAAAGCAAGGATTTTTCTTATTCTGTTGAATGATACCCTAAGTTTGTGAACAGTATTTTCATTTGACCACTATTTTGTTTTTGTCAAAGTAAAAAATGTTAAAAAAATATGTTGAATGTTTAAAAAAAATGTTTTTAGTGATTGAATTTCTTAAACATATTTGACAACCCCATACAATGCCTCTTTTTTTTGTCACATTTGCAGATGAACTTTGGAAATGGAGCCCTCCACAAGTGTTTATATGAATGAAGTTGCTCATAGACACTACCACCACACCTCGCACTATACTGGATGGCAAATTAAGATGGGACACACATGAACATACACCATTATATGAAGCTAAATGATGATGGTCTAAGAGTCTAAATCTTAAATTTTTGATTGAATATCTTTGACCAATTTTACAAAATTAGATATAAATCTTTCTAATTTTATAAAGAATGGACAGCTATGTCGCTATGGAAATGGTTTTAATACTTTTATATATAGATTTAAGTATGGAATATATGTACTTAAGTTTTGTTGAATAATATTAATTTGTTATATTTTTTATTATTATAGTGTTATTTTACTTTGATTTTATTTCTGTCCTATTTTCTTTAGCATTAAAATATCAAAATAATAATGGTAGGTAAATCTCTACAGGGGGCTTACCAAAGAGCCCAGATGACAATCAATTTGACGCGTGGATGGATAAAAATGTATAGGAATTTTACTCTATGGGTAGAGCCTGATCAATGAGAAACGTCAAATCCCATACATTTGGCTTTCAATTCGATTATTGATTGGCTCTTTGGTAAACCCCCAGACAATGAAGTAAATGGTATGTATATACAGAAATTGCATACTAACCGGTATTCATAAAAACTTATTGAGTCCTTGAAGGACACTATAGTTATAGGTTTTCTCTTTTTTTAGCAACAAAAATGAATATTATGCATATAATAAGACTAAACATTCTGTAATTAAAGTGTCCTTTCTTCAACGACTCAATAAGTTTTTATGAATAAGACCAATAGTCTCTTAATTTGGAAGAGACTCCATTATGTCTGTTAAGATTCTAAGTCTGTCTATATGGTAATGATTTGTTATTTGCATTAAAAAATGCAGCTGAGTATGGGGATTAAGAATCAATGATTACAGGAATTGGCCATTAGTCATGTTATGGCAATCTTTCATCATGCAGGGTGTTTGGTAGAAGGTTAGACAAATATAGGTGCCCAAAGTACATATTTTCAAAGTCACCATGTATATATTTTTACATGCTTCTAGTATAATAAATGTATTAATTATTGTCTAATAAATGTTCAATCTAATGAATTTTAGACCAAAATTATGACTTAAACATTTAGTAATGAGCTGTCAGTTTAATAAAATCTTAAAGAAAAAAGTTTAATTTACAACACTTATTGGTAGAGTGTTAGCCAAACTTAAGGGCTGAGTAGTTACCTACACCTATTTAGAAAATTCCTAACTCTACAATACCTATTCAGACCTTAAGTTTTGCTAGCTCTACCAACTGTTGTAAGTTTTTTTTTCTTTCTTTCAAATGGTTAGCCAAACTTAAGGGCTTCATATTTGCCTAAAGTACATCCTTTCAAATTCACCCTGTATTAAAAAGGCTAAAAAAATCATAATCATATAATTCTTGTTTTTTTTCATGGTGTTGCTATGAAACGGGGGATTGGGTTGACGATAAAGCAGCAAGGATATTAAAATACACTCTTTATGCAAATACGTCTAAGTCACCGCCCATTTCGTAACTGCATCATTTAGCCGACATAGCGGGAGCGATCAAACAACAATGTGTTGATCGATCCCGTTCTTGGACTTTGTAGGTCTACTTACCATCAGTTAGATATACGTTAAATTCCATGGGAAAAGTTGCTCGATTTGATCAGCAAAACCTCATATTAGCTTAAAGTACATCCTTTTAATATATATTATTCACCTGTATATAAAGGGCCCCTAAGGCCTACCAAACCCAACAGAGTCCACGTAATCCTAAAATTTATGCAGATACCGCAGACTTCCGACATTTTTCTAGACGCGACCACACCCCACCCTGGTGATCGGGGACTTAACGCGGAACATTCCGCGTGGGGTTCCCAACTTGTCAACCCTCTTCGACGACTCGGCGGTGAATCACGCGGCCGACGTCCTAGACATCGCCCTGGCTCAAGCCATAGTGAACCCAGTCCATGTCGAAGTGCTTTACAATATGGATTCTCAGCATCATAGTGCTGGGCAATAAGGTAGACGTCGCCGCCGCGAGAGGGCGGTACAAAACCGATTGAGACCAATATAGATCGAACCTCAACACCTGTTCTCTTTTATTGGTCCCCTAAACACGCCGCAAGACGTTGAGGCTGCCGCCGGACAGCTTATGGAGTTCATAATCTCGGCCAAGGAGGCACAAAGGCAAAAAATACCTAGCCCTCCCCCATCCACTCAACCCTGCTTCTGCACTCGGCTAAATAGTTCGAGCGACTGTTCCTCCGGAGGCTAAAGAGCTACGTCGAAATTCGATTCAAGCAATTTGGCTTTCGCGAGGGACACAGTACCATGCTCCAACTAGTCCGGGTGCTGCACCCGGCGAGCGATCTAAACGTAGCGCAACCACGGTTGGAGTCTTCATCGCCATCGAAAAGGCCTTAGATAGTGCCTGGCACTGCGGCCTGGGTTAAAAATTCCTCGACTCGTCTTTGCCCCCTATAGCTACGAGATTGCTAGCCTCCTTCCTTAACAACCGCCACTTCCACGTAGCCGTGGAGGGGAAGGTTTCAGTAGAACACACCCCATTTACACAGGCGTCCCCTAGGCAAGATGCCTTTCACTCGCACTATAAAATATCTATTTATTTCAATTGTGCCTGGTACCTCAATATATATAGATATGTATATTGAGGTGCCGGTAAGAATAGTATATGTCACATAACATATACTATTCTTACCGGCGTCATCATCGTCACCTTTGTTAAAAACTCCGTTTAGATCTGCAGGTGTTCTATTTGCGAAATGATGATATACTCGTAGGTACATAAGTTAAGAATAAAATACCTGGCTCTTGGTTGGGTTTTTATGATAACTGTCTAACATTTAACTATGATGTTGTTGTTAATTTATATATCTTTAGGGTAAAAAACGATTTGATACACTCCATCCATACCCATATTAATATTATAAACGCAAAAGTGAGCCCAGCTGTCTGTTTTAAGTTCACATGAATATAAGTATTGTATACTAGCTAGTTGTGCTGTAACCTAGTCTTGTTTCGGTTTTAGTCAATAGGTTCACCGGTTTTCAGGCGACTATTGCATTGATTATAAAGGGTGTCCTTTCAGAGTGCTGTTATGAAAGAGATATTAAATTGAAGATAAAGCTGCGAGAATATTAAAACTTGCAAATTCACATTTCGTAACCTCATCTTTTCGACAGTTTGATGGAAGCGATCAATGTTGTTAAACAAGAATATATTGACTTTGTATGTCTGCTTACCATCAGGTAGACACAAAATAACATGCCATGCTCCAATAAAATATATATCATACACAAGTTATAAGTAGGTATAATATATGGAAACAGGCTACCAAATAAATTATGCAGTTACAAAACAGCTGGTTATTTTTTGGATAGGAGCTGCTAAAGTAGTTATAAAGGTGTCTCATTATGAAATAGAATTTTAAAAATTAAAGAATGTATATTTATTTAATATTTTATTAAGATTTTTTTCTACATATGTATGGAGCTAGTGATGACATTTACACATGAAACAAAATAATGGTTAAATGGCCACCATTGCTCTGTTGGCAGGTATGCACTCTATTGACTTTTGTTTTTAATTTTTTTAAATACAAGTTCTTAATGAGACACGTTTTATATAGTATAGTTACTACTAGCTGACCCGCGCAACTTTGTCTGCGCGTTTAAATTTAACCGTTTACGCAGCGTACGCTCTTAAAAGGAATAATTTTTCCCCGTTTTTGCAACATTTTTCTTTGTTACTCCGCTCCTATTAGTCGTAGCGTGATGTTATATAGCCTATAGCCTTTCACGATAAATGGATTATCCTACACGAAAATATTTTTTCAATTCGAATCAGTAGTTCCTAAGATTAGCGCGTTCAAACAAACAAACAAACAAACAAACTCTTCAGCTTTATAATATTAGTATAGATACTTCAAAAAAATATAGATTATTGTAAATGGCTATAAGACAAATTTTTGCCTTATCACAAAACTTACCCCCTGTTTAGTAACTGCATACTCTTTGTACTTTTGTATAAGATAAAAAGGGTAAGAAAATTATAAAAAAAAATTAAAATATAAATGTTTATTAACATAGCTATGCAATGCCTTCATTCTCAATAACAAATTGAGTGATTGGTTAGTAAAGTATATTATATCAATATTTATTTATTTATAAAACTTTCAAACCTTACATTAGAATATTAAGTTTAGGTAGGTGTGCAATAAAATTATAATTACCTTAAAGTATTAGTTAATTATCATATATACCCATATGCTATACAAATACATGTATTATACACATATACATATGCAATATACTACATACCATATAGTACACATATTTATACATAAACAGTATAATGATTACTTCAACAGTTGTTGGGATTTATTTAAAAAGAGCTCATGAACCATTTTCTTAAAAACAAATCTATTTGGAGCATTAGTAGGTAGTTAAACATTGTAGACGCAAATCAATGTCTTCAGGGTCTGTACATTGCATTCTATAGTGATTTATAGTTATGTCCCACAACTTGCTGATCCCGCTCATCAAATAAGTCATTTCACTCTTTATCTTTCTTTCTTTGAATTATTCCCTATGTTAAAATGTTCCTGCAAGAAAAAAATATTATTACAAATAAATTAAGCAGGGGTAGGTTAACAAGGTATATATATATTATATATATCTATAGTAGGTATACCTTGTAGATTATTCGGGCACACTTTTGTTGTAGTGCAAACCTTGGCTTAGAAAACAGACAGCACCATCAACTTTTAACTCCCCAAAAGTATTCCAATAACACTTCCTGTGGTATTTTTTATTATACACCTGCTACATTGAACCAATGTCAGATCATCATCGTGAATACCCAAAATTACCTGCAAAGAAAATATTTAAATTGAAATATTGTATAGTTAACTACTATTTTAGTAGACTTCCTAAATTATTTTAAATAATAAGAGCATAAAAAACTTTCCAGGAGTGAACCTACATTTGTTATAAATTTTCTGATTAAAATCTGTTTTCTTTTTAAAGCACATCTATGTTTTCACATATGCCATAATAATTTGCAGAGGCTTGTCTGAGTAGACCTTAAGAATGATATACTTAGAAACAAAATAGTGGGCTTGTTAGAAAAACTTGCAGCTACACACAGGGAATGTATCAGTAACTTTCATGTTTATAATAAATTTGACTATTTTACATAAAACAATTTGGTAATTCAATGTAAATGTTTTAAGGAGATAAATTGTTTTTTAACATTGAGACCAGCTTAGTATAGATAGTTATATATTAAATAATGTTTATTAATGTTAAAGCTTCAAGAATTGTATTTAAAATGTATGTAATTTAAGGAAGGGACGAGGAAGGGTATAAATTTACCAGCCAAAATATTCACATAACCTACAAATCCAGCAAGATTGAATTACAGTTATACTAGAATGTTTTGAGTATTTTTCCATTGATTATGTTTTTACATATTTACCTTTGATTGTAGATAGACTTGCTGTGTTCATTTTAAATCCATATTCGGTTGAAGCAAATCACAAATCTAGAAATGAGACTGAAAGTTTCTGTTTTCAATTGGATCCCCAAGTTGAATACACCAATTTCTTTAAATGTTCGTTTACTTTGTAGGCCTTTTCAATTGCCGCCACCGTTCTCCATACAAAGTGTGCCCTAGCAGACATTATTTTAGATTTTAGCACACTTCAAATGTTTTTAGCAAGTTTTTTCGAACAATAATATCAACTCAATATTTAGAACCCACCTCACTTTCTCACTATTTTAGTCTTCTCAATTTAAGTAATCTTAATTTTTCTGTTACTTTGTTACAGTTGTGTAGACAACAATTATATTCTCTAAACAACTGTGAAAACAAGCTCGGAGAATATAAAAATAATAATAAAAATAGTATTAAAGTATCTTGATACTCAGAAACTTTATATTATAACAAATTTTAGTCTTTTTAGCACTTTAAATCTCGTTTCACTTTGCAAATGGCCGGTGAGAGATTTACGTATCACGTAAATCTAAAAACGTGATACGTACGCGTAAATCTGTCAAAATTGTGCGCCCATGGTACCGATTTAGGACATTTTGTATGGGAACGCATACGGAACTTAGCGGACGATAAAACGTAAGTTACGTAAAAAAAACCTATGGTACCGATTTTAGTACCTCACGTATCCGCTAGGGGCGCTGAATAAAACTCCATACAAAATTTTTACGTGAGGCAAACGTTACGTATTAAAACGTGACGTTTTTAAAACCCATGGTAGAGCCTCTGGAAAGTTAATATTTATATCAAAATCCCGATCATAAGATTATGAACGAGTAATAAACAATTTATAATGCTGTCGGATATAATGGAATAGTGAGTATTTATTATTAATCTAGTACATTTTGACCAAAATAAAAACGTCTAAAAAATGTTTGCTTTAGGTCTAATCCAAAGATAAATTATAGTAGCTGTGACCGTGAAGTTAGAATTGAAGGCACTTTGCACCCTTACTACCTTACCAAATACTATGAGATACTGTCAGCGCCGTCTTGGAAACACATTCCATAAGAGTTAGGTTGAGCAAGATGTTTTAAAAGACTGCTAAAATTTTAGTAATTTCTTTAATGAGGTCATTGTATTTGTTTATATTGATGGTGTGGTACTTTGTGATGTTATTTATATATATATATAGAAAGGTCAGTTTTACAAATGCGGAAATCATAAAACATACAAATATTATAATTTTGAACTTACTCTGAGAACACAATACCTACATGTCTTTCTAAAAGCAAGGATTTTTCTTATTCTGTTGAATGATTTCCTAAGTTTGTGAACAGTATTTTCATTTGACCACTATTTTGTTTTTGTCAAAGTAAAAAATGTAAAAAAAATATGTTGAATGTTTAAAAAAAATGTTTTTAGTGATTGAATTTCCTAAACATATTTGACAACCTCATACAATGCCTCTTTTTATTGTCACATTTGCAGATGAACTTTGGAAATGGAGCCCTCCACAAGTGTTTATATGAATGAAGTTGCTCATAGACACTACCACCACACCTCGCACTATACTGGATGGCAAATTAAGATGGGACACACATGAACATACACCATTATATGAAGCTAAATGATGATGGTCTAAGAGTCTAAATCTTAAATTTTTGATTGAATATCTTTGACCAATTTTACAAAATTAGATATAAATCTTTCTAATTTTATAAAGAATGGACAGCTATGTCGCTATGGAAATGGTTTTAATACTTTTATATATAGATTTAAGTATGGAATATATGTACTTAAGTTTTGTTGAATAATATTAATTTGTTATTTTTTTTATTATTATAGTGTTATTTTACTTTGTCTCTAGTGATATTTTATTTCTGTCCTATTTTCTTTAGCATTAAAATATCAAAATAATAATGGTATCTTTGCAATCTCTACAGGGGGCTTACCAAAGAGCCCAAATGACAATCAATTTGACACGTGAATGGATAAAAATGTATAGGAATTTTACTCTATGGGTAGAGTCTGATCAATGAGAAACGTCAAATCCCATACATTTGGCTTTCAATTCGATTATTGATTGGCTCTTTGGTAAACCCCCAGACAATGAAGTAAATGGTATATATATACAGAAATCGCATACTAACCCGTATTCATAAAAACTTATTGAGTCCTTGAAGGACACTATAGTTATAGGTTTTCTCTTTTTTTAGCAACAAAAATGAATATTATACATATAATAAGACTAAACATTCTGTAATTAAAGTGTCCTTTCTTCGACGACTCAATAAGTTTTTATGAATAAGACCAATAGTCTCTTAATTTGGAAGAGACTCCATTATGTCTGTTAAGATTCTAAGTCTGTCATATATGTCATGTCTATGGTAATGATTTGTTATTTGCATTAAAAAATGCAGCTGAGTATGGGGATTAAGAATCAATGATTACAGGAATTGGCCATTAGTCATGTTATGGCAATCTTTCATCATGCAGGGTGTTTGGTAAAAGGTTAGACAAATATAGGTGCCCAAAGTACATATTTTCAAAGTCATGATGTATATATCATCATGTATATATTTTTACATGCTTCTAGTATAATAAATGTATTAATTATTGTCTAATAAATGTTCAATCTAATGAATTTTAGACCAAAATTATGACTTAAACATTTAGTAATGAGCTGTCAGTTTAATAAAATCTTAAAGAAAAAAGTTTAATTTACAACACTTATTGGTAGAGTGTTAGCCAAACTTAAGGGCTGAGTAGTTACCTACACCTATTTAGAAAATTCCTAACTCTACAATACCTATTCAGACCTTAAGTTTTGCTAGCTCTACCAACTGTTGTAAGTTTTTTTTTCTTTCTTTCAAATGGTTAGCCAAACTTAAGGGCTTCATATTTGCCTAAAGTACATCCTTTCAAATTCACCCTGTATTAAAAAGGCTAAAAAAATCATAATCATATAATTCTTGTTTTTTTTCATGGTGTTGCTATGAAACGGGGGATTGGGTTGACGATAAAGCAGCAAGGATATTAAAATACACTCTTTATGCAAATACGTCTAAGTCACCGCCCATTTCGTAACTGCATCATTTAGCCGACATAGCGGGAGCGATCAAACAACAATGTGTTGATCGATCCCGTTCTTGGACTTTGTAGGTCTACTTACCATCAGTTAGATATACGTTAAATTCCATGGGAAAAGTTGCTCGATTTGATCAGCAAAACCTCATATTAGCTTAAAGTACATCCTTTTAATATATATTATTCACCTGTATATAAAGGGCCCCTAAGGCCTACCAAACCCAACAGAGTCCACGTAATCCTAAAATTTATGCAGATACCGCAGACTTCCGACATTTTTCTAGACGCGACCACACCCCACCCTGGTGATCGGGGACTTAACGCGGAACATTCCGCGTGGGGTTCCCAACTTGTCAACCCTCTTCGACGACTCGGCGGTGAATCACGCGGCCGACGTCCTAGACATCGCCCTGGCTCAAGCCATAGTGAACCCAGTCCATGTCGAAGTGCTTTACAATATGGATTCTCAGCATCATAGTGCTGGGCAATAAGGTAGACGTCGCCGCCGCGAGAGGGCGGTACAAAACCGATTGAGACCAATATAGATCGAACCTCAACACCTGTTCTCTTTTATTGGTCCCCTAAACACGCCGCAAGACGTTGAGGCTGCCGCCGGACAGCTTATGGAGTTCATAATCTCGGCCAAGGAGGCACAAAGGCAAAAAATACCTAGCCCTCCCCCATCCACTCAACCCTGCTTCTGCACTCGGCTAAATAGTTCGAGCGACTGTTCCTCCGGAGGCTAAAGAGCTACGTCGAAATTCGATTCAAGCAATTTGGCTTTCGCGAGGGACACAGTACCATGCTCCAACTAGTCCGGGTGCTGCACCCGGCGAGCGATCTAAACGTAGCGCAACCACGGTTGGAGTCTTCATCGCCATCGAAAAGGCCTTAGATAGTGCCTGGCACTGCGGCCTGGGTTAAAAATTCCTCGACTCGTCTTTGCCCCCTATAGCTACGAGATTGCTAGCCTCCTTCCTTAACAACCGCCACTTCCACGTAGCCGTGGAGGGGAAGGTTTCAGTAGAACACACCCCATTTACACAGGCGTCCCCTAGGCAAGATGCCTTTCACTCGCACTATAAAATATCTATTTATTTCAATTGTGCCTGGTACCTCAATATATATAGATATGTATATTGAGGTGCCGGTAAGAATAGTATATGTCACATAACATATACTATTCTTACCGGCGTCATCATCGTCACCTTTGTTAAAAACTCCGTTTAGATCTGCAGGTGTTCTATTTGCGAAATGATGATATACTCGTAGGTACATAAGTTAAGAATAAAATACCTGGCTCTTGGTTGGGTTTTTATGATAACTGTCTAACATTTAACTATGATGTTGTTGTTAATTTATATATCTTTAGGGTAAAAAACGATTTGATACACTCCATCCATACCCATATTAATATTATAAACGCAAAAGTGAGCCCAGCTGTCTGTTTTAAGTTCACATGAATATAAGTATTGTATACTAGCTAGTTGTGCTGTAACCTAGTCTTGTTTCGGTTTTAGTCAATAGGTTCACCGGTTTTCAGGCGACTATTGCATTGATTATAAAGGGTGTCCTTTCAGAGTGCTGTTATGAAAGAGATATTAAATTGAAGATAAAGCTGCGAGAATATTAAAACTTGCAAATTCACATTTCGTAACCTCATCTTTTCGACAGTTTGATGGAAGCGATCAATGTTGTTAAACAAGAATATATTGACTTTGTATGTCTGCTTACCATCAGGTAGACACAAAATAACATGCCATGCTCCAATAAAATATATATCATACACAAGTTATAAGTAGGTATAATATATGGAAACAGGCTACCAAATAAATTATGCAGTTACAAAACAGCTGGTTATTTTTTGGATAGGAGCTGCTAAAGTAGTTATAAAGGTGTCTCATTATGAAATAGAATTTTAAAAATTAAAGAATGTATATTTATTTAATATTTTATTAAGATTTTTTTCTACATATGTATGGAGCTAGTGATGACATTTACACATGAAACAAAATAATGGTTAAATGGCCACCATTGCTCTGTTGGCAGGTATGCACTCTATTGACTTTTGTTTTTAATTTTTTTAAATACAAGTTCTTAATGAGACACGTTTTATATAGTATAGTTACTACTAGCTGACCCGCGCAACTTTGTCTGCGCGTTTAAATTTAACCGTTTACGCAGCGTACGCTCTTAAAAGGAATAATTTTTCCCCGTTTTTGCAACATTTTTCTTTGTTACTCCGCTCCTATTAGTCGTAGCGTGATGTTATATAGCCTATAGCCTTTCACGATAAATGGATTATCCTACACGAAAATATTTTTTCAATTCGAATCAGTAGTTCCTAAGATTAGCGCGTTCAAACAAACAAACAAACAAACAAACTCTTCAGCTTTATAATATTAGTATAGATACTTCAAAAAAATATAGATTATTGTAAATGGCTATAAGACAAATTTTTGCCTTATCACAAAACTTACCCCCTGTTTAGTAACTGCATACTCTTTGTACTTTTGTATAAGATAAAAAGGGTAAGAAAATTATAAAAAAAAATTAAAATATAAATGTTTATTAACATAGCTATGCAATGCCTTCATTCTCAATAACAAATTGAGTGATTGGTTAGTAAAGTATATTATATCAATATTTATTTATTTATAAAACTTTCAAACCTTACATTAGAATATTAAGTTTAGGTAGGTGTGCAATAAAATTATAATTACCTTAAAGTATTAGTTAATTATCATATATACCCATATGCTATACAAATACATGTATTATACACATATACATATGCAATATACTACATACCATATAGTACACATATTTATACATAAACAGTATAATGATTACTTCAACAGTTGTTGGGATTTATTTAAAAAGAGCTCATGAACCATTTTCTTAAAAACAAATCTATTTGGAGCATTAGTAGGTAGTTAAACATTGTAGACGCAAATCAATGTCTTCAGGGTCTGTACATTGCATTCTATAGTGATTTATAGTTATGTCCCACAACTTGCTGATCCCGCTCATCAAATAAGTCATTTCACTCTTTATCTTTCTTTCTTTGAATTATTCCCTATGTTAAAATGTTCCTGCAAGAAAAAAATATTATTACAAATAAATTAAGCAGGGGTAGGTTAACAAGGTATATATATATTATATATATCTATAGTAGGTATACCTTGTAGATTATTCGGGCACACTTTTGTTGTAGTGCAAACCTTGGCTTAGAAAACAGACAGCACCATCAACTTTTAACTCCCCAAAAGTATTCCAATAACACTTCCTGTGGTATTTTTTATTATACACCTGCTACATTGAACCAATGTCAGATCATCATCGTGAATACCCAAAATTACCTGCAAAGAAAATATTTAAATTGAAATATTGTATAGTTAACTACTATTTTAGTAGACTTCCTAAATTATTTTAAATAATAAGAGCATAAAAAACTTTCCAGGAGTGAACCTACATTTGTTATAAATTTTCTGATTAAAATCTGTTTTCTTTTTAAAGCACATCTATGTTTTCACATATGCCATAATAATTTGCAGAGGCTTGTCTGAGTAGACCTTAAGAATGATATACTTAGAAACAAAATAGTGGGCTTGTTAGAAAAACTTGCAGCTACACACAGGGAATGTATCAGTAACTTTCATGTTTATAATAAATTTGACTATTTTACATAAAACAATTTGGTAATTCAATGTAAATGTTTTAAGGAGATAAATTGTTTTTTAACATTGAGACCAGCTTAGTATAGATAGTTATATATTAAATAATGTTTATTAATGTTAAAGCTTCAAGAATTGTATTTAAAATGTATGTAATTTAAGGAAGGGACGAGGAAGGGTATAAATTTACCAGCCAAAATATTCACATAACCTACAAATCCAGCAAGATTGAATTACAGTTATACTAGAATGTTTTGAGTATTTTTCCATTGATTATGTTTTTACATATTTACCTTTGATTGTAGATAGACTTGCTGTGTTCATTTTAAATCCATATTCGGTTGAAGCAAATCACAAATCTAGAAATGAGACTGAAAGTTTCTGTTTTCAATTGGATCCCCAAGTTGAATACACCAATTTCTTTAAATGTTCGTTTACTTTGTAGGCCTTTTCAATTGCCGCCACCGTTCTCCATACAAAGTGTGCCCTAGCAGACATTATTTTAGATTTTAGCACACTTCAAATGTTTTTAGCAAGTTTTTTCGAACAATAATATCAACTCAATATTTAGAACCCACCTCACTTTCTCACTATTTTAGTCTTCTCAATTTAAGTAATCTTAATTTTTCTGTTACTTTGTTACAGTTGTGTAGACAACAATTATATTCTCTAAACAACTGTGAAAACAAGCTCGGAGAATATAAAAATAATAATAAAAATAGTATTAAAGTATCTTGATACTCAGAAACTTTATATTATAACAAATTTTAGTCTTTTTAGCACTTTAAATCTCGTTTCACTTTGCAAATGGCCGGTGAGAGATTTACGTATCACGTAAATCTAAAAACGTGATACGTACGCGTAAATCTGTCAAAATTGTGCGCCCATGGTACCGATTTAGGACATTTTGTATGGGAACGCATACGGAACTTAGCGGACGATAAAACGTAAGTTACGTAAAAAAAACCTATGGTACCGATTTTAGTACCTCACGTATCCGCTAGGGGCGCTGAATAAAACTCCATACAAAATTTTTACGTGAGGCAAACGTTACGTATTAAAACGTGACGTTTTTAAAACCCATGGTAGAGCCTCTGGAAAGTTAATATTTATATCAAAATCCCGATCATAAGATTATGAACGAGTAATAAACAATTTATAATGCTGTCGGATATAATGGAATAGTGAGTATTTATTATTAATCTAGTACATTTTGACCAAAATAAAAACGTCTAAAAAATGTTTGCTTTAGGTCTAATCCAAAGATAAATTATAGTAGCTGTGACCGTGAAGTTAGAATTGAAGGCACTTTGCACCCTTACTACCTTACCAAATACTATGAGATACTGTCAGCGCCGTCTTGGAAACACATTCCATAAGAGTTAGGTTGAGCAAGATGTTTTAAAAGACTGCTAAAATTTTAGTAATTTCTTTAATGAGGTCATTGTATTTGTTTATATTGATGGTGTGGTACTTTGTGATGTTATTTATATATATATATAGAAAGGTCAGTTTTACAAATGCGGAAATCATAAAACATACAAATATTATAATTTTGAACTTACTCTGAGAACACAATACCTACATGTCTTTCTAAAAGCAAGGATTTTTCTTATTCTGTTGAATGATTTCCTAAGTTTGTGAACAGTATTTTCATTTGACCACTATTTTGTTTTTGTCAAAGTAAAAAATGTAAAAAAAATATGTTGAATGTTTAAAAAAAATGTTTTTAGTGATTGAATTTCCTAAACATATTTGACAACCTCATACAATGCCTCTTTTTATTGTCACATTTGCAGATGAACTTTGGAAATGGAGCCCTCCACAAGTGTTTATATGAATGAAGTTGCTCATAGACACTACCACCACACCTCGCACTATACTGGATGGCAAATTAAGATGGGACACACATGAACATACACCATTATATGAAGCTAAATGATGATGGTCTAAGAGTCTAAATCTTAAATTTTTGATTGAATATCTTTGACCAATTTTACAAAATTAGATATAAATCTTTCTAATTTTATAAAGAATGGACAGCTATGTCGCTATGGAAATGGTTTTAATACTTTTATATATAGATTTAAGTATGGAATATATGTACTTAAGTTTTGTTGAATAATATTAATTTGTTATTTTTTTTATTATTATAGTGTTATTTTACTTTGTCTCTAGTGATATTTTATTTCTGTCCTATTTTCTTTAGCATTAAAATATCAAAATAATAATGGTATCTTTGCAATCTCTACAGGGGGCTTACCAAAGAGCCCAAATGACAATCAATTTGACACGTGAATGGATAAAAATGTATAGGAATTTTACTCTATGGGTAGAGTCTGATCAATGAGAAACGTCAAATCCCATACATTTGGCTTTCAATTCGATTATTGATTGGCTCTTTGGTAAACCCCCAGACAATGAAGTAAATGGTATATATATACAGAAATCGCATACTAACCCGTATTCATAAAAACTTATTGAGTCCTTGAAGGACACTATAGTTATAGGTTTTCTCTTTTTTTAGCAACAAAAATGAATATTATACATATAATAAGACTAAACATTCTGTAATTAAAGTGTCCTTTCTTCGACGACTCAATAAGTTTTTATGAATAAGACCAATAGTCTCTTAATTTGGAAGAGACTCCATTATGTCTGTTAAGATTCTAAGTCTGTCATATATGTCATGTCTATGGTAATGATTTGTTATTTGCATTAAAAAATGCAGCTGAGTATGGGGATTAAGAATCAATGATTACAGGAATTGGCCATTAGTCATGTTATGGCAATCTTTCATCATGCAGGGTGTTTGGTAAAAGGTTAGACAAATATAGGTGCCCAAAGTACATATTTTCAAAGTCATGATGTATATATCATCATGTATATATTTTTACATGCTTCTAGTATAATAAATGTATTAATTATTGTCTAATAAATGTTCAATCTAATGAATTTTAGACCAAAATTATGACTTAAACATTTAGTAATGAGCTGTCAGTTTAATAAAATCTTAAAGAAAAAAGTTTAATTTACAACACTTATTGGTAGAGTGTTAGCCAAACTTAAGGGCTGAGTAGGTACCTACACCTATTTAGAAAATACCTAACTCTACAGTACCTATTCAGACCTTAAGTTTTGCTAGCTCTACCAACTGTTGTAAGTTTTTTTTTCTTTCTTTCAAATGGTTAGCCAAACTTAAGGGCTTCATATTTGCCTAAAGTACATCCTTTCAAATTCACCCTGTATTAAAAAGGCTAAAAAGAGAAAAAAAAAAAACATAATTCTTGTCTTTTTTCATGGTGTTGTTATGAAACGGGGGATTGGGTTGTCGATAAAGCAGCAAGGATATTAAAATACACTCTTAATGCAAATACGTCTAAGTCACCGCCCATTTCGTAACTGCATCATTTAGCCGACATAGCGGGAGCGATCAATATTGTTAAACAACAATGTGTTGATCGATCCCATTCTTGGACTTTGTAGGTCTACTTACCATCAGTTAGATATACGTTAGGTTCCATGGGAAAAGTTGCTCGATTTGATCAGCAAAACCTCATATTAGCTTAAAGTACATCCTTTTAATATATATTATTCACCTGTATATAAAAGGCCCCTAAGGCCTACCAAACCCAACAGAGTCCACGTAATCCTAAAATTTATGCAGATACTGCAGACTTCCGACATTTTTCTAGACGCGACCACACCCCACCCTGGTGATTGCCATGGCCTGGGTCCATGGCAAACTATACAGAAAAATGTACTAATATTTCTTGCCATGAGTGGGAATCGAACCCACGACCTCCGGCTATAGCGCCTAATGCGCAACCATCTACGGAGGCGGTCAAATAAATATATATGTTACTAGCTGCCAGTCCTGGGGCCTTATTCCGAGTTTTCAAACGTTAAACACGACAAGACGTTGCGCAAACTATAAATATTGAAATATAAGTTCTATTTCAATGGATATATAGTCTGTATTAGGTTGGCTATAATAATGCCGCCATCTTGAAATACACGAATTCTTCGCAAGTTTGAACATCTTATGGGCATTGGAATTTCAACTCTATTTTTAATAGGATATAACTTATATTTTAATATTTATAGTTTACGCAACGTCTTGTCGTCTTTAGCGATTGCAAACTCGGAATAAAGCCCCTGGCTTCGCACAGATGTACTAATGAATAAAATTTATCTAAATCTTCCCTTTACTAACACGATTTTTTTACTATTTTTTCACAAATCAATAAATTACCAAGTATTTTTCCGGCAAATAGTTTAATCGATAACATAAAAAACTCAACTATCATCAATCTGTCAAATCTATCAATATTTTTGATACAAATACTGTCTTCTGTCTCACTCATTCATTCCCTCTTTTATATTTTTCCATAGGTAGGTACTTATTTTAAACATTTTATTAGATACAACCTTGTCCTTTCAATTAAAAGCACAAGAATTAGAAAACTACAAAAAAAAATACTAATATTTTCTGCCTTCAAGGCCATATTCTAAACTACAAGGAATATCGAAAAATGCTCAAAGGTGTTAAGGGGCCGATTTTGATGTAAACTAAAACTGCATCATTAGATTTTAGAAAAAAATATTCTCCTAGCCGGGAATCGAACCGGTTGATTTTGAAAAAAAAAGTCATGTTGTATTATTGCACCAGCTGATAGTGTCGCTTATAAAAACTATAACGACATAATTAGATTTATTACTGGAGTACGGCATAGTATCTGACTTTGTATCTACCTGGTGATAAGCAGACCTACAAAATCCATGAATGGGGTCGATAAATACATTGTTGTTTAACAGCATTGATCGCTCCCACTATGCCGGCTAAATGATGTGTTACGAAATGGGCCGCGACAAAGGCAAATTTGCATTACGAGTGTACTTTAGTAGATTTGATGCTTTATTGTCAAATTAACTGCGCATTTCTTAACCTCACCCTAAAAGGAGGCTACCACTTCAACATGAAATCGATGCAATAGTTTCCTTAAAACCTGTGAACCCACAGACTAAAACTGAAACATGACTAGGTCAGTTGACGGTTTTTGCATCTATAGACAGACAGAGAACGGACATCAGATTCTCAACTCAAAGGTTTTCTGAAAAAATTAACATTGTAATTTTAAAAAGCGTATTAAAATGCCTCCATTTTAAATATATTGTTTCTCAAGGTTTTTTTAAATTACTAAAACAGTTTTGAATTTGTTATTTTTGATTTGAGTTTATTTTTTTCAAATAGCATTATTTTTATTTATTTTTTATTTGCAAAAATAAACTATTAATTGAGTTTTATTAATTAAGATTAGAAGCTTAGAAAAAATTAAATAGGTATGTACTTAAAATAAAACTAATAAGTATAAACTAAAAAAAAAAATGCGGATTCCAAGCCAGATTTAAATTGGTTCAAAATTCATCAAAAAAAAAGTACAAAATTGTAACACGACCTAAACCACTATTTGGTGACCCATCAAGATGTCAGCAAGCAAAAATGCAATGTGTCGTGAAATTTATCACATTTTTTCATTATTTTACGCTCAGTTTTTTCAACCTTGGCGCCACTTAGCTCGGCGTATGGAACCAATAAATTTACAAAATTATGGCTTTGTAGAATTGACCTCTGACGTTTTGTAAACAATATTTTTGACCACATTTTTTTTATTGAAGGTCTCCTAAGAATTAGGATTGTAGGTAGGTATTTTGTTAGCATTGTAACCGGAAGTCGTGGGTTTGATTTCCATTATAAAGATAAAGTACGTAGATATTTTTTTCTCAATTTTGCTATTCGTTGTTTTGTTATTTTTATTATTTAGGTACCTACTAAGCAATAAAAAAAATACTAGGTTCCTCCGGTTTATATCCGTCTCCGTTAGCGTTGTATCCAAGGGCCGTGGGTTTGATTCCTACTTATGGGAAAACATTATTAGTACATTTTTCTGTACAGTTTTCCCCATAAGGTGTTTATAAAATAGAATTATGCATTAGTATAATTGTTTCTGGTACACATAGTACAAGCCTAGAGCTTAGTTTGTGACCAGTAGGGCAATATGTGTGAAATGTCCTACATATTATTTTTTATTTAATTATGACTTTTTTAGGCAATTAAATGTTTTTTTTTACTTTTATAAAAACGTTCAGTGATCGTAAAAATAAAATGAATCCATCTATTATATAATTTTTACTGTTTTTAGATTCTTAAAAAAAGTTTGAAAAATAACGCTTAAATTAAATAGGTATTAGGTACTAGAGATAGGTATCAACCAGTAGGATCGTTTTATTTTTCAAATAAACCCGTCTTATATAATTACTTAATAAAATACAGGTTGAATTTGAAAGGTTGTACATGAGGCTTTTCCCATGGGATGTGTCGCAAATGAAAAAAAAAGTTGACGACCCTATATATACAAATTGGTAATTTTAACATTACCTACTAGTTAGTATGGAGAAGGCATTTTTTTTATTTGCGACTTATGGTACCATGGGAAAATTTGTTCGATTTAATCAGTAGAAGATAGAACCTCATATTATCCTAAAGTACAACCTTTCAAATTCACATAAAAATATGACATAATGATTTTAATGTACTCTAATATTTTGTTGTCATGCTTTTTTTTTTTTTTTTTTTATTGGAGCACGACATGTGACTTTGTATCTACCTGGTGGTGAGCAGACCTACAAAGTCCATGAATGGGGTCAATCAATAATTGTTCTTAAACAATATTGATCGCTCCCACTATGCCGGCTAAATGATGCGATTACGAAATGGGGAGCGACAATGACGAATTGCATTACGAGTATATACTCGCTGCCTTATCGTCAATTCAACCACCCATTTCGTAACCGCACCCTGAAAGGAGACTACCACCTCGACAAGATATCGATGCAGTAGTCTCTAGAAAACCGGTGAACCCAGAGACTAAAACCGAAACATGACTAGGTCACTTGACGGTTTTTGCATCTATATGGGTGGTGGTAACGAGACCGGTCGGTCGGCCTAACGAAGTTATAGAGACCTTCCTCCCACCTGTTGTCTGTATGTTTGGATTTCTATTGATGTTAATGACTATTATTGTCAGAATTGTGTTTGAAATTGAGCTTGTAGTTTGTATTTGTGCTTGACTTATAATTTAATGTTTTGTTTTATACCAATTTTATTGGACTGTACATCTATACAGACAAGAATAAAAATAACTGTCAATTTGTCACTTTTCGTATTGACTTGTGTCTTAAAATAATACAATATTATTGTGAATTATTACACTTTATTTTGCACTCTAAACTGCGGTTTTTCTCTATAGTGGTAATATACCACAGTGGGTAAATTCTGATAAAATAATTAACAATTTGTAAACTCTGAATTATGCAACTAAAGATTCATTCATTCATTCTTATTGATCCTTAACCTCCGGTTCCGCCATTGGCGTTGTATCTGGGGGTTTTTGGTTTGATTCTCATCCATGGCAAAAGTATATAAGTACTTTTTTCTGTACAGTTTGTCGCGGTCGGGTTGTTTATGAAATACCATATATATTACTAGGCATTGTTTTTTTGGGTACACATAGTAAAAGTACTATTGGTTCTAACCGATTGCAGTCAGGGAATTTTTTTCTTAATAGACGTAGATCAGTGGTGGTCGAGTTGGTTAGACTTTAAACTTAATAACACAGTTATGTAAATTTATAAAAATATATACATTTGTTTGACGACACTACTATAATGCATCAGAGAGCACGTTAAGCTCAGTTTCACTATACCAACTTGTGAAACTATTTATAGATGAGTTATTGAGTCTATCCAAACACCGCACCGCAACGAGCTGATTACTCACTTGTTTCGTGTAGACTCAGTAGGTATACCATCAGTTATAAGGTGGAAATAAATCCTTATTGCTGAGGCCGTCTAGGCAGTCTCTGGCGCCGTAAGGCTCCCGTGATGGTACATATGTAGGTTTTTTTTTTAATTTTTCAAACCTTACAAAAACCATAAGCCAGTTTTGCTTATCACAGAATTGACAAGTCAACATATAAGTTGTCTTGAGGTCGATGCAAAAACTACAGGCGCCGGCGCCGTTTAACCAATAAATCTCTTTGCCATTTTGTCACCAACCCGCCTTGGTCCGCCCTTATACGCCCTTTTTTATTGCCCTGGGATTAAAAAAAGGTAGGAAAAAGAAAAAAAAGAAATGTTTTAAGAACGGTAGTTTACTTGTATTATATTTACATGTTGGTTTGGTATTTAATTCGTTAAGGTTTTATGTAAATAAATTAAAATATGACGATGATTATTGAAGATGTCAGAAAATTTATTATTTCTGACATCTTCAATAATCATGCGCCTGCGTCGGGAGCTTTCATCGTAATCCTAATCCGTTTGAGATATAACAAATCAATGCATAGTGGAATTATATATCTAAACTAATAACTATAACTTAACTAGGTAATATTATAAAGAGGTAAAGTTTGTGAGTTTGTTTGGTTGAACACGCTAATCTCTGGAAATACTAAAATTATTTTAGTGTTGGATAGCCAATTTATCGAGGAAGGCTGTAGGCAAATAACATCACGATATGACCAATAGGAGCGGAGCATCAATGAAACATGTTGGGAAAACGGGGGAAAATTTGTTCCTTTAGAGAGCTTCCGTTGCGTTTGCAGCGTAAACGGTTAAAGTTACGCAGACGAAGTTGAACGTTGCCGAGAAGTGTGCGCGGATATTATTATGACATTTCGTTCAAAAATATCGAATCGAGATGAATGTCGAAAGCTCGAGAATAGCCCACCAACTAGTCTTTTATAAATTTACAAAACAGTTTGCGAAGTCATATGTATATCTTTTAAAAATAGCTTACTATACCCTATAGTACCCTATAGCCTATTTTAATACTGCTATCAAAATCATTTATTTCATGTAAATCTTTACAGATATTTATGAATAGTCAAAAAAAAAAGTTTAACGACGCCTTAGAGTGCGTTTGGTTAAGCAGCTATTCATTATCAAAAGAACGACAAATATTTATTACACTGTTATGATTAAACAGTCCAGTGCCTGCTTATTCTTGAAAAAAGAAAGAATACTCTCGCAGAATATAAAGATAATGTCACATTGTAAGCTGACATTAAAATATGATATCTGAAATACAATTAATTAATTAATAAAAATATACGAAATAACTATAATTGCGATAAAGCTAGTAGCATAAATAAATATTTATAAATAAAGGGGTTGGTAGAGTTTACTTATTATTTTGCTATTTTAGGATTCTTTTATATTATTTATTTAATTATGATATTTCCAGCTTATTCCCTTTTCCTTAGGCGTAATATTGTATTTGATATTTACGGGAAAACACTTCGAGGAATATTATTAATGTAGAAATATCAGAGCAGCAATCGGAGGTGTGTTCATGTCGGAGTAAAGTTACGGTTAGTTATAATATTGTTAAGTTATTGAATAGAAATAGGTAGGTATTTTTAAAGTTAGTTTAATTAATTTTGTAAATAATATATATATATATATATATATATAAAGATACTAATATATCAGTTTTATTTAAAAATAATAATTAGGACCCGAATAATAGAGACATTTCAACACCTCAATATCAGATTTAGAACTTAAACGCGATGGAATAGAAATCTTAATATGAAAAATACTACCGAACCGAACACACACTACATAACCAACTAGTGTAAGACTAGGTGTTTAGCTGATTCCATTGATTCCAAATAGGGGAGAGCAACCTAGCCCAGGTAGCATTTTGACGTCCCTATGACGTCAGTTACAGTGAGAATGATACTAAGTTGACGTCATAGGGAGGTCAAAATGCTACCTGGGGGGTTGTTTTGTACTAATAAAGTGACGGTCAAAGCCGAGCCAATGAAAGCTAGGTAGTAAATAATAAAAGATACATAAATTAATTACAGACAAAATAATTAATGTATTTTTCTTAAGATTTATTCATCTGGCCCAGAGGGCATTATAGTATAATCGTATAACACTGTCTGAGAACATAAATGTGCATATGTACTGAACACTGATAAGTAAAGCACCCACGCTTGTACACTCTGTTACATTATTTAAGTACTTATATATAAAATAAAATAAACACTTTTTTTTTATATGTAGGAAAATTTACACATATTGCTCTGGTCACAAACTAAGCTTTAGGCTTGTACTATGCGTACCAGAAACATCGATATAATAGGTAGGTGCATATTATATTTTATGAACACCAGACCAAGACAAATAATACATATTTTTTATTTTCATTACTAGTTTTCACCCTTCATATTATTTTTTTTAAAAACATAGATCCACTTCGAAATTGTGATTCGTATTTAAAACAAATACTAAAGACGAAGTTTGACCTACGGGAGTAGGTCAAACTTCGTCTTTATTTTTTTTTACATTAAAATTTGCAAAAAAAAGATTGACATAAAAATATCGTAGTATAACGTTTTTCAGTAAATCTTAGGTCCTATATAACCTAAGTAGTTCTATTAGAGTTACAATATAAACAGTAGATGTCAAAAACATTGACCATACGTTTACGTAACTTCTATATAACGTTAATCAGTCACTAAAAAACCGCTGAACTACTATAAAGTCGTATAATTTGGACCAAATTTGCGTTTTATAAACGTTTATATTTACGTTTATACAACGAATTTTGAAAACCTAAAAGTAAAGTGAGAACGTTTTCTTTACAACTTCCCTTATACAACATTTATTTGTTAGTTGGGCGCTATCGAGATATTAGCCTACCTGAAAAATAATTTATACTTCTTTTTCACCCCTATTAGATTTGATTATGGAAAATTCCGATTTAGTAAAATCAAGTACTACAAAGGTACGTAATTAACAACTAATTCTATAGCTAAACTACAATGAATTGGCCGTACCATTACTAACTTCGTATGTCTGTTTGTCACCGGTACTCGTACATATGTAGATTGTTTTCCTCATAATCTTTTTTTCTGTTTTTTTTAGGGACACATAGGTCCATAAATAAAGTGTTGCTTAACAATATTGATCGCTCCCACTATGCTGGCTAAACTTATAACCGACCGCCTCCGTTACGCCATGGTAAAATAATATTAGTTTTTTTCTGTACAGTTTCTAAACTGGTATGGGCGTTTATAAAATATACATGTATTAGTATCGTTGTTTCTGGTACACATGGTGGCTTAGCATAACCACATCGATATAGTTTGACAGTCGATAAAATGAAGTTTATGAATGAACATCTATATATATATATATAACTCAAAGGTGACTGACTGACATAGTGATCTATCAACGCACAGCCCAAACCACTGGACGGATCGGGCTGAAATTTGGCATGTAGGTAGATGTTATGACGTAGGCATCCGCTAAGAAAGGATTTTGATAAATTCTACCCCCAAGGGGATAAAATAGGGAATGAAAGTTTGTATGATAAAAAAATAACTATTCCACGCGGAAGAAGTCGCGAGCACAGTTAGTTCATTCATATAATCGATATGTATCGATTTGGTCGATTTATCGAGCCTATCGATGCTGTTGTTCTAAGACCCCCATAGTAGGTACAAGCCTAGAGCTTAGTT
Organism: Monopis laevigella; assembly: GCA_947458855.1. Classification (NCBI taxonomy): domain Eukaryota; kingdom Metazoa; phylum Arthropoda; class Insecta; order Lepidoptera; family Tineidae; genus Monopis; species Monopis laevigella. The sequence goes on along the minus strand of OX381599.1, from coordinate 6,536,918 downwards.
TGTAAACATGACTGTTTATGTTTAATGTCCTTTATATAATTTTTATTAATTTATTATTATATATCGAATAATGAGAATGAGTGTACCGGCGGCCATCCGAACAGGAGTCTGTCCGTTCAAATAAAAAGTAATGAGTACATTCATGCACGGAGCTTTCCAATACACTGTACACCCGGCCGCAACAACAAATATTTTATTTGTTAACAATTTATAAAACATTATTTATTTGGGATTCCTTGAGGGTAGCACGAAGGTTGAAACGTGTGTTTCTATTATATTTTTCATAGTTAAGTTTATAGGATATTATAAAAAAAATATGCAAAAATCTACCAATTTTGTAGAATAATCATTCCGTTATGATGTTAAGTGTGAGAAGTGTAGCATTTTCGCAGTAACAATTTTGAAAGTCCAAAGTGTTGGATATCCCATTTATTGAGGTAACATCACTCTACGACCAATAGGAGCGGAGCATCAATGAAAAATGTTGGGAAAACGGCGAAAATTTGTTCATTTTGAGAGCAACGCGTGAGCTGCGTAAACGGTTAAAGTTACGCGGACGAAGTTGCGCGTGTCAGCTAGTTCTCTATAACTTCGCTAGGCGACCGATCGGTTATATTATTAACTCAAGTCTAGTGATAATGTTTTAGTTTTATTCTGTGGAATTCGGGAGACTATCGCATCGATTTCTTGTCGAAGTGGTAGTCTCCTATCAGGGTGAGATTACAAAATGGGTAGTTGGATAAATAAATATGCGAATATATTAAAGTAGTCTCATGCCTAATGCAAATATGTCTTAGCCCTAGGTAGTAGCAGTTCCCCATTCATGGACTTTGTAGGTCAAGTAGATAAAAAGTTACACGCCATTCTCGAATGAAATAGTTTCAATAACAGAAGCCATTCCTTTCAAATTAAAAAAGTCTTGGCTTAAAGTAACACAACGTTGACTTCTCCGGACAGCAGATTGTGATTTTTTTGTTTTTTTTTTGTTGTGGCTTAACGCTAAATTTTTCACCTGAATCTGTTATTTATTTTTTGTTTTTAGATATACCCTTTTGCTTCATATTTTCCATCAAAATTAATAACCATTTAAAAAAAACATGTAAATCGGACCAGGTAGTTCTTAAGATATTTATATGAACAGACAGACTGACTTCGGAGTCTAATTATAAGCGTTCTTTTAAAAAAACAAATCGTAACTTAAATTCAGCGTTACTATTTTAATAACAAACTATAGTGAGTGTTCCTTTTTTGAAAATAAATTTCGCAACAGTAGCATCCTTTTTCAAAAACAAACTACGGAAAGCATTCCTTTTTTTAAAAGAAAATTCGAACGCGGATATCAAATATAGAATCAAATTCTCCGCCGCCTGTACAGTCGGGGGCATGGCGTCGGGCTAGCGGGCCAGATCACCTTCCTCCTGTCCGATAACCTCATCCAATATTAATACATCAAACACCCACGTGCATACATACATCATACATACACTATACATACACATATATACATACAACAAATACATCACGAGATCTGGATCAAATAGACATTTGATTGGATATTTAGTTTAATACATAGGGTTGATAACCAGAACCGACAAAACGGTTTCGTTACCCATAAAGATGCAAAAACCGTCAATTGACCTTGTCATGTTTTGGTGTTAGTCTGTGGGTTTCACCAGTTTTTAGGAGACTATTACAACGATTTCTTGTCGAGGTGGTTATAGTCTGCAAGTAACGAAACAGGTCGATTTAACGATAAAGCGAAGAATGAAACTCTTTAAATGATTTCTGATTTAAAAAGCGGCTCCAGCCTAGTGGTTAAGTCACTATGCCAATGATAACAAGATTAAGAAGATGACAACAAGGCCGGTCCTGGGATGGGTGACGATTTATACAACGAGGCTATACCATCATAAACACCGCAACAAGCTCGCCACTTGTTAAGTGTATCCTTCTAATACCATCAGCTAAATGAGGATGGGTTAATCCCTCCGCTAGGTATCCTGAGGCCGTTTAAAAAGGCACCCGTGATGTTATTTATTTTTATTATTTCTGATTTCCTTTTTTATTTTATTTCCTCTTCAAAAGTAAAGGGCCTCTAACTTAGAAAAAGATTTTTACGAAAAAAAAATCAGCAAATCTGCTTCCGAAAGCTATTAAATACTTTATAACCTAAAATTATTAGTAAAAAGTTCACAAACTTACTAATAACAACAAATCAAAGTTTATGCTTCTAATAAAACTTACTGTAACAAAGTTAAAAACAGTTTTTTAGAACAAAAAAAGCAATTTAGAGTCCGCACACGCCCCCATAAAAGCTTTTAATATAACAGGTGGTGCTGGAACTTTGGTGTCACATATTGGCCCCAAACACGTGGTACAATCGATATCTATAGTTTATCTAGTGGCGCCAGAGTCTGTGGGATTCTTTAGGGGTGAGGCGTCACAAACTTGCGATATTAAAATCTCCTTTACAAAAAAAATAAAAAAATCCTGGATTTTGTAGATCTGCCTACCCTCAGGTAGAAGCAAAGTCACTTCTAGTGGACGTGTTCCTTAAGAAATATTCTTGGGAGGAAGGTCTCTATAACTTCGTTAGGCCGATCTACCGGTCTCGTTACAACCGCCCATACAGATGCGAAAACCGTCAAGCGACCTAGTCATGTTACGGTTTAAGTCTGTGGATTCACCGGTTTTCTGGAGATTACTACATGGTTTTTTTGTCGAGGTGGTAGTCCTTTCAGGGTGCGGTTGCGAAATTGGTTGAATTGACGATAAGGCAGTGAGTATATTAAAACAATTTGTCGCCACCCATTTTGTAATCGCATCATTTAGCCGGCATAGTAGAAGCGAACAATTATTGATCGATTCATGGACTTTGTAGGTCAAATTAAAAAAAACTCCACATAAACTGATTGTATTTGGTTGGGTAAAAAGAGTACCTACAGTAGACTTATTACGCCATTCAACATTAAGCTAAACTTTAGTGGGTACGAAACCCGATTCACACAGGCGATTTTTTATTAAATCTTTGGATGCAGTTCTACTTGTTTTTTTTAATGATATTTTTTTTATAAAATGTCCTCTTCGACATTTAAAAGTGACATAACCGACTTCGTCCCGGTGTGTACCAATGAGTTTTTAATATAAAAAAATATGTACATGTGTTAAACAACACCACTATAATGCCTCGAAGAGCACGTTAAAGATGAGTTATTAAGTCTATCCAAACATCGCGACGAACTAGCCACTTGTTCGGTGTAGAGTCATACCATCGGCTACGACGAGGTGGGATTAAAAACCCCTTTGCTGGATACCCTGAGGTTGTCTAGGCAGTCTTGGGCGCCGTAAGGCACCGGTGATGATATGTATTATATTATTTAGTTACCACGCTATACATTTAAATTGCTTTCAGTGGTTTCATTTCTTTGTTTGTGGGGGAACGCAACCGTCTGGTAGCAATTTCAGATAAAACCAGCATAAAAATTGATGTGAAAAACAAGATATTATTAAAATACTGTAATTTGTTTAAATTTTTAATGGATTTTTACTGTTTTTTACATGAAATTAAGATATAGGTAATTGTTTTAGCTAAAGTAGGTAAGAGATTTAAATTTCTAATTACAACTGTTTTTAATTTAAATAGGCCAAACATAAAAAAAAACAGCCTCAGCCTAATGGTCACTGCACAACTAATAATGATATGACCGCTTTATAAAACGAGGCTATACCATTAAAAACACGGAAACAAGTTCGCCACTTGTTAGGTGTTGCCTCCGATTACCATCGGCGAAATGATGATGGTATAAACGATTCTCGGGAGCCAAAAATGCACCCGTGATTGTATTATATTTAAAACACTAATATTTACATGGTTTAAGTTGTGCAAGATCAGCAGGTAGAATGTCAAGATATGCCAATTGGGCATTAACAACAGCCGAGATCCCCTGTTGTCTTGAACCTTCGGGGCCATGTACCGTATAAGCGATTTGATGGTTTGACCCTTACCTCTTGGCAATACGTAAAGTATTTACTGTGGGATGCTGCATGTGATACTCTATCCATCATATTTTTAAGTATCCTTAAGTTCCACTAATTTTACTGCTGAGGCATCATATCATTTTATTAATGTAACATGCCTTTATTCATTTTGTTTATTTTATTGTATCACCTTGATTTTATAGGTCCTTGTTCCAAGCAACCTTTATACAACGAGGCTATACCATCATAAACACCGCAACAAGCTCGCCACTTGTTAGGTGTTGCCTCCGAATACCATCGGCGAAATGAGGATGGGTTAATCCCTCCGCTGGGTCCCTGAGGCCGTTTAAACGGTTCTCGGGAGCCAAATAGGTGCCTATTTGGCTCCCGTGATGGTATTTTTTTTTTATTTATTGCTCCAAGCCAGACATTTCTTTAGTTGGGTTTAAAGGGGCTGAAAGAGGGTCGGAAGTTAGGTTTTGATTAGGAGGAAAGGTATCAATAGAAATTCTCGCGGCAACGCAGTTAGTGCTGTGGGTTACTTTTACAAGAAATCCTTGATCTTTTAGAAAATAATATATTTTACAAAAAAATATAACCTTCATAATATATAAATAATATTTACTTACTATTTATTTTTTAGAAGTGGCTGATAAGGGGATTTGTTCAGCAATGGAACAAAAAAAGTCCTGTATTTTTTGGTTCTAGTGGCGTAACCACTATTTTTTATTTGTCTGTAAGTTTTTTTAGCAATAAATTAGGTTATTGCACTTAAGAGTCCCAGAAAAACAAGTCTGATATTTCTCTTAATATTTTTTTTTTGAAATATTAGTAGTAGGCCTAAACTATGGATATAACAAAATATTTCTAAATTAACACATCATTCCATAGGTAGGACATTTCATATATATTGGATTGGTCACGAGATATAAGGCTTATAGGATGTTTTTTGTCACGGTAATAATTTTTTTATATTGTGATCTATGATAAAAATAATGAATTACGTATTTTTTCTTAGTGTCGCCTATACAAAAACATAAAGATAAATAACTTAAAGTACAAAAAAGATCTACAAATCACGTTAACTTTCATACTTAACTCACGAATCCTTGCTTATCACTTGTCTAATTATGTTTAACTTGTTAGATACGAAGACTTATTATGTATTTGTAGAGTAATTTTAAGCATACAGACGTTTGTTCATATAATAATTAATTTTTCGGACTTTTTTTTTGAAGAAAAAAATACTTACCTACCTTTTTTATTAAAAAAATGGGTTCTAAAAGTGATACTGGAGGCATCAACAAAATATTATCTTAGTTAAAAAAACACCCAGTAGAGACTTGAACAATGTGCTTCAGAAACAACGATTATAATACATTATTTAATAAACACCCAAACCATGGAAAACGATTTTGTTTCTATGAGTGGCAATCGTACTCCGGTCCTAATATAATGCTAAAATCGCAACCACTAGACCATAGCTTTGTTTATTATTTAGTTTTGAATTATTTACATGATTTAAAATAGCTTGTCCTAATTGACTCATCATCGCCCCGCCGAAACTATTGAACTATTGAAGCTAGAAATATGATATTTGTACAGTAGCTTCCTTTGCTTTTGTGTTATAGGATCACTAATAAAGTACAATAGTTTTTAATTCTGCGCGTTTAATTTCGATTTTAAATATCAAGCCAGTTAAGACCAGAGATTCACAATAGGTATTTGTTTGAGGAATGAACAAAGACCTTTTTTTTTGTCCTTAAATGCCTGTAAAGGTTTACATAAAATTAATATTTTTTGACTTTTATCACTCACCTAAAATATAAATCTACAAATACTATATTACAGACCTAGGATCTAAGTTGGACTCATATCATAGATATTCAATTCATTTAGAAATAAATAGTATTTATAAAAGGTTGGTAGTCCCATGACCCCCATAAAACATATATATATATTATTATATGTGTGTATTTTCACCATTATTTTATAGGATTGTGATAAAATTTGTTTTCAATAGGCATTGCTTTTAGATATTTCTAATTTTATGATGAGGCAGTTAAATAAAAATAAAATCCAAAAGAATATCTTAAAATATTTATTAACAAAAATCAACAGTAAGCTGAAAAATATCCTATTGCACATTATATATTTTTTTCATCTTAAAATCTAATCAAACATAATTTTCTAAATAATAGCTAACATTGGTATTCAGTCATTTTTATTTAACTAAATTTTTAACATAAATAGGTATAGTGAGATGAGAACCATTGTATTTAATTATATCTAAAACTAAACGTAGATAATAAACATTTGGTTAATCTTTGGATAATTGAATTTAAGTTAAGTACACATTAGAATTAAACAATTATAATTAACAAACATAGTTACTGTTTAAGGCACAAAATTTCCTATAATCTACATTTTCATATTTATCAATATTTTCATAAAGTTTTTCACCGTAATTGTCTGTAGTTGAATTAATATTTGGATCATAAACATTGGTAGAAGATTCAATGTGTCTATCTTCAACATTTAAATATTCTCCCTCATCATCATAATCAAGACTATCATCAAAATAAATTGTTGAAGATAGATCATTAGAATTGTCATTATCTTCAATATTTCTATGGTTAGACGCTTGAGTATTGAAAGCTTGAAATGATTTAACATTGTCATCAATAAATCTTTCATTATTAGTAATTAATTTAGAACATTTAGCATCACTGCTAGTTGAAACTTCTGGTGTTTGTCTTTTATTTTTATATCTTCTATTTTGAAACCAGATTTTTACTTGAGTAGGAGTAAGACCTAGAGAACTGGCTAGTTCTTCTCTTTCTGGGGCTGAGAGGTATTTTTGGGCTTTAAAGCGTTTTTCTAGTTCGTGGACTTGTGTCTGAGAGAAGAGAATGCGAGGTTTTCTCTTTGACCTCTTTTCTTTTCCTTCTCCTCTTGCGCTATTAGATTCTGTGAAAAAGAGAAAGTTTGTTTAATTAAAAATTAGATAAAAAATGATTTCTACATTAAAATTTTAGCTATCGGTCGAAGTCCAAATAAACATCGCGTTGAGCTATCCACTTGTTCGTCTTAGAGCCAGAACACCATCGGCTACAAAAAGGTGGGAAAACCTCACGACTGAGTACTCTGAGGCGAACCAGGTAGTCTTAGGTCCCGTAAGGCCCCCGTGATGGTATTTAACCATTTTTTTTATTACGAGAAAGGTCAGTCAGGCAACTCCTTTAGGATATTTCACAAATATTTCCTTGAGGCTCTACCATAGGTTATCACTGGTCATTAATAAAGCTCTAGGCTTGTACTATGTATACCAAAAAAAAACAATAGGTATTATGAATACATAATACAAATGTACTGTACTGTACAAAAACACGTACTAATCACGTAATTGATTGCTATGAGTGCGGGAATAGAACGCACGATCCCTGAATACAAATTCAACGGCGTGACCTCTACAGCATAAAGGCGATCAAAATATATAGATATTAAATTTTTATTTGGTTCCTCATAGGTTCATTTCCCTCATTTTAATGTATTAATAAACGTAATATATTTTTAAGTTATGGGATGTATAAAAGATAGGTACTATAAACCATTCTCTTTTATAAAGTAAGGCTAACTGGCCATGTAAATGTTAGTTTTTATATTCAAATATTGGAAATGGAAGGAAATGACAGGTAACGAAAAAAAAAAAGAAAAGAGATAGACACACATTTCAAGTGTGAAGTATCAATTTAAAATAGAAATAAGAAAACGAGTGAAAATACGATTAGTCTCACCGTTTAAGTTTATATAGCTTTTCAGGAATGATGTATTAAGTTTAGGGAATGAAAGGAATACAAATAGATATATATCTTTCTTAAAAGTCTCCTTTCAGGGTGTGGTTACGAAATAGGTGGTTGAATTGAGCATAAGGCAGTGAGTATATTAAAATATACTCATAATGTCTTAGTCGCCCATTTCGAATTAGCATCATTTAGCCGGCATAGTGGGAGCGATCGATGCTGTTTAAGAATTGATTGACCCCATTCATGGTCTTTGTAGGTCTGATCACCACCAGGTATATATAAAATTGCATGCAATGCTCCAATAAAATATAAAGTCATAAAAAGTATGTGAAGTTGTTTTAAATAAGCATATGAAGGAGTTACTGAGAATATTGGGTACGGTGAACGAAGAAAGCCAAGTAACCATACCTTTGGTCACATTTTTACCGAAGAAATTGAAGTAACCATACCTTTGGTCACATTTTTACCGAAGAAATCGAAGTAACCAAACCTTCGGTCACATTTTTACTGAAGAAATCGAAGTAACCATACCTTCGGTCACAGTAGATACTTTTTTTTTTAAAACTATATCTTTGCTTACATTTCAAGGTTAATTTACAACAGTAAAGTAACGTTTTGTTTGGTCCACCAACAATAAAGCCATTCATTTAATATTTAATGTTAAAACTTCCGCTAGGTAGGAATGACTAATTCGCTCTAAAAAACCTCGTCCAATATTACTGATACCTAGAACTCATTATTTAGAATTTATTTCTGACAGCTTCCTGAGAATAATAATTGGAATGCTTGAATAGCAGAAAAGGTGAATTTTGATAAGAAATGTTACCTACATCTTATCTCCTAAACCAAAACAAAATAAAAAATCATTTATTCTGGATAGTACTGCTATTTTTTTTTACGTGATTTTTTTAATGTCCTTTCAGAGTGTTGTTACGAAACAAGCAATTGGTTTGACGATAAAACAGCAGGGATATTAAAATATGTAATGCAAAAGCTTGGTCGAAGCCAATTCGTAACCGCATTTTTAGTCGGCATAGTGGGAGAGATCAATCTTGTTAAACAACATACAATAATCAACCTCATTTATGGACTTTGTAGATCTGCTTACGATCAAACAAAGCCACAAGAGCTCCAATAAAAAAAAAAACAGATTTTAATTAATTATTAACAGTTGCAAAGACCATTATTTAAACGGCATAAGGACAACGGAGTGGTTTTATTCCAACCTCTATATTCGGCGGTGGTATTCTGAGTTTATACAAAAAGTGGCGAGCTCGTCGCTGTTTTATAGCATCAATAACTCATCAATTAACTATGATCTCTGAAGCACAATAGGGGCTTATAAAGCAAATATACGTCCTGGCGTCTAAAATAAACTCATTGGTAAACCTGGGATTGAATGTCTGACTTAATAACTGTAAGTAACCTATAATTTAAATGAAAAGAACAATTAAAACTTGTAGATTTCAAGAAAAAATAGAGACAGACTTTCGTCATGTGCTGATTTTTGGATGAACCGTTAAATACAGTATGCAACGTTCAAAAAATATCTGAACTTAACCGAAGGTACCTGAAAGTACTTAACTAAAAAAAAAAGTAAAAATACTCACTTAAAACTTTTCTATTAGCAGGTTTTTCTATAGGCATCATTCTATACGTAGGGCAAACAACTGGTGTTCTTTGGAGAACAGGACTCAATCGCTTTTGAACATTCAAGGTCGCAGGTGTGGGAGGTGGTATAGGTGTATTCAGCGTCTCCCTATCAGCTATAACCTGAGGGTGTACTTCCATAGCTGATTGTTCTACTGGAACTGTGTAAGACGCATCATAACTTTGAGGATAAAGATTGTGGCAATAAGGGTTATAATTCTGATAATAATCCTCACCCTTTCCTTCATAATAAGCATCATGAGTCCAATAAGAATCTGCCACAGTCTGGTACATTTGTAAAGGGTTTGGATACACAGTGTTATAATAATCAGGAGCAGTTAGACTATGATGTTGATGATAAGCAGAATCAAATTCACAACTTCTTTTATTTCTATCTTCACAATTATTATTCTTGTACCAATGCTCATTTCTTTCACATCCATCAAAAGTCGGTTGCTGGTTTATGTTCAAAATATCTCTTACTAAAAAAGGTGTTGACAAAGAATTCGTTTGATTTTGATTTAGAACAGGCATTTCTGTATCAAGTTTCGTTCGGCAAAATTCAGTTTTCGGTATTAAATATTGTTCGTAATCCTTTAAACCTTCAGTTTCTTTTTTCTTTTCGCTTGGTAAACAATTGGCGTCACTATATTGATTGTAAAATTCTTTCTTACATTCGTAAGCGTTATTAACAAAGCTTGGACTTAATTCTTCATGGTCCATTTTCCACATTGTTCATTATTCACTTCAACACTTGAGTTTAGAACTATTAATTACTCTAAGGTCGGAGTGTAAATCAATTTGTTTAATACAGACTTAACGCACGAGAGATCTGATCATTAATGATTGTTGGAGAAAACCAATCGAACGTGATCCGTGTGTGAAGAAGGCGTGGCTACACAGCTTCATTTATCTCTTTCTGTCCTTCGCTTTTGGGATCTCTTGCTGTCTCACTTTGCCTTATAGAAAGAATTTGGTTCGTGGATGCTTTGTTTGGGTTACTTAATGATTTTGTAAACATTTACTCGGCGTTATTGAATACGAGTGTCGAATGAACCATATTTTTTACACTTAATTAATCTTTTTATGTGAGTCCGTTTGTTTTTATACCTTTCAAGTATATTTGTTGATGATGTTTTGAATTCGTAACTTTAATGAGATATTATTAAAACTTTTCTTTTTTACCTATTGTTTCATTGAAATATAATAACAAGTTTTTTTTTTAATAATAAATTTAATTTTAGTTTTTATTGTATGTAATTTTTAGCTATTTCTTTTTCACGCTTTATTGAGTTCCGTCGTTTTAAAAAAATATGGAGACTATGGGATTTCTTAGTATGTTGGTCTGTTCAGACTGAAATCCCAAAATCCGATTTAAATTTTGGAATAGTAGGTAGTAGAACTTAAAATTTCTTCTCGGTGTCTATTTGAAAAATAATACCTACTATAATATGGGGAAAAGTTAAATAGAAATAAATGAAGATTTTAGAAATTAATTATTGTCACAGTTTTTTTAATTTCATTGAACAAAAAAATATAATTTACATATTTTTTTAATCTTCACATTTTTTTAACAAAAAATACTGAAAATAATTTCAGAAGCTTTTGAGTATACATAAACCTACTAAAAAAAGATTTTAGTTAATAAGCTACAGAACTACTACACCTTAAATTCCATAATACGTACAAATATTCTCATCTTTCTAACACAAATGGTTACTGAGGTTTTTTTTTCTTAAGCTAAACAAGTTTAATTTAAGAAAAAAAAAAGCTCAGTAACCATTTGTGTATTTCCTCTTTTTTATTATACGGAACTCTAAGTGCGCGAACACCATTCGCACTTTACCGCTTAATTGTTGTTAATAAATAATACTTTGTATTTTTTATATATCACCATTTTCTGTTTTTATTTCTTAACTCTACTATTAAAAAAAGAAGATTAAAATGGGCTATGTTTTGTCTAGAAATGTAACTTAAACTAAATTTGTGTAAAAAAATATAAATGATTATCTTAAAATTTACAACGCTTATATAAAGAAGCTAGGTAAAAAACCCTAGCAGGTTTTATACCTAGCTTCTCTTCAGAAGGCAAAAAAAAAAAAATCCTATAACTTAAAATTAAAAACATTTCTTATGGTATTTTTTAACATTCGAATGCAAATGGGTTAAATAAAATAAATGTTCATGAAAGTAAATATACCTCAGTAACGGAAGGTGCTATGTGTGGCGGAGTAGACATGGGGCGGCGTATGTTGTGTGTTTGTAGGTTAAACCGGGGTATGTTGTGTTTTTTTTTATTATTGCTCATCAAAAACACATAAAACACATAAATTTAATATGATAATGACGATGGCGTTTTTAAAAAATAAAATTAAAAAACCGGCTAAATGATGCGATTACGAAATGGAGGGCCGACAATGACGATTTCATTACGAGTATATTTTAATATCTTCGTTGCCTTATTGTCAATCCAACTACCCATTTCGTAACCGCACACTGAAGGGAGACTACCACCTCGACAAGAAATCGATGCAATAGTCTCCTGGAAACCGGTGAACCCACAGACTAAAACCGAAACATGACTAGGCCACTTGACAGTTTTTGCATCTCAGTTATAGAGATCTTCCTCCCACCTATAAATTTATATATTTTTCAGGGGACAACAATAGACGGGTGGTTTTACAATTTAGAAGTGGGATGTTATTTTTATATACGAGTATATTATGTATTAGTATAGTTGTTCCTAATACACATAGTATAAGCTTTGAGATTAGTTCATGACCAGGGGCCTATTTCACAAACGTGATAATTGTAATTTACCATGACAATTTATAATACATTGCTTAGTTTAGTTGGAATTGTTTACTTAGAACAAACTAAACCAAGCAATGGATTATAAAATGGCCCCAGGGGCCTATTTCATAAACGTGATAATTGTAATTTACCATGACAATTTATAATACATTGCTTGGTTCTTAGTAAATAATTACAATTGTTACGTTTATGAAATAGGCCCCTGCGGCCATATTCTGTTTCTTTTAAAGGTAACATTGTCAAAATAACGAAATCCTTTAGTTATAATTGTCACCACACAGAATGCTAAAAAGTGTCAAAGGAAAAGCACCTGTAACACAAGCGAATAAAGTACATACCATTTTTAGTTATTGTTGTTGCTGATTGTTCAATGTCATTTTTAAAGTATTTCGTTTAATAGGCTATTTGACTACATTAAAAATATTCTATAAATTGTGGTCATCCTATCAGACAATGGCGTAAAAAAACATATAATATGTTAAAATAAAGTGAAATATGATTTCACTTTATTTTAAACTAAATTATGTGTATCTTTTGTAGATTACACGAAATAATATTGAATATTTTTTACAATTTTATTTATAACAAAAATATCTTTGATTGGTTGATGACTTGTGAAGTCACATGCAAGTAAACAAAACAATACACAGATTACTAAATCTTGTGGATGAAATAGAATAGAGTATAATATACAGGAGATTATTAATCAGGGGCCTTATTCCGAGTTTGCAACCGCTAAACACGACAAGACGTTGCGCAAACTATAAATATAGAAATATAAGTTCTATTCCAATGGTTATATAGTCTGTATTAGGTTGGCTATAATAATGCCGCCATCTTGAAATATACGAATTTTTCGCAAGTTTGAACATGTGTGGAGCATTGGAATTTCAACTCTATAATTAACAGGATAGAACTTATATTTCAATATTTATAGTTTACGCAACGTCTTGTCGTGTTTAACGTTTGCAAACTCGGAATAAGGCCCCTGTGCTTGTTTGTTTACTTGCGTGTGACGTCATACTTGACATAGACTGAAAACAGCGTTTTTAGGGCCATTGTGAAAGCCACAACCAAAAAAAAAAAAATAGCGCCATTGTGGAAATTCAAACTTTAACGTTGATTTTTATTAATAATATAGTAGACATCCCGGAAATATCAATGTAGTGTGCTTATTATGTAATGAAGAATCATATAAAACGGCTTTTAAAAAGGAGTCAATTTTATTTTTTATGAGAGCTCGGCATGTGACCTCACATCTACCTGATGGAAAGCAGTATGAAGGTCCAAGATCAAATGCAACCAACAATTACGATCTACGTAACCGTTGATTGCACCTATTATGCCGGCTTAAGATGCTTATACACGCTATATATTGAAAAGCTAACGTTTCCGCTATAACAAACAGTGTTCTACATAATAATATAATATTTTATCTTCACGGATGCCTTGCGGCGCCAGAGATCGCCTTTACGGTTTCAGGGTACTTTATAATCATCGTAACCGATGCATGGTATTATGAGTCTACACCGAACAAACAAAATGTACATCTTTTTAATTTAAAAACTTGTTGGTACACGGTGGTCTGTACCAGGGACTTAAAAACTCTAGTGTTTTTAAGTTTAAGGTCTAACAAACAGGGTCACCACGTATATTATAGAATTCTAGATAAAAATCGATAAATAAAAGTTACCCATGGTAAAAATAAATCAAAATTAATCAAATATATAAAAAAAATATGTAATAAATTGGCGTCTGTATACCTATATAAATAAGTAAAAAGCAATGACAAATTGTGTTTAACGTGAATGGAACCTGGTTGGCTCAGTGGTTGAGTACCTAGCTGCGAAAGCGATAGGGTCGTGGGTTCGAGTCTCTCCCACCAGGATTTTTTTCATTGCTTTTTTATCAGTATTTTTTTTTTAATATAATATATATCATCACGGGTGCCTTACGGCGCCCGAGACCGCCTAGACGGCCCCAGGGTACCCAGCGGAGGGGTTTTAATCCCACCTCGTTGTAGCCGATGGTATGAGTCTACACCGAACAAGTGGCTAGCTCGTCGCGATGTTTTGGATAGACTCAATAACCCATCTATAAACAGTTTCACAAGTTGGTATAGTGAAACCGGGACCGACAGCTTAACGTGCTCTCCGAGGCACTATAGTGGTGTTGTCAAACAAATGTACATAATTTTTTTAATTAAAAACTCATTGGTACACACCGGGATTCGAACCAGGGACCTAAGCGTTTTTAAGTCCAAGGTCTAACCAACTAGGCCACCACGTATATAATTAAAATAAAAATATAATTAAACATATATTTAAAAAAAAAAAAAAATCTGATCGAAAATACCTAAAATACAGCCCATAATAGATAATCGCTGATAATAGAGCTTTCTATAGATATTTTTTTTTAAATCGGTTCAATAGTTTAGCTGGAACAAATAAACAATCAAATCTTTTCTCTTTATAATATTGGTATTTTACATTACAAAATTAGTAGTGAAAACAGACAGACTGCCAGAAATAGCGACTTATTTTTTTACCATTCCTAAGACTATACTGTCTCGACGGCAACGGTCTGATACCATGTGTATTTGAGAACTCAGCATGACATTGCGCAGACGCAATGGGAAGAGAGAAAAAATCCCATGGTGAATCAAAGAGAAATGAAAAAAAAAATGCACAATGTAACTGTTGTAGTGATCCCAATGAATGGCACGTGTAGACTGTAGATTCCATTGCTTTAGGGCAAATAAAAAAAAATAAAGAAAACGGTAATAGTGTGTACAATAAATTAGCAAATTTATAAAAACCTGGTACTATTAGGTGGAATAAAAAAAAATGTAGATACCTATATAAATACCTACCTATACATTAATTTTATTATAAAATAGCTAAAACAGCAACGTATCTGCGGTTCTAGACGGGTAAAATGTTTTTTTTTGGATCTATACAATATCCTCTTGGTCAAGACAAATACTTATTGTTTCATTCATATGAACAACATATATTCTTAAAACAAAATAAATCAATAACATATAATCTTGAATTGGGTAAAACGTTACATAATGTTAGGTCAGCCGTTCCAGCCGTTCCTGCCGTTCAGAATACAAAGAATTATGCTCAATCTATGATATTATAGATAATTATATAATTATCAACATCTTTGTATATCAATCTTATATAAAATTTTTATCTTTAAAAAATTAATATAAGACTATCCCAATAAGGAATTTATAAAAATACATAAATAATTATCAACAAAAATAGTCAAACTATATACATATACTTGTATGTAATTAAGTTTAACAGAATATATTACATTATTGCTATATTATTATCTTCTTTTAAATATATATAACTCAAAGGTGACTGACTGACATAGTGATCTATCAACGCACAGCCCAAACCACTGGACGAAATTTGGCATGCAGGTAGATGGTATGACGTAGGCATCTGCTAAGAAAGGATTTTGATAAATTCTACCCCCAAGGGGATATTATAGGAGATGAAAGTTTGTATGATAAAAAAATAACTATTCCACGCGGACGAAGTCGCGAGCATAGCTAGTCATTTATATATTACAAGGTAAATCTCTTGTTTGGGATTCAACGTGCACAGACACTCTTGCCCCCACCAATCTGACCCGTTCTTCAAGAATCGCGGGTTCTGCCGCTGCAAAGGCTGAGGATGCAAAACATATTAAATATTCTCATTTAAAAAAAAAAATGTATTCTCGGCTTTTGCTGTGGAGACTCTGGGTCCTTGGAGTAACGACGCACGGCAGTTGGTGGATCTTCTTCCATTCTTCTCCAATTGTTGATTCAGACTTCAGGTAATAGTCGGGCGCGAACATGTTTGGCCCAAAGAATTGGTCTGGCAATACAACGTGGCAATGCCGCTTCCGTTCTCGGGACTATCGGAGCTATCGGGTTGGACGAATTTTGCACGGCACGTGACTTTGCATCTATCAGATGATACACATACATACATATCATCACGGGTGCCTTACGGCGTCCGAGACCGCCTGGACAGCCTCGGGTACCCAGCGGAGGGGTTTTTAATCCCACCTCGTTGTAGCCGATGGTATGAGTCTACATCGAACAAGCGGCTAGCTCGTCGACATGTTTTGAATACGCTCAATAACACATCTATAAACAGTTTCACAAGTTGGTATCGTGAAACCGGGACCGACAGCTTAAAGTGCTCTCCGAGTCACTAAAGTGGTGCTGTCAAACAAATGTACATATTTTTTTAATTAAAAACTTATTGTTACACACCGGAATTCAAACCAGGGACCTAAGTGTTTTTAAGTCAATATATATTATCAATACATTGTATCGCTCCCATTATGCCTGCTTAATGATGCGGTTACTAAACGGGCGGCGACAAAGAATTGCATTAAGAGTCTATTTTAATATCCTCTCTGCTTTATCGCGTAACCGCAGCACTTCGATTAAAATCAATGCAGTAGTCTCCTGAAAATCGGTGAACACACAGACTAAAACTTAAAGATGACTGGGTCACCTGACGGTTTATGAAATGGTGTAGAGATCTTGAGTCAATAGCCAACAATAGTATTAATATTGGAAGTACGTTTGTATAGGCGTCAATTCGACTACAGGCCCCGAAAACTAATATTCAGTGAATATAATTTCAATACTTGCAAGAAAATAAAAATTTTCTTTTAATATTCAATGAATATAATTTCAATACAAGAAAATAAAAATTTTCTTTTAATATTTAGTGAATATAAATCAATACAAGAATTTTTTTATTTTCTTGTATTGAAAGATTAATTTATAACAAAACTACCCATACAAACCCATTGGGTGTGAAAAATACCCATAGCATTAGCTGCGTTTCCGCGTTGGATAGCTACGGATACTTTTATACAGTCTAGGTTTTATTTTATGTTGGTGGCCGAGTTGGTTAGACCTTGGACTTAAAAAACTTAGGTCCCTGGTTCGAATCCCGTTGTGTACCAATGAGTTTTTAATTTTTTAAAAAATGTACCTACATTTCTTTGACAACACCAGTATAGTGCCTCGGAGAGCACGTTAAGCTGTCGGTCCCAGTTTCACACATTTTATAACAAACTGTGGAACTGCTTATAGAAGGGTTATTGAGTCTATTCAAAACATCGCGACGAGCTAGCCACCTGTTCGGTGTAGATTCATACCATAGGCTACGACGAGGTGGGATTAAAACCTCTCTGCTGGGTACCCTGGGGCAGTCTAGGCGGTCTCGTGTGGCGTAAGGCACCCGTGATGATATGTATATGTATGTATGTCTTAAATTGTATGTTCATATGTTCAAACGTTGCTAGTCATTGTATAAAGGCATTTAAAATACCAATCCAATCCTTTTGCATCTGCTTTCAATCTTACTTGCGTTTATATTTTGGTTATTATTAGATGGCTTATAGATGAATGGATGCAATGTATATATTTATAGTTCCTTAAGAAGTAATCGGTAGCCCTTAAATTATTCCGAAATATACCAAGAACTAAAAAAAAGGTGCCATTTATTTATTTTATTTATTTAAAAAACTTAATTACACAAATTTAGTACAATGGCGAAATCCGCTGGGCATTCTCCAGTCAAACCTTCGGGACAAATTACGCAATAAGTAGGTAAAATAGGTGCAGTTAAATAAATTTAAAACTAAGTGATACTAATATTATACATATATATACTTTATATAATAATAAAATACCAAGTATTACAGCAATAGTACAGTATAGCAATACCCACAGCACAATACATATTTAAAGCAGAGACATAGGAGGAGACAGAAAGATATTGAGCCCAAAAAAAAATTAAAAGACACGTTCAATTACAATTACATTCATTTTTTTTTATACACCAGTCTCTTAAAGATCCCCTGTTCGGAGCTTGTCTAATGTCCACTGGTAAAACATTCCAGAGTCTCGCAGGTAGACTGATGAGAAGGAATAGATAGAGTTGAGTTAGAGGCAGAACGAAGGATTCTGTCGTGATGCAAGCCGAGGGTTGTAAAATTACCATCACGGTTGTTTTACCGAAAATAAGGCCTCAGGGTAACCAGAGGCTCTACCATGGGTTTGCGCTTTGTAGCAACGTAACGTATACGTGAGTAACAACCAATAAGGTTTTTGGTAACAGGTTTTTACCAAATAGTCTTTTTCGCATTTTTGTCAATAATACTTGCCCAAACATAATATATTGTTCTTGAATATATCAAATATAGTTTTTAATAAATTGTATCTTATGAGAAAAAAAAATGGAAAATACTGGAGGAGGATTTTTTGTTTGTTACAAAACGGGCGGTTAAATTGACGATATATTTGCGAGGATATTAAGGTGTTTCAGTAAAAAAAATCATAAGCTACCGCGTGTAGTGTTTGGAGAAGGCGCTCAGGCTCGAGAGCAGAGGCTCTACCATGGGTTTGCGCATTGTAGCAAAACTTAACGTATACAAATTACGTTGCTACAAATCAAATCAAATCAAATATTATTTATTTCATGTAAATCTTTACAGATATTTATGAATAGTCAAAAAAAAAATAAAAAGTTTTAACAATAAGGTCTAGAGTGCGTTTGGTTAGGCTGCTATATATATATATAACCATTATAGATTAATTAATAAAAGGTGTCATAAATAAAAGTATTAAAAAAACCAACCAACCGAACGCACGCTACATAACCAACTAGTGTAAGACTAGGTGGTTAGCTGATTCCATTGACCTTCCGATTATCATCTGCCATACAATGCGCAAACCCATGGTAGGGCCTCTGGTAACTCACCGACTCCGATACCGTGAGTTCTCGTTCGAGTTGAGATCAAAAATTACGTCATTTCATACAAATGATATTTCCAAAATTCATAATGTTATATTTTTATATTATGCTTAGTGAAGTCGCTGCGCAACTGATAACAAGGTTAAGCAAATGACAACAAGGCCGGACCTGGGATGGGTGACTGCTTTATACAACGAGACCATCATAAACACCGCAACAAGCTCGCCACTTGTTAGGTGTTGCCTCCGAATACCATCGGCGAAATGAGGACAGGTAATCCCTCCGTTGGGTACCCTGAGGCTCTACCATCGGTTTGCGCATTGTAGAAACGTAACGTATTTATTTACGTATACGTGAGCAACAACCAATAGGATCGCTTTATTCAATCCTGTTACCAAAAATAAAGCGGCTCTATTGGTTGTTTCTCACGTATACGTACGTGCTATGTACACATGATAATTTAGGCTAAGCTATTTTTACTATGTAAACAAACTGTATTTGATTGTTATTAAGAGAATATATAAATACCTTTATTCAAGAAAAAATAAATTAAATTTAACAATAATAAAATAAAATTAACCTTACTAATAATAATAATGAAATAGCAATCTAGTTTAAACCTAAAAATAAAAATTTAACTAAACTAAATTAAAAAAATCTTTATAAGAAGCGCCACTTGGGAGGGTACCTAACACACTTACTGCATTGTCACGTTGAATGGCAATACTATTTTTTTGATACAGATAGCTTTGGCACTTGGGATCTTCGCATTCCAAGTGTATTGTTATTTGTTTTGTGTGTTTTATATATAAAATAAAATCGAACTAAGGTCCAGAGGGTAATAAGGGCCAAGTATAATAACGCCCATTTGAAATAGTTCGATTTGCGTTGGTGTTATATTATTGATTATTAAAAAAAACAAAATATATGGAAGCCTAAAGCTAAGTATAATCCAATCCAGTATAATCCATATCTTACGTATTTATTATTACACAATTAATTTTAATAAGAGCGGATAATAAGGGCCACATGCAGCGCACAATAAGGCCCGGTTTTTGTTAAAAGTTAATTTGGCTTAAAATTGCTATTTCTACAAATATTATGCACCTAATATAAGTAAAATTGATACATTAATACATTTAAATGCATTCAATAAAATATTTAATATCGTTTCATGGTTTTTTCGAAAAGATTTAAAAGAGCTTGGGCCTTAATAAATAACTCGGACTTTAATAGACTATCTAGTACCAATATTTTGTTTATGATATTATATTAATTACGGTGTACGAAACATAATATATATTTTTTAATGTATCTTTAAAGTCTCAAAGAGCAACACTTGCCGGCTTTATAAAATCATTATTTTTAAGAAAAAATGATTTAAAGCGATTTAAAATAAGGTGGCCATTATTCCACTCTGTTACCCTAGTTTGTAGTGGTCAATTTAAACAACGATGTTTCACTTTTCGTAATACCATAAAAATCATTCTCGATCTCAACTCGAACGAGATCTCACGGTATCGGTGTCGGTGGTTACCCCCAGGTAGCTGTAGAGCCTAGGTTCTAAGATGGAGAAATAACTCAGCAAGTGAATATAATCATGTCCATATAAAAAAAAAACTATCCGTTAAAGATTTTTTTACAGAATCCAAATTAATTGTTTTACAGTTGTAATAATAATATGTGTTGATATTTTTCTAAAAAAATATACCAAAATTTTTTTAATTACCAATTTTCTTCTTAATTTTGTTTGTATGATCCGATCAGAGTCAGGCTAAGCAACGAAAACAAACTGTATTATTTTAACATTGATTTAACTTTTTGTCAGGCGTTTATTTACAAGTAAAAATATTTCTTCAAGTTGGATTTTAATGAATGCTTTTTATTATACATTTTTTAACGAGAAATTATTTGTCAAGGTTAATGATCAAACAAATATTGTAATATTGTATAGATAGTTTATTAAAAAAAAACTTTTATTAAATTATGACCCTCGCTGTGTAAACGGTTAAAGTTACGCAGTTGATGTTCTGCGTAACTTTAACCGTTTACACAACGCACGTAACGGAAGCTCTCTAAAAAGGAATATTTTTTCCCCGTTTTTGCAACATTTTTTATTGATGCTCCGCTCCTATTAGCCGTAGCGTGTTATATAGCCTTCCTAGATAAATGGGCTATCCAACACTAAAATATTTTTTCCAAAAAAAAAAAACAAACCAACAAACTCTTCAGCTTTATAATATTAGTATAGATATGAAAAGGTTTGGAAAAGGTTAATTTTAATTATTTCAGTAAAATATAATTGCAAACAAAAGCAATGGCAAAATTATATGCCATTAGGTATAATGAAAAATATAAAAAAAAACTCGGTTGGTTCGGAAGCTCATATTGACAATTCTAAGAAAAGCACTTGTTATTGTTTACTTGGCTTTATCGTTTAATGGAACGTACCCACAATTGTAGTATGGGATTGAAAATATGATGCCGCTGCTATTTTTTTTAAATTAACCTACGTAGGTAGGTACCTACTTCAAACAATAAAAATATTTTACACCTAATAACTCAAAAATAACCAGGGTACAAGAAATTTTGGACTTAAAAATATTTTAAGTGGCCATTGCAGGTATTTATTTTAACAAAAAAACTGTCGAAATGGGTAAATAAATGTAGTACTTACAAGTTGTCATTTTTGGCAATAAAATAGTTATTTTATTATTTTCTTTACCCTAAACCTTTTAAGTTAAAAAAGGTTAGACAGTTCTAGTTAATTTAAAAGGTTGCGTCTAAGCATGATAAAAATTATTCGATTCGTATTTTCTTTAATTCACACAGTGTACCTATACGTAGGTGAATTAAAAAGGTACTTTGTCACTTGTACTTAATGTATATGTGCACTTTAAGAAAATATAAGGCTCTACTGATCAAATCGATTAATATTTCCCATGGAACCATGTGTCGCAAATGAAAAAAAATTTTGCCTTCCCCATACAAATTGATAATTTTAACAATATTAACTAGTTTGTATGGAGAAGGCATTTTTATTTTATTTGCGACACATGGTTCCATGGCAAAAGTTCTCCGATATGATTAGTAGAACCTCATATTAGCACAAAGTACGTACAAACTTTCAAAGTCACCCTGTACAACCTTTCAAAGTCACCCTGTATAACCGAATTTAGTGAAGTTTTGAAATGTTCGTAATTATTTCTTATTATTCGTTTTACATACTCAAACCAGCAGAGTAAGCCTTTTTTTATTTTCCTTTCGAATTACGTCATTGGTAATTCAAGACCAAACGCTCGTCTAAAAACTAATTTATTTTATAGAAAAAGTGTTAAATTCAGACATAAAAATATATTTATAATTTTAATTATTAATCCTTATGTACGTGGTGGCCGAGTTAATTAGACCTTGGACTTAAAAACACTTAGGTCCCTGGTTCGAATCCCGGTGTGTAATGAGTTTTTAATTAAAAAATTTATGTACATTTGTTTGACAACACCACTATAGTGCCTCGGAGTGCACGTTAAGCTGTTGGTCCCGGTTTCACTATACCAACTTGTGAAACTGTGTATAGATGGGTTATTGAGTCTATCCAAAACATCGCGGCGAGCTAGCCACTTGTTCGGTGTGACTCATACCATCGGCTACGACGAGGTGGGATTAAAACCCCTCCGTTGGGTACCCTGGGACCGTCTAGGCGGTCTCGGGCGTCGTAAGGCACCCGTGAAGATATATATATATATAATTATTAATCCTAAAATTAAAAAGGTTTGAAAAATATTTATAAAATTTTATTTAGATAATAGTGTGCTTTCTATCACAGTTTTAAAAGTAATGTTTTATTCAAGTGGCTCGGCTTTGGGTAACCTCTCGAGATTTGAATTAGGAAGGTAATTTTTTACCCAATAGCCGTAGTTTTTTTTATAAAATATTTTTTCTTATTCACTATTATTATTACATTATAATTATAGTGATCGAAAATTCGGTTGCATTTATACCTAAACTTAATTTATTTCCGAGAAAAATATATCTTTCACAATTGTTTTTTTTTTTAATTAAAAAAATAATCAAAAGGGGATTTTTTTTCTAAAAAATAAGTGAAGTTTAGGTACTTAATAATATTTAGGACATTTTTTTTAAACACAAAATGCCCTTAGGGTCTACCATGGGCTTGCGCATTATAGTAACGTAACGTATTTGTATACGTATACGTTACGTTGTTACAATGCGCAAACCCATGGTAGAGCCTCTGGTCACAAACTAAGCAAAACTTGGTCTATGTGTACTAGAAACAACAATATAATACATATTATATTTTATAAACACCCAGACCATGACAAACTGTACAGAAAAACCATACCTAATATCATATGTACCTGCCGTATTTTATGCAAATAATTCTGAGGCTCTACCATGGGTTTGCGCATTGTAGCAACGTATTTATTTATTTATTTAATCAAAATTGCATACATGGGTAGAATTAGTACAAAATACAAAATTACAATCAATTTCACAATACCAACACCACACATGCACCCTGTAAGGCACAGCAAAAGCGTGAAAAGAGAGAGGCAGACACTGTTATTCTTTATTTTTAGTTTTACATATTTTATTATTATTATTTATATTATTATAATTTATCATTTAAGTACTCATTTAAAGAATAATAGGTTTTTTCATTTAATAATCTTTTTAATTTAATTATAAATGCCAACGTACAACCAATAAGATCGCTTTATTCAATCCTGTAACCAAAAATAAAGCGATCCTATTGGTTGTTGCTCACGTATACGTAAATGAATACGTTACGTTGCTACAATGCGCAAACCCATGGTAGAGCCTCAGGACGCGGTTAGGAAGCGGGCCGTTAGTTAGACGATAAAGCAGCGAATCCTTGTAATGAAAATTCGTCTGCCGCCTGTTTCATAATCGCATTCATTACCCGCAGTGCGAGCAATCAATGCTGTTGTTAACAGCAATATATTGTTTGATCCCATTCATGGATTTTGTAAGTCTGCTTACCATCAGGTAGATACATAGTCACATTCCGTGTTCCAATAACAAAAAAACTTTTCATTAGATTCTTAGAGTACCTACCTACCTACCTGTGTTTATTACGAAACCACCAATTATAGCAGAGTTTATATTAGAGATTGCAAATCGAGCCCTTTTAGACATCCATCGGGTCCGGCCATTCATACCGGGCCCGGTGACCGGGCCCGGTAGGTACGAAAACTGCAGCACGGATGCCCCGGCCGGACCTGTTTGCAATCTCTAGTTTATATATTATACAGAATGAATTTTTCCATTGTGCCTTCAAGGCCAAATCCTAAACTACAATAGCGAAAAATGCCCAAAAGAGTCACGGGACCGATTTTGATAAAAACTAAATCTGCATCATTAGATTTTAGAATAAAATTTTCTCCTAGCCGGGAATCGAACCAGTTGTTTTGAAAAAAAAATCATGCTGTATTATTGCACCAGCTGATAGTGACCCTTATGAGTATCAAATTCTGGTAAGTAATATTAAACGGTAACTAAAGGAAAGTGATAATTTTATAAATAATATGTTTAAAAACAATTAAACCCTAACTAATAAATTGTGCGAAATAATAGCTATTATTTTCAATACATAGGTGAATATTTTTTTCTTCGTTTATTTAAAAAAATATTATGTTGTTTTCAATGAGGATGGGTTTTAAGGAGCTTTATTTTAAACAATTTGATTAGTTTGTAAAGTAGACGGTCGGTGGTAAAATAAATATTTTATTTAATATTATTATTTTACTAAAAATCAGCACTTTCCTTTACTTTACCGTTTAATCAGAATTTGATCCTTATAAGCGATATTATCAGCTGGTGCACAGGATGAGATATTTTTTCCAAAATCAACCGGTTCGATTTTCGGCTAGGAGTTAATTTTTTTCTAAAATCTAATGATGCAGTTTAGTTTTTATCAAAATTGGCCCGAGACTCCTTTGAACATTTTTATCTTTGAACATTCCTTGTAATTTACTAGTAAGCTTATTTTGCATGGCGTCTTTTAAACCGAAACATTCTAGCGCCATCTACTGTGAAGTAGGAAAATATATTTATGTAGAAAATAAGTTATTTTATTTAATATTATTATAAAACGTTCATAAATGAAGCATTAAACAATGATTTTTTATAGAGTTGTATAATAAATGTTAATTAATAATAATATAAATTATTTATTTCAGCGCCATCTAAAGCCGAGTAGCAGAACTGTATCAAAATTTGTCGTGTTCCATCATCATCAAAAGAACTGTAATTGTTTTAAACAAAATCCGCTAGATGGCAACTGTAGCTATAATGAAGTATTTATAAAAATAAAATATTCTTTTTAAAATATAAATTGTGTTTTGATTTTTTATTTTATAAGTTTAAGACAAGATATTATAAATTAGTATCTCGGTATTATTAAACTTTCATTATTATCAATATTTCCATAATTATTTTATCAATTCATCATCATAATCAACTTTTTATATTTATTAAATAAATAAAAATATACGTGAGTATAAAAAAATTCTAGAATTTAATTTAAAAAAAACGTCGCTCATATTATGCTAGTTATTTCGATTTTTTAATATTGTTCCATGTTTATAAACGAATTTGGAAAACCTATGATTCCTATAAAACTAAATGTTAGCTTCAACAACAGTACCCCTAGTGTGAGTTTTCTAACTATTACTTTGCGTTTGAGTTAACTAAAATTTGTATGGAAAATGGTTCAGCGCTCCAAGCGGAAATTTTGAGAACTGAAAATGCGAGCGTGTGATTGGTCGAAATGTTAACGCAATAGTATAGTTAACGCGAAAGTAAATGTAAAAAAAACTCACACTAGGTCTACAGAAATCTGTTTTTTTTATTACTAAGGCACGGTGACTTTTTATCTACCTGATGGTAAGCATACCTACATAATCTATGAATAGGGTCGATCTATAAATTATTGTTTAACAGCATTGATCGCTCCCACAATTGGCTTAATGATGCGGTTACGAAATGGGCGGTGGTATAGACGATCGAATATGCATTACCAGTCTACTTTATTAGTAGCTTCGCTTCTTTATCGTCAAATTAACTGACTCCTCTTTCTTTAACTCCCATTTCGTAACCGCACCCTAGAAGAAGACTACCACCTCGACAATAAATCGATATATAAGTCGCCTTTTTTTTCTCAAACAAATAAATTTCAATTCATTTCCTGAAAACCGGTGAACCCACAGACTAAAACCGACACATGACTAGGTCAGTTGACGGTTTTTTCACGTGTATGAATAAATTATTCAGATTCAACTATGGTTTCAACATTTCCAATTTTAGGTTCCCCATTCCCATACTTTTACGTATCATTACCTTCTTTCACCAGCTTTATCGCGGCCCAAAGGGCAACCGATTATCATTTTGCTAGTATTGTATGAAATGAAAACTATATTTCGTAGGTATAACCTAGAACGAACTAATATGTAATATAATCTACACTTACATATAATAAAATCTATACTTACACATAATAAAATCTATACTTAAATTCAATAAAATCCATACTTACATTTAATAAAATCTATACTTACATATAATAAAATCTATAGATAACTTACATTTTATAAAATTGTAAATGAAAAAAAACAGTACATTGTTTTTTTTTATTAGCGACAATAACTCTATATAGGCTGTTCTATATATAATAGATAGAACATTAATCTATTATTTTTAGAGTTGGTGTCTGTCTGTTGGTTTGTTTGTCGTGGCATCACTTAAAAACTACTGGACCGATTTATTTGCAGTATTTTTGGTTGAATAGCTCTGGGGGTAAAATAGAGTAGGTATATTATATTTCAATATACATACAGGGAGTTGACTATTTAAATTTATATTTAGGTAAGTATTTTTTAAATATTTATTTTTTGTTTTTAATTATTTTATAGGTATTATTTATAATTAGTTTTTAAATATAATTATTATCCTTTAAAGGTGGTTTGTATTTAACGAGTCTGTTAAGAAAAGCTTTTTAATACACCAGATAGAAAGAAATGTTTTATCAAGAAAATATGGGTTTTGGTCTGTGGGTACTACTGTATCGATTTATTATCGAGGTGGTATAGTCTCCTTTCATGGTACGGTTACGAAACGGGCGATTGATTTGACGATAAAGCAGCGAGGACATTAAAATAGACTCGTTATGCAAATAAGTCCATGTCGCTACCTATTTCATAACCGAATTATTTACCCGGCATAGTGGAAGCGATCAATATTGTTAAACAACAATGTATTGATAGACCCCATTCATGGACTTTGTTGGTCTGCTTAACATCAGGCAGATACAAAGTCACATGCCGGGCTCTATAAAAAAAATACCTATCATGAAAATTCGTAGTTAGAGTATACCTTCAGAAGCTCGACCATGGGTTTGCGCATTGTAGAAACGTAAAGAATGCATTTACGTATACGTGAGCAACAACCAATAGGATCGCTTTATTCAATTCTGTTACCAAAAATAAAGCGATCCTATTGGTTGTTGCTCACGTATACGTAAATGAATACGTTACGTTTCTACAATGCGCAAACCCATGGTAGAGCCTCAGTGATGCGTTCATGAGACTGTAATAGATATTATTTACAGAACTGAAAATATAATTAAAATATTTAACTTATTGAGTTGTGCATTGACGTCTATCAAAATGGCACACATTTATTTTAGTTTTAGTTAAAAGCAAATAGGTAGGTGCCTCGCTAATTATTTTATTGTAAACAAAAATAAGCTATTAGCCCACATTGTGAATTTGCCAAGTCGACCGTCATTTATTTTGGGTGAATTTTGTGTCTGAATATTTATTAAGTTTTAATAATATGTAGGATATTTTATACAAACTAAGCTTAGTCTAGTCTTTATAACACCGGTATTCATAAAAACTTATTGAGTCCTTGAAGAACACTTTAGTTATGGTAGGTTTTGTCTCTTTTTATTAGAAACAAACATGATTATGCGTATAAGAAAAGTCCGGAGACCGCCGAGCTAGAGCTTTCTTCATGCAAAAAATTTCGATAGAAATTTAGCGTGGAAATGCAGCCAGCGTCCTCGGTACGTGTACGGATGCGGCATCGGAGGATCTCAACGAAATTTTTTATTTATATATTAATCTGTGGTTATCTGTGTTCTATGTAGAATCGTATAAGAGAGATAACCTTTTATAACTAGAGTGTTCTTCAAAGCCTCAATAAGTTTTTATGAATAAGCCCAACTATGTGAACACAGAAACAACGATAGGTAGGTACAATAATTTTTTTTCTCGCTACATGGGTACCTGTGATTTATATAAAGCAGATTCATTTACGTATACGTTACGTTTCTACAATGCGCAGACCCATGGTAGAGCCTCTGTTTACATTTACGTATACGTTACGTTTCTACAATGCGCAGACCCATGGTAGAGCCTCTGTTTACATTTACGTATACGTTACGTTTGTACAATGCGCAGACCCATGGTAGAGCCTCTGTTTACATTTACGTATACGTTACGTTTCTACAATGCGCAGACCCATGGTAGAACCTCTGTTTACATTTACGTATACGTTACGTTTGTACAATGCGCAGACCCATGGTAGAGCCTCTGTTTACATTTACGTATACGTTACGTTTCTACAATGCGCAGACCCATGGTAGAGCCTCTGTTTACATTTACGTATACGTTACGTTTCTACAATGCGCAGACCCATGGTAGAGCCTCTGTTTACATTTACGTATACGTTACGTTTCTACAATGCGCAGACCCATGGTAGAGCCTCTGTTTACATTTACGTATACGTTACGTTTCTACAATGCGCAGACCCATGGTAGAGCCTCTGTTTACATTTACGTATACGTTACGTTTGTACAATGCGCAGACCCATGGTAGAGCCTCTGTTTACATTTACGTATACGTTACGTTTCTACAATGCGCAGACCCATGGTGGAGCCTCTGTTTACATTTACGTATACGTTACGTTTCTACAATGCGCAGACCCATGGTAGAGCCTCTGTTTACATTTACGTTACGTTTCTACAATGCGCAGACCCATGGTAGAGCCTCTGTTTACATTTACGTATACGTTACGTTTCTACAATGCGCAGACCCATGGTAGAGCCTCTGTTTACATTTACGTATACGTTACGTTTCTACAATGCGCAGACCCATGGTAGAGCCTCTGTTTACATTTACGTATACGTTACGTTTCTACAATGCGCAGACCCATGGTAGAGCCTCTGTTTACATTTACGTATACGTTACGTTTGTACAATGCGCAGACCCATGGTAGAGCCTCTGTTTACATTTACGTATACGTTACGTTTCTACAATGCGCAGACCCATGGTGGAGCCTCTGTTTACATTTACGTATACGTTACGTTTCTACAATGCGCAGACCCATGGTAGAGCCTCTGTTTACATTTACGTTACGTTTCTACAATGCGCAGACCCATGGTAGAGCCTCTGTTTACATTTACGTATACGTTACGTTTGTACAATGCGCAGACCCATGGTAGAGCCTCTGTTTACATTTACGTATACGTTACGTTTCTACAATGCGCAGACCCATGGTAGAGCCTCTGTTTACATTTACGTATACGTTACGTTTGTACAATGCGCAGACCCATGGTAGAGCCTCTGTTTACATTTGGTAGTGTAAATTATGTTTTGGAATACAAGTAGGATTACTAACCGAAGAGCTATAATATTAAAATTGCAATAATTTGCAACATTCTAGCGGGGTTTATATACACCAAATTATATCATATAAAATTGTATGTATTGTAACAATGTATAAATTAATTATGAACGTACGTTTATATTTTTCTAGGTGCTCGCCCCGGCTTTGCACGGGTGTACTAATGAATAAAATGTACTGTCTCACTCTGCACTCATTCGCTTTTTATATGGAAATTATTTAATCCATTTTTTTAACTTTTCCATACGTATGGGCATTTTGGGTTTCACGAAAATTTGATCATAGATATCGGAACCCATAGAGTACAAACATTGATTTTTATTTATAGAGAAGATAGTGAGTAGGTACCTATTTTGTTTTTTTAGATGTTTGCAAACCGTTTTTACTATAGTCTCTAGTAACTGTAGATAGGAATCAACCAATAAGAGAGGTTTATTTGCAAAATAAAGCGATCCATTGATTGATTCCTATCTATAGTTACTAGCGACTATAGTAGAAATTGTTTGCAGAAACTTGTGGTAAAGCTACTGTATATAGAAACATATAAACGTACCTACTGATATTGTTTTTGTAATAATAATAATAATAAGTAAGACAATTTTACACAAATTGCTATGGTCACAAACTAAGCTCTAGGCTTGTACTATGTGTACCAGAAATAATGATATAATACATATTATATTTTATAAACACCCAGACCATGACAAACTATACAGAAAAATGTACTAATATTTATTTGCCATGGGTGGGAATCGAACCCACGACCTCCGGATTCAACGCCAAAGGCTTAACCACTAGTCTACGGAGGCTGTCAAAGTAATAAATGGCACGGAGACGGTTAGTTTAAACGAGGAGTCTAATCAAGTATTTCATATACGTGGTGGCCGAGTTAGTTTTTATGGAGCGTGTTTCCAAGATGGCGCTAACAGGATCATATAGTATTTGGTTGAGTAGAGAGGCCAAATCTCAGGCCGATCCGTCCAGTGGTTTGGGCTGTGCGTTGATAGATCACTATGTCAGTCAGTCAGTCACCTTTGAGTTATATATTTAGATAATAATAGATAATATATATGTTTATGTATTAGTAATATGTATGACCTAATTTATATAGGTACGAGTAAGTTTATTAAAATTTCAATTAAGCACCCGACTTTGAACACAATCTTAAAGGTTAGCTGGTAGATAATGCCTAAGGCATTAAATTTGCCTTTGTACATACCTTTTGTTTACTGTGCAATAAAGTGTTTAAATAAATATATAAATAAAACTAATCTCACCTCGGGTAGAGAAATTCAAGCCAATGACGATAGAAAACTATATTTCGTAGGTATAAACCTAGAACGAATTAAATAATGAAACCTATAGGTACATATAATAAAATTGTAAATGAAAAAAACCGTACATTTTTTTTTTATTAGCGACAATAACTCTAAATAGGCTATAGATAGAACAACCCAGGTAGCATTTTGACGTCCCTATGACGTCAATTACGTCGAGAATGACACTAAGTTGACGTCATAGGGACGTCAAAATGCTACCTGGGAATAATCTATTAATTTTAGAATTCGTGTCTGTCTGTTTGTTTGTTTGTCGGGGCATCATTTAAAATCTACTGGACCGATTTATTTTCGGTATTTTTTGGTGAATTTAGGTCTGCGGTTAAAACAGAGTATATTATATTTCGATATACATACAGGGAGTTGAGATATACCTAAAAGGTGTATGTATTTTAAGAGTGTCTTTTTAGATAGAAAGAAATGCTTTAACTGGCAAAGTTTGGTTTTAGTTCTGTGGATTCACCGGTTTACCGGGGACTGCATCGATTTATTGCCGCGGTGGTAGTCTCCTTTCTTGGTGCGGTTACGAAACGGGCGATTCGTTTAATTTGACGATAAACCAGCGAGGACATTAAAATAGACTCGTAATGCAAATAAGTCCATTTCGCTGCGCATTCAAGTAGAGCCTCTGTTTACATTTACGTATACGTTACGTTTCTACAATGCGCAGACCCATGGTAGAGCCTCTGTTTACATTTACGTATACGTTACGTTTGTACAATACGCAGACCCATGGTAGAGCCTCTGTTTACATTTGGTAGTATAAATTATGTTTTGGAATACAAGTAGGATTACTAACCGAAGAGCTATAATATTAAAATTGCAATAATTTGCAACATTCTAGCGGGGTTTATATACACCAAATTATATCATATAAAATTGTATGTATTGTAACAATGTATAAATTAATTATGAACGTACGTTTATATTTTTCTAGGTGCTCGCCCCGGCTTTGCACGGGTGTACTAATGAATAAAATGTACTGTCTCACTCTGCACTCATTCGCTTTTTATATGGAAATTATTTAATCCATTTTTTTAACTTTTCCATACGTATGGGCATTTTGGGTTTCACGAAAATTTGATCATAGATATCGGAACCCATAGAGTACAAACATTGATTTTTATTTATAGAGAAGATAGTGAGTAGGTACCTATTTTGTTTTTTTAGATGTTTGCAAACCGTTTTTACTATAGTCTCTAGTAACTGTAGATAGGAATCAACCAATAAGAGAGGTTTATTTGCAAAATAAAGCGATCCATTGATTGATTCCTATCTATAGTTACTAGCGACTATAGTAGAAATTGTTTGCAGAAACTTGTGGTAAAGCTACTGTATATAGAAACATATAAACGTACCTACTGATATTGTTTTTGTAATAATAATAATAATAAGTAAGACAATTTTACACAAATTGCTATGGTCACAAACTAAGCTCTAGGCTTGTACTATGTGTACCAGAAATAATGATATAATACATATTATATTTTATAAACACCCAGACCATGACAAACTATACAGAAAAATGTACTAATATTTATTTGCCATGGGTGGGAATCGAACCCACGACCTCCGGATTCAACGCCAAAGGCTTAACCACTAGTCTACGGAGGCTGTCAAAGTAATAAATGGCACGGAGACGGTTAGTTTAAACGAGGAGTCTAATCAAGTATTTCATATACGTGGTGGCCGAGTTAGTTTTTATGGAGCGTGTTTCCAAGATGGCGCTAACAGGATCATATAGTATTTGGTTGAGTAGAGAGGCCAAATCTCAGGCCGATCCGTCCAGTGGTTTGGGCTGTGCGTTGATAGATCACTATGTCAGTCAGTCAGTCACCTTTGAGTTATATATTTAGATAATAATAGATAATATATATGTTTATGTATTAGTAATATGTATGACCTAATTTATATAGGTACGAGTAAGTTTATTAAAATTTCAATTAAGCACCCGACTTTGAACACAATCTTAAAGGTTAGCTGGTAGATAATGCCTAAGGCATTAAATTTGCCTTTGTACATACCTTTTGTTTACTGTGCAATAAAGTGTTTAAATAAATATATAAATAAAACTAATCTCACCTCGGGTAGAGAAATTCAAGCCAATGACGATAGAAAACTATATTTCGTAGGTATAAACCTAGAACGAATTAAATAATGAAACCTATAGGTACATATAATAAAATTGTAAATGAAAAAAACCGTACATTTTTTTTTTATTAGCGACAATAACTCTAAATAGGCTATAGATAGAACATAATCTATTAATTTTAGAATTCGTGTCTGTCTGTTTGTTTGTTTGTCGGGGCATCATTTAAAATCTACTGGACCGATTTATTTTCGGTATTTTTTGGTGAATTTAGGTCTGCGGTTAAAACAGAGTATATTATATTTCGATATACATACAGGGAGTTGAGATATACCTAAAAGGTGTATGTAAAATAAACAACAATGTATTGATAGACCCCATTCATGGACTTTGTTGCAGATACTAAGTCACTCCACTGCCGTGCTCCATTAATTAAAAAAAAATACTATCATGAAATTGCGTAGTTACAGTATACTTTCAGTAATGCGTTCATGAGACTGTAATAGATATTATTTACAGAACTGAAAATATAATTAAAATATTCAACTTATTGAGTTGTGCATTGACGTCTACCAAAATGGCACACATTTATTTTAGTTTTAGTTAAAAGCAAATAGGTAGGTTCCTCGCTAATTATTTTATTGTAAACAAAAATAAGCTATTAGCCCACATTGTGAATTTGCCAAGTCGACCGTCATTTATTTTGGGTGAATTTTGTGTCTGAATATTTATTAAGTTTTAATAATATGTAGGATATTTTATACAAACTAAGCCTAGTCTAGTCTTTATAACACCGGCGGGCTTATTATGTAAAATTAGCAGATATTTTGCAGACAGCGACAGTTGCGCAGTGATCGCGCGATCGGTTGCTAATTGTTCGCAAAATTCGTATTATGTATGGCTATCGCTCTGCTGTCGTCCGACTGCTGTGAAATGCACTTTTAAGCCGTAACACTAGCGCCACATACAATCAGTTAGCAACCGCTGGAACTAATAAAGGAATTTAATACGGCTTTTGTTCAATGGTTTTGTATTAGAATATTAATTAATTAATACATTAAGTATTTTAATAATATTAAAATACTTAATATATTAATAAATATAAGTAATAATTATTTTTATTAAATTTTTTATAGGTACCAAAATTAATAGGGCTTAAAATATTTAAATATATTTTTTTTGTTTACGTATTAATTTAATATTATTAAAATACTTATATATTAATTAATATGCTTAAATAATATTAAAAAAAATATTAAAATAATTAAAAAAATAAAAAAAAATAAAAAATAAAATAAAATAATAAATAAATAAATAAAATTAAAATAATAAATAAATAAAATGTATAATATTAAATTTAATGAAATTTATAATATTAAATAAATAAAATTTATAATATTAAATAAATAATTTTTATACTTAATATTAATTTTTTTTTTATATTTTAAAAAATAAAATTTTAATCTTAAAGTATTTAATAAATAATCGATTATTTTTATATTTTTTTCACACCAATTTATAAATAATTAATAGGCCTTAAATTATTTAATAATTAATTTATTTTATTTACTTACTTTTTTACAATGTCAGTTTTCATGTATTTTTAAGTAATTCAATGACACAGAGTTATTCTATATTACTCAGCCAAAATACTATTAATTTTAACTTACAATCAGTAAACAACAAGGGTATGGGTAGTCGCTTGTTTATCGCTATAATTGCTGAGCAATTGCTGGGCGTCTGCTGTCGCGACGCTTACACAATACCAATTTTTGTTAATCTTAAGCAGTTTGATGCACTATTAGTTCCCCGATTGTTCACTAGAGGCGACACTATCGATTACATGCTGTCGCGTTGTTATTGCTATTACATAATACGAAAATGATGTTTGACAGCGATTATTGTGCAATTTACGCCTGTCGCGTTGCTTCTGCAAGATACATAATAAGCCTGCCGTATTCATAAAAACTTATTGAGCCCTTGAAGAACACTTTAGTTATGGTAGGTTTTGTCTCTTTTTATTAGAAACAAACATGATTATGCGTATAAGAAAAGTCCGGAGACCGCCGAGCTAGAGCTTTCTTCATGCAAACAATTTCGATAGAAATTTAGCGTGGAAATGCAGCCAGCGTCCTCGGTACGTGTACGGATGCGGCATCGGAGGATCTCAACGAAATTTTTTATTTATATATTAATCTGTGGTTATCTGTGTTCTATGTAGAATCGTATAAGAGAGATAACCTTTTATAACTAGAGTGTTCTTCAAAGCCTCAATAAGTTTTTATGAATAAGCCCAACTATGTGAACACAGAAACAACGATAGGTAGGTACAATAATTTTTTTTCTCGCTACATGGGTACCTGTGATTTATATAAAGCAGATTCATTTACGTATACGTTACGTTTCTACAATGCGCAGACCCATGGTAGAGCCTCTGTTTACATTTACGTATACGTTACGTTTCTACAATGCGCAGACCCATGGTAGAGCCTCTGTTTACATTTACGTATACGTTACGTTTGTACAATGCGCAGACCCATGGTAGAGCCTCTGTTTACATTTACGTATACGTTACGTTTCTACAATGCGCAGACCCATGGTAGAACCTCTGTTTACATTTACGTATACGTTACGTTTGTACAATGCGCAGACCCATGGTAGAGCCTCTGTTTACATTTACGTATACGTTACGTTTCTACAATGCGCAGACCCATGGTAGAGCCTCTGTTTACATTTACGTATACGTTACGTTTCTACAATGCGCAGACCCATGGTAGAGCCTCTGTTTACATTTACGTATACGTTACGTTTCTACAATGCGCAGACCCATGGTAGAGCCTCTGTTTACATTTACGTATACGTTACGTTTCTACAATGCGCAGACCCATGGTAGAGCCTCTGTTTACATTTACGTATACGTTACGTTTGTACAATGCGCAGACCCATGGTAGAGCCTCTGTTTACATTTACGTATACGTTACGTTTCTACAATGCGCAGACCCATGGTGGAGCCTCTGTTTACATTTACGTATACGTTACGTTTCTACAATGCGCAGACCCATGGTAGAGCCTCTGTTTACATTTACGTTACGTTTCTACAATGCGCAGACCCATGGTAGAGCCTCTGTTTACATTTACGTATACGTTACGTTTGTACAATGCGCAGACCCATGGTAGAGCCTCTGTTTACATTTACGTATACGTTACGTTTCTACAATGCGCAGACCCATGGTAGAGCCTCTGTTTACATTTACGTATACGTTACGTTTGTACAATGCGCAGACCCATGGTAGAGCCTCTGTTTACATTTGGTAGTGTAAATTATGTTTTGGAATACAAGTAGGATTACTAACCGAAGAGCTATAATATTAAAATTGCAATAATTTGCAACATTCTAGCGGGGTTTATATACACCAAATTATATCATATAAAATTGTATGTATTGTAACAATGTATAAATTAATTATGAACGTACGTTTATATTTTTCTAGGTGCTCGCCCCGGCTTTGCACGGGTGTACTAATGAATAAAATGTACTGTCTCACTCTGCACTCATTCGCTTTTTATATGGAAATTATTTAATCCATTTTTTTAACTTTTCCATACGTATGGGCATTTTGGGTTTCACGAAAATTTGATCATAGATATCGGAACCCATAGAGTACAAACATTGATTTTTATTTATAGAGAAGATAGTGAGTAGGTACCTATTTTGTTTTTTTAGATGTTTGCAAACCGTTTTTACTATAGTCTCTAGTAACTGTAGATAGGAATCAACCAATAAGAGAGGTTTATTTGCAAAATAAAGCGATCCATTGATTGATTCCTATCTATAGTTACTAGCGACTATAGTAGAAATTGTTTGCAGAAACTTGTGGTAAAGCTACTGTATATAGAAACATATAAACGTACCTACTGATATTGTTTTTGTAATAATAATAATAATAAGTAAGACAATTTTACACAAATTGCTATGGTCACAAACTAAGCTCTAGGCTTGTACTATGTGTACCAGAAATAATGATATAATACATATTATATTTTATAAACACCCAGACCATGACAAACTATACAGAAAAATGTACTAATATTTATTTACCATGGGTGGGAATCGAACCCACGACCTCCGGATTCAACGCCAAAGGCTTAACCACTAGTCTACGGAGGCTGTCAAAGTAATAAATGGCACGGAGACGGTTAGTTTAAACGAGGAGTCTAATCAAGTATTTCATATACGTGGTGGCCGAGTTAGTTTTTATGGAGCGTGTTTCCAAGATGGCGCTAACAGGATCATATAGTATTTGGTTGAGTAGAGAGGCCAAATCTCAGGCCGATCCGTCCAGTGGTTTGGGCTGTGCGTTGATAGATCACTATGTCAGTCAGTCAGTCACCTTTGAGTTATATATTTAGATAATAATAGATAATATATATGTTTATGTATTAGTAATATGTATGACCTAATTTATATAGGTACGAGTAAGTTTATTAAAATTTCAATTAAGCACCCGACTTTGAACACAATCTTAAAGGTTAGCTGGTAGATAATGCCTAAGGCATTAAATTTGCCTTTGTACATACCTTTTGTTTACTGTGCAATAAAGTGTTTAAATAAATATATAAATAAAACTAATCTCACCTCGGGTAGAGAAATTCAAGCCAATGACGATAGAAAACTATATTTCGTAGGTATAAACCTAGAACGAATTAAATAATGAAACCTATAGGTACATATAATAAAATTGTAAATGAAAAAAACCGTAATTTTTTTTTTTATTAGCGACAATAACTCTAAATAGGCTATAGATAGAACAACCCAGGTAGCATTTTGACGTCCCTATGACGTCAATTACGTCGAGAATGACACTAAGTTGACGTCATAGGGACGTCAAAATGCTACCTGGGAATAATCTATTAATTTTAGAATTCGTGTCTGTCTGTTTGTTTGTTTGTCGGGGCATCATTTAAAATCTACTGGACCGATTTATTTTCGGTATTTTTTGGTGAATTTAGGTCTGCGGTTAAAACAGAGTATATTATATTTCGATATACATACAGGGAGTTGAGATATACCTAAAAGGTGTATGTATTTTAAGAGTGTCTTTTTAGATAGAAAGAAATGCTTTAACTGGCAAAGTTTGGTTTTAGTTCTGTGGATTCACCGGTTTACCGGGGACTGCATCGATTTATTGCCGCGGTGGTAGTCTCCTTTCTTGGTGCGGTTACGAAACGGGCGATTCGTTTAATTTGACGATAAACCAGCGAGGACATTAAAATAGACTCGTAATGCAAATAAGTCCATTTCGCTGCGCATTCAAGTAGAGCCTCTGTTTACATTTACGTATACGTTACGTTTCTACAATGCGCAGACCCATGGTAGAGCCTCTGTTTACATTTACGTATACGTTACGTTTGTACAATGCGCAGACCCATGGTAGAGCCTCTGTTTACATTTGGTAGTGTAAATTATGTTTTGGAATACAAGTAGGATTACTAACCGAAGAGCTATAATATTAAAATTGCAATAATTTGCAACATTCTAGCGGGGTTTATATACACCAAATTATATCATATAAAATTGTATGTATTGTAACAATGTATAAATTAATTATGAACGTACGTTTATATTTTTCTAGGTGCTCGCCCCGGCTTTGCACGGGTGTACTAATGAATAAAATGTACTGTCTCACTCTGCACTCATTCGCTTTTTATATGGAAATTATTTAATCCATTTTTTTAACTTTTCCATACGTATGGGCATTTTGGGTTTCACGAAAATTTGATCATAGATATCGGAACCCATAGAGTACAAACATTGATTTTTATTTATAGAGAAGATAGTGAGTAGGTACCTATTTTGTTTTTTTAGATGTTTGCAAACCGTTTTTACTATAGTCTCTAGTAACTGTAGATAGGAATCAACCAATAAGAGAGGTTTATTTGCAAAATAAAGCGATCCATTGATTGATTCCTATCTATAGTTACTAGCGACTATAGTAGAAATTGTTTGCAGAAACTTGTGGTAAAGCTACTGTATATAGAAACATATAAACGTACCTACTGATATTGTTTTTGTAATAATAATAATAATAAGTAAGACAATTTTACACAAATTGCTATGGTCACAAACTAAGCTCTAGGCTTGTACTATGTGTACCAGAAATAATGATATAATACATATTATATTTTATAAACACCCAGACCATGACAAACTATACAGAAAAATGTACTAATATTTATTTGCCATGGGTGGGAATCGAACCCACGACCTCCGGATTCAACGCCAAAGGCTTAACCACTAGTCTACGGAGGCTGTCAAAGTAATAAATGGCACGGAGACGGTTAGTTTAAACGAGGAGTCTAATCAAGTATTTCATATACGTGGTGGCCGAGTTAGTTTTTATGGAGCGTGTTTCCAAGATGGCGCTAACAGGATCATATAGTATTTGGTTGAGTAGAGAGGCCAAATCTCAGGCCGATCCGTCCAGTGGTTTGGGCTGTGCGTTGATAGATCACTATGTCAGTCAGTCAGTCACCTTTGAGTTATATATTTAGATAATAATAGATAATATATATGTTTATGTATTAGTAATATGTATGACCTAATTTATATAGGTACGAGTAAGTTTATTAAAATTTCAATTAAGCACCCGACTTTGAACACAATCTTAAAGGTTAGCTGGTAGATAATGCCTAAGGCATTAAATTTGCCTTTGTACATACCTTTTGTTTACTGTGCAATAAAGTGTTTAAATAAATATATAAATAAAACTAATCTCACCTCGGGTAGAGAAATTCAAGCCAATGACGATAGAAAACTATATTTCGTAGGTATAAACCTAGAACGAATTAAATAATGAAACCTATAGGTACATATAATAAAATTGTAAATGAAAAAAACCGTACATTTTTTTTTTATTAGCGACAATAACTCTAAATAGGCTATAGATAGAACAACCCAGGTAGCATTTTGACGTCCCTATGACGTCAATTACGTCGAGAATGACACTAAGTTGACGTTATAGGGACGTCAAAATGCTACCTGGGAATAATCTATTAATTTTAGAATTCGTGTCTGTCTGTTTGTTTGTTTGTCGGGGCATCATTTAAAATCTACTGGACCGATTTATTTTCGGTATTTTTTGGTGAATTTAGGTCTGCGGTTAAAACAGAGTATATTATATTTCGATATACATACAGGGAGTTGAGATATACCTAAAAGGTGTATGTAAAATAAACAACAATGTATTGATAGACCCCATTCATGGACTTTGTTGCAGATACTAAGTCACTCCACTGCCGTGCTCCATTAATTAAAAAAAAATACTATCATGAAATTGCGTAGTTACAGTATACTTTCAGTAATGCGTTCATGAGACTGTAATAGATATTATTTACAGAACTGAAAATATAATTAAAATATTCAACTTATTGAGTTGTGCATTGACGTCTACCAAAATGGCACACATTTATTTTAGTTTTAGTTAAAAGCAAATAGGTAGGTTCCTCGCTAATTATTTTATTGTAAACAAAAATAAGCTATTAGCCCACATTGTGAATTTGCCAAGTCGACCGTCATTTATTTTGGGTGAATTTTGTGTCTGAATATTTATTAAGTTTTAATAATATGTAGGATATTTTATACAAACTAAGCCTAGTCTAGTCTTTATAACACCGGCGGGCTTATTATGTAAAATTAGCAGATATTTTGCAGACAGCGACAGTTGCGCAGTGATCGCGCGATCGGTTGCTAATTGTTCGCAAAATTCGTATTATGTATGGCTATCGCTCTGCTGTCGTCCGACTGCTGTGA
Source organism: Monopis laevigella (assembly GCA_947458855.1). Lineage (NCBI taxonomy): Eukaryota > Metazoa > Arthropoda > Insecta > Lepidoptera > Tineidae > Monopis > Monopis laevigella. The sequence goes on along the minus strand of OX381599.1, from coordinate 6,495,915 downwards.
AATGCACTTTTAAGCCGTAACACTAGCGCCACATACAATCAGTTAGCAACCGCTGGAACTAATAAAGGAATTTAATACGGCTTTTGTTCAATGGTTTTGTATTAGAATATTAATTAATTAATACATTAAGTATTTTAATAATATTAAAATACTTAATATATTAATAAATATAAGTAATAATTATTTTTATTAAATTTTTTATAGGTACCAAAATTAATAGGGCTTAAAATATTTAAATATATTTTTTTTGTTTACGTATTAATTTAATATTATTAAAATACTTATATATTAATTAATATGCTTAAATAATATTAAAAAAAATATTAAAATAATTAAAAAAATAAAAAAAAATAAAAAATAAAATAAAATAATAAATAAATAAATAAAATTAAAATAATAAATAAATAAAATGTATAATATTAAATTTAATGAAATTTATAATATTAAATAAATAAAATTTATAATATTAAATAAATAATTTTTATACTTAATATTAATTTTTTTTTTATATTTTAAAAAATAAAATTTTAATCTTAAAGTATTTAATAAATAATCGATTATTTTTATATTTTTTTCACACCAATTTATAAATAATTAATAGGCCTTAAATTATTTAATAATTAATTTATTTTATTTACTTACTTTTTTACAATGTCAGTTTTCATGTATTTTTAAGTAATTCAATGACACAGAGTTATTCTATATTACTCAGCCAAAATACTATTAATTTTAACTTACAATCAGTAAACAACAAGGGTATGGGTAGTCGCTTGTTTATCGCTATAATTGCTGAGCAATTGCTGGGCGTCTGCTGTCGCGACGCTTACACAATACCAATTTTTGTTAATCTTAAGCAGTTTGATGCACTATTAGTTCCCCGATTGTTCACTAGAGGCGACACTATCGATTACATGCTGTCGCGTTGTTATTGCTATTACATAATACGAAAATGATGTTTGACAGCGATTATTGTGCAATTTACGCCTGTCGCGTTGCTTCTGCAAGATACATAATAAGCCTGCCGTATTCATAAAAACTTATTGAGCCCTTGAAGAACACTTTAGTTATGGTAGGTTTTGTCTCTTTTTATTAGAAACAAACATGATTATGCGTATAAGAAAAGTCCGGAGACCGCCGAGCTAGAGCTTTCTTCATGCAAACAATTTCGATAGAAATTTAGCGTGGAAATGCAGCCAGCGTCCTCGGTACGTGTACGGATGCGGCATCGGAGGATCTCAACGAAATTTTTTATTTATATATTAATCTGTGGTTATCTGTGTTCTATGTAGAATCGTATAAGAGAGATAACCTTTTATAACTAGAGTGTTCTTCAAAGCCTCAATAAGTTTTTATGAATAAGCCCAACTATGTGAACACAGAAACAACGATAGGTAGGTACAATAATTTTTTTTCTCGCTACATGGGTACCTGTGATTTATATAAAGCAGATTCATTTACGTATACGTTACGTTTCTACAATGCGCAGACCCATGGTAGAGCCTCTGTTTACATTTACGTATACGTTACGTTTCTACAATGCGCAGACCCATGGTAGAGCCTCTGTTTACATTTACGTATACGTTACGTTTGTACAATGCGCAGACCCATGGTAGAGCCTCTGTTTACATTTACGTATACGTTACGTTTCTACAATGCGCAGACCCATGGTAGAACCTCTGTTTACATTTACGTATACGTTACGTTTGTACAATGCGCAGACCCATGGTAGAGCCTCTGTTTACATTTACGTATACGTTACGTTTCTACAATGCGCAGACCCATGGTAGAGCCTCTGTTTACATTTACGTATACGTTACGTTTCTACAATGCGCAGACCCATGGTAGAGCCTCTGTTTACATTTACGTATACGTTACGTTTCTACAATGCGCAGACCCATGGTAGAGCCTCTGTTTACATTTACGTATACGTTACGTTTCTACAATGCGCAGACCCATGGTAGAGCCTCTGTTTACATTTACGTATACGTTACGTTTGTACAATGCGCAGACCCATGGTAGAGCCTCTGTTTACATTTACGTATACGTTACGTTTCTACAATGCGCAGACCCATGGTGGAGCCTCTGTTTACATTTACGTATACGTTACGTTTCTACAATGCGCAGACCCATGGTAGAGCCTCTGTTTACATTTACGTTACGTTTCTACAATGCGCAGACCCATGGTAGAGCCTCTGTTTACATTTACGTATACGTTACGTTTGTACAATGCGCAGACCCATGGTAGAGCCTCTGTTTACATTTACGTATACGTTACGTTTCTACAATGCGCAGACCCATGGTAGAGCCTCTGTTTACATTTACGTATACGTTACGTTTGTACAATGCGCAGACCCATGGTAGAGCCTCTGTTTACATTTGGTAGTGTAAATTATGTTTTGGAATACAAGTAGGATTACTAACCGAAGAGCTATAATATTAAAATTGCAATAATTTGCAACATTCTAGCGGGGTTTATATACACCAAATTATATCATATAAAATTGTATGTATTGTAACAATGTATAAATTAATTATGAACGTACGTTTATATTTTTCTAGGTGCTCGCCCCGGCTTTGCACGGGTGTACTAATGAATAAAATGTACTGTCTCACTCTGCACTCATTCGCTTTTTATATGGAAATTATTTAATCCATTTTTTTAACTTTTCCATACGTATGGGCATTTTGGGTTTCACGAAAATTTGATCATAGATATCGGAACCCATAGAGTACAAACATTGATTTTTATTTATAGAGAAGATAGTGAGTAGGTACCTATTTTGTTTTTTTAGATGTTTGCAAACCGTTTTTACTATAGTCTCTAGTAACTGTAGATAGGAATCAACCAATAAGAGAGGTTTATTTGCAAAATAAAGCGATCCATTGATTGATTCCTATCTATAGTTACTAGCGACTATAGTAGAAATTGTTTGCAGAAACTTGTGGTAAAGCTACTGTATATAGAAACATATAAACGTACCTACTGATATTGTTTTTGTAATAATAATAATAATAAGTAAGACAATTTTACACAAATTGCTATGGTCACAAACTAAGCTCTAGGCTTGTACTATGTGTACCAGAAATAATGATATAATACATATTATATTTTATAAACACCCAGACCATGACAAACTATACAGAAAAATGTACTAATATTTATTTACCATGGGTGGGAATCGAACCCACGACCTCCGGATTCAACGCCAAAGGCTTAACCACTAGTCTACGGAGGCTGTCAAAGTAATAAATGGCACGGAGACGGTTAGTTTAAACGAGGAGTCTAATCAAGTATTTCATATACGTGGTGGCCGAGTTAGTTTTTATGGAGCGTGTTTCCAAGATGGCGCTAACAGGATCATATAGTATTTGGTTGAGTAGAGAGGCCAAATCTCAGGCCGATCCGTCCAGTGGTTTGGGCTGTGCGTTGATAGATCACTATGTCAGTCAGTCAGTCACCTTTGAGTTATATATTTAGATAATAATAGATAATATATATGTTTATGTATTAGTAATATGTATGACCTAATTTATATAGGTACGAGTAAGTTTATTAAAATTTCAATTAAGCACCCGACTTTGAACACAATCTTAAAGGTTAGCTGGTAGATAATGCCTAAGGCATTAAATTTGCCTTTGTACATACCTTTTGTTTACTGTGCAATAAAGTGTTTAAATAAATATATAAATAAAACTAATCTCACCTCGGGTAGAGAAATTCAAGCCAATGACGATAGAAAACTATATTTCGTAGGTATAAACCTAGAACGAATTAAATAATGAAACCTATAGGTACATATAATAAAATTGTAAATGAAAAAAACCGTAATTTTTTTTTTTATTAGCGACAATAACTCTAAATAGGCTATAGATAGAACAACCCAGGTAGCATTTTGACGTCCCTATGACGTCAATTACGTCGAGAATGACACTAAGTTGACGTCATAGGGACGTCAAAATGCTACCTGGGAATAATCTATTAATTTTAGAATTCGTGTCTGTCTGTTTGTTTGTTTGTCGGGGCATCATTTAAAATCTACTGGACCGATTTATTTTCGGTATTTTTTGGTGAATTTAGGTCTGCGGTTAAAACAGAGTATATTATATTTCGATATACATACAGGGAGTTGAGATATACCTAAAAGGTGTATGTAAAATAAACAACAATGTATTGATAGACCCCATTCATGGACTTTGTTGCAGATACTAAGTCACTCCACTGCCGTGCTCCATTAATTAAAAAAAAATACTATCATGAAATTGCGTAGTTACAGTATACTTTCAGTAATGCGTTCATGAGACTGTAATAGATATTATTTACAGAACTGAAAATATAATTAAAATATTCAACTTATTGAGTTGTGCATTGACGTCTACCAAAATGGCACACATTTATTTTAGTTTTAGTTAAAAGCAAATAGGTAGGTTCCTCGCTAATTATTTTATTGTAAACAAAAATAAGCTATTAGCCCACATTGTGAATTTGCCAAGTCGACCGTCATTTATTTTGGGTGAATTTTGTGTCTGAATATTTATTAAGTTTTAATAATATGTAGGATATTTTATACAAACTAAGCCTAGTCTAGTCTTTATAACACCGGCGGGCTTATTATGTAAAATTAGCAGATATTTTGCAGACAGCGACAGTTGCGCAGTGATCGCGCGATCGGTTGCTAATTGTTCGCAAAATTCGTATTATGTATGGCTATCGCTCTGCTGTCGTCCGACTGCTGTGAAATGCACTTTTAAGCCGTAACACTAGCGCCACATACAATCAGTTAGCAACCGCTGGAACTAATAAAGGAATTTAATACGGCTTTTGTTCAATGGTTTTGTATTAGAATATTAATTAATTAATACATTAAGTATTTTAATAATATTAAAATACTTAATATATTAATAAATATAAGTAATAATTATTTTTATTAAATTTTTTATAGGTACCAAAATTAATAGGGCTTAAAATATTTAAATATATTTTTTTTGTTTACGTATTAATTTAATATTATTAAAATACTTATATATTAATTAATATGCTTAAATAATATTAAAAAAAAAATTAAAATTATTAAAAAAATAAAAAAAAATAAAAAAATAATAAAAAAAAATAATAAATAAATAAATAAAATTAAAATAATAAATAAATAAAATGTATAATATTAAATTTAATGAAATTTATAATATTAAATAAATAAAATTTATAATATTAAATAAATAATTTTTATACTTAATATTAATTTTTTTTTTATATTTTAAAAAATAAAATTTTAATCTTAAAGTATTTAATAAATAATCGATTATTTTTATATTTATTCACACCAATTTATAAATAATTAATAGGCCTTAAATTATTTAATAATTAATTTATTTTATTTACTTACTTTTTTACAATGTCAGTTTTCATGTATTTTTAAGTAATTCAATGACACAGAGTTATTCTATATTACTCAGCCAAAATACTATTAATTTTAACTTACAATCAGTAAACAACAAGGGTATGGGTAGTCGCTTGTTTATCGCTATAATTGCTGAGCAATTGCTGGGCGTCTGCTGTCGCGACGCTTACACAATACCAATTTTTGTTAATCTTAAGCAGTTTGATGCACTATTAGTTCCCCGATTGTTCACTAGAGGCGACACTATCGATTACATGCTGTCGCGTTGTTATTGCTATTACATAATACGAAAATGATGTTTGACAGCGATTATTGTGCAATTTACGCCTGTCGCGTTGCTTCTGCAAGATACATAATAAGCCTGCCGTATTCATAAAAACTTATTGAGTCCTTGAAGAACACTTTAGTTATGGTAGGTTTTGTCTCTTTTTATTAGAAACAAACATGATTATGCGTATAAGAAAAGTCCGGAGACCGCCGAGCTAGAGCTTTCTTCATGCAAACAATTTCGATAGAAATTTAGCGTGGAAATGCAGCCAGCGTCCACGGTACGTGTACGGATGCGGCATCGGAGGATCTCAACGAAATTTTTTATTTATATATTAATCTGTGGTTATCTGTGTTCTATGTAGAATCGTATAAGAGAGATAACCTTTTATAACTAGAGTGTTCTTCAAAGCCTCAATAAGTTTTTATGAATAAGCCCAACTATGTGAACACAGAAACAACGATAGGTAGGTACAATAATTTTTTTTCTCGCTACATGGGTACCTGTGATTTATATAAAGCAGATTCATTTACGTATACGTTACGTTTCTACAATGCGCAGACCCATGGTAGAGCCTCTGTTTACATTTACGTATACGTTACGTTTCTACAATGCGCAGACCCATGGTAGAGCCTCTGTTTACATTTACGTATACGTTACGTTTGTACAATGCGCAGACCCATGGTAGAGCCTCTGTTTACATTTACGTATACGTTACGTTTCTACAATGCGCAGACCCATGGTAGAACCTCTGTTTACATTTACGTATACGTTACGTTTGTACAATGCGCAGACCCATGGTAGAGCCTCTGTTTACATTTACGTATACGTTACGTTTCTACAATGCGCAGACCCATGGTAGAGCCTCTGTTTACATTTACGTATACGTTACGTTTCTACAATGCGCAGACCCATGGTAGAGCCTCTGTTTACATTTACGTATACGTTACGTTTCTACAATGCGCAGACCCATGGTAGAGCCTCTGTTTACATTTACGTATACGTTACGTTTCTACAATGCGCAGACCCATGGTAGAGCCTCTGTTTACATTTACGTATACGTTACGTTTGTACAATGCGCAGACCCATGGTAGAGCCTCTGTTTACATTTACGTATACGTTACGTTTCTACAATGCGCAGACCCATGGTGGAGCCTCTGTTTACATTTACGTATACGTTACGTTTCTACAATGCGCAGACCCATGGTAGAGCCTCTGTTTACATTTACGTTACGTTTCTACAATGCGCAGACCCATGGTAGAGCCTCTGTTTACATTTACGTATACGTTACGTTTGTACAATGCGCAGACCCATGGTAGAGCCTCTGTTTACATTTACGTATACGTTACGTTTCTACAATGCGCAGACCCATGGTAGAGCCTCTGTTTACATTTACGTATACGTTACGTTTGTACAATGCGCAGACCCATGGTAGAGCCTCTGTTTACATTTGGTAGTGTAAATTATGTTTTGGAATACAAGTAGGATTACTAACCGAAGAGCTATAATATTAAAATTGCAATAATTTGCAACATTCTAGCGGGGTTTATATACACCAAATTATATCATATAAAATTGTATGTATTGTAACAATGTATAAATTAATTATGAACGTACGTTTATATTTTTCTAGGTGCTCGCCCCGGCTTTGCACGGGTGTACTAATGAATAAAATGTACTGTCTCACTCTGCACTCATTCGCTTTTTATATGGAAATTATTTAATCCATTTTTTTAACTTTTCCATACGTATGGGCATTTTGGGTTTCACGAAAATTTGATCATAGATATCGGAACCCATAGAGTACAAACATTGATTTTTATTTATAGAGAAGATAGTGAGTAGGTACCTATTTTGTTTTTTTAGATGTTTGCAAACCGTTTTTACTATAGTCTCTAGTAACTGTAGATAGGAATCAACCAATAAGAGAGGTTTATTTGCAAAATAAAGCGATCCATTGATTGATTCCTATCTATAGTTACTAGCGACTATAGTAGAAATTGTTTGCAGAAACTTGTGGTAAAGCTACTGTATATAGAAACATATAAACGTACCTACTGATATTGTTTTTGTAATAATAATAATAATAAGTAAGACAATTTTACACAAATTGCTATGGTCACAAACTAAGCTCTAGGCTTGTACTATGTGTACCAGAAATAATGATATAATACATATTATATTTTATAAACACCCAGACCATGACAAACTATACAGAAAAATGTACTAATATTTATTTACCATGGGTGGGAATCGAACCCACGACCTCCGGATTCAACGCCAAAGGCTTAACCACTAGTCTACGGAGGCTGTCAAAGTAATAAATGGCACGGAGACGGTTAGTTTAAACGAGGAGTCTAATCAAGTATTTCATATACGTGGTGGCCGAGTTAGTTTTTATGGAGCGTGTTTCCAAGATGGCGCTAACAGGATCATATAGTATTTGGTTGAGTAGAGAGGGTAGTGAAGACAGTGCAGGTGAGAGTTCAAAAGGCCTTTAAGTAGGTTACTTCGCGGTCTCAAGTCCGGGAACGCTGCAGTTCATTCCTCTGCCTTTCAACCACGCGATGGACCCGGCACCCGCACGGTGAATCCATGTATTGCTAAGAACATTGTCTCTCTCTCTCTCAGACTTTAAAATACTACAGATTTAAGTCCCCGGTCCAAACCCCGTGTACCAATGATTTTTTTTATTTTTAAATGTATGTACATTTGTTTGACAACACCACTATTATAGTAAGTCGTAGAGTACCTACGTAAAGCTTTCGGTGCCCAGTTTCCCTATACCAGCTTGTGAAACTATTATGGAAATTATTTAATCCATTTTTTTAACTTTTCCATACGTATGGGCATTTTGGGTTTCACGAAAATTTGATCATAGATATCGGAACCCATAGAGTACAAACATTGATTTTTATTTATAGAGAAGATAGTGAGTAGGTACCTATTTTGTTTTTTTAGATGTTTGCAAACCGTTTTTACTATAGTCTCTAGTAACTGTAGATAGGAATCAACCAATAAGAGAGGTTTATTTGCAAAATAAAGCGATCCATTGATTGATTCCTATCTATAGTTACTAGCGACTATAGTAGAAATTGTTTGCAGAAACTTGTGGTAAAGCTACTGTATATAGAAACATATAAACGTACCTACTGATATTGTTTTTGTAATAATAATAATAATAAGTAAGACAATTTTACACAAATTGCTATGGTCACAAACTAAGCTCTAGGCTTGTACTATGTGTACCAGAAATAATGATATAATACATATTATATTTTATAAACACCCAGACCATGACAAACTATACAGAAAAATGTACTAATATTTATTTGCCATGGGTGGGAATCGAACCCACGACCTCCGGATTCAACGCCAAAGGCTTAACCACTAGTCTACGGAGGCTGTCAAAGTAATAAATGGCACGGAGACGGTTAGTTTAAACGAGGAGTCTAATCAAGTATTTCATATACGTGGTGGCCGAGTTAGTTTTTATGGAGCGTGTTTCCAAGATGGCGCTAACAGGATCATATAGTATTTGGTTGAGTAGAGAGGGTAGTGAAGACAGTGCAGGTGAGAGTTCAAAAGGCCTTTAAGTAGGTTACTTCGCGGTCTCAAGTCCGGGAACGCTGCAGTTCATTCCTCTGCCTTTCAACCACGCGATGGACCCGGCACCCGCACGGTGAATCCATGTATTGCTAAGAACATTGTCTCTCTCTCTCTCAGACTTTAAAATACTACAGATTTAAGTCCCCGGTCCAAACCCCGTGTACCAATGATTTTTTTTATTTTTAAATGTATGTACATTTGTTTGACAACACCACTATTATAGTAAGTCGTAGAGTACCTACGTAAAGCTTTCGGTGCCCAGTTTCCCTATACCAGCTTGTGAAACTATTTATATATAAGTTATTGAGTCCATCCAAAACATCGCGACGAGATAGCCATCATATCATACCATCGGCTACGACGAGGTGGGATTAAAACCCCTCCGCTGGGTACCCGAGTCGCTTTCAGGCACCGCTGCACCGTAAGACAGTCGTCTTGACGTCCATACTTCCAATATTACAACTTGGTGTTTAGTTACTTGTACTATTATTTCTTCTGTGGTTTAGTCGAAGTTCAATTATTATTTTTATGTACCTAATACAAAAATACAACACCACTATAGTGCCTCGGAGAGCACGTTAAGCTGTCGGTCCCGGTTTCACTATACCAACTTGTGAAACTGTTTATAGATGGGTTATTGAGTCTATTCAAAACATCGCGACGAGCTAGCCACTTGTTCCGTGTAGACTCATACCATCGGCTACGACGAGGTGGGATTAAAACCCCTCCGCTGGGTACCCTGGGGCCGCCTAGGCGGTCACGGGCGCCGTAAGGCACCCGTGAAGATATGTATGTATGTATGTACCTAATGGTACGCAAAAAACTTTCTATTGTGGGTAATAAATATATATATATATATATATATATCTTCACGGGTGCCTTACGGCGCCCAAAACCGAATAGACGGCCCCAGGGTACCCAGCGGAGGGGTTTTTAATCCCACCTCGTCGTAGCCGATGGTATGAGTCTACACCGAACAAGTGGCTAGCTCGTCGCGATGTTTTGAATAGACTCAATAACCCATCTATAAACAGTTTCACAAGTTGGTATAGTGAAACCGGGACCGACAGCTTAACGTGCTCTCCGAGGCACTATAGTGGTGTTGTCAAACAAATGTACATATTTTTTTTAATAAAAAACTCATTGGTACACACCGGGATTCGAACCAGGGACCTAAGTGGGTAATAAATATTTTTCTAAAATTCATTTCTGATTTCAAAACAATAAAAACTGAACACAGTCTATTAATAAATACAATGATCGATAATAATAATATGTATAACAATTTACACATATTGCCCTGGTCACAAACTAAGCTCTAGGCTTCTACCAGAAGCAACGATATAATACATATTATATTTTATAAACACCCAGACCATGACAAACTGTACAGAAAAAGCGTACTGATTTTTTTAATATTTTTTTGCCAAGGGTGGAAAACGAACCCACGACCTCCGGATACAACGCCAAAGGCGTAAACCACTAGTCTACGGAGGCTGTGTGTAATATTAATAAAGTTTTTTTCTTATTTGAAAAAATAAAAACGCATCACAGAAAGATAAATACAAAGATCGACAAACATATGAGGATATAAATTCTGCGACAAACAATAATTGAGTATTACTGGAAGTACGAAAGCTTATTGTGTATGGAAAAAGCAGACTGCGCGATTACGAATGCAGTGTCCTTAACTTTGCGGCAGATAGAGAGATTACGCCTACAATAATCCAATCCTATCCAATCCAATCCACATAAGTGCAGGTACACCACAGTTACCAGATCATTTAGGTTGGGTGCGGTTCTCGGAAGCCCACCCATGTAACGCACCTGATAAACAAAACTCACAGACAGCACACGGGCATTAAAGCCTATGTCAAATAAAGTTACGAGCAATTGCTTTGGATCCACGAAGATAGTTTGGACGGAAAAGACATTTTTTGGTTAGTTCATAGACGTTATTAATGACGTCTTCTTTTTAAAATGTCTGTTATACTTGCTAAAAAAATTCTTGTATCCAAAAATCAGCTCTAGCGTTATGGGGATCTGCAGTTTATATTGTATTTTATTTGCCGGCTTAATGATAGGTACAGTTACAAAATAGACGCCCGCTAAAAAATAAATTGCATCTTCTTTCATATTCTCGTCAAACCATCTGCTCGTTTCGTAAGGAGACTACTACCTCGGCAAGAAATCGATGTAGTAGGCTGCAGAAAACTGGTATTATATTTTGACTTTAGTGTGTGATACATGATAGGTCACTTTTTCGGATTTGGATTTTCGTCTATATTGGCGATACGAAACCAGTTACATTAAGAATGAATGTCACATAGTTATCACCAAGACGTTTAGGTCTTTAGCAAAATCTTCGGTTGAAAATTCTCTAGAATGGAAATATCGAGAGTAAATGTGTCCAACACATTGTTCACAAACTGAATAAGTTTTGGCTTCGTAATAACGTAACGTTAATACGTGGGGCACAACCAATAGAATCACTTAGTTATTGAAATTGCACTATCGTTTTGGTGGTGCCGCAAAAACGTATGGTAGAATTGTGAGCTTCAGGCTTGTTATTAAGTACTACTTCAATGGTCTTTTATTTTTATTTTTTATTTTGTTTTCTTTAATCTATTATTTTGTTACAAATGTTTTTCCTATAAAATAAATATTTTATCATGCATGCTCACAATGGCATCACTTGTTGGGGTTGACTGGTAGAGAATGCCTGGCGGCATTAAATCCGCCTTTGTACAATTGAGTGCAATATTGCATGAAATAATAAATACATTTGGTTTATTAATGTAAACTTTTTTTGGTATTTAATTAATTTGGTATTAAATTTAATTTTTAAATAAAATACTTTATAAAAATATAAAATGATATTATATTTTAAACAAAAAAAAGATATATAATCATTTACTTATAAATCTTTACAAAATATATAATAAATTAAACTAGAAAATATCAAACTAAATAAAAAAAAAAAAACTTTATTTGTGTATAATGTAGGTACCTATATTTAAGTATATGTTTGTATATGTATACTATCTATATTTATATAAGTATAAAAAAATATTAAAAGTAAGTACTCAAATCATCTTCGTATACAATCCTAAAGGTTAGCTGGTAGATAATCCCTTATTTACTATGCAATAAAGTGTATATACCAAAAAAAAGGAGCTTTCTCCTGTAAAATTCGCTTCGTCCCCAAATTCTTAACTTCTGGAGAAGTTTTGTAACAAAGAGAGCTATAAAATTCTTATACGTTTAAATAAATTTGTCTGTAAACTACTAAATATTTTATAATAGTACCTATTTTTTGTTACTTGTGGGATGAAAGAAAGAATGAAAGAAAGAAAAAAGAAAAGGAATTGGATTTGCGAACTCAAATGTCTAAAAACGTCTAACTGTAGTTTTCAGTTATAAGTATTAAAAAAAAAGAAAGTGGAAGGTTAAATAATACTTATTTCATATGGTTTTCAGGAGATTACTGAATCGATTTATTTCGAGGTGGCAGTCTCCTTTCAGTGTGCGGTTACGAAATAGGTGGTTGGATTAACGATAAGGCAGCGAGTATATTAAAATACTCGTAATGCAATTCGTCTATGTCGCCGCCCTTTTCGTAATCGCATCATTTAGCCGGCATAGTGGGAGTGGTCAATGTTGTTTAAGAACAATCATTGATTGACCCCTTGACCATTGACCATTCATGGACTTTGTAGGTCGGCTCACCACCAGGGTAAAATGTACCATTTTCACGGAATTTTCACGCATTTTCATAAAACTTAATTAAAAAATCGGTAAAACTGAGAAAACTCCTGTGAACAGTGAAACAGTGAGTAAAACCGCAAGGCACAGCTATACTAGTAAATAATAAAACTGTAAGTTTAGAAAGCAAGTACAGAAGACGCAATTGATATTATTAGCACACCTAGTCAGTTTATGTAAAACCACGTTTGTGTACTTAAGAATTACTGTATAGGTGGGTAATCACTGACTTATATAAATACGCTAGACATTTTGTACATACTGGTGAGTATTCATGGAACTATAATAGCGTTGGAAATAGCAAATGATTTTTTTTTCAAAGTAAACACCAGTTATACCAAAATATAAGATATTTTTTTATGATATAGTTCTAATCAGATAATAAAATCTGGAACTCATTGCTAATAAGTATGAATTTTCTTGCTTTGTTTTATTTCAAATTGAATTTTAATGTAATTTTCCAAGTTTTAATTATTAGGTACTATTTAATTATTTAAAAAACTTTATTGCACAAATTTAGTAAAAAGGCGGACTTAATGCCGCTAGGCATTCTCTACAAGTTAAACCTTTGGGACAACTTAAGCAGGTAAGTAGGTAAAATTGGTGCAGTAAAATATATTTAAAAATAGAGTATACTAATATTATACAAAAGCACTAATACTTACTACATATACATACATAACAATACTTATGTTACTAATATACGAGTACATATATAAAAATAAAATAGCAAGTATTACAGCAAGCAACAGCACAGTATAGCAATACCCACAGCATAATAATTATTTAAAGCAGAATAATAAAATAGCATTACAAAGTATTACAGCAAGCAACACAGCACAGTATAGCAATACCCACAGCACAATAATTATTTAAAGCAGAAACACAGGATAAGAGAGAAAGATAGTAAGCCCAAATTATTAATTAGTATTAAGTTTTAAATAAATAAATAGATTACATTCGTTTGACAACACTACTGTTTGATGATTAAAAAACCAAAAAAAAGAAACAGCGAGTCCAGCGTTCATATAATAGAGGTCAGTGTTAATGTACATAAAACTGTAAGAAAAGAATTCTACAATGTACTTTCCGTTGGGAAACAGTCGTTAAATCCGCTGAAGAACAATAAATGTCTGAAGCAAGTGAGGTTTACAATGTGATGCTTGGCAACGAGTATGGGTGGTATCACTACTGCTTTAGTGGGGCTACGGGGAAATATATTCTAGAGTAGGTTTATGTTTAGTTACACATACCCCGTTGTCCGATTCAAACCATTATTATTGTTATTATCTTTAATTAAATTTATTTATATATACATAATTATATACGTGGTGGCCGAGTTGGTTAGACCTTGGACTTGAAAACACTATGGTCCCTGGTTCGAATCCCGGTGTGTACCAATGAGTTTTTAATTAAAAAAAATATGTACATTTGTTTGACAACACCACTATAGTGCCTCGGAGAGCACGTTAAGCTGTCGGTCCCGGTTTCACTATACCAACTTGTGAAATTGTTTATAGATGGGTTATTGAGTCTATTCAAAACATCGAGACTCATACCATCGGCTACGACGAGGTGGGATTATAAAACCCCTCCGCTGGATACCCTGGGGCCGTCTAGGCGGTCTCGGGCGCCGTAAGGCACCCGTGAAGATATGTACGTATGCATGTACATTTTCGCAATTATGAAAGATAATTGCGGCGCACTTATAGAGAGGATTAAAAACTCATTAGCCACTGCCCGCTAATAGTTTCTTATAGAAAACACCACTTAAAGGCGGACCAATTCGTCCTGTTCGAATAGATGGAATGTAAATATAATTATTTTGTAGGTACATTTATTATAAATAAAATTCCAGGCGGACAAAGTCCTGGGAAGAATGGTTTAGTTCTAGTATTTACCTTGGTGATCTAAATCGCTGATATCCTTATAGTTAGAGAGCTGCCAATATGATTTACTGACTGGTAAAGAAACCGTGTGAACAATTTTGAAACATTCTTTGTGTTGTCCCAAGTAGCTGGATATAGTTTTAGAATTTCTCCAGGTCAAGATACGGAAAGCCCCATCATATGGGCAACTTTCCAGGTAGCATTTTGACGTCAATTACGTTGAGAATGACACTAAGTTAACGTCATAGGGACGTCAAAATGCTACCTGGGTTCCTCTCTAATTATTTTGTCTTCTCTTAATACCTACCTAATAGAAAATGTAAATAAATTTTTTTTAGTAATAACACAGTAATAGGTAAACAAAACCAACTAAATGCATTTTCAATAGGTTTGTTTAGGTACAAAAGTACTACATTACTAACGTCATTATTGCTAACGTTACAAGAAACAAATTTAAACGCTATTGCCCCAAACAAGAAGTTTAAAATCCTTTGTCTTCTTAAACAGGATGTATTAAGAATTCACGATTTGGTATAACAAACGAATCTAGGTTAAAGTGGGCGACAGATGATCAAAAGGAAATTTAGATGTCTTCAATGAACTGGAGAAATGCCAGGTCTTTTGATTTTTGATTACAAAGATCACTCTATGGGTTTTAGATGAGATTTGGTGCATTTTAGTAGCTACTTTATTTACTATTTACTTCTTGACTGCATAACGTTGGCACTGCATCCGGAGGTCGTGGGTTTGAATCGATTCCCACTCACTAAGATGTCATTTTTTATCAGATCAATTAAAGATTTTTGTTCATTTATAATTTTATTATTTATAGATGTAGATAGAACAGATACTTAGTTAAAGATGTGTTTTATTATTATATTAACACATGGTATATACCAAATCCGTAGTATATAAGAGTATAGTATATATATTTATTTTTCGACACTAAGGCTCTACCATGGGTTTGCGCATTGTAGCAACGCAACGTAACGTATTCATATACGCATACGTGAATCCTGTTACCAAAAATAAAGCGCCCCTATTGGTTGTTGCTCACGTATACGTATACGTTAAGTTGCTACAATGCGCAAACCCATGGTCTCTGGACACTGGTGGATGAGTAGAGAAAAAAAATGACAGTAGAAAAAATAATGATCAAAATAAACAATCGCGAAGTGTACAGTCAATTTACTTATAATAGTCTTTAGCTTTTCTATTTCATTTTCACTATTATTTCTCTTTTTAAACCGCCCCTGTATGTGAACAAAATAAAAAATATTCAAATTGACAAAGTCGTTTTTGAGTTTTAGCGACTAACGAACGGCGATTAATTTTTATATAGAGATATATATTCTCTTCCTCTTCTTAAATATAAGAACTAGGCTCTTGTGGGTGGAGCAATCGCCACTCCTGCCTATTCTCAGTCAACGTCTTCACCTCCCTGTACGAAGTGACTCTTAATTTCTCTTTTACTTGATCTATGTATCTTCTTCTCAACCTTCCTCTTCCCCTTTTTCCTTCAATCTTTACTTCTATTATTGTTTTTAGATAAACGTCATTCCGTATGAAGTGCCCAAACATCTTGCCCGTCCTGTTTTCTATTACTTCCAACAATGATATTTTCTCGTTTACCATTGTCAACACTTCTTAATTCGTCTTCTTCTCTGTCCAGCTGATTCTCTCTATTCTTCTCCACACCATATTTCAAACGCTTTCAACCTCTCTCTATCTCTCTGTGTTAAAGTCCACTCCTCGCAATACCTACATAAATTTTAATTAATCTTTACCTTTCTTTATTAACTACAAATACTTACTAAATATATTTATTTATTTATCACTTTATTTATTACAAAAGGGCAGACCTAATGCCTCTACTCATTGTCTATCAGTCAACCACCACAAATATACTCATTCATTCATATTCAGTCATCTCATAACACGATCTTAGATCTCACAAGAACTGTAAACAATAACAGAGCTACCTAGGTAGGTGTTTGAGATCATGAGAAATAAACAGTCGCTTTAATCTCTACAAACCTTTGAGTTTTGTTCCGCTTCCGTGACGTTTGGTTATAAACGCATTCGTAATAAGAGAAACCCTGTTGTGTTTTTTTTTTAACGTTTAAATATAATAATTAATAAGGTGTTGATTTTAAACAAGAATTTAATTCTTGTATTTTTTTTTAATTCACTTTTATTATCAACATGGTTATGAAAATAGTTCGACGCGATTTAATTAAAATTTGATATAGGTACATTAAGAAAAGGCCTACATTCTCTATTATAAAGGTCATTGGGCACAATCCGACCCAATTTGTGAAGGTTTGCCTACAGAAACAAAATTACTTTTAAATTAATAAGGTATATCCCACTTTCCATTTTTTTTTTTTTTTTTTTTTTTTAAACCTTGGGAATATAACAAGTGATTTAAAAGTTGAAGATATTTATTGCAAAGAACAAAATAGAATTTAAATGAAGGAAAGATGCTGCGGGATTTTTAGATGATACAATTGTACCTGTTGATATTGATGGAATAGAATAAATCTTATAAATAAATAAATTTTTTTTTTTTACAAACCATCATGAACAATTATCGAAATTCTCTACACTATTTTATTTCTGTAGATTCTGGATATATTTTTTGTACTAAGTGAGATAGTACGATTGCAACTGTAGATATTAATCAAGTTGAAATAAACTCCAGTATTTTTTTTTCTAAGATACAGAATTTAATTTTCTGTCTGATTCTCATTATTTATGGTAATGCGACCCATATATTCGTAAACCAGAGATATATGTCGAAACATTTCACATCAATTAATTTCTGTAGGTCGTGGGTAAATTTTTCATACTTAAGTGCCCAATGACCTTTTGAGTTTATATCAATGTTGACTCTTATAAAACTGAAAACGGGACATTTAGGCGTGCCGAAGCTTTCCTCGGGGACACCGGGATGGAGTAGCGAAAAAAGGGACAGTCCCGTTGAAAAAGGGACAGTCCCGTTGAAAACGGGACGTATAGTCACGTTATGAATACTATGTGAGAACTGAAATTTTTTGTAATGAAATCCATTAAAGAATAGGTCTGTATATAATCCAATGTTTTAACCATTCCACGACCAGTTTAGGAAAATCAAAAAAGCTGGTCGTTTTTGTTAGGACAATTTAGATACCTATATTGCTCTGGTCACAAACGAAGCTCTAGACTTGTACTATGTGTACCAGAAACAATGATATTATTTATACATATAATAAAAAAAAACCTAACGAAATAAAAATTATTAAATTAAATTTTAAAAATCGTCCAACCCGGCCATAGCACCGATAGTCCCGAGAATGGAAGCGGCATTGCCACGTTGTATTGCCAGACCAATTATTTGAGCCAAACATGTTCGCGCCCGACTATCACCTGAAGTCTGAATCAACAAATGGCCAATAAGATCCAACAACTGCCGTGCGTCGTTACTCCAAGGACCGAGAGTCTCCACAGCAAAAGCCGAGAATACAAAATTATCTTTTATATGAGAATATTTAATATGTTTTGCATTCTCAGCCTTTGCAGCGGCAGAACCCGCGATTCTTGAAGAACGGGTCAGATTGGTGGGGGCAAGAGTGTCTGTGCATGTTGAATCCCAAACAAGAGATTTACCTTGACACCAGGGAACTAATGTCATACCGTCGGGCCTTTTTCCATCCAATCTGGATACACCTAAGGGCTCGAGGGATACTTGGGATATTCGCTGATGTCAAAGATCTTCTGGGGATGTCGTTCAACTGTGCATGAAGAGACACTCCACCCGCACTCCTGGCACACGACAGTCCGTGATGACCATATTGATCAACTGTTGATCCGCACAGTCACACAGGTGAGGTTTGCAAATTTGGGCGCCCACTCGCAGTCCGACAGAGATCCTCAGGGTGTCTCGGTCTAGAAGCGTACCTAAAGATGGCGATGGATATGCCTCTAGCTAAAACCCCGATTCTCTCTGACTGACTGCAAGTAAACGAGCTCTATCTGAAGGTTTTGAAAGTGAGTCAAGTAATTTTGCACAGGTTTTTTTTTTAAGTAGGTAGGTCCCAGGATACATATTATATTATATGACCCAGACCATGACAAACTGTACAGAAAAAAATACTAATATTTTTTTGCCATGAGTTTGCCACGAACCCACGACCTCCGGATACAACGCCAAAGGCGCAACCACTAGTCTGCGGAGGGGGTCCTATTCGTATAGTCAACACTAACACGTGTAGTCTATAGGTTTTTTGTTAAACATATTCTTATTATCTTTTTAAACGATTATATTGTTGCTTATAAACTTAAACCTTTTGTTTATTTATTCACAGCCCATCGGTGTGTCACTAAACACCAAGTTTATTGCTTTATGACCGCCATTAATGCATTTTGTGTTTTTTAATCGTAAAAACTGAGCAACATGGCTTAAACGACGTCGCCATAGTGTAATAATTGCCTTGCGATTGCGACTGAAAAAAATATTTTAAATTTTATTGGGTGTAAATTATAGTTTATTAGTTTTAGTGTCTTTAAAACTGCATGCGAATTACATAAAATACCGAACAGAGAATCTATGGATAGCTCTAAAACCATATTGTTTCATTATTGAACCACATATAACTCGTTCACGCTCTACCACATTTTACTTATCTATCACCGCATTTTACTCAGCGATAACTCGGCTACTAAGAGTACTTATATTTTACTGAGCACCGCGTTTTACTCGGCTATTATTCATATCTACCACCTTTTTGAATTTTAACTGGCTATTACTCGTCTACTACGTTTTACTCGGCTACCACATTAGACTCTGCTATCACGTTTTACGTGGCTACCATGTTTTACTCGGCTACCACCTAGTCTTAAACTAGTTATGTAGCGTGCGTTCGGTTGTCTTTTACTCTCACAAGAACAATAGTTCCATATCTGTTTATTTTTTATTATATTTTCAACATTTGTCTGTGGGAGGAATGGCGACCTAGCCAAGTGCGCACATGGATAAATGACATTATAGATTTTTTTTTACTTTTCATAAATTACCTGTAAAGATTTACATGAAATAAATATTTTTGACTTTTTTTACTCGTCTACCACATTATACTCTGCTATCATGTTTTACACGGCCACCATGTTTTACTCGGCTACGACATTTTACTCGCCTACCACATTATACTCTGCTATCATGTTATACGCGGCCACCATGTCTTACTCAGCTACCACACATTACTCGCCTACCACATTTTACTCGACTACAACATTTTACTCGGCTACCACGTTTTACTTGTTCACCACCGCATTTTACTACCACGTATTCTTTTTAATGATGATGATGATTATTATTTTGTTAGTATTAATATAAAATCTACGTTTAGTTTTAAAATTTAAACAGTGCCACGTCGCTACGTCAATCTGCCCGCGCGTGTTTATACTAAAGTTTTATGAAGTGAAATATTATTTGTTTTCTTTATTTCTTATACGCGGTGTTGGGTGCCCGTCTTGCTTCGTGAGTGACTGTTGCGGGTAATTAAAAAAACGGACAAGGGTGAATTAACTTCCAAGGAGGGTTCTGATCTCTATTTTTAGTCTAATATAATAACAATAATAATGAATATAAAGGGCATTAATAATGAATATTAAGGGCTCCTTGTACGGCCCATTTTTGTTTTTTCTTCTACGGCCCAAAACTTGTTCCCTATACGACCCATTTTTTAATATTATTTCATTTATATTCCTCGTTCGGCCCACATTTCTGTTTCAATAAAGTACAGACAATAGCAAAAGTTGTAACTTTGAATATTTTTTTTTGTTAATCATATTTTTAAAACAATAACCTAATGCAAAAATTAAAGGCATAATAGTAACTAAACTGGGTCGTAGAAGGAAGGAAATTAGGTAAATATAATTATGGGCCGAAAAAATAGGCCGTACAAGGAGTTATTCGTTTTTCTGTACAGTTTGTCATGGTCTAGGTGTTTATAAAATATAATAGGTATGTATTAGTGTCGTTATTTCTGGTACATATAGTTTAAGCCTAGACCAGTAGCCCAAGTGTGAGTTTTTTTTTACATTTACTTACGCGTTAACTTTACTACTGCGTTAACAGACATTTTGACCGCTCGCATTTTTAGTTCTCAAAATTTCCGCTTGGCGCGTTGAACTATTTCCCATACAAATTTTAGTTAACTCAAACGCAAAGAAATATTAGAAAACTCACACTTATTTTGAACAAGATGTGTGTAAAATGTCTTACTTACATATTATTACTATTTTCCCCTTCAAAAGTTCTTAAACCTATATCTAGTAGGTAGATATTGTAGGTAAACAAAATAAACTTAAACCTTACAGGAACACCTATTAAATCTCCCGCAATATGCCCACATATCTCTAAAACGACTGGGTTAGTTCGTCTAAACGTCGGGACTTATAATATTAATTTAGATAGAGACCGCATTTCGAAAATGTAATCTTTTTAGTGTATAAAGTTAAATTCGGACGCAACTGCAGGTAACTAAAGCAACGCTGAAAAAGTTTGTAAATGCAAAACTGTCAAATGATCTGTTATGTTATGATTCATACCCTAATATAATTTTTTTCAGTTTTGCCGATTTCAAAATTAGGTTTTGACTGTAAAAATTATACTTTTTAAATAGTAAACAAAATATATTTCGTAGAAGACCATTTTATCATTTTATTGGCTATTTGTGTAGGACTCAAAACGTAATTAATATTACTTCGCTCAAAAGAAATATAGAAGACAGTACTTTTTAACCAAGCTTACATAAATCTTATGTTCGAATTAATAGTCGTTGCTTAGCCTGAGCCATTGCTTAGAACTGTCAAAATTTTGTTTTTTCATATGCTGTTTGACAGTCCGAAGCTCTGGCTAAGCATTAGCAATTGCTTATCAACGACTATTAATCCGGACATTAGACTCTGAGACACACCTGCCTATCTACCGATAACATGCGTATCCGGCAGCCATATTGTAATGGCATAGACAATCGAGTAGGTAATAAACTTCTCAATCAAATCAACTTGTATAACTAAATTAATAAAATGAAACTACCTAAAACTTGATCTAGTCAAGGTTCCATTTTAGTCAGTAGTTTCACCGGATTTCAGGAGACTTCTTGCCGAGGTGGTAGTCTCTTTTCAGAGTGCAGATACGAAACGGGTAGTTGATTTAACGCTATTATTATTCTATAATGGAATGAAAATTTGTTATAAATGAGTAAATAATTTGTTGGCTGCTTTGCAGCATTATAATTTGCGGAATAGTGGGAGCGATCAATGTTATTATACAATCTATTGATCGACCCCATTCGTAATTGGTAGGTTTATTATCATCGTGGGGATAATTCTCGCCCTTTCGGTATGCATGTTGGCTCGATGTATTCGAATAAATCTGACAGTTGTCTATGGAGATATGTCACTATTTACGCGAATATCCATTAAAAAAAACAGTAGCGAGTGTGAGTTTTTTTAACGTTTACTTTCGCGTTACGCGTTAACATTTTGACCAATCACACGACCGCATTTCTAGTTTTCAAAATTTCCGCTTGGAGCGCTGAAGCATTTCCCATACAAATTTCAGTTAACTCAAATGCAAAGTAATAAAAAACTCACACTGGGTACACTAGGGGTACAGCCCGGTACAGGTCCCTAACATTACCTACCTACCTAACACAATGGACTTTCTATAAGCTTTTTAAGCCCATTAATCATTAGAGTCTGTCTGGTTATCATAAACTCTGTTAGACATTGATGGCTGGATCTGAATAAATACAGAGTGGAAGTCAGCGGATTGGTCAAAACATAGAAATGTAAGATTCACTCAGATTGCATTAGTGGAAGTGGAATATTCATTTATTTGGGATCCTATGCCTACTTGCTTGGTATCTGGGAGGTATGTTTACTTTTCAAGGATTTACTGTGTAATGTATTGTTTTGTGTATATATAGGTTTCTATATATACCCATACAGATGCAAATACCGTCCAATAACCTAGGTCCTAATTGTGTATTAGCGATATTTTTTTTTTAAGAGGTGCGTCTGATGATTGATTTTCCGATTTGATTAGATTCAAAAGGACGAACACCCCTGAACGTTTATCGATTTTTATTATTTTTGGAGGCGTCATAAATATAACCGATATCTAGGCTCGTACGTTTTTTTTTTTTTTTATGTTTTTTATGGTATTGGAAAGAAAAAATCAACCCCTGAAATAAAATAAAAAATGCCAATAAATCTCTCATATTAAAATGATTCTTATATAAAATATCAAGACAGTAAACTGCAAAATTAAAAAACGGAAAACGTCATCGAGTCATCGTTTATTGCCTCTTTAATAAAATGATTGACCTTCTAAGAATTTTTTTTCTCAAATCCATTAAAGTGGTAGAAAATAGTTATGACCCAAAAGTCGTTTTGCTGCCTAATTTGTAGGTATAATCTCATACGTGCTCCTTATAGAGGGTCGGGGGAAGGTTTACATACATTATGGTAGTTACCGACTCGCCGTCATGCCCGGAGAGAGGTAATACTTTGCAGTTGCATCAACATGAATATCAAAGAGCCTCATCAGACGCTCCTCTTAAAATTTTAATTTTTTCGCTTTTCAGGGGCCTTATTCCGAGTTTGCAACCGCTAATCACGACAAGACGTTGCGCAAACTATAAATATGGAAATATAAGCTCTATTCCAATGGTTATATAGTATGTATTAGGTTGGCTATTTTAATGCCGCCATGTTGAAATACACGAATTCTTCGCAAGTTTGAACATGTATAGAGCATTGGAATTTCAACTTTATTATTAATAGGATAGAACTTACATTTCAATTCCCGTACTTTACGCAAAATGCGCGACGGTGAACGTGTCAAAACTCGGAATAAAGCCCCTGGAGCCCACTGAATCGATTTCTTGTTGGGCTGGTATATATAGCTCTTTTCGGGTAAAATTACGAAATAGGCAGTCAATTTGACAATAAAGCCGCAAGGATATTAAAGTTAGGTCGTACCTATTGTAATTTCATCTTTATCGCTGCCTATTATTACGTAACCCTATCATTTAACAACAATTTGATAAACTTTTCTTGCAAGTCTGCTTACTTTCAGGTAGATCACAAAACAAGTAGATGACATCCCGTGCAAAAGAAAACCATCAAAAATTTAAAAAAATGAGGAGTTCTATACATTAAACAAATACTTAAAATTTTACCTTTCTACCTGAAATGATTAGATGGATAAAAAAATATATAAAATAATACACGGAACCGTAAGTTTTCGAGCAGTTTTTTCATTTAACAGCTTTTTAGTTTAATACTGAAAAAAAACTCGTCTAGTCAACACTCGTAAAGTCATAATTCCACGAAGCTTAATTCAGGAATAATTTCATCATACGTTTACGTATAAGAGTTAAAACCATAATTGCTGTGTAGGAAGCGATGTTTATTTAACTAAACGTATTATGCCTACTAACTGTTGAAATATAATCAAACGTAATCCAAATTAAAACAGAATTAACCGGTTTGATTCCCGGCTAGGGGAATATTTTTTTCTAAAAGCTAATGATGTAATTTTAGTTTTTCTCAAAATCGGCCCCGAGACTCCTTTGAGCATTTTTCGCTATTGCCTTGTAGTTTAGGATTTAGACCTAGGATTTTTACACTTGAAAAAATCATACATACATATCATCACGGGTGCCGTACGGCGCCCGAGACGGCCCCAGGGTACCCAGCGGAAGGGTTTTAATCCCACCTCGTCGTAGCCGATTTTTTAAGTCTACACTGAACAAGTGACTAGCTCGTGGCGATGTTTTGAATACCCATCTATAAACAGTTTCACAAGTTGGTATAGTGAAACCGAGACCGACAGATTAACATTCTCTCCGAGGACTAATAGTGGTGTCAAACAAATGTATTTTTTTTTTTAAATTAAAAACTCATTGGTACACACCGGGATTCGAACTAGGGACCTCAAAGTCAAAAGTCAAAAATATTTATTTCATGTAAACCTTTACAGGCATTTAGGAAAAGTAAAAAAAAAAAAAGTATATATAAAGTCCTGTGTGCACTTGGCCAGGTCGCCATTCCTCCCACAGACAAATGTTGAGAATATAATACAAAATAAACAAATCGTAAACTATTGTCCTTGCGGGAAGAAAAAAAAAAACAACCCAACCGAACACACACTACATAACCAACCAGTTTAAGACTAGGTGGTTAGCTGGTTCCATTGACCTGTCAATCGTTGACTGCCCTGCAAAAGCGCCACCAAAGCGATCAACCCAACAGACCATAGCTACGCCCCAAATATACCTACAAGTAGATAGATGAAAGGTATCTTTTAGGGCGCAAACGCTGATCACAAGTCGATCGCCTCAGAGACACCCTGGAGAAAAAGGTACCAGCAAGTAAAAAACTCTGATGTTCCACATGTACCGTATCATCGGAGGAGCATGGACCTGCATGGTTACTGACCTAATCCTATGCGTATAGCATGTGGTATATACTCTCATCCTACTGAAGAGCACGCGTAGAACACCTAAGTGAAGTCATCCTGTATGTATATCCTCAGTTGGCTGCTTTGTCGTCAAATCAACCGTCCGCTTCACAATCGTACCCTGAAAGGAGACTACTACCTCTTTACCAGCTAAAAAAAATCAATTTGAATATTACGACACGACCTTGTCTCTTAGCTTTTATTTGTAGGTATTTTATTTTGTTATAGTCAAAGAAAAAAACTTTAGAGTCTGAATTAAAACACAAATTGATTTAGCAGTAACTTAAGTAATTAATCAAATAATTATCTGCCAATCAATGTAATCTTGTAACACAGTCTCATTTTATCCCATGGGTGAAAAATACCATTCTTACATCGTTAAATCCGTAAAATAAAACAGAGGATCTACCATGGGTTTGCGCATTGTAGCAACGTAACATATTCAATTAACGTATACAACCAATAGGAGCGGAGGAACAATGAAAAATGTTTCAAAAACAGAGAAAATTTTTCCTTTTGAGAGCGTACCCTGCGTTGCGACCGAATTGGTTAGACCTTATATTTAAAATCATTTAGGTGCCTGGTTTAAACGCCGGTGTGTACCAATGAGTGTTTAAGGTTGTAGGGGTAATCTCTGGATCTACTGAACCGATTTTGTAAATTATTTTAGTGTTGGATAGCCCATTTATCTAGGAAGGCTATATAACATAACACTACGACAATAGAAACGGAGTATCCATGAAAAATGTTTGGAAAACGAGTTTTTTTTTCCTTTCGAGAGCTTCCGTTGCGTCGCTGCGTAAACGGTTAAAGTTGATGATGCAGATATTATCTTTTAGCACAGTTAGTATATTATAATTTTATATCTATACTACGAGGTTGTATTGTTAATCGAAGACTACGAGTATCTATACTAATATTATAAAGCTGAAGAGTTTGTTTGTTTGGTTGAACGCGATTATCTCAGGAACTTACCGGTTAGAATTGAAAAACTCCAATTGAACTGAAATTAGTGTTGGATAGCCCATTTATTGGGGAAGGCTATGGGCTATATAATATCACGCTAAACGAAAAATGTTGCAAAAACGGGGAAAAAATATTCTTTGTGAGAGTCAAAGTCAAAGTCAAAAATATTTATTTCATGTAAATCTTTACAGGCATTTATGAAAAGTCAAAAATAAATAAATCATTCCTCCCACAGACAAATGTTGAAAATATAATAAAAAATAAACAGCTAGTGAACTATTAAACTATTCCTTGCGGGAGAAAAAAACAACCCAACCAAACACACGCTAAATAACCAACTAGTTTAAGACTAGGTGGTTAGCTGGTTCCATTGGCCTGTAGAGAGATTTTGTTGTGTTAAATTTACGCAGACGAAATTACGCGCGGGTCAGCTAGTATAATATAAAAAAATGCCGGCAATAAAAATCATTCATATCAAATTTTGTACACATGTTGTATGTTTATATTATAAGACTAAAAACTTGTCTGTCTATCTGTCTGTTTTAGACATTAGGCTTCCGTAGAATAAAGTCTATAAACAATTAGAAATGTATGTCCAAATAATGGGCTACTGAGATGGTATGGATATAGATTAAAAGATTATATTTTTTCTGAGAATCCAGAGATACTATATTTGGATAAAATGATGTTGGGTTAGCAGTTAGAGACTCCATTGTTGAACGCCTCATTAAATTGAATGAATGAAATCTTTCAGCACAGTTATTTTCATGAAAGTAACAATAAAATACGGAAGTCGCTTAAGGCCTAAACTCGCGTATCGAAAGAAATGTGAAACAATTTCATTGCCACCATATTCTGATGTAACATTGTCTTGATCATTGATTGGTTAACATATTTTTTTGTCTTACTTATTTATATTGAGGGCGGCCATTTTGTTTTCTTATGTTATGAAAGGTCATTTGAGGCCTTAGTGCATTTTCCTATTATAGTCAATGGTTAGCAGCAAGACCGGCTAGACGGCCTCAGGGTAAGCAGAACTAAATAGTCCTTAAATAGGCATTTATCGCCACCCATTTCGTAACTGCGTCATTTCTGTCTCAGGGTACCCAGCGGAGGAGTTTTTAATCCCATCTCGTTGTAATCGATGGTATGAGTCTATACCTAATAAGTGGCTAGCGTCTCGATGTTTGGATAGACCCAATAACCCATCTAAAAACATTCACAAGTTGGTATAGTGAAACTGTGACCGACAGCTTAACGTGCTCTCCGAGGCAACTATAATGGTGTTGTTAAACAAATGTACTTACATTTTTAGATTAAAAACTCATTGGTACAAACCGGGGTTTAACCAGGGATCTAAGTATTTTTAAGTCTAAGGTCTAACCAACTCGGCCACCACTTACACGCACATGTATGTAAATCCAGCATAAGTTTATTTTTTATTGGAGCACGACATGTGACTTTGTATCTACCTGGCGGTGAGCAGACCTATAAAGTCCATGAATGGGGTTAATCAATAATGGTTCTTAAACAAAATTGATCGCTCCCACTATTGAAGCGATCAATTTTGTTTAAGAACCTAAATGCTAAATGATGCGATTACGAAATAGGGGGCGACAATGACGAATTGCATTACGAGTATATTTTAAGTAGGTACACGTATTTAGAAGTATAGTACACAACTACACACAGGCACCTTAAATTCTGCGTTCCAAATAATAATTATTATTAGTTTTATGTGTTTACAACATAATTAACAGACGGTCGTATGTTTTCGTAGAACATCACACGTGTCTCTAGTTTTCTTATAATTAACTATTAAATGACCATTTTTTGTTTAAAAAAAACTGTCAATATAAAGGGTTATTTTTGTTTTTGGTTCCGTAATAAATTCAAAATAAACGTAAAGTAAGCAGGTAATAATTATATAATTAATTAAAAATAACCGATAGATTTTGAATGGAAAATTTATAAGTAAGTATTAGGTATTAATATAATAAATGTAATAGTTTAGATGTTGCTGAACTGATTTGAATGAAATTTTGCACACATAAAATATATATACAGGGTGAATTTGAAAGGATGTACTTTGGGCTAATATGAGGCTCTACTGATCAAATCGAACAACTTTTCCCTTGGAACCATGTGTCGTAAATAAAAATAGAAGTTGGCTGCCCCATACCATACAAATTGGTCATTTGAACATACTAGTTTGTATGGAGAAGGCATTTTTATTTTGGGAACATAAAAACAACTTAGTTTTGAAATTCCCAAAATGTATATTTTTTTGATTTTGGGAATAGAAGATATAGAGACCGTTTAAAAATAATTAGATACATACTTTGGTTGACAAAAAATGTTAGGCATTTTTAATATAAACCCCTAAATAATATAAGTAGAAGCTAATGAAAAACCATCGATGTACATTTAGTGATGAATAGCAGACTAACCAAAAGTACTTTTCGAGTTTATTGTTTATTGCCAAAAACTTTTTTTTACACGTCATAATATAATAATAATATGAAGGACCATTTACAAATATTGCTCTAGGCTTGTGGGTACTATGTGTACCAGAAACAACGATATAATACATATTATATTTTATAAATACCCAGACCATGACAAAATGTACAGAAAAACGTACTAATATATTTTTGCCATGGAATCGAACCCACGACCTCCGAATACAACGCCAAATGCGCAACAACTAGTCTACGGAGGCGAAAAATATCGGTACCTAAAGATTTACATTTTAAAAAAAAAAAAAAAAAATTTTAGCACAAAATATTGATTTGAATTGAAGTACCTAGTTTGCGGACCCCTAAAGTATAATATTGTTTACTTAGTGATGGCCCTGCGTTTACAGACTTGCGTGAAGATATTTAATGAACGTTTAAGTTTGAGTTTAGGGGACGTATCAAGTTTTACGATCGACCTGTTTTGTTGACGATCTTACTTTTTTTTTTAATTATTAGGTAGGCACTGGCAGCTAGAAATAATTTTTAAAAATAAACTATGATTTATAAGTAGGTATTATTAGCTCAAAACTTCGTGAGCATGTATTTTCTTTTTATGAAAAGTGAAAAAAGTACACTCGTAATGCAATTTAGTTTTTTTCACCGTTCATTTCGTAGCCACATAGATAAGCCGGCATAAATTAGAGGCGATCAATGCTGTTAAATAACAGTATATATATAGATACAAAATGGGTATATATAAACATATTTTTGCTTCTACGACACTTTTTTATATCTTATTGTATTTTTGATATTTTCCTAAGAGAAACTAATAAACATTCCCTTTCTCTATTTTTGCTTATGTTGTACGGAATCCCAAGTGCGAACAGCATTAGAACTTGACCGTTTTTATAAATTGAAATTGGAAAACTAAAAAATATCTCAATGCCTATTATAGGTATTAAACGCTCTATATAAAATAACGACTTGTTCATAAAGTGTAAAATTCATTCCCTTTCCCATATTTTCTTTGTTTTCCGGAACCCTAAGTGCGAGCTTAATGTAATAAACATTAAGCTTGCTGTATAAAAGAATGCCTAGTCCATAAAGTGTAAAAATCATCCCCTTTCCCCTTTTTTCCTGTTTTACAGAACCCTCAGTGCGAACAGCATGTTCACTTGACCGTTTTTGTAAATTCAAATTGGAAAACTGAAAATATTTCAAAGCTTATTATAGGTATTAAACGCTCTGTATAAAAGAACGACTAGTTCATAAAGTGTAAAAATCATTCCCTTTCCCATATTTTCTTTGTTTTCCGGAACCCTAAGTGCGAGCTTAATGTAATAAACATTAAGCTCGCTGTATAAAAGAACGCCTAGTCCATAAAGTGTAAAAATCATGCCCTTTCCCCTTCTTTCCTGTTTTACAGAACCCTCAGTGCGAACAGCATTTTCATTTGACCGTTTTTGTAAATTCAAATTGGAAAACTGAAATATTTCAAAGCTTTTATTATAGGTATTAAACGCTCTGTATAAAAGAACGACTAGTTCCTAAAGTGTAAAAATCATTTCCTTTCCCATATTTTCTTTGTGTTATGGAACCCTAATTGCGAGCTTAATGTAATAAATATTAAGCTCCCTGTATAAAAGAACGACTAGTTCATAAAGTGTAAAAATTATTCCCTTTCCCATATTTTCTTTGTTTTACGGAACCCTAAGTGCGAACAGCATTTACACTTGAACGTTTTTGTAAATTCGAATTTGGAAAACTGGAAATATCCTTGAGCTCATACATTAACGCTCTGTAAGAACTACTAGTTCATAAAGTGCTCATTTTTCCTCGTTAAATCTTCAATAAAATTATGAGCCATTATTGTTGTGAAGATGTTCGCAGTACAATAACATTGACTCTGTTTGATCTCAGTCAAAGATATCTAATTTGTTTATAAAATTAATTGCCATTCGAAAGCTTTCGAAAGCTCTAACCGACACATTAGCGATCGTTTTCGAATTATCAAATTATCGAAATTAATTGTACCTACGCAGATACCTACGTATTTTAAGCGACTATAAAAATATACGTGGTGGCCGAGTTAGTTAGACTTCCGGTTCAAACTTTAGTATGTGTACCAATAAGTTTTTAGTAAAAAAAATGGTACTTAGGTATTTTTAGGTGGGAGAACGTCTCAACTTCGTTAGGCCGACCGAACGGTCTCGTTACCACCGCCCATACAGATGCAAAAATCGTCAAGTGACATAGTCATGTTTCGGTTTTAGTCTGTGGGTTCACCGGTTTTCAGGATACTACTGCATCGATTTCTTGTCGAGGTTGGACGAAATGGGTTGTTGAATAGACAATAAGGCAGCGAGTTTATTAAAATATACTCGTAATGCAATTCGTCATTGTCCACCCCCATTTCGTAATCGTATCATTAAGTGGGCATAGTGGGAGCGATCAATATTGTTTAAGAACAATTATTGTCTGACCCCATTCATGGACTTTGTAGGTCTTCTCACCACCAGCTAGATCTTATCTTATCTTATTAGTTTTTGGGGCTGACATCAGTCAGGACACTTCGACCCAGTGGGATCTTTTGTGTATTCCCCAGTCCTTTACTCCTCACTCGTCCTTTCCATCCTCGAATATGCTGCAGACATATTTGAGGACGTCCTCTAGTTTGAGGAGTCTGTAGCTTTCCGGTTCCGGGTAAGCCTGTTGTAGGTATTTCAATCTGTAAGTGGCATCATCGCACTGGCACAGCAGATGCTGCATTGATTCTAGCTCATCAGAGCAAAATCTGCATCTGGGATCGTCTCTAATTCCCATTGTATATAGATGTTTATATGTCGTGTAATGTCCCGAGAAGATTCCCACCAGTAGCCTTATTTGTGTTTTGTTAAACTTCCAGATCTTATCCAGACCAATTGCCTTTGTACCAATGAATTTCTTGGAGTGTGTTAGGCCTTGTTGAGTTGACCACCAAGTTGTATGTTTCTCATTGGCAAACTCCTTTAGTGCATTGTTTATTGTTTTACTAGGTATGCCAATAAATGGTTCAGGTCCCATAAAAGGGGTTTCTGATCCCTTTCTAGCCAGTTCTTCTGCCCTTTCATTTCCCTCGATTCCCGTATGCCCCGGAACCCAGGCTAGTCTCACCCTGTTGTTCCTACCGATTTTATTCAACAGTTTAACGCAGTTCAAGACCAGACCAGATTTCGTCTCATATGAACTCAGCGCTTTAAGTGCCGCTTGGCTATCGCTGAGAATGTTGATAGTTTCTCCGTGAGAATTCCTATCTAGGATCTCCTTTGCACAAACAATTATTGCGTACAGCTCCGCTTGGAAAACTGTAGGGTAATGGCCCATGCTTACAAGAATATCGTAACCTTTGGTATGTATTCCTGCACCCGTTCCTGATATCATCTTTGATCCATCAGTAAACCAGTTTTGACAATTACTGTCCAGTTTAGAGCCATCTTTCCATTCCTCCCTTAACGGGAAGTATATATTATAGTTCCTTTTGAATATTCGAACAGTAGAAATGTTGTCAGCACACATTTCTAGAATCCTATCGAGATTTTTATTAGTATCCATTTTTGTGTGAACAGTTTGTGGCATATTTGGAAACCACTCGTCACTATTTTGTAGACGATATAGTGATTTCCTTGCTTCTATCTCTATTAACACGTGTAGAGGTTTCAGATTTAGTATAACCTCCATTGCTGCCGTCGGTGTTGTTCTAAAGGCGCCTGATATGGACATACATGCCAATCGTTGTAATTTCGCTAGCTCCTTTTTACAGGTGCCAAGCTTGGTTCGTGGCCACCATACAATGCTTCCATACATTAGCATTGGTGCCACTATGGTATCGTATATCCACCTCATCACTGTTGGCTTTAATCCCCATGTTCTGCCATATGCCGATCGACACATAGCAAAGACTCTTATTGCCCTTTTAATTGCCATGTCAACATGTCGTCTCCATGTGAGATTTTTATCCAGAATGACTCCTAGATATTTTACCTCTGTTGACCACTGTATTTGAGATCCAAACAATTTTAAAGATGTTAATCCCGCGAGATCTCTTTTCTTTGTAAACAGCAATGCTGTTGTTTTGCTCGGGTTTATTGATAGATGTTGTATGTTACACCATTGTTCAATAGTTCCCAGTGCCTTTTGTGCTACACTAATTGTTGTACCCACAAATTTTCCGTTTACTAGTATAACTAGGTCATCGGCGTATCCTATTGTTTTATATGGGCCAACATTTAGCTTAGTAAGAATTGAATCCACAACAAGGCTCCACAGTAAAGGAGAGAGCACTCCACCCTGTGGGCATCCTTTGGTTGTAATTATCCTCATTTCCTCTCCTAGTAGTTTTGATATAACAATTCTACCCCTTAGCATATTTTGTATCCATCTACAAATGGTTGGTTCTATGCCGTGTCTTTTTGAGGCACTATCGATCCCTTCAAAGGTTGTGCGATCAAATGCCCCTTCTATGTCTATGAATATGCCTACACATACTTCTTTATTCTCCAATGCCATTTCAGCTTTTTTAACAACATGATGAAGTGCTGTTTCAGTCGACTTACCCTGCTGATAGGCGCATTGAAGTCTGTGAAGAGGAGTCCTAATTAGTGGTCCCTCCCTAATGTGTCTATCTAATAATTTCTCCAGTACTTTCAATAAGAAAGATGATAGACTTATAGGCCTGAATGACTTTGGTTCTTCATAGTTATCTTTACCTGGTTTTGGTATGAATACTACCTTAACTAATCTCCATTGCTTCGGCGTATATCCGAATGCAATAGATGCTTTATATAGTCTGCTAATGTAAGAATTCAGTATCGGCAGTCCCCTTTGTAGTAGAATGGGATATATATCATCAGGACCCGGTGATTTATATGGTTGGAATTTACTCAGGGCCCATTTGATTTTATGCTCGTCTACTATTTTTTTCGCAGTTTCCCAATCTTGTTTAGTGGTATGTACTGCCTGTTCACTGACACTGTTTAAGTTTTCCACTAGGTTGTCAGTTATGATTGATCCTGGAAAGTGTGTTTTGAACATTATTTCTAATGTACTTTTCCCAGTCTCCGTTAACTTACCGTTTTCGTCCCTTACTGTCATAAGTGGATTGGCCTTTGTAGCAGCCATTGCCTTCGTTATTCTCATGATGGCAGGTACCGATTCAATCGACTCGCAGTGTGTTTTCCATGCTTGCCTTTTTGCCTTTCGCACTGCTTTATTATATTCTGTTAATTGCCGTGCATATTCACTAAAATCATTTCTTGCTTTAGCGATATTGAAAGCCTTACGGGTTACCTTGCGTAGCTTATCTAAATCTGAGTTCCACCAAGGTACCTTTTTAGCCAAAATTTTTTGTTCCGGACAGTTATTTGTCCATGCCTTGTTGATTGCTCTCTCAATCCTGTCCGCTTCAAATTCTAAATCGATAATGGAATTGAGCTTACCTTTATTGTCTCCTAGTTCTACCTTTAGGTCACTATAGTATGTTTTCCAGTTGGTGTTCCTAGGATTCCTCCTTTGTACGGTTTCAATGTTATGTTGCATCATGTACCTAAAGCATATGTATCTGTAATCAGAAAGAGATATTTCATTAGACACATGCCAGTTTTCTATGTTAGAGACCGTATTCCTTGTGGTCATTGTGATATCCAGCACCTCGGCCCTTCTAGCATTAACGAAGGTAGGCCTGTTACCCTTGTTTAAAATTATTAAGGAAGAACTTACCACATAGTCCAGTAGTTTTTCCCCTCTTGTATTGTTGTCTGTGCTTCCCCAGACAACATGATGAGCGTTTGCGTCACATCCCATAATGAGGTGCTCGTTGCTTGTAGAGCATCTTTTCACTAAGTTCTCAATTCTAGGTGTAACGGGCTCCTTGTCTTCGTATGGCAGATAGGCAGAAGCTATCAATGTATCCATCCGACCTTCTCCAGATATTAATTTTATTGTTGTAAGATCCCTGTGACAGAAATTAGTTAGTATTGTTGCATGTATGCCATGTCTGACATAAATGCAAGTTCTAATATTCCCATCGTTAGCCTGGTGTATATAACCACCTGTGTTATCCAAGCCCTTAACCTTTCCTTTATAGAGGTATGGTTCTTGTATCAAAGCAATATCATATTGATTTGCTGTAAGTGCTCGTGCCAGAAGGGCAGTCGCCGATTTGCAATGATGTAAATTAATTTGTACAAAATTTAGGTACCTTTTTATGGAGTTCGTCATTCTTGATAATCCCTTTTGTGTCTTTTGATATGTAGTGTATGTTAAAGTGCGTGTATTTATGTGTTTCTGATATGTGAGTTAAGAATGCGTGTGTGTGTGTGTGTATGTAATTTGATAAGCGTGTGTTTGTGTCTGTCTCTTGTGTGTTAGGGATTGGTTGGGACCTCCATGGGGCCCTCCTCTGCTCCTGACGTTTCCGACTGCTCGCCTTGTTCACTCAGCTCCAGGTCGACCAGTCCGTCTAGCAACTCTGCTGTCTTCACCGAGGTGGTAGGTGAAGTTGGTTCTTCAACCTTTTCAACAGGTTGCTTCTCTGAGGCCTTGCTTTCCTCCTCTGGCTTCTTCTCCTCCAGAAGCTTAAAGAAGTCTCGTTCCAGACCGGTTTTGATGTGGTAACCCTTCTCGCGGATTACCTCAGCGGACTATTCGCCTCACATTGAGGCCCTCCACGATAGTGTCAACCACTCTCCAAAGATCGGTGTTCAAGGTGGGGTTGAGTTTTTGAGTTAACCTAAGTATACTCTCCAGCTCAACCCCGCCCTTGTACACCGATCTCCAGGCCATCTTGACCGGTTTTGGTAGATCCTTCGCCTCTATGACCTTGAGAGTAACCTGATCTACTTTTGTCCGATTCAAGGTTAGAAGCCATTTGGCTGAGGACTGGTCGAGGCATAAGATGTGTGCCACTCCTCCAGATAGCCCATTCATGTCTATGTCCGGACAGGGTTCTGCTTCCAGGATTAATCCGTGGAGTAGTTCCCTTATCCTGACATAGTCCTCTTGCTTAAGCATGCTTTTGGGGTACGAGTCTGTGGTGATTGCCATTTTTGTACCTGTTAATGCCTCTTTGTACGACCCCTGAGTTTTTACTCTTTTGGCGTCACCAGAGGCATCCTTCTTTTCATCACTGACTTCGCGAGGTCTTTTGGAATGTCCCGCTCGTGGCGATGCTTTGTCCTGCGCTTGCTGCTTCTGAAGCTTCTGGAAGCGTCGCTTGGCAGAACCGTTTTTTTTTCCTGAGGAAGTACCTTGCTGCGAGCGCTGCATCCCCAAGGGGGCACCTTTAATTGGCGGCATTATAGTTTTCCCTCCTCTGTTTTTTGCGCCTTCTATGTTAGACCTGTGAATAACAGATTTAGTAACACCGGCGCCCTGGCTTCCGGATGGACCTTTGCTTTCTCTGCCAGCAGCAGAAGCAGTATCATCTGGCCCGCCCAAGGACTGACACTTATTCCCAGTATTGGGTTTAAGTGTCCCTTCCCTGTGCCCACCACGATGCACTGCAACTCCACTGGCAGAGGCCACGGTGGCCCCCTCCTTCAGCTTACTGTCTGATAGACCTTTGCTTCCGTTGCCGGTAGCGGTGGCCCGTCCTTTTGATTGTGAGCTTTCTGCCTTTGCGCTAGGCGCCTTTGCTTCCTCCGCAGAGGAAACCTCAGCCTTAGGGGCTGACTTGGTTTTTTTTAATGAAAAAAAATCCATGGGGTATTTTACAATACTTCATCCCATTAGTTCCCCACCCTCCATGGAGTCCTCAACGTCGGGGATGCTTATAGAAGCACCAGGGCTACTAACAGAATATAGTCCTCCAGAGTATGTTATCCGCGAGGCTAAACAATACATGAAACCAAAGACATGCACTGCCGCCTGCAGACCCCATACCCCAGGGGGCTCGCCTGGCGGCCGTCTGACGGACACCGCAGCCGATTGATCACAGTTGGCTAATCTGCGACCGCCCGTGTCGAAAGAAATCCGGACCAAAGTGGTGTGTTGTAGTCAGGAAACAACCTCCACAGGTCTCCTTTCCACTCAACCACCAGGACTCCTTCATCCTTTCATACGGGTCCCCGCGCACGGCACAAACACGCGGGTGGGCATTGTGTGTGTATGTATATATTTATAAACTATAGATAAGCACCCACTACTCATCCACAGCGAAGTGTGCTGTATAATATATATAAGGAGTGATTGTGAGGAGTTGTGGGAAGGTTTATTATATCATACAGTTATTTATTAAAATGTGAATGAGTGTAATATAATAGTAAGTATATAACTATATAAATATTAATAAATACATTATATTTTGCATATATATTATAAAGCCATCTCCATTGTCTAGGAGCTCTTCCCCGAGTGAGAGTAGCCCCCGCCTGGATGCATAGAGGAATGCTCCGCAGGAAAGGGAAAGTTATATCAATAAGTGCATAGATAAGATATATAAAGCATATTCCTACGGCCAGGCAATGCAGTGCGCCCACCAGCTAGATACAAAGTCACATGTCGTGCTCCAATAAAAAAAAATAAGACCACTATAGTCTCTCCTAAAGAAAGCAAATTTAGCTGTCGGTCCCATTTTCACTATACCAACAGGTGAAACTGTTTATAGATAGGTTATTTATTAAGTATAACCCATCGCGATGAGCTAGCCACTTGTTCGATGTAGACTTAGAATACGATCAGGTTTGGTGGCCAAGTATTTCATTTCATATTTCATTTCATTTCAGTGATGCGATAACAAAATAATAATTTAAACTTACAAGTATATTAAGGCGACGTAAAATTGACGCAACGGTTAAATGTTTTTTATCCCTGTCTAGGTGGTCTCGCGGTTTTATTTAATTTATTAATAATAAGAATTAATCAATGACTAATTAAAGGTACAGTAATAAAACAATACAAATTAACCCCTTTTACAACTCAAAAAAGCTCTTTTTTATTCAAAAGACAAATCAATAAAAATCAGTTCAATCAGGTGTAAGGAGTTGACCGCATCTTTCCTCCCCTTAGCACGTTCAGAGGGGGCGTGAGACGATAGGGGAGGCTGGGGGAGATAGGACGCGGGGTCAAACGAACAATCGGCTCTAATGAGACCCGCTTTAATAATAATTATCTACCTACACTTTGTATGAACAGTTTTGCGTCACTTTTTTTTTGTTGAATTGTTGTAGCTTAGGGTTGCCTTTTTATTTTGTAATCTACATTTCCTGTTTATTGCAGAGACGATATTATTAGTATTTTTTTAATTATCGGGGCACTGATTGGTTACTACAAGAATGGTAGGCAGATATACAAAGAATGAACGAGGTCAATCAATACACTGTTGTTGGTCGTTCCTACTATGCCGCCTAAGTGATATAAATAAAAAAAAAAAAAACGAGAGAGGTCTACTGGCACAGGTGTTCTATATACTTAAAAGTAGATCCCAAAGTAACTTTGTAACTAGCTTTAAGCTTTTTTGTTACCTAATAAATAAATATTTCATATTTCATTTCATTTCAGTGATGCGATAACAAAATAATAATTTATACTTACAAGTATATATAGCTAACTAAGGCGACGTAAAATTGACGCAACGATTAAATGTTTTTGTATGAAAAATAAAAGTTCTGAGCATTTTGTAACAATATCAAATAAATTAATTCTGGTCAAAAAATATTTATACATGACAAGTCTAATATCGGTTCATTTTAGCCACTTATTTCTCATATAAACTTTGCTGACTTTGACGAGTGATTTAATCGCTACCACGGTTTCCGCAAATCGGCCTGAATATTGTAAACTTTTAACGTACATTTCAGTCAGCACATAAGTATTTTTCTTTTAAATAAGTGCTTAGAAAGGTACTTGCTAATTTTAAACAAAAAACGTAAAAGTACAGAACCCAAACTCCCCTATTCTCTTCGCGCCAATCGTTTCAAAGTAATAATAGGAAATTTGTTTTCCGGTTCGGTAGCGCTCCAATTACGCGATTAGCGAATTATTTCCACTTTTTTTTTTACCCCACCGTCTCCCTCTGCCCCAGTCTACCGTTTTATTAAAGAACTCTCCTTATTTCGCTCTCTGAGGGTAATTGTAAGACGTTTCGTGTTTCCGCTTGCTGGTGGTCTTTTGATTACCTTTTCACCGGCTTTACCTTTTTGTGGGATAAAGGTTATTTTGTCACGTAGCAAGGTAATCGTCGATTTATTGGCCGCTTCAAGTGCACGTCTTTCGTAAGCTTGGCTTTCGAGTTTTGTGAAGACATATTTTATTACTTAGTACCTAGTTGTTTTTTTTTACTGAAGCACAGCATGTGAGTTTTATTTTTATTTTGTGGAGCACGGCAAGTGACT
The DNA here is from genome assembly GCA_947458855.1 of Monopis laevigella. NCBI lineage: Eukaryota > Metazoa > Arthropoda > Insecta > Lepidoptera > Tineidae > Monopis > Monopis laevigella. Next base: position 6,456,679 of record OX381599.1, on the reverse strand, counting down.
TTGTATCTACCTGATTGTGAGCAGAACTACAAAGTCCATGAATGAGGTCGATCAATACATTGTTGTGTAACAATACCGATCGCTCCCACTATGCCGGCTAATTGATGTTGTCATGAAATGGGCGGCGACCAAGGACGTATTTGCATTATACTCGCTGCTTTATCGTCAAATCAATCGCACGTTTCGTAACTGCACCATGCTTTTCATGGTGCGGCTACTACCCCCTCAACAAAAAAATGATTTAGTAGTCTCCGGAAAACCGGTGACCCCATAGACTAAGCCCGAAACATGTCCGGTCGGTCGCCTAGCAAATTTATAGAGGCCTTCCTCCCACCTTAATATAATAGTAATAATAACAATAATGTGTAGGACAAGTTTAATACACATATTGCTTTAGTCACATACTAAGTTCTAGGCTTATACTATGTGTACCAGATATATTTTATAAACACCCAGACCATGACAAACTGTACAGAAAAACGTACTAATGTGTTTTTTGCCATGGGTAGGAATCGAACCCATGACCTCCAGATACAACGCCAAAGGTGCAACTACTAGTCTACCGAGGCGGTCACACAAACTCACATACAAAAACAATAAATGGGATCGATAAATTACGAAATGGGCTGCAACAAGGATGAATTTTCATTACGAGTTTACTTAAAATGATCCTTACCCCCGTATTCTAAGTCGTATTTTCCACTTCACTTTCGCTCAAGGAACGTCTGTCTCTTTTCACCAAATATCAAATCAAGAAAGATAGAATGAGACAGACTATCCTTAAGTGAAAATGGAGTAGAAAACACGACTTAGAATACGGGGGTTACTGCTACCCGTTTCGTAACCCCACTCCAAAAGGAGAATATTGCATCGACAGGAAATCGGTGCACCAGAGTCACCTGAAAACTTGTGAACCCGCTGACTAAATTCTAAACATGACTAGGTCAAAAAACACACGAAAATTAAAAAATCCGTCCAGTGAAATGACCTAGTCATGTTTCGGTTTTAGTCAGTTGTTTCATCGATTTTCAGGAGACTACTGTATCGATTTCTTGTTGAGGTGGTAGTCTCCTTTTAGGAAACGGTCACGAACTGGCAGTTTATTTGACGATAAGGCAGCGAGGATATTATCGAAATCGATCAATGCTTTAAAATAACAATGTAATAATATACGTGGTGGCCGAGTTGGTTAGACCTTAGACTTAAAACACTTAGGTCCCTGGTTCAAACCCCGGTGTGTACCAATGAGTTTTTAATCTAAAAATGTATGTATTTGTTTAACATAACCATTATAGTGCCTCGGAGAGCACGTTAAGCTGTCGGTCCCAGTTTCACTATACCAAACTGTTTATAGATGGGACTCATAACATTGTCTACGATGAGGTGGGATTAAAAACCCATCCCCTGGATACCCTGAGGCCGTCTAGGCGGTTTCGGGCGCCGTAAGGCACCCTTGATTATTATACAGGGTAAATATGAATGGGTGTACTTTGGGCTAATATAAGGTTCTACTGATCAAATCGAACAACGTTTCCCATGGAACCATGTGTCGCAAATGAAAAACAAATTCGGCTTCCCCATACAAATTGGTCATTTTAATATTAGGTACTAGCTTGTATGAGATCTTACTAGTTTGTACGCAATCTTTTTTTTTCATTTGCGACACATGGTTCCATGGAAAAAGTTGTTGAATTTCATCAACAGAACCTCATATTAGCCCAAAGTACATCCTTTCAAAGTCACCCTGTATATATATAATCGACCCCATTCATGGATTTTGTAGGTCTGTTTACCATCAGATAGAAACAAGGTCACAAGACCTGCTCCATCCAATTAAAATCCACAAGAACATCTTCAGTCTACAATAGATTATAAAACCATCCAATATTAAAATAAAACTAGGTCCGTTGCCAAATTCCGCCTAGCTGTTAGCTAAGTGGCCCGTAGTGGGCCATTAACCCGAATGTATTACAAGTGTAGGCTAAATGTGGTCTATTCTGCCACTTGAGGGTTTTGCTCGCACAATTCACTGCCACTTCTTTTGGGGACAGTCGGCCACACGAGTTGGTAGTCACGCCATTTTTTTTTTATAAAAGCAGACCCTGCTCCCAAAATAATCATCAAACTTTACCTTCAATTTAATAATACCTAAATTTTTATAGGGCTTTTGATGAGAGACATTACAATTTATTAGATTATTAGAGTAGTCCTGTCAAAGTTTCCAATGAAATTCTGACAAAAATTAAATAAAAGGATCTTTATTTGCGAAAAAAGCTAATAAATAAATTTGTTATATTAAGTACATCCTTTCGGCATACAAATATATAATTAAAGTAGACATACAAGAAATATGGAACGCATTTTTCTTCTTCTATTTTTATGCCAAATCATATGTTATTCAGGCTATTATTTTCATGTTTGATAATTATTGAATTAAGTTATAAAATATAGTCACGCAAGATAACACATTTATATATGATATCTAGTAATTTATTACAAATAGATAATAATATATATTTTATAATATATATTAATATTATAATCAAAATTTATAACTGTGTAATGATTCCTAATTTGGAAGTCTTCTGAGAAATATGTTAAATTTATAATAGCGTTTGCAGCCGACTGTCCAGCGATTCTTTTGGCAACGGGTGCGGTCCATTTTGTACCTTTCCAACTCACATACTCGTCGTAAATCAGAGTTTTGCACTTTGATTGATTTACTGCACTACAAATATGTAAGCACTTTAAAATCATTATGGATTGGGTATTTATGCAATTTAACTACTAAGTTAAATAAATATACGTGGTGGCCCAGTTAGATAACATAACTACGTGGTGGCCGATTTGGATATACCTATCTACGTGGTCGCCCAGTTAGATATACCTACTTACGTGGTGGCCGATTTGGATATACCTACCTACGTGGTGGCCCAGTTAGATATACTTACCACGTGGTGGCCGATTTGGACATACCTACTACGTGGTGGTAAACTTAGATATAACTACCTACGTGGTGCCGATTTGGATATACCTACCTACGTGGTCGATCGGCTACGACGAGGTGGGGTTAAAACTCCTCCGCTGGGTACCCTGGGGCTGTCTAGGCGGTCTCGGGCGCCGTAAGGCACCCGTGATGATATGTATGTATGTGGAATTAATATAATGAAAGAATGAAAAATTCTTTATTGCACAAAAGCTTAATACTTTGTACATAGGCAAGCTTAATGCTTTAGGCATTATCTACCAGCTAACCTTTGGGAGATTAACCAATAATATTTTTGTCGGTCATTGCGTACCTTCCTACTTATTAATATTTCTGTTAATGTTGAACATTTAGATTTTCGAAATCATCAGTAAAAAAACTTTTTAATAGGTATTAATACCAATACAAAAGTAGGTATTTATTACAACTAAAAGATTTATACGTAATTACCAACATTATGTAAATATATATTATTAATTCAACTACCTACGACTTTTAGCCAAATTCTAATATTTAAGTACATTTGTATGGGCGTCAACACGACGAGCCCTTAAACGGCCGGTGAAACCACGGGGCACAGAATTAAAAAATACTTTATCTAGATTTTTTTTTTGTTTTTTTTTTTCAATTTAACAAAAAAAACAGAAAAACTTAAAATCAATTTAAAAAAGAAATTAAAAATACAACTTAAAATAAATACCTACCTAATATATATAAAAAAGACACGCCTAAAGAAAAATATATAAAATAAATGAAAAAAAATAAACCATACATGTATACTCACATGTTATAAAAATCGTCGAAAATCACTGACCATGGACGACATGGTTCCCAATATTATCAGAATTAAGATACTCAATTTTGCCAGCAAAGCTTTAATATTCGTAAATATTTTTTATCTAGAGACTTAAAAAAAAAAAAAAACACATTACACGATAATTGATCCACGATTTAATCGACACATGGATTTGTGAGCACACTCATCGCATAATCATAAAAATGTTTTAAAAATAAAAAATTGACTTTGATAAAAGTTACAGCGATTTATTTGTGGTCCTGCCATAGTCACGCACGTTACTTCGGCAGGACCACCATAAAATAATGCACTTACCATGTTAGTTCTTTAGCAGAAATTAGTTTTTGATTTTGTTAGCTAATTTTCATTTTGCTATACCGCTTGGTTCAAAAGTTACAGCTGTGGTCGTGTGGCAGGACCACACTAGAAATAATGTAGAATTAACCTTAGGAGGTTAATTCTTTCGCAGAAAATAGTTTTCGATTTTGTTAGATATTGTAAGCCTATTTTCATTTTGCTAGACCGTTTGGTTTAAAAGTAACGTTTCATCAGCAGGACCACCACTGTAACTTTTGAAGCAAGCGGTCTACCGAATTGAAAATATGCTAACAAAATCGAACTAATTTCTGCGAAAGAATTAACCTCATAACTACATTATTTCTAGGGTGGTCCTGCCGATGTCACGTTTTATCAACAGGACCACCGCTGTAACTTTTGAACCAAGCGGTATGGCAGGCCCACAAATACATCGCTGTAACTTTTGTCAAAGTCAATTTTTTATTTTTAAAACATTTTTATGATTATGCGATGAGTGTGCTCACAAATCCATGTGTCGATTAAATCGTGGATCAATTATCTCTGGAAGGAGGCAATTTTTATAAAATTGTATTAAATGTGTCTCCATATCCTCTTTCCAAAATTGATCATCTTTTGTAATAAATTCAAATTTTATTTTTCCAGGGCCTGTCCAGATAGCAAAGATTCATTTGTTTTGTCCGGTGATCCGTAACTGTCCTTGAATTTGATAATACCACTTATGTTTTTTGTTTACAACACATTTGTTTGATGTGTATAACCAAAAATCTACTTTTTTCTGCTTTATTGCTTCTTCTGGGTCCATTCCATACGCAGACAATGGACAATTTAACTTCTACGATTCCATATTGACACTTACCATCTGGACCAACTCCCAAAAAATAAAATTCTTTGTCAATTGATAGTCCACATTTTGATATTTCTGTTTTTAATAATATCTCAATCTCTCGTATAGCGGTATGTTCATAATTTCTTCCGTGCTTAATGGAAGGCACATTACCTAAATCCAACATTTTAAGACAATAAAAATATTTTAACAATAATATCTGTTTCGTATTTCACAGTTCTTATTTTATCCCACCTGTATTCTGTCACATGCTTTGTTAAAATAAATTTAGGTAATTGTATTATTCACCACACGTTCCGTAACCTCATCCTTAAAAACCGGTATAGTGGGAGCGACCAACATTATTGTTTAACAACAGTGTATTGGCTGTCCCTTTATGGACTCTGTAGTTTTGCTTACCATTAGGTCGAAACAGAGTCACATGTCGTGCTCCAATAAAACGCATGTGATAAAGAGAGAGATAAACGTTGCAAAACATAAACACCCGGTGGAATAGAAAATAAATTATAGTAATATTTAAAGTATCAAGTAGTGTTGGTCTTGTCACCGTTTCCCTCTAACTGCAGGCGTTTCTGTGTGAGTGCGCCGTGCGGTTGTAGTAGTGAACTCAAAACCTAAACTTGCAGCGCAGTTAAACGTAAACGCGTCCTTAAGGTAGTAGTCGATGAAAGTAAAATCTCTGGCACACAAATTTCGCCACTACAGCTTCTGTACAATGTCGTACATAGATAAGGAATGCATAAACATAAATAACAGGTGAAGTGGTTGCACTCAGACAAGTACTTGTACCAAATCACGTACTCCTTTTGACAGTTCTGTTGCATTTGTTTTAGGGATGTGACTAACAAACATATCGATACATTTAAAATTAATCTTTTATCACAGAACCTATTTAATACATAAAATAAACGATTACGTAGCTCGTATATTTTGTTGGTTGCATTTGTTCTTGGACTTTCATAGTGCTTTCCATTAGGTGGATGTGAGGTCATATGCTGAGCTCTAAAAAAATCAATATTTACTTTGTTTAGAGTTCAGATTTTAAATAATTTTGAGTAATGATCGAAATTTAGCGGAGATACAAGACTCGACGAGAAACGACACAGGGGATCTCAACTGGTGATACTGTGAACTAGCTACCCATAGCAGAGGTTTTCTTAATACGGAGCCAGACAACCACTACACTTGTTATCACTATTATATGAAATAAAGACTTTACTTTAAATATCTGAAATAAATCATAATTATTGTTATTTAACTGAAGAGGTAAAATATCTATCATTATTAGCACTCAACATTGTATCATTCTACTTAAATTCGATGATTTAACTATTCCAGATCATTACATGATATTAAGGCTGAGCTGCACCAAAATCAATACTCTGTAATTGTAACAGTTAAAGTTAAATATGGCATCAAATGAACAAGTTTTGTTTTGAAATTCGAACGACAGCTGGACATTCGACGCCATTTTAACTACTACATTGATGTGATTTTGTTGCTACTCAGCCTAAGAATTTTAATTGAATCACAACAGAACTAGCCTAATATCTAAATGTAAAATGTCTCCTTTGATTTTCTTTGTTACTAAAAAAAATTTTGAATCAACTTAAAATTTAATTTAAACAAAAATTCCAAAAATATATCGAATAACTTTCTTTAGTATTGTACACATCACTAGTTTGTGTACTTGAGCATCTTAAGCTTCTTAAGTGGCAAAGAGTTGGTAACCCATTCCTGTATATAATCTTGTCTGCTTCAGCCATCCGACCTTGTTTTTGGAAGCCATTTAATTTTGAAGCAAAAAAGAAACAACCTTACTGTTTAACATTCTTTTTAATAGAATATCTATATTAATATTATAATGCTGAAGAGGTTGTTTGGTGGAACGGGTATTTTCTCAGCAATTAGTGTTTTTAATTGAAAAGTGTTGAATAGCCCATTTATCAAGGAAGGCTATATGCTATATAAAATCACGCTACGACCAATAGGAGCTAGCATCAATGAAAAATGTTGAGAAAACGGAGAAAAATTATTCCTTTTGTTGCGTGCGCTGCGTAAACAGTTGAAGTTACGCAGACGAAGTTGGGCAGGTCTTCTAGTCTATACATATAATAAAAATTTTGACTTTTCGTGTCTGTATATTAAATATTTTTGCAAATTTGCCTTTGGCGTTGTATCCGGAGGTTATGTATTCGAGTCCCACCCATGGCAAAACCTTGTTATCAGCCACTAGGCTGGGGCCGCTTTTTTTATTATCTATTATAATCTAACCTAAAATGTCCAATTTTTGAGTTTGTTTCTTATAATATTTTGTTCAATAGTACCTAGATAGTTTGGACATGAGACGGACATCTTAGGTCTCTATAACCTCGTTAGGCCGACCGACCGGTCTCGTTACACTGCCCATACAGATGCAAAAACCGTCAAGTCACCTAGTCATGTTTCGTTTTTAGTCTTTGGTTTCACCGGTTTTCAGAAGATTACTGCATCGAATTCTTGTCGAGGTAGTAGTCTCCTTTCAGGGTGCGGTTACGAAATGGGTAGAATTGATTCAGCGAGTATCAGCCGGCATAGTGGGCACAATCAATGTCCCTCCTCCCATTCATGGACTTTGTAGATCTGCTCACCACCAGTTAGATACAAAGTCACATGCCGTGCTCCTATAAAAAAAAATTAGACATGACCGAGAGTTCTGTTACAGTTCTAATGATTGAAACATAAACGTAAACATAATAATACGATTACGACTCGATTAAAGTAAGTTAATCGAAGACTGTGACAGAACTTTACGTAGATACTTCAAGTTAATCCCACTTAGGGCTTCACAGATATTGTTCATAATAGAGCTCTTTGTAAATACATCATCGTTTTCAATCAACTTAACTAAAACCATAGACTAAATAATTTATAGACATATCATCGCGTTGGTCTTTCGTACGGCTGTATGGTTCATAGAGACCTTTGCCTGCTCTATATTTGAGAAAACCGAACAAAAAAATAAGGTCTTTGGTACTGAAAGATACAAAGCCAGACTCTTCGCTAATGAGAGCCTCTTGCTGGTAAAAATTTAATTAAATATTTTTTTAATCATCAGGGAATCCTAATGTGGTGACTAGGGTTTTATATCAACAAAAATAGTACTTATATAACTATATATTTCAACACAAAATGTTTGTCATGTTTTTCTGAAATCTCAAATAAATAAATATCATTTATTTTTTTTATTAAAAATGAGCACTTACCTTTAGTTTACCGCTTGGTATTACTTTTCAGTATTTGATTCTTATAAGAAACACTATCAGCTGGTACAAGAATATGGTAAGTTTTTTTTTTCAAAAATCTATGATGCATTTTTGTCAATATCGGTCCAAAACTCTTTTGAGTATTTTTCGCTATTCCTTGTAGTTTCGGATTTGGCTTTAAAGGTTCACTTGAGAAATTCACCCTGTATATACCATTGTTTCATGGTACACATAGTACAAGCATAGTGCTTAGTTAGCGACCGCACCGGCCACATTCTGTTTCTTATAACGTAAACTTTAGATTGTTAAAATAACGATTTCCGCTATTAACTCGCTCTCCTCCAATCAGAGTAGTTTTTAACCTTTTCTGATTGAAAGAGAGCTCGGCCGAATGTCGCCGCAGGGGCCTTACTCATACTAAATATCAATTGTATATAAACGGCATAACAAAGTATATTTACCATATAAAATGTGTATTTTACAATTGATATACAGTTGATATCCAATTCACTTGGTAAACTGCCCACGGCAATATGTAAGAAATCTCTTAATTAAAAAAAAAAAAGTGTCACTTCTATATTTTTTTACATCTATAGAAATATCATTCAGGCCAATACTCGTGGGAGCCTGACTACCTCAATACCGTCCTTGTGGCGTAGCTAAGTAACGGCTTATTAGTAAAACAGATAGTGAACTGTGTCCCTCTGTCTGTAAACTTGACATTATTACCTTAAGTACGAGTGGGACTGATCTGCCTCAAGAAGGAGTTGAGTGAATTAAAAAAAAATGTTTTTGAAATTTTTTTATTTTATTTTTTTATTGGAACACGACATGTGACTTTGTGGTGGTGGTGAGCAGACCTATAAATTCCATGAATGGGATCAAACAATAATTGTTCTTAAACAATATTGATCGCTCCCACTATGCCGGCTAAATGATGCGATTACGAAATGGGAATTACGAAATTACAATGACGTATTGAATTACGAGTAAATTTTAATATACTCGCTGCCCTATGGTCAATTCAAATACCCATTTCGTAGCCATAGCAACATTATAAAATTTTAAACTTTATATCTAATACATTCACGAGCTATGGTGTGCTAGCTTTCGGGCCCTTTGACAAGCATATAGGAGATTCCCCGCCCCCCTAACAAATATCTTATTCATAAATGCGAAAGTTTGTATGGATGTTTGTTACCCAATCATGCCAGAACTATAATAGCAATAGCAAATAGTTATTTTTTTGTTTATAATACCACGTACACAAAGATAATTGAACCGCAAATGAAAATTAAGTTTGTATGGTCCCATCGCGAGTGCCTCTCAAAATTCTTCCATTGATATCAATTGTTTGCTACTTTTGTACAATTCCCATTAATCGACTTTGTAGGTCTGCTTAACATCGGGTAGATAAAAGTCACATGTCGTGCTCCATTTAAAAAAACACCTGCCACTCCCATCTTTTTGGTGGTCATCCCTTCGGTCTTTTCCTTGAATCAGATATAACTTTTATACTCAAATCAAATCAAATATTATTTATTTCATGTAAATCTTTACAGAAATTTATGAATAGTCAAAAAAAAAAGTGCGCTTGGTTAGGCTGCTATATATATATTAATTAATAAAAGGTGTCATTAAATAAAAATATTTAAAAATAAAAAAAACAACCAACCGAACGCACGCTACATAACCAACTAGTGTAAGGCTAGGTGGTTAGCTGATTCCATTGACCATCCGATTATCATCTGCCATACAAGAGTGCCACCGAGGCGACCAACCTCACCAACCGTATCCACGCCTTAAATATTAGTTCTTATATTATTCTCCTACTCTTATATTATACTCCTACTCCTATATATATTATATATGTATAGGTATATAATATATACTTTTAAAAATAATAATTCAACTATGTCAATACAAAAGTTTGAAATAGTGACACCTTTTTTTGTCTTTTTATGCTCAAATATACAGGGTGGATTTATAGCAGGTTATAAAGGATCTACCCATAACAAAAAAATTGGCCAATGTAGAAGTTTGACTCTCTTACCGAAATATATGGAAAAAGTTTTTCGCGATTTCTGTCATTTCTAGTACTCAAACCTCAGTTGGTCCAGTAGACTTTTAATCATATAAGAAACAGGATCGGGGCATCAAAAAAAGTTTTTATGTAAAATTATCATTTTCTTGCTGACTGTACATTTTTTTCCAAAATCTGTGAATGCAGTTCAGCATATCTATAAAAATATGGAAACTCCTAAGAACGTTTTCTGGTACTGCCCCCACTGTCCCGTCTCAAAAATCCACCCTGTATACAACTTAAATCCAAAATCACTTTTCATTATAAAATGAAATTCAATCTCCCCCAGACAGTAATATCATGGCTCATAATTTTTATTGTCTCTATATACTAGTATATAGACCTCGGCTCTCCCCCTGTCATAATGTCCTCTTAAAAGCTAAAATAGAGTCAAGTGATTGTTTGACAACGAAATCTGTGTGCAGACATCATCGATCAACTTGAATTTAGACCAGGAGCCTGTTTCATAAAAAATAATAATAGTTTGACCTACATGCAATTGGAAATATATCTATAATAATCCTCTATAGTATGCATTACCACATGAATTTCAGTGCCTATAATTATTTATTTTATTTTGAAAACATACATACAGTCAATACAAACAGTTTTTAGATATTTATATAATACTAATAGACTAGGGTTTCTAAATTTTAAATATCAAATATGTTAAATTATTCTCCGTTGACAGGCAAGAGTTTGAGTTTAAATAGGAATTGCATGATCTGTGGCGTATTTAATAGATGCAGGTTTCTGTTTATATTACAGTTAATTTTTATGAACAAAAAAAATGTTAACAGAGTATTAAAAATTTGGTTGACTTAAAAATTATCATTATTTATTTTAAATATTTTTTTATATTATATTTTTCTCGTGTCAGCCCCTGGACTATACAGAGGGGGAATATCCTTCGAGTGCAATACAACACTTTAATGTGCCGTTATTTGTCCGCATAATCGACCACTTTGCGCACTTGCCACTGGTTATTTAGGTATTTAATTACGTCAAATAATACTTTAGTATTTCCATTAAATTTATTTATTTTTGGTTTTAATTAATTTAAGTGTAATACTATCATAAAAAAGTGGCCCAAGCCTAGTAGTTAAGTCACTGAGCAACTGATAACAAGGTTAAGCAGATGGATGGGTGACCGCTTTATACATCGAGGGTATAGCCATCATAAACACCGCAAAAAGCTCGCTACTTGTTAGGTGTTGCCTCGGAGGCAATACCATCGGCGAAATGAGGATGGGTTAATCCCTCCGCTGGGTACCCAGAAACAACGATACCTACTTATATACAGGTTTAATTTTTCAAGTGGGCCTTTAAGGCCAAATCTTTAATTAACTACAAGGAATAGCGAAACATGTAAATAGGATAACAGTTTTTTTTTTTTTTCAAAAATCTAATAATGTAGTTTTATTTTTTATCAAAATCGGCCACGAGATTCCTTTGAGAATTTTTCGCTATTCCTTGTAGTTTAGGATTTGGCCTTGAAGGCCCTCTTTGAAAAATTCACCTATATATTAATAAATCAATCAAATTTCTTTATTATTATCCATAGTTTTTACACAAGATTTTACAGATGATATATTATAGTCTACTATGTTCCGCCTATAGGCATATAATATAAAAGTACACAGTTAAACAAAACTAAATACAATAATACAACACAAAAAAGGCCTAAAACATTCAATACAAAAACTCCAACAACTATGACATTACAGTACAATTATTCATTTAAGTGTTACGTCTTCCATAAATTCACTAACTTTGTAATAGCACTTATAACTTAACAGTTTGTACACTTTGCTCTTAAAAACAGCAAGTGCATCAATATTACGGACATCCCTAGGTAATTTATTATAAATGGACGGTGCCATATTAAACACGCTTTGATGAAATAATTCGGTTCTATTCGACTTTATAATTAGCCTATCATGTGAACGTTTTCTGTTACAAAATTTAAACATATAAATATTAATTTTAACAAAAACGGCACATTCGTAAATGTATATATGTTATGAACCAGGTAATTAATGCGGGCATTATTAATAATGTCCAAGCATTATGAATAATGTCTAGAAGCAAAGTGATAATTACTATCTAAATTTCATTATTTATCACATTGCACGGTTATTATTATATTGCTACGTGACAATTGGGCAATTTAATAATAAAGCTAAATTTGACGTGGTGCGGGGAGGGAAGCACGCGTGACACGCTCTGACCAAGAGAAAAGGTAGTGTAACTCAAACTGCCAAATTATATTTATTCTAATAAATAAATCTGTTACTTGCTGCATATTATATTTATCTATACTAATCTATACTAATATAATAAAGAGGAAAGATTTGTATTTTTGTATTTTTGTATGTTTGTAATGAATAAACTCAAAAACTACTGGACCGATTGCAATAATTTTTTAACCATTAGAAAGCTGCATTATTCAGAAGTAACATAGGCTATATAATATCACGCTAGGTCCTATAGTTGTGGAGCAGTAACCAAAAATGTTTTAAAAACGGGGGAAAAGTATCGTTTCTGAGGCCTTCCGTGGCGTGCGCTGAGCATATAGTTAAAGTTATACAAACCTGTGCGAAGCCGGGACGGGCCGCTAGTTAGGGTATAAAACAAAGATATGTTGTGAAATTTTTGTTTTAATTTTTATGTTTTGTGTTACAAACTTATATTTTTAATATGACTTTCCTTAAGTTTTAAATGCAAAAACTAGTGGACTCATAATGTAGAAGTCTTTGCTAATTAATCCAATAATCAGTCTGATTATTTAAATTGTTTAACATTTAGTTAATTGAAGTTAAATGACAATAATAATAAAAAAATTGTAATTATAAATATGTTTGAATTACTCTGCCCAAAAGGTGATGGACAATATGTATAATGCCCGGTCAATTTGATAATTTAAATAATATTATCAAATTGCACTCACATATTGGGCATTTTTCATAATGGGCCCGCCCATTATACATAATGTCTAATTTATTACTTGGTCCATAACATATACAGGGCAATGTAAGGATACTCAATTCATAAAAATGAGGCCTACAAGAATCTCTATAGGTTAAATGACACATTGCCCTAATACACTTCTTCTGTGATATACATACCCTATCCTTGTCAGTTGAGTTACCCCAGAATATTATTGCATATCTTATTATTGAGGCAACATAACCGTGATAAGCATTTAATACGGTAGGATGGCTTACAACTTTACTTAATTTGTATAGCACATACGAGTATTGATTTAACCTTTTACATAGATAATCAGTATGATGCTTTCAATTAAGCTTGCTATCTATATTTACACATAGTATATTTACATATGTTATATATTTATATATAACATTATATGTACACCTAAAAACTTAGTTACGTCTATCTCCTCAATTTTAATTCCTTCGTAGTTTATATTTAAAGACATGGGTGCCTTATTTTTTTGTTTAAAATTCATTAATTTTGTTTTATTTAGATTAACTTTTAGATTATTTACATTTAGCCACTGTATTATAGATGATAGAGAGTTATTTATATATTATATTTTATAAACACTTTTTTTTTGGTCATGGGTGGGAATCGAACCTGCGAATACAACGCCAAAATTGCAACCAACCAAAGTCTACGGAGGCGATCTACTATTTATTTATAAAATGTGCATAACGACCTACAAACAATACAAGGTTATATATAATCAATAATACATTCAGTTACAATCTGGTTTGTCTCATGTTTACATAAATAGTGGATATAAAGTACAATAAAATAACCAGTAAATTAACAATTATATTTAACCTACAGTAGATTAAAATTGAACATTATACACTAAAAATATACTAAATACTATTTATGTAGTGTCAACATTTTAATACAAAATATATACTAGCAGACCCGCCCAATTTCGTCTGCGTAACTTTAACCGCGCCCGACGCGCGTTTACGCATCGTACGCAACGGAAGCTTTCAAAAGGAATAATGTTCCGTCATATCATGCAGGGGCGGAGGGCAAGGCTCCAGCCACATAAATTTCGGGAATTCCACTAATACGTCTCCTGTCTACCTTGGATTTTTTAATAGTAAATTGAAACTATGTAAGGAAACAACGTCTTAGTACTCACAACTGGCAAAATGATAGGAAATTAGAAGGGACTCACCAACATTTTATATTAGTTCTTCTTCAATCATTAATTTATTAATTTAATTGTTTTTCTTGATTTTTGTTGTTCTTCTTCAATCATTAATTTATTAATTTAATTGTTTTTCTTGATTTTATAGTATAGATCCAGAATTAATAGTTTTTATAACAATAATTATGCAGCACACACTTGGCTTGGAAGGCGGCTATATACTTTTTTTTATTAGGCAGGTAGTAGTAAAAAATTAATAATAATTTTGCATTTTCGAACAGTTGGCGGGCGATTCAAATTTTAGGTATAGGAAAACAAACTTGGAAAGGAAAGATTGACGGATTGTTGTGAGAATCCAACATTTCCCCCCACTTGGAATCCTTCGGATTACAAAATTATAATTGAATAACTTTATTTTATGCTCAGAATATAATAATAAAGGATAAAACAAAGTATGCTATAGCTAAATTAAGGCTAGATTAATTACAAGCTAAGATTAGATAGGTATAGGTAAATTTGTGGTTAGTATTAGAAGTACCTATTGCAAAATAGGTTATAAGAAATGTTATATATAAGTATTAACTTAGTATAAAATAATATTACTAAACTAGATATAATTACATGCCAGAGTTAAGTATAGTTAAGTTATATTATAATTTTATGTTTGTGTTTTATTTAGTTTATTGGTAAGGGGCATAGTTTGACCACTGGACGGCGGAATGTACCGTGAGCAGTGTGAACAGTAGCTACACGAACGACGCCGTCACGGCCTGGGTGGACGCGTTCTACTCGAGCTAGCTTCCACTGGTTTGGTGGAAGGTTAGGGTCCATTAACATAACCAAATCATTTTCTTTAAGATTGGGTGTGGTTGCAAACCACTTTACTTTCTGTTGCAAAGTGTGTAAGTAGTCTCTCTGCCAGATGTTCCAGAAAGATTGTGTGATCTTCTGGACCATCTGCCAGCGAGTACGCGGATGGGATCGATCATCAGATACGTCGTATTCTGAAAGAGCCACGAGTGGGCCTCCCACCAGAAAGTGACCTGGGGTCAATACGTCGATTTCGGTAGGTTCGGATGAAAGTGCGCAAAGAGGTCTAGAATTGAGCATGGCTTCGACTTTGGACAAGACGGTAAACATTTCTTCGAGAGTGAGGACTTGTTCACCAACCACTCGCTTCAGGTGATATTTTGTAGATTTAATACCGCTTTCGAAGATGCCTCCGAAATGTGGGGCACCCGGAGGGTTAAACTTCCAATTAATTTGACGAGAAGTAAGATTGTCTTGAATAAGATTTTTATTTTTATGAAGCATCGTATAAATTTCGTTTAAATGCCGATTTGCGCCTACGAAATTAGTCCCGCAATCAGTTAGAATTTTTTGGCATAATCCGCGTCTAGCTATGAAGCGATCTAGAGCTGCTAGAAAGGCTTCAGAAGAAAGTTCCGTCACAGCTTCCAGGTGCACGGCCTTGACTGTTAGGCATACGAATAGGCATATATACGCTTTATAAGTGCGAGCATTACGTCGCTTGCTCTCTTTTATCAAAAAGGGACCACCGAAGTCGATTCCGGTAGTCTGGAAGCACCTTCCGGGCTGAAGCCGGGCAGCCGGGAGATCTCCCATTCTCGGTTGGCATGGAACCGGTTTTGCTTTAAAGCAAATAACACATTTTGATAAGCGAGATCTGATAAGCAGACGCATTCCGATAATCCAAAACTTTCTTTGGATTAACGACTGCAGCGTGCGCGGGCCGCAGTGAAGGTAAGTATTATGATAATGATCAATAATTAATTTTGAAAGATAGCACTGTTTAGGTAAAAGGATAGGATGTAACGCATCTAAAGGTAGGTTAGCATTTCGAATGCGTCCCCCCACACGCAATATACCGACTGAATCTAAAAACGGCGATAATTTTTGTAAGGTTTTAATGCAAGGAGCATTTTTACTAACTAAGCTAATTTCGTTTTTAAAATATTGGATTTGAATAAATTTTATTATTATAAAAAATGAACTATTTATTTCGGCTGTACTTAAAGAAGTTAGCACTCTTAAATTTTGTTTTAGTTTACAATTTCGAATAAAACGTATGCACCATGCGAACGTGCGTTTTAAATTAGTTAACGTAGAAAATCGTTCGATATAAGATAGGAAATTATTGTCGTCATTTACAGTAAGTAACGCGTTAGAAACTGATGCAGGTTTTAACTCAGGCAATTCGTCAAAGGGTAACAAGTATTGCTTAGAAGGCCAATTCGCCATCGGAAGCAAAAGCCAAGGAGGTCCGGACCACCATAAGTCGTGAGTCGCAAGTTCGGAACATGACACTCCGCGACTACAGCAGTCGGCGGGGTTTTCATGGGTCGATACGTGACGCCATGATTTCACGTCAATTAAATCGTTTATTTGAACTACCCTATGAGCGACAAAAATTTTTAGATTGTGAGGAGCTGTATGTAACCAAGATAGAACAGTGCTGCTATCTGTGAAGGCAGTTACAGAATTTATTTTAATTTTAGAATTTAGTAAAGTTTGAACATGATTAAGGACACGAGCCAGCAAAAGTGCAGCGCAAAGCTCTAGCCGGTTAACTGTGAGAGTTTTGAGAGGAGCCACCTTCGATTTTCCAATAAGCAGGCTAGTCGTAATCTCAGTGTCAGTGATGACGCTGAGATAGACACAACACCCATAACCTTTAGAGGAGCCATCGCAAAATCCAACCAGATTAATTTCAGTTGGATTTGGAGGCAAAACAAATCGAGGCAGTTTAATGTTTTTCAAGTCGTTAAAATTTGAAGCAAGGTCTTGCCACTGTCTCGCTATATTTGTAGGTACCTGCTGGTCCCAATCTAGATTGTGACGCCACAGATCCTGCAATAATAGTTTTGTTGCGAATACTACAGGCGATATCCATCCAACGGGATCGAATATCCTGGATACAGTGGACAAGATACCACGTTTGGTATACGTTATATTAATGGCGGAAACGGAATATGAAAAATAGTCCCCGCTAGGAACCCATTTAATACCTAAAATTTTAATATTCAGTTCGCTCGTTTGGGAACCTGACAATGTTCGGTAGGAACGTCAAAAAGAAAATCAGCAGAGTTCGAGCTCCATTTACGAAGATCGAATTTACCCAATCCCAATAATGAGATTAGATCATTCTTGAGACTTATAGCTTCTTCGAGAGACGAACATCCTGTCGTAATGTCGTCCATAAAGGTTTCATGGCAGAGAACCTTGGCAGCGCTGGGGTATCGATCTCCATAGTCAGCAGCCAGTTGGCGGAGAGTTCTTATAGCTAGGTAGGGAGAACTGCTGACTCCGTAAGTTACTGTATTCAGCTGGTACTCGACGAGCGGTGCGTCGGATGAAGCGCGCCAGAGAATATGTTGAAGCGGTCGATCCTCCGGTCTGATAGAAATTTGTCTGTACATCTTACAAATATCGCACGTAAAGACGAATTTGTGAAGACGGAATAATGTTATGAGATCGACTAAGTCGTTTTGTAACTTAGGACCTGTATGAACTATGTCGTTTAACGACAAACCAGTCGATGTTCGACAGCTAGCGTCGAACACGACGCGTAAACGGGTTGTAGTGCTGCTTGGGCGCACAACACCGTGATGCGGTATGAGGTAGCGTGGACCAGTATGAGGGGAAGGTAGCATGTGACCTAAGTCCTCATACTCTTGCATGAAAGTTGCATATTCAGATTTTAAATTAGAGTCACGAGCATGGCGTTTCTCAATATTTAAAAACCTGGTTAAAGCGGGAGGGTACGAGTCTCCTAAAGTTGAGGGATCGGCCTTCAACATGATCGGAACTACATACCTACCGCTGGGGTCACGGTATGTAAGTTTCGAGTACATGTCCTCACACTCCTGATGTTCGGGCACGGCGAACTCGGTGTGGGGCGGTTCCTCAACTTCCCAAAATCTCCTCACGGCGTCATCGAGCATGTGCGTTGACGTAATAAGTGAGGATATAGCCTGCTGTGGCACAACTATATTATTATTGTTATATTGTCCGGTAATAACCCAGCCAAAGATACTGGAAAGCGCGCACGGTAAGCCTGGACCTGGCGAGTATCTACAGCCGTCATAGATTTGGTGGAAAATTTCGACACCAAGTAGTAAGTCGACTTGTGCAGGAGAATCAAAGTTTTTATCAGCTAGATTTAAATGATCAAAGTGTTCACGAATAGAGTTAGGTAATTGTATAGTAGGTAATTGAGAAGTTATTTTAGGAATAATAATAAAAGACACATCAAAAATTGGAGTATCCTTATAGTGAGGCATAATCGTAGTGTGTGTATACCCTTTTATATCGTGCGCGACATTTTCACCAATACCAGAAACCGAAAGTCGACAACGACGCGTAGGCAACCCTAGACGTTGAACGCACGAAGTAGTCATGAACGAGTCGTGGGAACAACTATCTATAAGGGCGCGCGCACACTGAACGATACCACGCGCATCGCGTATACGTACTATCGCCGAACCTAGTATTTTAACTGAATTTTGATGAAATTTAGTTTTAGTTGACATTTGGGTCGCCCAAGCTAATGTGGTTGACTCACCAGTTGCCCTTGTAACAGGGTCCACATGGAGTAAGGTGTGGTGTTTTTCGCCACAATTTAAGCAACCAGTTTTTGATGGACAGGAACTCACAGAATGTGCCGGTCTGAGGCAGTTGGTACAAAGTTTTAGATCATTTATTAATTGTTTTCTAGAACTGATATTTAATTCTTGCATTTTAGGACATTTGAAAATACTATGAGGTAGATTACAACACGAACAATTAAATTGTTTATAATTAGGATTAGAAGAAGTTACGAAGGACCTTTTGTAATTTTGTTTGTTAGTGGAAGAAGAATAATTATTGGGTTTCGTAGTGACCTTTGAAATCGAGGAAGAAGTGCTTGGCTTACTCACTTCGAGAACTCTTATATAATTTTGTAGGTAGTTAAGCAGTTCGTCAAAGCTAGGCGCTTCGCTTATGTTCTGCACTTCAAAACATTTACGCGTGTCAGAATCGAGTGAACGTGTAGCAAGGTAGAACAATATAAACTCACTTAAAGAATCTAATTTTAAAGCTCTAAGTGCGTTCACGCTTTCATATAAAGTATTAGTTATTTTAGTTAACCCTTCTAAGTTGGGGTTGGTTAAGGGAGATAATTTCAATATTTTATCCAAATAGGTTGTAGCTAAAATACGCTTATTTTGATAACGGTTTAAAAGAGTGTTAAAAACGACGTCATAGTTGCTTGAAGTCAGCGGCACGCCCTTTGCTATGCTTAGGGCCGGCCCTGATAAGCATGATATTAAATAATGGAATTTATCAATAGTATTTAATGATCCGTTTTTGTGAATTAGCGACAAATAGCTGTCAATAAAAGTTTGCCAATGCTCAATTTGACCATCAAACTTTGGCACCTCCAACTTAGGTAAACGAATTTGTAACCTAGATTCTTCTGTCTTAGACACGGTATTGTTTGAAACTTTGATAGGCTCATATAAAATAGTTTCAGAAATAGCAACAATCTCATAATACAATTCATCAAATGCATTTAGTTTTTGATTGTCGATAGTAAATTTAGGAATATATTTCATTGATTTTAAATTAATTTGCTCAGTTAATTCTTCAAATTCTTCTTTTAATTTATCGATACTTTTAAATCTAGCACGAAATTGAGGTAATTTAGTTTTATCTGTAGCCATAGATTTGCCAATATCATACAAAATCTGCAACGATCGGAACACATGCTCACGGCGTGAGGTGAGAACAGAAATTTCAATCTCGTCACCCATTTCTATATAATATTACACTAAATAAAAATAATAAAACACAAAAATAAATGAAAGTAGGAACAAATTAAAACAACTTTTTATATTTTTATTATTAATATAAGTCGGTCAGTGTAAATGCACCTTTATATAAAAATTAAGTTTTGTGAAATGCAATGTGAATGAATTTGTGTATATATGAAATATATTATAATTAGTATTAATTATGTATTATAAGGTTATTTGTAAACGTAATTTAATTATATTTAAGTTCATGAAACATTCTGAGCATAAAATAATATTTAAAAGTAGTAGGTAGACAGGTGGGTACGCAAAATGTAAAATTCCTTCTATCTAGGGGCAATGAATTTATTGTACGGCATGTGGTACTTAGGATTGCATAATAATATGAACAATAGGTTTTTAGATGCACTGTATTTCCTTCACTAAAAATTCAATCCGGCTCGAAGGACCAGTTTTAATGTTCCGTCATATCATGCAGGGGCGGAGGGCAAGGCTCCAGCCACATAAATTTCGGGAATTCCACTAATACGTCTCCTGTCTACCTTGGATTTTTTAATAGTAAATTGAAACCATGTAAGGAAACAACGTCTTAGTACTCACAACTGGCAAAATGATAGGAAATTAGAAGGGACTCACCAACATTTTATATTAGTTCTTCTTCAATCATTAATTTATTAATTTAATTGTTTTTCTTGATTTTATAGTATAGATCCAGAATTAATAGTTTTTATAACAATAATTATGCAGCACACACTTGGCTTGGAAGGCGGCTATATACTTTTTTTTATTAGGCAGGTAGTAGTAAAAAATTAATAATAATTTTGCATTTTCGAACAGTTGGCGGGCGATTCAAATTTTAGGTATAGGAAAACAAACTTGGAAAGGAAAGATTGACGGATTGTTGTGAGAATCCAACAAATAAGTTTTTCCCGTTTTAACATTTTTCATTTTTCATTGCTCCTATTGGTCGTATCGTGATGTTTGATAGCCTATATAGCCTTCCTTGATAAATGGGCTATCCATTGCAACACTAAAATAATTATTTAATTCGAACTAGTAGCCTAAGTTTCGGAGATAAGGGGGGTATTTTTGTTTACTTACATTATTTTATTATTATCACATATAATATATCAGAGAGGAAATGTAGCCAGTGTTCTGGGCACAGTAATTAGGTATTATTTATTTTAAGAATTTATTAATTTTTTTTTTTTTTTTTTTAAATATATTTTTAATTAAATAAATACTTTAATATCTATTTTTTTATTTATGTGGAAAATGCGTGTAAAAACCTTTACAGGCACTTATGAAAAGTCAAAAGAAAAGTATATACCAACATATAAGGTACAAGTGTGCACTTGGCTAGGTCGCCATTCCTCCCACAGACAAATGTTGAAAATATAAAAAAAAAAACAGATAGTGAACTATTAAACTATTGTCCTTGCGGGAGAAAAAAAAACAAACCGAACACGTCACATAACCAACTAGTTTAAGACTAGGTGGTTAGCTGGTTCCATTGACTGCAAAAGTGCCACCAAGACGACCATCTTCATCTTCATGGTGGGTACACTTTTCCGCAATTGGCCAAGAAGTTAGGTCTTTTTGTGTGATGAAACGGCCGGCTACTCTAACCAGAACGGCTCCTTCCAGACTCCTGGACTTCCTGGACTCCTACAGGCCTCAAGGAGCGACCTCGGTATTCCGAAGATTTCCAGGTGCAGTGTAGCAGCACGTGGGTGGGTGTTTCTTCTGTTTCCATGCATCCTCTACATAGAGCACTGTTGGTAATACCTATAAGGGTAAGGTGTCTGTTTAATGGAAATTGTTTGGTCAAAATACCCACCACCATCCTTAGGTTACCTCTGTTGAGACTAAACAGGCTTCGAGCTAGGCGCGGGCCTGGTTTAGTGACCGCATCTCTCGCCTGCCTGCAGTTCTGTAAATTGGCCCAATACTTACAGTGATGGTTGTGGATGTTATCCCGCAGCCACCTTCCCAGCTGAAACTTAAAACCCAAACAAGACTTACTATTTTTGCATATTTATTATTTAGTTTTCAGAGAGTTATCCAAAAATATTTATTTTAAAATGATTCGCCTAAAGGCTAGTATAATATATAACGGAACGCTATGCCGGTCATATTGCGTTGTTCTATAATAGTAGAACGGAATATAATAGTAGGTATCGAAATTGGTGGTTACCCCCCTGGTGGGTGTAGAGTCACATGGGCTGATCTAGCGAAAGAAAACCGCTGAAGCCACTGACTGAAACGTAATATGATTGGCATGCGGCATAGCGTTCCGTAATCCTTTATATATTATACTAGCCTTTATGCGAATTATTTTCAAATAAATATTTTCGGATAACTCTTTAAAAACTAAATAATAAATAATATTTAGTTTTCAAAGAGTTATCCGAAAATATTTATTTTAAAATGATTCGCATAAAGGCTAGTATAATATATAACGGAACGCTATGACGGTCATATTGCTGTTCTATAATAGTAGAACGGAACCCTTTTCTTCGTGAGTGACGGGTCGATGCCGCCGCTAAATGTTTGTTTTAACTCAATTTTAGTATCGTATTACCGGGCTTTGGAAAAAAATCCGCGCTACGCCGCATTTGGTCTGTGGTTCTTAAACTTTGGAATTCGTTTAAAATTCAATATCCGAACATAAATTTAAAAGGGCTGAATTTTGATGAAAATTTACTTGAAAGGGCGTATACAGGCAAATAAAACAGGTGAAATTAAAGATGCCTCTTACAAAGCGTGCGAGTGAGAAACAAAACAAATCTTGCGCGGATTTCTTGGAAAAAATACAGTTTTTTTTTTGCTATAACTTTCAAAATATTTTTAATTTTGTCATAACTGATGTTAGCCTTAAGTATTACAAACAACCTATTTGTAATCGTGCAGGATTTATCTTACCTTTTCCAGACGTAATATATATCAACCACACAAACCAAAGATATTTATTAATTTGACCGAAAATATGAACAGCTTTTATGAACATAAACTTGAATAGGTAGTTTGAGAACAACTGTTAGGAGCATTAGCGAGGTAGCGACGTCGACTGAGCAGCTATTAAGTAATAGTCAGGCCCGGATGCGCCATATAAATATTACTAGGCGGATAAAGAAGATATAGAGACGACTTTAGGCTTACAAAATATATATTCATATACCATGAATGGTGACTTTAGAAGGATGCACTATGCTATATATGAAAGTAGTAGAACCACTGATGAAATAAAAAACTATTCCCTTGTAATATTTTTTTTTTTAAATGGCTTCTTCATAGAAACTGGTAACCAATTTGAATGGAGAACCATTTTTTTTTCATTTGCCACACATTATGGTTCCTTGGGAAAACTTTTGTATGGATTAGTAGCGCCATCACTGTGTGTATCATAGACAAATATACTAATAACACTTATATTCAATTTTATACAGAAACATTCCGCTAAAGCTCAGTTTTCTCACTGTCACACTGATATAGAGCAAACGTGACAATACATATTTATTACCACGTTTAGACTTAGCGAAACGTTTACTAATAACAGCTAATATATTATAAAAAATTGATTTATCATCAAGGCGCCTTACGTCGCGGGGCCATGAAACCAATGCTCCAAGCGAATTCGCTATGCGCTGCAATAGCCTGTACTACGCTCAACGCTGACGCTTGCAGCGCATAGCGATTTCGCTTGAAGCGTCGGTTTCGTAGCCCCGACACATACATACTCGTACATATCACGGGTGCCTTACGGCGCCCGAGACCGCCTAGACGGTCCCAAGGTAACCAGCGGAGGGGTTTAATCCGACCGAACAAGTGGCTAGCTCGTCGCGATGTTTTGAATAGACTCAATAACCCATCTATAAACAGTTTCACACGTTGGAATAGTGAAACCGGGAACGACAGCTTAACGTGCTCTCCGATGCACTATAGTGGTGTTTTCAAACAAATATACATAGTAGCCCCGACGTTAGTGTTTTTATTTCCACCTAATCATAGCTATTGCTAATCTTCACCGAATAATTAGTGGCAAGCTCGATAATTTTAAATTGAGCCCTGATCACTTTTTAATAAGTTCAAAAGCTGTAAATTTGAATCACTAAAATAGAAACAACTATATATATTACAGTTTTTTCCCAGTTTTTAATCAAGTTATTTATTTTGTCATATTCTAAAATGCGATTTTTGAATGTCATCGAATGACTGAAATGTCAAAATAGTCATAGATTTCTGAAGTTCGTATTTTTGAATCTCATCGGGTGACTAAAATAAAGTACAAAAATACCACTCGTAAATAAAGTCACCGATGACAGTTGTTTATTTCTTATGAAATGTATTTATTATGAGAAACAAGAACGGCAAACAATATTTTGTAAGTAGCTCTTTTCTGGCAGCCTCCGTAAACTAATGGTTGCGCCTTTAGCGTTGTATCCGGAAGTCGTGGGTTCGATTCCCACCCATGGCAAAAAATATTAGTACGTTTTTTCTGTACAGTTTGTCATGGTCTGGGTGTTTATAAGATATAATATGTATTATATCGTTGCTTCTGGTACATATAGTACAAGCCTAGAGCTTAGTTTGTGACCTGGTAGGCAATTCTCGCGCTTTCGACATTCATCTCCATTAGATATTTTTTATATATATATTTATTATTTATTTCGTTTAATGTTCGATATTTTTGAACGAAAAATGACATAATATGTCATTTTTCGTTATAAATAATAAATAAATAAATATTGAACGAAAAATGACATAATATGTCATTTTTCGTTCAAAAATATTGAATCGAGATGAATGTCGAAAACGCGAAAATTGGCCACCAGGGCAATATGTGTAATTTGTCCTACATATATATTTTTTTTTTAATGACAAATACGTAAGTTGGTACCGCGCAACATTCGCACTATAACTTTCAAAAATACGACTTTTGATAAATCGTGACATCCTAGTCATCGGTGATATTTTTCTCACTAATAATATCAAAGTCATCGCTGACATTAAAAATCTCATCCCTGTTGTTAAATTAACAACTTATCCAGTCCCGAAAAAATAAAAATAAAATAACATCGACTCCATAGTTTCGTACTTCCGCTTACAAAGCCCCCAATAAATTAATTAAAACCGTCCATCTAAGACGTCAATCGCTTGTTAACGAGCTCGCTGCATGTACACACCATCATACAAAGTGACCTAAACAAATTTACACGATAATAACCTTTATAGGGTAATTAAATCTTGAGAAATTCGGCACATCCTCCATAGGTTTACGCCTTATACTAAAAATTATTGTAAACAAAATGAATTATTTTTGTAGGTGATGTAAAGGAATATGAACGCCATTGAGGATGACGCTTCAATGAAAGTAAAAATAGACGGGCGACTACGAGTAGGTACTTTTTGGTAAATTGTCTACTCGTGTTATTATTTTTTTATTTATTCCCCCATTTTTTTTATTAGTTTTTAATTGCATTTTTTTTTAATCATAGTGTTACATTTTAATATTACTTAATTTAAAATATTAAAAAAATAAAATAAAGTTTTTAATATTAATAGTAAACTAGTATAAAATAAAACTGTATGTAAGTTAAAATAGTAGGATATAAATACTTAATTAAAATCAAATATATATTTTATGAGTAGGAATCCATAAACATTCTTTACTCTCTTTTCATTAATAAATAGATATAAATAAATACCTACTTAATACAAATTAGTTTTATAAATTATTTTACTAGGTAATATTTATGTATTACCTAAACATGTTATAAGATTAGGTACAATTAATTAAATTATTAAATACCTACTTAAAATAAATAAATAAAAAATCAAAATAATATAAGAGGCCACATTAATGTGTGTAAATATTAATTTATATTTTACATTTTTAGCATTTACCGTTTTTGAGATATTAAAGTTTTAAATACTTAATAAAACTAAATTAAAAATAAAATCTTACTGCAAAATAAACTAAATTATATATAAACTAAAATAAAAATAAAATAAAAAATACTCACCTATATAGTTTTAAATTATATTTCTAATGTATTTTATTAGCAGTTCAAAAAATATATATTGGTATTAATAATATTACAAGTTTTATTTTATTTGATAAATATATCTATTAATCAAAAAAGTAAGTACAAATTAAATATAAAATGGGCAAAATCGAATCTAAATAACACAGATACAAGTGACTTCTGAGTAAATAGTATTTTTAATAGTACGCTTACGTCTCTAAAAAATTTTTTTAATCCATATAAAAAAGTCGTAGGTTTGCATAAAACAAAACAAAGTAATAGATATTCTTAATTTAAACAATCAAAGAACACCGAAGTCTTAATGGAACAAACCCTTTTCGGGGCAAAAAATGGGCACAAAAAAGGGCGCAAAAACAGTAAATTAGTAAAAATTTGCCACGCCACTTAAATGGCAGGGCAAACAACATTTTTAAGTTCTGTCGCGACGTTAAAAAAAATACCAGATTGTGCAAAGTGCAACTTTTAATAGTTCTTTACTGTCGTTTGTCTGTTATTTTTTTTCTATGAGACATGAAATAGGCTCTGCATTTACCTTTTGATGAGAATTGAAATAAAATACTTTATAAAAAATAACTATATATTTCGCCGTAGTTAGATTTTTATTCGTCATTAAACATTTAAAAAAAAAAAAATTGGCAGATAATTACGTCATTTTGGTTTTACTTTTAGTTTAACTTAACGTTGTATGGCGTAATAGGCATCTTATTAAACGTGTTAAAAAACTCAAACATTAATAATTATCTCTAAAAGGAAGTTTAAAGTAATTAAATCCCATTAAGCTTCATTAGCAGTTTTTGGTTTTATAATAAACGAAACAACATGAAAAATACAACAAAAAAAAAGTGTAAAGTCGGCTAAGCATCGCATAAAATGTTGTTTATTTTCAAACAACATCATATTTTCCATACGATGCGGGAAGGAAGCTCTTCCTATAAAACTAGTTAATATTGTACGTTTTATAGGTTTTTTTCAGCTAATAAATTCCTAATTTATTACGTCCTTTTTATATGGAAGAAAAATGTAAATAACTTTTCCTGATTCAAGAACGTTGCTCTAAATAATTTGAATTGAATTGAAAATTATTTTATTTAATTTTTTTTTTTTTTTTTTCTTGAAAATAAATGTTTCCTTATAATCACATATATTATCAATATTTTTTTATAAATTTGAATATAAATAAAACAAGAAAATATTGTAAATATAAATAGTGTTGCAAGCTCACAATTAAAAAATATTTAGTTAAAAAAAAAAATTATAAATAGTTAAATACGTTTTTTGTTAGCACGATATTTGGTTTTGTATCAACCTGATGGAAAGCAGACCTACAAAGTGCATGAATAGGAAATTAACAAACAAGTGGCGAGCTTGTTGCGGTGTTTATGATGGTATAGCTTAGTTGTTTAAAGCGGTCACCCATATCAGGTCCGGCCTTGTTGTCATCTGCTTAATCTTGTTATCAGTTGCGCAGTGACACTATAGGATCTAAAATAATTGAAGGGATTGGATTCCTAATTGAAAGTCTCCATTAAAAAATATATAGCATATCTGAATTTGCCTGACTGGCAGATACCCGGTGTGTACCAATGAGTTTTTAGTGTAAAATAAAATATACATTTGTTTATCAACACCAGTGCCTCGGAGAGCACGTTAAGCTGTCGGTCCCAGTTTTACTATACCAACTTGAGAAACTCTTTATAGATGGGTTATTGAGTCTATACAAACATCGCGACGATGGACGACGTGTGGAGGCACCCCCTGATTATATACGAGTACCTATTAAAAACGTCGTCTGATTGAAGGAAATTACAAAATTTTGATTAAGAAAGGATTTTGTTTTGAAATGTATTTTTTTTTATTTATACGCTTTTTTTGTTAAGAAGTTTTTACCAACTAAGTATTTGTAGATATTTTTTAGTTGTTATTTCACACGACACGTTTTTGTTAGTAGTTGGTTTTTGCGTAACTCTATAACCGGGTAAAGGTTGCCCCGTCTAGACAGTCATAGGCGGGCGGCGACCACACTTGGGCGGTCAATTGATTTTGAAAAAAAAAACACTTACGTTACTTCCAAACATGAGTTGAATTGCAAAAACAGTGTTGGTGGTCTTTATGAAAATACTTTTTTTTTGTTTGTGACCATTAAACATCAGTATTATAATATAGTTATACGTTTTATATACGTGGTGGCCGAGTTGGTTAGACCTTGGACTTAAACACTTAGGTCCCTGGTTCGAATCCCAATGTGTACCAAAGAGTTTTTAATTAAAAAGAAAATGTACATTTGTTTGACAACACCACCATAGTGCCTCGTAGAGCACGTTAAGTTGGCGGTCCCGGTTTCACTACACCAACTTGTGAAACTGTTTATAGATGGGTGATTGAGTCTATTCAAAACATCGCGACGAGCTAGCCACTTGTTCGGTGTAGACTCATACCATCGGCTACGACGGGGTGGGATTAAAACCCCTCTAAGTACCCTGGGGCCGTCTAGGCGGTCTCGGGCGCCGTAAGGCACCCGTGATGATACATATAAAAAATAAAAATAAATAAATTTTATTTGTCGGTATGTTTTGAAAATAATTAACGAAAAATTAATATTAGGCGTTTAAATTCTATATCAATTCATTATCATTATAATCAGCCGTAGGACGTCTACTGCTGGACATAAGCTTATTACAATAAACATTTATAATATTCATAAGCATATTTACAATAAACATTTAAGGCGTGGATATAGTCGGTGAAGTTGGTCGCCTTGGTGGCTCTCTTGCATGGCAGATAATGAATGACAGGTCAATGGAATCAGCAAACCACCTAGTCTTACACTAGTTGGTTATGTAGTGTGTGTTCGGTTCGGTAGTATTTTTCATATTAAGATTTCCATTCGCGTTTAAGTTCTTAATCTGATATCGAGGTATAATAAATATTTGTCGTTCTTTTGTTAATGAATGCTGCCTAACCAAACGCACCTCTAAGACCTCATTGTTAAATGTTTTTTTTTTTTTACTATTCATTAATATCTGTAAAGATTTACATGAAATAAATAATTTTGACTTTTGACTTTGAAGCCTCTCCTATAGATTTCCAAAAGAACCGGCTGGAAGCGGCTTGCATCCAGCGAGTTCCTGCCTTCTTAATAAGGTCGTCGGTCCAGCTTATGGGTGACGTCCTACGCTGCACTTGCCGGTGCGTGGTCTCCATTCGAGAGCTTTACGGTACCATTGGCTATCAGTTCTGCGTGCTATGTGCCCTGCCCACTGCCATTTCAACATGCTGATTCGCTGGTCTATGTCGGTAACTTTGGTTCGTCCACGGATCTCCTCATTTAGCATAGCCCTCTCCATAGCACGTTGTTGATATTTTGTGCTTGCTAATAAGGCCCATAGTAAGAGCCAAGTGCTATATCAAATATCTAATGAAAAAAAAAAAAGATCTTTTGATGAAGAATCTAACCATACCATAGCATACCATACTATACCATACAGATGAAAAATCAGAGACATATTCATGTTTCGGCTTTAGTCTGTAGATTCACCGGTTTTCAGGGGCTCTAGAGAAAAAGCAGGCGAGGCGACATGTCGCGTCGCCTTCAATCAAAACTGTATAGACTTTGGCAGGTGACAGCGTACCTCACGCCTACTGCCACTGTCAAAATACATACTTTTTTGGCTGAGGCGACGCGACATATCGCCTCGCCTGATTTTTCTCTAGAGCTCCAGGAGACCACTGGTCCGATACCTTTTCGAGATAATAGTCCCCTTTCCGGGTGAGATTACGAAATGTTAATTTAACGATAAATATATACCATACCATACCGTACCATACCATACTTTTCCCATACAAATCAGTGACATATTTATGCGTCGGTTTTAGTCTGTAGATTCACCGGTTTTCAGGAGACCACTGCACCGATACACTGTCGATGTAGTAGTCTCATTTCTGGGTGTAGTAACGATACGATAAAATTAACAATAAAGCAAGAGGATATTAAAGTAAACACATAATGCAAATTCGTCTTTGTTGCCGCCTGTTTAATAACATCATATAGGCGCAAAAGTAAAAGCGATAAATGCTTCTTCAGACTTCAGATGCCGTACTGCAAAAAATCTAAAATGGCGGAGATTAATTTTATTACTCTATATATAAAATGGCGGTGATTAATTCGTATCTCTATATATTTTCCCTTATATTAACTTATTTTGTGCACGGGTTCTTACAGTTGCGTCTGTTTTGAAAACTCGGTACTTCTTGTCCATTTTATTATTGTTATTATAGAAACAAAAGAGTTTAACTAAGTATATGTATATTGCTCTTTTAAATAAAACTTCAGGCGATCACCGCTCCGCATATTATTTCGGTAGTAATTTTCATATTAAGATTTCCATTCCATCGTGTTTAAGTTCAATTAATATTTGTCGTTCTTTTGTTAATGAATAGCTGCCTAACCAAACGCACTCTAAGACTTCTTTGTTAAACTTTTTTTTTTTACTATTCATAAATATCTGTAAAGATTTACATGAAATAAATGATTTTGACTTTGACTTATTTTAAACAGCGCATTTCACTACAGTTTGGTAATTCTGCCAGTGTAATGGACTTATTTCCTGAATAATATATAGGTATATATTACAACACCACTATAGTGCCTCGGAGAGCACGTTAAGCTGTCGGTCCTGGTTTCACTATACCAACTTGTGAAACTGTTTATAGATGGTTTATTGAGTCTATTAAACATCGCGACATCGACACTTGTTCGGTGTAGACTCATACTACCGGCTACGACGAGGTGGGATTAAGAACCACTCCGCTGGGTACCCTGGAGCCGTCTAGGCGTTCTCGGGCGCCGTAAGACACTCGTGATGATATATATATATATATATATATATTATTGGGGTTTTCTTTCTTTTTAGGTTTCTAGTTTATTTATAGTTGGGTTTTCTTAATAAATTATTTTTCATTTCATAGGTATTTAAGTTTATTGTTGTTTAATATTTTGTTAAAAGGTGATGATTGTTAAGTTAATAAAAATTAATATAATTAAATATTGTGATTTTACTAAGTATACTATTAAAAACATTAGGCCCCCTGACGAGAACCGCATAAAGTGCATAATTGATCGCACATGTCCATGTTTATGAGTGTAACACATAAACAAAGACTTGATGGGGAGCAATGCAATTATATTATATGCCTACAGCAGAGTTTGTTTTGCATTGAACCTATCGACTTTTTATGATAATTCAAGACAAAACTATTTTAGAGACCCGTGTTTGTTTATACGGTACTTTTTTTAAATCTATTTTGGTGAATTTCGGATGCCTGTACCTGTCCAGTATCCGGCCTATTCGGCCTTGTTTTCACTATCCGACCGGATACCGGATAGTAATTCAATATCCTGCCGGATTTCGGATAGTAAAATTGAAAAAAATGTCATTACTTTACATAGGTAAATCATACAATATAATAAGTTAAAGTCACCGTTTATTTTTATAATTGCACATATATTTTTTTTATTATAATTTAGTACTCAGAATTAACAAGTGGCAAATTGTGGTGAATGGATACCAAATTTTCCACATATGTTGGTAAGAGGCGACTCCGCTTAACTTCGTATACCAGACCAGGTTCTGACAACACCCGAACGCGCCCGAATATTAACAATCTCGTTCACCGCGCCTATATACAGATCAACTAATTGCATCATGTCAAGAGCCGAATATTCGGCAGCCGGATATCCGGCTATCCGGCCTCGCAGCTTGCCGAATTACCGGTATCCGGTATCCGGCAAACCACTATCAGTTTCATCTCTAATTTAAATATCATCACCGGTGCCTTTTTGGTTCCCGAGAACCTATTAAACGGCCTCAGGGTACCCAGCGGGTAACCTAAGTAGGGTAACCTAACCTATCCTCATTTCGCCGATGGTTTTCGCCGTATTCGGAGGCAACACCTAACAAGTGGCCAGTTTGTTGCGGTGTTAATAATATAGCCTCGTTGTATAAAGCGGTCACCCACATTAAATATTAAACCATACTTACTAATTATAAATACAAAAGTAACTCTGTTTGTTTACGTTTTCACGCCAAAGCCGCTGAACCAATTTAGATGGTATGGTACTTAGGTACTAAACTTATAAAACTAGTTAGGTGCCTATATTTTTTTAAACTTATGAATGCGTGCGAAGCCGCGTATTTTTTTTTTTTTAATTAGAGCTCAACATGTGACCTTGCATCTTCCTGATGTTAAGCTGTATGCAATGTCCAGGAATGACAGCAACAAGCGGATCCATACAGGTGCACCGCTGGTTGCCATCATTATGCCGGCTTAAGATGCTTATTCATGCTTCGTTTTAAGGACTCTAGGTTATAAGAGGAAGGAAACACGCAAGCTGGTAGAGCATTCCACATTTTAATAGTACGACAGATGTATGAATCGCCAAAACGTTTAGTACGAGTTGGTACATCCACCACGCCGCCACAAATTAATAATAACGGCAATACACTTCATACAGTAAGGTTTGCAAAAAAATAAAAACATGTCAAAATAATATGCCATTAAATTTAATAGAAATGGCGGTATTGTGATCTAACCATCGTCATAAGAACCATATATATAAACCACCCAGTTGGTTATAACGTATTTTTTTATTTATTTATTGGAGCACGACAAGTGACTTTGTATCTACCTGGTGGTGAGCAGACCTACAAAGTCCATGAATGGGGTCAATCAATAATTGTTCTTAAACAAAATTGATCGCTCCCAATATGCCGGCTAAATGATGCGAATACGAAATGGAGGGCGACAATGACGAATTGCATTACGAGTATATTTTAATATACTCGCTGCCTTATCGTCAATTCAACTACCCATTTCGTAACCGCACCCTGAAAGGAGACTACCTCCTCGACAAGAAATCGATGCAGTAGTCTCCTGAAAACCCACAGATTAAACCGAAACATGACTAGGTCACTTGAAAAACATACTAGTGACGTAGCCTAAAAATATAAGTATTAGGACACGGTACAGGGGCCTTATTCCGAGTTTGCAACCGCTAAAGACGACAAGACGTTGCGTAAACTATAAATATTGAAATATAAGTTCTATTTCAATGGATATATAGTCGGTATTAGGTTGACTATTATAATGCCGCCATCTTGAAATACACAATATTCTTCGCAAGTTTGAACATTTTATGAGCATTGGAATTTCAACTCTATATTTAATAGTATAGAATATATATATATATATCAATATTTATAGTTTACGCAAAATGCGCGACGACGGTGAACGTGTCAAAACTCGGAATAAAGCCCCAGGTGTATTTACATATCAATAGTTTTATCTATATTAAAACAAAAAAAAGTTCGCCGTGAAGATACAAATTCTAATCTATGTAGTGGCTAGCTAGCGTTGACATATTTCATCTGCTAGCGTAGTGAACTAATCATTTCATTATGAACTCAGATTGTCTTCACTTGGCTGCGTTCTAAATATACAATGGGTTTCGCTCGTTGAGAGTAAAAGTGAGTTGCGTTCGGAATTCTACTTTGGTAAGTATTAGGAAGGTAAGGTTATTTTTTTTATAATCGTTTGGCTGGTAAGTAAGATTGCGTGTTCGTAATTGTTTCAAAATTCGAAATTTATACAAAAAAATAATTTTCTCAAAAAGTAAATATAAATTCGAAAATATTTTAATGCAGTTATAAATCTTTAAAGTAGGACATTTATTTTTATCGGGTGTATTTAAAAACTTTTCCTAACAAACTATTAAAATAAATAATAATACACAAAATATAAACAAACACCCAATCTGAATTCCCTGTATGTATATAAAAATATAATATACATCTACCCTATTTTATCAAGAGCTAATATAATAGAGGTATTCAACAAAAAATACATATAAATCGGTCCAATAGTGGGAAACAACATCAAGTCGAACAAATATTTTGATCTCACAAACGAAATTACTAGAAACGGATTTAAAACTCAACTTTATGCAGTGGAAGTTGGTGCAAGAGGAATTCCAGCAAAGTCTTTGCACCGTCTATTGAAGGATCTTGGCCTTCTGAGAACAGCCGTCGGAACTTTTATGGAGCGTGTTTCCAGGATGGCGCTAACAGGATCATATAGTATTTGGTTGACTAGAGAGGGAGAACACAGTGCAGGTGAGAGTTCAAAAGGCCTTTAAACCTACTTCGCGGTCTAAACCTAAGCCCGGGAACGCTGCAGTTCATTCCCATGCCTTTCAACCACGCGATGGACCCGGCACACGCACGGTGAAGCCATGGTTTGCTAAGAACATTGTCTATCTAAGTGATGAACCGACAAACAAACCTACAGACAGACACAAAATTCTAAAAATAAAAGATTTTTGTTCTATAGACGATTAGAGTCCATCCGCAATTTTTTTTTAAATCAGATCAATGTACAGGTTTTTTTTAATTTACAATTTTATTACATGTTTAGCTGATCAGCGCAACTTGGTCTGCGTAACTTTAACCGTTTACGCAGCGTACGCTCTCAAAACGCATAATTTTTCCCCGTTTTTGCAACATTTGTCATTGTTACTCCGCTCCTATTGGTCGTAGCGTGATATTATTTAGCTTTGAGCCTACCTCGATAAATGGGCTATTCAAACGATTTTTTATTTTTATTTATATGAGCACGACATGTGACCTTGTACCTGGTGGTAAGCAGACCTACAAAGTCCATGAATGGGTTAAATAAATAACTGTTCTTAAACAATATTGATCGCTCCCACTATGCCGGCTAAAAGATGCGATTACGAAATGGGGGGCGACAATAACGAATTGCATTACGAGTATATTTTAATATACTCGCTGCCTTATCGTCAATTCAACTACCCTTTTCGTAACCGCACCCTAAAAGGAGACCTCGAAAACTCGATGCAGTAGTTTCCTGAAAATCGGTGAACCCACAGACTAAAACCGAAACATGACTAGGTCACTTGACGGTTTTTGCATCTGTATGGGCATGTGTATGGTAATTCTAAAAATAATAGATTATTTTTGTATAGCCCATTAATACATATTTATTAATTTTAAATTTTATTATAACATGTGCTTATAGATATCTCGACGTACAGTGAAAACTAAACTCGTGTGTAGAGATAATAAATTTCCGAACCAACCGTTAGTAATTGTAATTAGTGAGACACTAATGGTACGATATTTGTTTACCTGACGACATTTCCGGCCGCGCACGTGTATGTAACATGCAAGACAGAAGTAACTCGACCGCGCAACAAGCTCCCAACACTAAAGTGCGTCCTGTAGTTACTCTGTAGCCGGGAATTCTTATCGATATCGATAAAAAATAAAGTAGAATCGTCGATTAAAAATAAAACAAAAGAACTTGTCGCGGCAGTTTCATTGAATTCCAAATTCAAAATTTGAAAAGCATGTATTTTTATTATTTCACTACTTTTGAAATTGGAATCCGTTTGCAATGTATGAATTTTTTATATATACCTTTCTATCCAGTTAATTTTGTAAACTTGTAGTAAAAAGCTATTAATGATAATAACATGGAGGACATTGCATACATATTGGACGCAAACTATGCTCTGGGATGAATGAATATTTATTTATATAATGTGTTTAATTAATTATTATATAAGTTTTGGAAAAACTACACTAAATACATAATGAAATGAATTTATTTGTAAAACTATGAGAAAAATATAAGTTGTTTAATAACTTCAAAGTTTACCGTTAGCAGCACAAATATTGTGTTTAGTTCAAATTACATAATTTGTATTATGAATGCATTCGTAATCGCGAACTTCGCGTTATCCATACAATATGATCTTTCGCACTTCCAGTATTGATCGAGTATTGATTATTGTTTGTCACAAAATTAAGATAATATTTTCGTCGGTCATTGTAATTTTAATAATAATCTTTCTGTGTTGGGTTGTCTATTTTTTCCTATAAACTGACGTTTGTTATTATAGGTATTATAACAACAAACGTCAGAGGCTCTACCATGGGTTTTCACATTGTAGCAACGAAACGTACTCGAATACGTATACGCGAGCAACAACCAATAGGATCGCTTTATTCAATCCTTTTACCAAAAATAAAGCGGCCCTTGCTTAGTTGTTGCTCACGTATACGTATTCGAATACGTTACGTTTGTACAATGTGAATACCCATGGTAGAGCCTCTGTATCCATAATTTTTGGTTTTTTTTTAATACGCGTAGGTATTTAGGTATTACTTCTGTTTCTTTAAAAATATTTATCTTTAAAATGAATAAAAATATTATTTAGGATTTATTAAAAAAGAAAATAGTATTTATTTAATTAATTGTAGCTATCGATAGAGTAAAAGTTGCACATCCCTACAGATCCTGTCTGAAAGGATTTAACACCAGTAAATGGATATCGTGTAAACATCGACAATTGTTGTTTTTAATTACTTTAGCTCTTCCTTACCGATTTTAACTTTTATTGCTTTTTATCTTGCATTTAAAGTTCTACTTATTGAGTAGTACTTTTTGAGCTTTCTAAAAAAAAAAATTTTCGAAGAAACAAACGGAAATAAATGACTGTAAATGTTAATATAGGTATGTTAATGGCCGAGTTGGTTAGACCTTAGACTTAAAAACACTTAGGTCCCTGGTTCAAACATCGGTTCACTCATTGGTACACACCAATGAGTTTTTAATCTAAAAAATATGTACATTTCTTTAACAACACCACTAAA
Organism: Monopis laevigella; assembly: GCA_947458855.1. NCBI lineage: Eukaryota > Metazoa > Arthropoda > Insecta > Lepidoptera > Tineidae > Monopis > Monopis laevigella. The sequence goes on along the minus strand of OX381599.1, from coordinate 6,419,667 downwards.
ATGCCTCGTAGTTCGGTCCCAGTTTTACTATACCAACTTGTGAAACTGTATTATTTTTTGGTTATTGTGTCTATCCAAACATCGCGACGAGCTAGCCACTTTTTCGGTGTAGACTCATACCATCGGCTACGACGAGGTGGGATTAAAACCCGTCCGCTGGGTACCCTGGGGCCGTCTAGGCGCTCACGGGCGCCCTAAGGCACCCGTGAAGATATGTACGAGTATGTATGTATGTAATTAAATAACGAAGAATGATAATAATATATAATAATAATAATATGTAGGACAATTTACACATACTGCTCTGGTCACAAACTAAGCTCTAGGCTTGTACTATGTGTACCAGAAGCAACGATATTATGCATAGATATTATATTTTATTAACACCCAGACCATGACAAACTGTACAGATGAACGTATTAACATTTTTAGGCCAAGGGTGAGAATCGAACCCACGTACTCCGGATATAACACCAAAGGCCCAACCACTTGTCTACGGAGGCCGTCGAATACATAAATATAATCTATATATATATAACTCAACGGTGACTGACATAGTGATCTATCAACGCACAGCCCAAACCACTGGACGGATCGGGCTGAAATTTGGCATGCAGGTAGATGTTATGACGTAGGCTAAGAAAGCCTACGTCCGCTAAGAAAGGATCTTGATAAATTCTACCCCCAAGGGGATAAAATAGGGGATGAAAGTTTGTATGATAAAAAAATAACTAAAAAAAAATAACGCGGACGAAGTCGCGAGCACAGCTAGTTAATATATAAATACCATACTAATATTTTTGAATACAGTACGAATATACCTTTTTTTTCTTTTATTGAAGCACGGCATGTGACTTTGTATCTACTTTGTACCTGGTGGTGAGCAGACCTTCAAAGTTCATGAATGGGGTCAATTTATAATTGTTCTTAAGCACCATTTATCGCTCCCACTATGCTGGCTAAATGATGGACGAACGAAATGGGGGACGACAATGACGAATTGTATTACGAGTATATTTTAATATACTAGCTGCTTTATCGTCAATTCAACCATTCATTTCGTAACCGCACCCAACTACGACATCGACAAAAAATCTATGCAGTAGTCTCCTGAAAACCTACACAGACTAAAACCGAAACATGATTAGGCATTAGTTCTCACCTAAAAGCAAATAATATAAATATTGAAGACGCCATTCAGGGTTTGGGGACTGGAATCTTTACACGAGGGACTTTGAAAGACTTATAAAATTCTTAGAGCGGAAGACGGAACTCAAGTTTTACATAATGTTGCCTCGCACTGCATTCATATGATAATATCATTCCTGGACCTAAGCTACAGTGTGTGGAGACGGCTTTTGCAAATACCTACTTGTTATGTTCAATCCTTGAATTCGCGTGTTTTTTCAACGTTTAAAGTTCTAGCTAGACGGAGCTAATCAATTCACAAAAGTAAAAAGGCACACATTCTCTTAAAACTTGTGTTCAATAGTTACATAATTCATTTGTTTGCCTCATTATTTCATTTATTTTCTTTTAACTGCTTTGTCTTTTTTATTTAAATGCATGACGCTTTTTGCAACGCCGACGAACGGACCTCAATTCGGACTGCTACACGAACACAGCCGTAAGCTGTTACTCTAACTTTTAAAACAAAACTAACAGCTGATTTTCAAGTTCACCAAAAGTTTACGTTTTTTTGAATGAATGAATAATATAAACAAAGTCACGGATCAGCAGCAGCTCCAAGACCATTAAGGGGCTCCTACGGTCTTCGACGGCGAAGCTGTTTTCGAAAGGTTAGTAAAAGTTGATTGCATTTCTCATATCATCTCATTTTCATCAATTTATTCCCATTGTTTTCATCTAACATATTGGTCCTTCGAGCCGGATTATGCTGACTTTGTTTATACCTAACAACTTGCATGTCACGCCATCAGTCAAAAGTAATGTACGTATGTAATAAACACAATAGTAGGTATTATTATATAAGTTCAATTTTATTTTAATTAAAATTAAATTGTATTTAAATTCAATTGTATATTAATCCAGGAACCCCTAGATACAAAAAGGATTGGAACTGACCTGACATTTGGCATGTATCCTTAATAAATGCCAATTTAAAGTACATTTTTTTGTTAAAAGCCTGTTTAACAAAAAAATGAACTTTAAATTATTAAAAACTTATTGGTAATAACACCGGGGATCGAATTTGTAACCCAAAAATATGCAATCGCATTCGCTAGTAGGCTAAATGTACTTCACTCTTCCTCTACCGTGTTTACACTTGATAAACCAAAAAAATACAGTATTAAAAAAGCCTTTTCCATATAACGCAGCGGTTTTTCTTAAAGCAATTTTGTCGCGAGCTCTCGTCTCGTCTTCGCCAGACCTCGTCGACTTATTCAAGTGTCCTCGAATGGCACTGCAATCAGGTGGAGCAGATTATTTTAACTTTGCGACTACTTTTCTAGTACGTACTTTGTACTAAATTGTTACCTGGGATTTTTAACTTTTTTAGTGTTCCGATTTTTTTTTTTGCAAAAAAAGAGCCTATTTGGTACTGAAACCTTTTCTATTATAGAGTAAAGCTACTACTGGCCATTGAAATGTTAGTTTTCTTATTTGAATATTTATGACATTTGTGAAGAAAATAGAACAAATAGAAGAACGATTCGGACGAGAGATTAATAGAGGGACACACGATGGAAGTGTAATGTAGTAATTTAATATAAACCGCGATTAATCCTCACAGTTTGAGTTTATATAGCTTTGCAGGAATGTTATATTCTATAGTAATAAAGAATACAAATAAATATATAAAACGTACATTGAAATGGTTTCAAAGAAGTATCTGGAGGAGTTGCCTGAGAAAATTGGGTACGGTGACCGAAGAGAGTGAAGTAAACCATACCTTCGGTCACAGTACTGTAGCTCTACCACAAGTTTTTGCCTAATAAGGTCGCTAGCGAGTTTCGACCTGATTTTGTATGGAAATTTGTTCAGCGCCTCTACTGGTTACTACAGGAACTAAAATCGGCACCACGGGCTTCTCGAGCAACTATTTTCATCCGGACTACACCAGCTGTAGCGGAAAAAGAATATAAGCGTAGTGTAGTTGAGGCCTAAATTCATACAAATCGGTACCACAAGTGTTATTTTTGACCAGCCAACTATAACCAAAATAGTTACGGCACTCACCGACCTTTTCCACGGTGAGAGAGTTAGATAGATTAACAAATAATATTTATCTTACTGGCAAAGTGTTTCTTAATTTTATTTATTTAATAAGAAAATTTATTTTTATAAAATAGTGTTTAAAATTAGCTTTTTTGGTGTGTTTTGAAAAATATAACCTAGAAATAATTAGTTTTTTTTTCGGTTTGGTTTTGTTGGTTTTCTCGATAATCGAAGAGACAAAGGTCTCTTTGGACCATAATAAATTATTGAACGAATGGTTGAGTATGAATAATATAGAAGAGCTGTAGTACCTTTTAGAGTAATAAACATAAAATATAATGGAAAACAGATAAATATCTACCTTTTGATTCTGTTAATTTTCAAACAAAATGTTAAGTATGAGATTACTGCATCGATTTCTTATCGAGGTTGATCTTCCAGGGTGCAGGCACGAAACAGGTGGTTGAATTGACGAAAAGGCGGAAAGTATATTAAAATATTTATTTAAACACTTTATTGCACAGTAAACAAAAAATATGTACAGAGGCGAACTTAATGCCTTTGGCATTTTCTACCAGCTAACATTTAATACTCGTAATGTAATTCGTATTTGTCGCCGCCCATTTCCTAATGGCATCACTAAGCCGGCATAGTGAGAGCGATCAATGTTGTTTAAAAACAATTGGGAATTACGGGAAAATAACCATTATGATAAAGAAGTAATTTTGGAAACTTGGGAATGTAAAAAGTAATCAACGTAAAGGTGGAGAAATATTTATAAGAGAAAGTATGCATTTTAGGAATTTGGGAATTTTTAAGAAGTTATCATGTAGAAATTGAAATATTTTACTTTATCAAAAAGTGGGAATTATAAAAAGAAAAAATCCTCGGTTTCGTAAATTCCCATTCTTTTTCAAAGAGTGGGAATTTTTAAGCGGAAATTTTTCCTTACTCCTTCATTAAGTGGGAAATATTTTCCTACTTTTTCATATAATGATTTTCTCCATATTTAAATTAAAAAAAAAAAAAACTTTTTCCGTACAGTGTGACTTTTCCCCACTTTTTAGTAAGTGGGAATTGTTTCCCAACTTTTTATTAAGTGGGAATTATTTTCCAACTTTTGATAAAATGTGATTTTTCTTCACATATTTTTTTTTTAACTTTTTCGTAAAGTGGGACTTTTTCCCACTTTTAATTAAGTGGGAATTGTTTACTATTTTTTCATAAAATGTGATTTTTCACCACATTTAAATTAAAAAAGAATACTTTTTTCGTAAAGTGGGATTTTTCCCCACTTAAAAATTTTCCTCCTTTTATATAACGACAACCTTCCTCAATACCCATGTTCCTATAATTCCCATTTTCCCACCATAATAAAAATATTCTCTAATCTCCCTGGAGCAGTTGTAGCTATGACGAAAGTACCTACGAGTATATCATAATAGGCATAAAGTTACCTTTTCAAATGTGTGAACGGAAGAGGGGCGCCCGTTATAAAAAAATAACTATGCGCATGAACCTATCAATGCACAAGAAGTGAAAACACAAGCATGATTGACATTTCCGTAGAAAGGCGATTTTACACCTACTTTTAGTAGTACTATTATTTCTTCTGTGCTTTCAGTTAGAAAGGCAAATGAGGCCTTAGGGCACTTCCCTATATACTTCCAGTGGAACATAAATTAGATGATCAAAGATGGGAAATAAGAGTTCAATAAAAGCTCCGAAGATATTTACGTTTTCAAGTTAAAGATACTCGTCTAAGATAATTCTATATCTAAGATAATTTATTGAGAGTATTTTTTATTGTATTGTCCGACCAAGAGCACTTTCATATCGATATCTACAAACCCGTCCCAGAGAGTAAATTTACAACTATAATATGTACCTATTTAATTATAATTTGTATTCTGGTCATTAAATTGTCAACAACCACAATAAAACACCTCCATAACATCTACAAATAATCTACGACTAGGTTCCATATCAATAAGCCCTTTGCCTTTCCAACAGGAAAAATAATACAAATTAAAATTTAAAAATAAAACACTGACAAAACACAAGATTGTTGATATTTGCGTCTTCTTTTTTCCTGTGTAACAGAAAGAGATAATTATAGATCCAAGATGGCAACCTAAATATTTGGCCTCGACAGGATGTACAGTCATAACTTAACTAATTGCGGAATGTCACTGGAAATCTTGTGGTACCAAATTTGTGCTCTCGAAAATAGTTTGCGTCTCTACTTATACCAGAGTAGTTGCGGAAGCCGATTTTAGTGTTTAAACTTGTGGTAGAGCTACTGTAGCCCTAGTGTGAGTTTTTTTAACGTTAACTCTCGCGTTAACTATACTACCGCGTTAACATTTTGACCAATCACACGACCCCATTTCTAGTTCTCGAAATTTCCGCTTGGAGCGCTGAACCATTTCCCATACAAATTTTAGTTTACTCAAACGCAAACTAATAGTTAGAAAACTCACACTAGGGGTCACTGTACGTCAGTCTGTTCGCGTGAACCACTAGTATGACTTACTTGAAATTTGAAATGGTTGAAGGAAGATCTATTGGAAAAAATTACTCGTATAAATTACTAATATACCTAAGTATAGGTTAAGATGAAAAAGGGACTACCCCATGTTACTCGCTCGCTGATAATGTAGGTTTCTGTTGGTAAAACTTTTTAAAAATCTGTTAAGAAGTTTTTAATTTTATTCAGAACAAACTATTAAATCTTTTAAACTATTTTGGGTTTGATTGTGAACTAAAGCACAATAATTATGTACGATCTACAGATATTAATAGGTACTATAAATAAAAGAAATAAATACCATCACAGGTGCCTATTTGGCTTCCGAGAACCGTCTTTTTATTTTTTTTTTGTTGGAGGACAGCATGTGACTTTGTATCTACCTGGTAGTGAACAGACCTACAAAATCCATGAATGTTTAAACGGCCTCAGTAACAACGGACCCAGCGAAGGGATTAACCCGTCCTCATTTCGCCGATGGTATTCAGAGGTAACACCTAACAAGTGGCGAGCTTGTTGCAGTGTTTATGATGAAATAGCCTCGTTGTATAAAGCGGTCACCCATCCCAGACCGGCCTTGTTGTCATCTGCTTAACCTTGTTATCAGTTGCGCAGTGTCTTAACCACTTGGCTGGGGCCGCTTTTATATTATAGGTACTAAATTATTAATTAAGTGTCTAACAACTATATTTGGTTTAACAAAACCTACTTTAGTCATAGACGAATTTTTGTAGAGTACCTAAAAGTACCAAAAAAATGAAAATAGCACTATTTTTATCAGTCAGTGATAGATATAATATAATTATATATAATATATAATTTTTTATATATATTATATATATATATAAAAAATCCTTAAGGACATAACACCTCGTCTCATAGCGGCCTCTGGTGACAAGAGGGCTGGCTCATTCCTCGCTCAAAGAATTAGCATTGCGATCCAGCGGGGAAATGCAGCCAGTGTTCTTGCCACCATTCCACGCGGACTTGATCTATATTAGTACTAGGTAATTAAATAAAAAAAAAAAACTTATTATATTTTTGAATAAATGATTTCAACTTTAAAAATGCAAAGTACCTAAGATATACCTATTTTGAAATACTTATTTCTGAATATTAAAAATTCAGGTACAGAAATGCTTGCTGTTAATGAAGCTTTAAAGGTGGCTTCTTTTAGAGATGATGATTATTATATATTTATGATGATTTTGATTATAATTACGAGAATAAGCTGATTTCTCGCCATCTTGCTTATTGTTAATAGCTAAGGGGGCTTCAATACCGCGAGATTACGTTCGATTTGAGATCAAAAATGACGTACGTAAAATTTTTTTTTTTTTAATAACCAGATACCTACTACTATCTATGCAATGGCTACCTACTCGAACTATCTATGCAATAGTCAATACAACCTCGCTTTTTCACTTTTCGAGATACCAAAAACCTCATTTTCTATCTCAACTAGGATGCGATATCACGGTACCGAATTCGATTTTTACCTTCAGGCTTTCTGTTTTCATCTTCAATGAATATCAACATTCTCAGGTAGGTAAGTAAAGTAATTTTTATTTTCCTAATAAACACATAACATCATATATACGTGGTGTCGAGTTGGTTAGACCTTGGACTTAAAAACACTTAGGTCCCTGGTTCGAATCCCGGTGTGTACCAATGAGTTTTTAATTAAAAAATTATGTACATTTGTTTGACAACACCACTATTGTGCCTCGGAGAGCACGTTAAGCTGTCGGTCCCGGTTTCACTATACCAACTTGTGAAACTGTTTATAGATGGGTTATTGAGTCTATTCAAAACATCGCAACGAGCTAGCCACTTGTTCGGTGTAGACTCATACCATCGGCTACGACGAGGTGGGATTAAACCCCTCCGCTGGGTACCCTGGGGCCGTCTAGGCGGTTTCGGGAGCCGTAAGGCACCCGTGATGATACATACATAACATCATAAACACCACAACAACCTCGCCACTTGTTAGTTGTTGCCTCCGAATACCATCGGCGAAATGAGGATGGGCTAATCCCTCCGCTGGGTACCCTGAGGCCGTTTAAACATTCATGGATTTTGTAGGTCTGCTCACCACCAGGTAGATACAAGGTCACATGCCGTGCTCCAATAATAAAATTAATAAAAATACGGTTCTCGGGAGCCAAGAAGCCACCCCGTGATGGTAGTGATTATGTTTTAAAATTGGACTGCAGCAAAATCTGTTTTGAGAGTTGATAGCTTTTTTGAAGCTGAATTATATAGCAATATAACCAATATACGGGACTTATTTAGTATTATACATTAAACTAATGGTTGCGCATTCGTGTTGTATCCGAAGGATCGATTCCCACCCATGGTGACCAGAGCAGTATGTGAAAATTGTCCTAAATAATTTAAAAAAATACATTGGAGTACGAGGTGTGACTTTGTATCTAACTGATGGTAAATAAACCTATAAAGTCCATCAATAGGATCGAACAAATATTGTGGTTTAATAGCACTGATCGCTTCGCGGTTAAATTATGTAGTTACGAAATGGGCGGCGACATAGACAAATTTGCAATTCTCGCTGTTTATAATGCCGAACGCACGATTCGTAACCGCACGCTAAAGGGTACTATCACATCGACGATAAAATGTTGCACTAGGCTCCTAAAATTATGTGGTAAATAAAAAAAAATGCCTCAATAAAGTTTAGGTAAAAGTCGTTTTCTTTTAAAATAAAAACTTCAAATTAAACATTATATTGCACATTTATTGTAAATTAAAACTAAATATCTACTAACCATTCTTTTTACATCGTGCTTCTATCTACATACAAATTAGTATAACGATTTAAACACTACATTTAACAACAATAATTATTACAATCTAACTAACAATTAATTTTAATCTAATAACTAATTACATCCCTATACAATAAAAATGTTTTAATCTTCCGATTGGAATTAAAAACTATAGTTCTTTTTTGTCTTTGGTTTCAGTTTCATAATCTTTGGTATTTAAATTTTGGTTCGTATTTTGCCAGAAACTACTAAGTAATACTTTAGAAGCCACTAAAGTTACTACACTATCTACATTTCTTATCTTAATTTTGCTTGCTTAATTTTCTACTTCAATACTCGCTATACTAGAATTGCTATTTTCATTAATATCCATAGGACTGACTTTAACTTTATTGAGTTTTTCCTTCACTTCGTTAGAATTCTCAACATATTCAGGTTTGGTTCTATCAGAATTATCTAAATTACTTCTATCTACATCACAGGGCATAGTCATACCAAATGTAGGATGTCCAGGGTAATACATGTAAGGTAAGGACAAATTACCGTAGTTTACACCCAAATGTTGACCATATAAAGACTGTAGAACAGCTTGATTATAAGATTCTTGCAACAAAGCCTTATATTCGGGATTTTTACTAAAATCTACACCATAAACTCCAGCAAAATGCTTTAAAATCGGGGATCCATCCATTAAATTTTGTGGAGCAAAAAGTGCTGGATTTAGAGCCTTGCCTAAAGCAGGATTATAAGACTTAGCTGCTAAATCTGCTAAAGGTTGACCGTTATTATTAACAAGAACCTTTACAGCCACTTTTCTAGCATGATGATTTGCTGCAGCGGCAGCAGCAGCAGCGGCTAGCATCCCGTTTTCTTGCATCTGCATTTGTTTTCTCTTGGTCTTGTACCGACGATTTTGGAACCAAATTTTGACTTGGGTTTCTGTCAGTTTTAAACTTACTGCTAAATCTGCTCTTTCTGGACCCGAAAGGTATCGTTGCTGGCTGAATCGTCTTTCTAGTTCGTAGACTTGGGCGTGGGAAAAAGCTGCTCTAGATCGTTTTTTTCTTCCGTTTTGGGAATAATCGCTAAGGGCATTGGAGTGATAGGGAGGAGAGTGCATCATTCGGCTTGGACTGGCGCGAGGTGTTGATGTGGAGCATTTAGTTTCGTAGTGAGATAGGCTGTATGGTTTGTATCCATTGTCGGAGCTTGGAGAGGTGTTTCCACGTCTGATTGGTGATCCTGTGGCTGATGAACGGGAGTCGTAGTCATCTGTAACAATTGTAAATATTATTTAGATTTGAATGAATTTAATGAATTTGACAGCCTCCGTAGACTAGTGGTTGCGCCTTTGGCGTTGTATCTGGAGGTCGCGGGTTCGATTCCCACCCATGGCAAAAAAAAATATGTCATGGTCTGGGTGTTTATAAAATATAATATTATTATTTGTTTCCGGTACACATAGTACAAGCCTAGAGCTTAGTTTATGACCAGAGCAATATATGTAAGTTGTCCCACATATTTTATTATTATTATTAATGTACGAAATTCAAGTAGGGAAATAGTGACGCTTTAGTAAACTATATGGAAATGTAAAATTTGGGTCAAATCCTACCCAATTTTTTTTGATAGCATGTTTAATTTTATTAAAATAAAATGTGCGAGATGAAAGAGGAAGTTTAATATGTCCTCGTCGTTCATGAACATAGTCTGAGTCTACACCAAACGAGTGGCTAGCTCGTCGCGGTGTATAGACATAAACAGTTTCACAAGTTTGTATAGTAAAACTGGGAACGGAAGCTTAACACCTACTCTTCTAGCCACTATAGTGATGCTGTCAAATAAATTTTATGGATTTGAACCGGGGCCTTTCTAAGGCAAATCTAAGGTCTAACCGACTCGGCCACCACATACGTATACCTAATACTATATAAGTAGCTATATAAAAAAACCTTTATTCCAAAAGTAAAACCAATTCGAAATTTAAAAAGCTCGGAACTCATTAGGCAGTGTTCACACAGGTTCACCGCAAATCAATTAAATAGTTTAGCACGCCACCGCGGCATAAGGCCGGATGCACAATGGATCCATTACGTAAATTGTCTCTTTTGATCACCGGGGCCTTGAAGAAGTCAATCCGAATCGCTTTCTAACAGTATTTTCGCGTGAGGCTTTTGTTATACTTTGGAAACGTTTAATTTAGGTCTAACTTTTATGGATTGTGTTTTGGGGTTATCTACCTATTATGCTATAATATAAATAATAAAGGAAAATGAAAGTTTCACGAACTCGAAACTAGATATTTGAAAACATTTCAATAATATTCAGTTATGAACCTACTTAAATGAGAATTAATCAACTCAATGTTAATTAAGAATTTTATTACTATTATTATTCAATAATAAGCTTGGCTAAAAAAATTAGACGGTCAAATTTGTTTTTAAAACAAATAAAATATATTGCAGTGCAACAGGGAATTGCGACCAGTGTACAAAAATATGTTCCCGTCTCGTCGTAACGGATGGTATTCTGAGTTTATATCAAACAAGTGGTCAGCTTGTGGCGGTGTTTGAAAAGACTTCATAACCCATCTAGAGAACAGTTGTTACAGTGGTTGTATTTTCAGTGTTTCAGTTCAGGATATAATATATCTTGGACCGCTTCAGTGGTCTGGTTGCGCCTTTAGCGTTATAACCGAAGGTCGTGGGTTCGATTTCCACTCAAGGCAATACAATACACCTACTTTTTTTTCTTTTTTGGAGTACGGCATGACTTTGTGGTGAGCAGACCTACAAAGTCCACGAATGGGGTCAATCAATAGTTATTCTTAGATAATATTGATAGATATCGCAATGCCGTCTAAATTATAAAATGGGCGGCGACAAAGACAAATTGCATTAGGTGCGAGTATATTTTAATATACTCGCTGCCTTATCGTCCATTCAACCACCACTACTTGATAACAAATCGATGCAGTAATCTCGTGAAAACCGGTGAACCCACAATCTAAAACCTAGGACTTTTGAATACCGTCGATGACTTTGATATCATAAGTGAGAAAAATATCACCGATGACTAGGATATTACTATTTATCAAAAGTCGTGTTTTTGAAAGTCATATGCGCCAACAGTACCAACTTACGCATTATTTGTCATATAAAAGAGCTACTTGCGATTTGTTAAACGTAGAAAATAATGTTTGCCATTCTTGTTTCTCGTTATAAATATATTTCATAACAAACAAACAACTGTCATCGATGACTATATGTATGTACTTTATAGGTATGGTATTTATATTATGGGTATGATACTTTTATATTATATTGTATATTATAGGTAAGATATTTTTATTTAGTCACCCGTGAGATTCATAAATACTAACTTTAGTAATCGATGACATTTCAGTGATATTTAGTCATCCACTGATATTAAAAAATTGCACTACTTTGCGCGGTTTGTTCCAAAAAAAGTAATATAATAAATTACCTACAGATAGAATAACACTTTAAGCAGTGGGTTCCAGAAAAAAAAATCGCAAACACGTCACTGACTACCAACGAACCAAATTTAATCCCCCCTCCTCCTTCATTACAATAGTAGTAATTTATCGGTGACTAGTTCGTAAGGTGTAATTACTAAATTGAAAGTGACAATAGCGCTTTTAAGCGATGCTATAATGCTTAGCATGAGGGTCCGCGTCGCTTAGCATAATGAGGGTGGCGTAAAGTGACTCTAAGTGGCGATGTCGCTGCGTGGCACAGTGTGAACCAGCCTTTAAAAGATCTTTTGTTATTCTTGGATAATTATGTATAAATGCTAATAGTTTTGGTTTATTATTGAAGTATTGTTCTGGTGGGTAGGGATTATTTTTAGGTGGGTTCAAAAACTTTTAAACACTCAGACCGCCTCCGTAGACTATAGTGGCGTTGTATCCGGAGGTGGTGGGTTCGATTCCCACCCATGGCAAAAAATATTAGTACGTTTTTCTGTAAAGTTTATTTTATTTACTTTCAATATGTGCACATTTTCCGACATACTCGGACTCGTAGTCGTATATACTATATGTACTAAGTACAGAAATGTTTTTAAACTAATACATTGAACGAAAAAGTCGAATATGTCCTATTGCAGGTCTTCGTCTATCTTTGCGCCAATTTCATCCAAACTCGTTATGCCGTTTTTGCGTAATTAAATAAATAAAAAACTTATAAATTATGAAAAAAAAATCTACTTTGGCGGTCCTTGGCCAGAGAAGTGGCCCGGGCCGAGAGTGAACCTAATATTGACGTCGCTGCTTGGTTGCGACTTTGGCGTTGTATCCGGAGGTCGTGTGTTCGATTCCCACTCATAGCAAAATAATATAGTACGTTTTTCGGTACAGTTTGTCAAGGTGTTACAAATTTGTAAGTTAAATAGAAAGTTGTCCATTTGCCGGACCCGAGCTTTTAACGTTAAAACAGCTGAACTGATTTTTATAAATTCTAAGAATCATCCCCGGAAAAACAATCGTTCGTTCGATGAATTTTCAGGAAATTTTATACCTATTATATTTAAGTAAGTACGTACGTTTTTTTAGCAATGAAAAGTACGCGAAAAATTAAAGAAGTTACTAGAGTAAAAGAAATACTAGAGTAAAAGAAATACTAGAGTAAAAGAAATACTAGAGTAAAAGAAATACTAGAATAAAAGAAATACTAGAGTAAAAGAAATACTAGAATAAAAGAAGGTGAAAAAGAAATTAGCAGTTTCTCGGTTTAAAATCGAAATATTAAAAATAAGAAGCTTTATTTCGATTTTTTTTTAAATTATTCTAGGTAGTAACATAAACCATTTATTTACTCTACAACAAAATATAAATTAAAAATAAAATAAACAAAAATATAATAAAATATACCTATATATTTTTATTTTTTTTATTTTTATAAGACAGTGGGCGTAGGGTACCAAGGACACTAGCGGCGTTACCCCGTTGGATAGCAATACTGATTCTCTGAACCAGGTACTCCTTGCTCAGAGGATCACCAGTTGCTGTTTTAATTTTTCTATCTAGATCACGGATAAATTCGCTAGCATCCTCATTTTATTCTCGTTTTGATTATCAAAATCGACCAACAGAATCATTCGTTTATCAAAATCGACCAACAGAATCAAAAGATTGTTTTTATATATCTAGTTAGAACCTTATACCTAGCCCCACATAACGCGTTCCTGATATCTTTTGTGAAGTACCGGTAGATGATCTCTCTCTCCTTAATTAATTTGTGTAAATTGTCATACATATTATTATTATAATGTAGCCGTGTTTGGCTTAGTGGAATTGACATGAGATGTATTTTTGGCTATAAGTGACATAGGTAGGTATATACGACAGATTTCGTAGCCAATAACTAGGGTTCAAAATACGGTAACTATAGGTTTTTTTTTCAGGAATAAAAAAGTAGGTTCCTATATTACCTATTTCGTCGAATTTAAGTCGCGTTTTGAACTTTTTGTTGAAAAGGTGATATTTCCATATTGTCGTAATTAAATAAGAGGTGAAAGGCGAGGGATAAAAATGTTACGGCAACAATGGAACTTGTAGGTAAGTCTCTTCGTATAAACTATTAGATAGGTGTTTTACTTTTTTTTTTTTTTAACCTACTAATTATACATACATATTATCACGGGTGCCTTACGGCGTCCAAAACCGCCTAGACGGCCCCAGGATACCCAGCGGAGGGGTTTTTAATCCCACCTCGTCGTAACCAATGGTATAAGTTTACACCGAACAAGTGGCTAGCTCATCGAGATGTTTTTAATAGACTGAATAAACAGTTTCACCAGTTGGTATAGTGAAACCGGGACCGACTTAACATGCCTTCCGACTTACTATTTATCTACATACTTATTGCGAAGCCGGGGCAACAAAAGCTAGTATTATATCACGATAAGGTAGCGAGGATATTATAGAGTAGTTAATACAAATTAATTTCGTCTTTTTCACCGCCCATTTCGTAGCCGCATCATTTATAACCGACATAGTGCTAGCGACTAATGCTGTTTAACAACAAGTTTTAATTCATGGGCTGTTGTAAGTTGGCTTACCATCAGGTAGATATATAGTCACATGCCGTGATCCAATGAAAAATAATACAAAATAATCTAATATTAATTTCACTTTACAAGTTCTAAAAAAATCTCACCTGAAAGTTCTGTAACTGCATAAGAAGAATTCTTTCTGGACATATCCAAAACTCCGTCTTCATTATATTCCCGGTAAATATTACAATCATCATAATACTTCAACTCCTTCCCCAAACATCTCTTCTTCGAAAACTCACTCTCTTTCCCAACAAAACTCATTTTCGCGCCAAAACTCTCGTAACTTCCATTTTCAAATTCACTTTTTGAATCAACATGTTCTTTATTTGTCAAAATGTCGTTAATCGAAAACGGCGTCGTTATCGTAGTTTTCTCGCACTCAGACATTTCATGAAACTTTTTAAATTTCGAATCCATTAAACGGCCAATAACAACCGAACTGGCGCCCTATCGCAAAAGCGATTCTTAAACGAATAAAGTTGGGCTGACAGAGTCGCCGCCTGCTTTGTATTTCTTTAGTTAGCGAAAGAGACAGCTTGACTTTGCTGGGTTGTCTAAACAGTAGGAGTAAAAGAGATGACTACAGTTCAGGTGTATTATTTAAAAAAAGCTCAGTGCAGAGTGGGGATCGGTAAGATTTTCCTGAAGATGTTTATGTGATGCAAAAGTCGGGCACTTAGGTTCTTTAGAGATAGTCTGCGCGATTGAAATTGGCTTTCTGTATAAATTTTTGAGATATATTTTTTTCATTTATAGAGAAATATAATCTTATCCGACTAGAGATAGCGGCAAGAAACTTGAACACAGTCTGTCGTAGTGGGGGTAAATTTGCGCAGGCATTTACGAACAAAATATTTTTTTGTTGTTGTTTAAATTTTAGATGTTTTACCCCAAGGTACCTTGGGATTTTGTAAATATACATGATTCCGGGCAAACACTTTAAGTATTACTTACTTGCGCAGAAACTTTTTCCACCACCGACCGTGTTCTAAGTTTCCACCGCCGACCGTGCTCTATTTACATGTTCAATGAACAAAAAATACCTAGGGCCTGACCAAAGAACACAATCGCCAACCGAATCGCCGCATCGATCGATAAAAATGTATAGGAATTTTACTCTATGGGTAGAGCCTGATCGACGAGAAACGTCAAATCCCATACATTTGGCTTTCGATGGGTAGTTCGTTCGATTATCGATTGGCTCTTTGGTAAGGTACGGTATATACGGTATTATATAATATGTATGTATGGTATGTACGGTATTATATAATTTAATATTTTGAAATCAAAGATATTTTGTTAGCTAAGGTTTGTCCTCGCCTCGGATAGAATGCCTTTTCACAATATTTTTAACTGTAATTAATATATTACTGATACTAATAAATAAATACCATCACGCGTGCCTTTTTGCCTCCCGAGAACCGTTTAAACGGCCTCAGGGTACCCAGCGGATTAACCCATCCTCATTTCGCCGATGGTATTCGGAGGTCAATTTCTTATTTGTTTTATTAAAGCACGGCATATGACTTTGTATCCGCCTGGCGGTCAGCAAATCTTCAAAGTGGGGTCGATTAATAATTGTTATTTAACAACATTGATCGACGGCGACAAAGACCATTTTTATTTTTACATTGTACTTTTTTATTTAAATCTAAAAGAAAGTTTTTCTATTTATTATTTTTGCATGCCAATTCAAAACGTAATCACTATTCTTTTTTATAAATACACCTTTCGGTTTGTTAACGCGCAACGATTTCAATGTAAGTGTTTGAGAAGTGTCTACCTATCTCTTTCTAACTTATAGAACACGGGTTTTGTCAACATTCTCTATCTCTATCTGTCTCTAGAGATCTATTAAAGCCGACCAATCATAGGTAAGGGGATTTAGAGGTTGACCAATAAACGTTTAGAATGAATCGAAGTGTCAACATAAATTTTCCTAGTTTTTCAGTATGTTTTACTTCGGTTTTTAAAAAATATTTGAAAAACGAATGAGTTGTATTTAGAAGTAGGTTGAGGTAAAATTTTTGATTGTTTGTTCTGGATAAACTACAGAACTGATTTAAAAAAAAACACAAATAGATGGCTCTATTATCCAGCGATTAATATTGGGGTGTATTTTATTTTCAATCTGATTCTTTTTTTTATTATTAAACGGTGGGCTGAGATTTTTGTATAATCACGGGTGCCTTACGAGATCGCCTAAGGGTCTCAGGGTACCTAGCAGAGAGCTTTTTTTAGGTGAGAGGAAGGCCTCTATAACTTTGCTAGGCCGACCGAACGGTCTCGTTGCCACCCATACAGATGTAAAAACCGTCAAGTGACCCAGTCATGTTTCGGTTTTAGTCTGTGGGTTCACCGGTTTTACGGAGACCACTGGATCGTTTTATTGTCGAGAGGGTAGTCTTTTTTCATGACGCAGTTACGAAACGGGCGATTGATTTGACGAAAAGCAGCGAGGATATTAAAATAGCCCGAACGGTCTCGTTACCACCGCCCATACAGATGCAAAAACCATGTCATGTCTCGGTTTTAGTCCGTGGGTTTTTCGGAGACTACTGGATCGATTTATTATCGAGGGGGTAGTATCCTTTCATGATGCGGTTACGAAACGGGCGATTGATTTGACGAAAAGCAGCGAGGATATTAAAATAGATTCGTAATGTGAATACATCCATGTCGCCGCCCATTTCGTAAACGCATGAAAGCGATCAATATTGTTAAGCAACAATGTATTGATTGACCCCATTCATGGACTTAGTATGGCTGCTTACCATCACGTAGATAAGAAACAAAAAGTTTTTGGCAAGCCCGTCGTTGTTTTTTTAAGCAATACATGACATACAAACAGTTCCACTAGTTGGTATGAGTGAAACACTCACTGACAGCTTAACGT
Source organism: Monopis laevigella (assembly GCA_947458855.1). Lineage (NCBI taxonomy): Eukaryota > Metazoa > Arthropoda > Insecta > Lepidoptera > Tineidae > Monopis > Monopis laevigella. The sequence continues at coordinate 6,402,191 of OX381599.1, read as the reverse complement.
GCTTTCCGAGGCAATATAGTAGTCCTAAAAAATCACGTAGGTCCTATACGGCCTCAGGGTACTCAACAGTAGGGTTTTATACCCACCTCGTCGTAACCGATGGTATTGTGAGTTTACAACAAACAAGTGGTCAGCTCGTCGCGGTGTATGAAAAGACTCAATAACCCATCTAAAAACAGTTGTTGCAGTGCTTGTATTTACAGTGTTTCAGTTCAGGTAGGTAAGTATATAGCCTCCGTAGACTAGTGGTCGCGCCTTTGGTATTGTATCCGGAGGTCATGGGTTCGATTCCCACCTACGGCAAAAAAAAAAGTTTTTCTGTACAGTTTGTCATGGTCTGTGTGTTGTTAAAATATAATAAGTATTATATCGTTGCTTCTGGTACACAAAGTACAAGCCTAGAGCATAGTTTGTGACCAGAGCAATATGTGTAAATTGTCCTACATATTATTATTATTAGATATAATATCTTGTACCGCTTCCGTGGTCTAGTTGCGTCTTCGGCGTTATATCCGGAGGTCGTGGGTTCCATTTCCAATCAAGGATCATCTAAACTATCAATACCTTGGTACTTTTTTTTTTATTATTGGAGCACGGCATGTGACTTTGTATCTACCTGGTGGTGAGCAGACCTACAAAGTCCATGAATGGGGTCCATCAATAATTGTTCTCAATCATTGATCGCTTTCACTATGTCGGCTAAATGATGCGATTACGAAACAGGCGGCGACAAAGACCAATTCCATTCTCGCTGCCTTATCGTCAATTCAACCACCCATTTCGTAACCACACCTTGAAAAGAGACTATCACCTCGACAAGAAATCGATACAGTAATCTCCTGAAAACCGGTAAACCCACAGACTAAAACCGAAACATGACTAGGTCACTTGATTTTTTTTTTATGTAGTTAAATAGTAGTAAGGTCGGCGTACTCGGTAGCTTTATTTTATTGTAATAATTTTAAAATAAATGTTTTGCTTTCCAAATTTAATGTTTCTATTTAAATTAGTCGCTGAGATTTATTTTTGTAATAAGATTTCCCATATTATGTACCGCCTATTCTTCTCAACTCTCTCAAAGGTTAGCTGCTAGAAAATGCCTAAGGCTAAGTTCGCCTTTGTACAATTTTATTTTGCAATTTTGTGCAATAAATTATTTTTAAAAAAATCTTCCCTTTTATTTTTTTTATGAAAAAATAATAAAAATAACATAATATCACGGGTACCTGTTTGGCGCCAAGAGCCGTTTTTAAACGGTAACAACCGGTACCCAGCGGAGGGATTCGGCGATCAGTGAAACATCATTTCGCCGATGGTATTCGGTATATTTGATGGATGGTATTTTTTTATGTGAATATAAGATGTTAGTTTAAATAATTTTAGTTTTAGTACTTATAGGTACCTACTATTAGGTATTTTACCCCTTAACAGGGGTATTAGCGTGATGGTATGTATGTAATAACCCAACTTTGCTATATATTACACTTTTCTCTATCTGATGTTTTTTTTGTTCATAAGAGATTCCCTGTATATCTGCACCCTATACCTTACTCGATAAGTGATATATGTCCCTCCCAGTGTCTCAAACTTCTCTATACCAAATTTTATCTAAATTGGTTCAGCCGTTTAGGCGTGAAAACGTAACAAACAAACAAACCAACAGAGTTACTTTCGCATTAATAAGTAATATGGATAACACGCACGAAGTTGCGGGCACCAGTTAGCAAATGTCATAATGAAAAAAAAAGTTTTTTCCATACAAATTGTTTTTTATTTAACATTACTGCTTTGTATGGAGAATCGCGTTTTTTATTTGCGATGGATACGAAGAAATTGATTTCCTGTTCGTGAACCGCAACGATGTCATTTAATAACCAGTCATGGAAGAATAATCATTATTTTTTTAATAACCGCAATTTTCAACAAAAAAAGACCGTCTTACATTGGTATTCATAAAAACTTATGGAGTCCTTTATCTATTTTTTAGCAACAAAAAAAATAGATATGCGTAAAAGAGACAAAACCTTAGTATTAACAATAGTTTTCATTAATAAGGCCATTAGGCTGTACTTTCCGGGAAAATAAATCACACAATATCAAATATTAAAATTGCAATGAAAAATTCCCTGGTGGGCGGAACTCGAACCCACGACTTTCGCGGCGAGGTTTAGGTATATTGTGTGATTTATTATTTGTTAAAATCCGTAGAATAAGTTGGTACCTACATGATGGTAGACTTGTGTCTTTTTTTTGTATTTTTTTTAAATACATTTTTATAAATTTCATTATTAGGAAATTATAAAAAAATATAAGATAAAATTGCAATGAAAAATATCCTGGGACTCGAACCCATGATCTCACATGATGAATATACCGGTGTTTTTTTTCCACAAAGTCAAAATTTATATATAGTGTTCTATGATGAAAATAATGAAATACGTATTTCTTTCCTTTTAGTTTCGCCCATACAAAAACACTAACCCCCATTCTAAGACGTTTCCTTACCTCCACTCTTCACTCAAGGAGCGTCTGTCTCAACTTGCTTTTTATAGTTGACATTTGGTGGAAAGAGACGTTCCTTGAGTGTAAAGTGGAGTTAAGGATACGTCTTAGAATACGGGGGTAAGATAAAATAATTTAGGGTGGGATTAATCGTTGCTTAGCCTGAGCCATTGCTTGGAACTGTTAAAATATGTTTTTTTCATATACAGTATGACAGTAGCATTGGCTAAGCATTAATAATTGATTAGCAACGACTATTCCGACCCTTATATTTCAAAAAGGTACAAATCCCTCCGACTTTCATACTAAACTCACGATTGAGACCTCGCCACTTATCTAACGGTATTTTATTTCATTGACACGAAAAAAAAATTGTCACTGTAAATAAAACATCCAGTATACTACTCCGTTGACTAGTTGCGCTTTTGGCGTTGTATCCGAAGGTCGTGGGTTCGATTCCCAAGCATGGCTAAAAAATATTAGTACGTTTTTCTGCACAGTTTGTCATGGTCTGGGAAGGCTGTAAGTACTCGTACTTTGGGCTAATATCAGTGGCGTAGCTTACCTTAGACGGGCCCTGTCTCCGTATGAAAATTGATTGCAGGGCCCAAATGATGTGTAAAGATTTTTCGCAAAAGAAAAGTAGTAGAAAAGAAAGGGCCAGGCAGACGTGGCTTAGACTCATATATAATAATAATATGTAGAAAAAGTTAAACATATTGTTTTGGTCACAAACTAAGCTCTAGGCTTGTACCTACTATGAGTACCAGAAACAACGATTTAATTAATGTGACAATTTTTATTTTTTGCCAAAACGAGACAAATTCAAAATTATGGCGAGTCACAAAAATGAAAAAATTTCACTGTCTTGCAAAAATTTTAACGAAAAAAAAGTTAATAATTAGTAGGAATTATAGGTAATAATTGTACCTATAATTCCTACTAATTATTATGTTTATTATTAGGTAAAATATATAAATTGAAGCTATAAAATTTTATTGCCAAATATTTCGCCTCTCTTTGGAGCGGCGTCATCAGTGACAGTGACTGAAGGTCATTTTCATAAATTTATGTTTATAGATCTATTTTCTGGTGAGCATAATAATTTTAATTTAATTTTTCCACAATTTCTTCAATCTACCTAACATCTCTATCAAAAACTCTTTGCTTAAATTTGTAATAAATTTAGAAAAGGCCTATTATTATAGTTTTAGTATTTAAGTGTTGATCCTTCTGAATCTGAAAACGGGACACTTTGGCGTCCCAAAGCTCGAGGATATGTAGACTCGTAATGCAAATTTGTCTTTGACGCCGCCCGTTTTATAACCGTATAATTTAGTGGATGGGGTCAATGCTACTGACCACATTCATGTATTATGTAGTTCTGCTTACCATTGTAGATACAAAGTCAAATGCCGTGCTCAATAATAAAAATATATACATGGTGACTTTGAAAAGATGTACTTTGGGCTAATATGAGGTTCAGCTATTCAAATCCAACAACTTTTTCCATGGAACCATGTGTCGCAAATGAAAAAAAAAATTGCCTTCTCCATACAAACTAGTAATGTTAAAATGATCAATTTGTATGGGGAAGCCAAATTTTTTTTTCATTTGCGACATATGGTTCCATGAGAAAAGTTGTTCGATTTGATCAGTAGAACATCATATTAGCCCAAAGTACACCCATTCAAATTCACCCTGTATACTTAAAAAGCTGTGAAAATTGGTTGGATCACGCCTCCTAAGTATTCTACATCTTATCGTGCGGATTCATACTGTTATCTGTTTGGAAACAGAACGGGCAATATTTTAGTTCTGCATTTCACCATAATTCAGATAACTTAGTAAAACTTAGATAGATTTATCTCGTCCTATCGAAGTCACATGTTTGAAGTCTGGTGTTTAATAAAAACAAAGTGGCATTTTATTTCGTGATCTAGGCCGCCATAGGCTGGTCCGAATTGACTCAAGTTTAATTTCAACATTTTGTATATGCATTATAATATGTGATTAAACTTAATTTTTATATAAATAAATATTTAAATTATTAGAAGGATAGATGTGTTGAGAATTAATTTTGTGCTCATGCACGAGCATGACAAAGTTTTGCTGTTTTTGCTTAATTTGCTAGAGTGAAAATGAACGGGACCTCAGTTGGTTTTAAACTCTACTAAAATAAACTATTCGCGTAGGCTAAAGTTATTATTATTATAAACAACATAATCTTATTATTTTTTTATAGAGACATCTCGGACCTTATAATATTCATGACATAGGAAATAATTAAAAAGTATAAAGTCAAAATGACGGTTGGTGACAATTTGGCTTTGTTATCGTGCAGAATATTTTCATCATATTTATTACGGAAGAGAACCTCGTTTATTAAAATAAATAGTCTTCATATGGCTAAAAGAAATGCATCTAATTCATCAATGGAGATTGTCAGCGTTCCACCCATTGTATCCACCTACAGGCAAGCAATACACACTTTTGACGAATGTAACCGAAAAAATTTAACCGCTAATTTAAAGAAATTAAAATTAATGATGGATAAATTAAAGGCAGAAGACCTAGCATTAGACACTAAATTCCTCCAGCTGGATACATGGCATCGACCCAATAAAGCTCCGTGCACATACATCGAAGTGTTTCAAAACGACAGTGTAAACATGAGTATTTTTATATTAAAACCTGGTTTTAAGATGCCTCTACACGATCACCCTCATATGCATGGTTTTCTTAAAGTTATATCTGGTGCTGTGAATATAAAAAGTTATACGGAATATCCATTGACACAGGTAACAAAAAAGATTGATGCTAAATATCGAGCTAAACAAGAAGCAGCTAGATTGAGCCAAGGTTCACCTAAACATAGAAGATTTTTTGCAGAAGTATCCAGTGATCAGATTTGTAGGGCAACAGATAAAACTTGTATATTAACTCCAACAATATCAAATTATCATGAAATTGAGGCTTTGTCGAATCCAGCAGCGTTTTTTGATATTTTGTCCCCTCCGTATGATACTCTTATTGAAAGTATTGGTCCAAGAAGATGTAGATATTATAAAGTAGCCAATGAAATAAGTACAAATGTTGTAGAATTACTAGAGATAGATGCACCTGATTGTTTTTATTGTGACCAAGCTCCATATCTGGGTACTCCGTTAAGTGAAAAATAAACTAGTAACATTTGCTTTTATAAAAAAATACAATAATCCTTCTATAATATGGACTGTCCGCCTTATTCGCAGGTACTATAATTCAAACTAAACTCTGTCTTATCAAATCTATCTCAACTAAACTTTATTTTTGGGGCACAATATGTGATTTCGTATCTACCTACAAAGTCAATTAATGAGGTTGCTTAATACATAGTTATTTAACAGCATTGATCTTTGCTTTGCCACTTTGCCCAAAATAATGCAGAAAATATAAATGGTGACAAAGACAAATTTGCATTATGATTGCCTCAATACTGCTTTATTGTTAAATCAACTGCTCCTTTGGTTACAAACCACCCTGCACCCTGAAAGGAGACTACTACCTCAATAAGGCTACCAAATCAATGCAACTGATGTTTGAAATTGTTTTTTATTTTTATCTTAATTTATAGGACTGAATTAACAAAGACACTTTGACCTTAAGAAATTATTGCATACTTAAATACAAAATTTTAAAACCATATCACATTTTTGCCATCATATGTTTTCACTTCTCAAGTTAATGAATGCTCAACCTTTTGTTATATAGACTAAAAAATAGACTGGTGCACAGACAGGGTCCAAATCAGTGACCTTATTAACTGTGTTTTCATACTTTATTTGATTATATTTGCATTTAATATAGTTCTTTAAAATATTATAACATGAATCTTCTTATCTAAACACTTTTTTTTAACAGGAACCTTTAGAAGATTCCATTTTTATTATTAACAAAATATTTTCAGTGTTGCTTAAAATAATTGGTCTTTTGTTAAGTATGTGAGTGTGTGTGTATGGGTGCATTATAAATACTTTTTTAATTTTTCATATTTTTTTATACTGTATTTAAAATAGCACAGAATATGTACAGCTCTATATAGTGGGGCACTTTGACATGAGTCACAATTTGTCACTTATAATAAACTAGAATCAATATTAAAGGTCAGTGAGTTTGGTCACCTCGGTGGCACCCTTGTATGGCAAATAATGATTTACAGATCAATGGAATCAGCTAACCACTAGTCTCAGGTTAGTTGTTTATGTAACATGTGTTCGGTTTGCATAGTATTTTTTCATGCACCCTAAGAACTTATTGTTAAAATCTAATTTGAGCAACTATTCAAATGAAAATAATAGTTTTCTAAGGATATGTCACTTTTCTCTGCAATATTTCAAACTGACGAAGTCTAAAGCACTTAGAATTAGAGCATCAGAAATATTTGCAAACCAGGTATAGCATTATCAGTTGTCTAAATGTGTTTTAACACTTTATTTCCATATCAATGTCACAGGGAGAAAACAGAGGGTTAGCCCTGGCTTATGTATAGGGATTAATGTTTATTTATTATGAAAGTAAATGGTAAATATGTATAAATATTTTTTGTAGTAAAAAATAATAAAATTATTGTATGATTTGATTAATTCCCAGCAAATGTTTTATACCCTTCAAAATTTTTGTATTAATTTTTTTTCTACCCAAGTTTTTTACACTGTGTATATATATATAACAGTAATATCAATAAATATAGTAAAAAACTATTGAATGGACATTTTTTATTACTCAATAGAATATAATTGTGTTTTGATAAAGTCCCAGACACTAGTGTGACATAATTTAAGTTTGTTAATTTAATGAATTCATTACACTAAGTTATCTTATACCTAGTTTTTGATTGTGACATTTGTGATATATAATAATAATAAAATATGATCTCTTGCACTTTTTGGGATTGTATACAACTTATAAACCTTTATATTAGTTTTCCTCTAGTCTAGTTAGTGGTGTGTAATTTTTATTTTACATTGGACTTGAATGTCTTATAAAAGTTGTATAAGTCAAGTATACTTACTTACATAATTGTGGTTTTTTCAATCTTTTAGTGAGCTAAGGCAAAATCATAGCTGACCAAGCAATTAAAATAATAATTGTTGTAAAAAAATATATTGTGCAACCCCTCTTAATGTTCTATTGAAACTTTTGGTGAAGTGTAATTTTTTTTTCAAATATCATTAAGTTATTGTCATTGCAAATGTATGTAATATTCTCGTGACGGATTGTATTGGACATGCTCATTCAAAGATTTTGTTAGTCTGCTTACCACCAGGTGACAGATAAGCGATATGTTTTGTTGTCAAACCAAGAGTCACTCTTATGTATGAAACCAATTTTCTAGTATTAATTTAGAACATCAAATGCCCCTTAAAATAATACTGAATTTAGACTAGTTAAGTTAAAGAAAAATGCATTTATGGCCCTGTAATGGCGTTAATCTTATACTTTAATTTATTTGAATTGATAATACGGAATATAAATAATATTTGTCAAAAATAAATAAAATTTATGTATTGTTTTATTTTCAATACTTTATTAAATTAATTTTATTTCAGCAATATTGTAACTAAGTGCCATTTTATAAACCAATGTAAATAATTTATTTCACTTAAATATTGTCAGATTTACAACTTCTTGATATTTTTATGAATTTATAATAAATGCACATAATTTAAATTATTTTTAATTCAATGCAGGTAGGTAGAAAGTATTTAATTAAATGTATAAAATGGTATTGCTGTAAAAAATCTGAAATTCCAAGTGCAGCTAAATGTTATTTTTTCATAAATATTATAATACCGATTACATAAGATTAATTTTATTCTATGAATAAAGTTTATAAATGTATCTTCAAGTTTTATTCCAAAATATTAGTTTTTTATAACTGTCACTGAGTTGTCAAAATATTAGCATTTGGTTTCACCAACTTTTTAGATGTTTTATGGCAAATGTTTTACCAAAAAACTCGAGAGAAAAAGTTATAAAAATCGAATATTTCCATACCCATATTTTTTTCCCGGTGAACTGTATGTGACTTTTTATCAACCTTATGGTAAACAGATGGTACCTAAAAAACTTTACTGGCAGAAATACTATGGGTATGATTGCATAAGGTCATGCTGCCATTATATTATTCCTCTTTTACTTACCTACAACATTAAAAATACAATTCACATCTATCCCACTCACATAAAATAGGAGACTTTAATAAGGAAAAAAAAAATACAAAACAAATAGTACTTTATAATATATATTTTAATCTCTTTCACAATCGCAAAATTATTTATTATTAAAACTAAGCCCTTTACATTCTAAGAGCGATATAAGTGATTTTTTTAATATGTTTTTAATAGCTATATATATTTATCAGTCAAAAATTATATGATTGATAGACGTAAACGCTTTTAGGTTCTGAAATTATTATTGTTATGCAAATTGACCCACTACAACGTTTATTTTCTTCTGGATTTTTCATGTGTGAATTCGACAAAAATTAAGATCCATTGTATGAATCAAAAGATCTTTGCCTTTCCACACTGGTGGCAGAATAAAGAAAAAAAAAATAGATACATTGTTGTCTTCTTGAAGCCCGTTAGGTAGAGGCTTTAAAGTAAAATTTCTACGGGGACAGTAGAAAACACGTGTCTGTTGTATGTACAGCAAAACTGTAACACTAAAAGTACAATTTTATGGGCGTCAATACGACTGGCGAAATCGTAAATGGAATAATTCGAGGTGACGCCAATCAGTCAAGATTTTATACATTTTTTTTTCAAATGAATGAGTTTACTGACCGTCAGTCAAAGGTATACAATATTTAATTGACTGATAAATATAATTAGCTAAGTAAATACATTTAAAAAGTCATTAATAACGCTCTAATAACATAACACATATTATAATGCAATACAACAATGGTAACAGAACTACTGAACAATTATATTTAGCACTAATATAAATATATAAATATTCTTTTAAAATCTCAAATTTATAATTATTTTTTCACTTGCAATAAATACTAAAAAGCTTACCTTATAAGTGTTTTTTTTCATCTGGCAATATAGAAAACACTGCGAATAGATAATAACGATGGCGCTACTATAGTTTGGTTCAGCCCCAGAAAATAACATTAAATTGGATTACCTTTTTTATCAGAGCACAGCATTAGACATAGCCGATGGTAAAAGTTTACCCCGAACAAATGGCTAGCTTGTCTCGATGTTTGGATAGACTCAAATCTCATTTATGAACAGTTTCAAGGTCCGATAGCTTAACACAGTGTAATAGTGGTGTTGTCAAACAAATATACATATTATTTTAATTAAGAACTCATTGGTACAAACAAGGATTTGAACCGTGGACCTAAAAACTGTGTCTGACGTCCAACCAACTTTAATAAATACTTTTTAATTTTAAAATGTCGAAAAAGCCATATAGATCTCAAGCGAGAAAATTCCTATTTTCCATAAGATTTTGGTACACCAATAGCTGCTTTAATGCAAGTGAAATATACAATATTCAAGCTCAAATGAATAAATTGGTCCATATAGATAAATAAATCTACGCCACTAAAACTTAATTACAATATTAAAGCCATACATACTAGTTACAAACCATTTTTGTTTTATTTTTATGAATTTATTTGATAGAAGTTTATTATAATAGGTAATAATTTATAAAATTTTGGAAATTGTACAAAAACCCTAAAAACCAAGATAGATAATATTAATAAAAAGAAGTAGATAAAAATATTTCTTATTAATTCAAGTTGTGTTTTAACATACTTTATTAAATACAAGGTGATTTAGGTATCAATTACGAAATAATACATTTATTTATTTACTAGCTTGCTATACAAAATTACTTTATAGTACATCAAAGTTATTCTAAACAAATTGACATTATAATGTGTACACATATTGCTCTGGTCACAAACTAAGCTCTAGACTTGTACTATATGTACCAGAAACAACGATATAATACATATTATATTTTATAAACACCCAGACCATGACCAACTGAACAGAAAAAAACGCACTAATAGTTTTTTAACATGGGTGGGAATCGAACCCACTGCCTCCGGATACAACGATGTAACCACTAGACAATAACACGGAAGGATACCTAACAACATTATAACTCAATGTCATAAGTAAAGTTATTACCAAGGAATTATAGCAAGAAATGTTTTTTATCTACCTCTCTTTATTTAACCTATCTTTGCCTATATATTTTAAATGTCAAATAGTGTTTTAAACTTGTCTTTTTATAATTTTATTATGTACTAAAAATATTATTAACAATAGGCAGTGTTTGTTAAGGTTTTAAGGTATAATTCTAAAGATTTTTAAGAATAAATTGTGTACATTTTAAGGTTAGGTAAAGTTAGGACATGATTAATAATATTGAATATTGAACTCCCTTATCCATAAAAAAAAACATTTATAGAACGTTAGTTAAAATAGAGTTACGTCTCTTTCTTACCAATTGATAAATCAAACACAATTTTAACTAAAATGCTATATTTTTTTATGAACAAGAGTGTTAAGGCCTTATACTTAAAAACTCATTGAGTCCTTAAAGAACACTTTAGCTAAACTAGGTTTTTATTATTGTTGCTTAAAAAGAAACAAAACATATTGGTAACTAAAGTGCTCTTCAAAAACTGAAGTTTTTATGAATTAAGCCATTAATCTATAAGTATATTTTATGTGCAAGCAAAGTCATTAAATGACAAAATACAGTGATATTGATTTTTTTAAAGAGCCAAGCTCCAATATTGCGTTTGTATTTTTTTTATACAATGCAAAGGCGTGATGAACTAAATAAAAAAATATATTTATAAATATAATGAAAAAAGTCGCTGCGACTTATATATATAGGGTTTTAATTAAAATATAAATTCACAAGCTTAGCTTATTAAATTATGTAAAAGCATATAATATACTATAATACAATTAATTGTATATTAATATTTAATACAATTTCTAAAGACTTTAATTTTGTCGCTAAAACAAATTATAAGGTTTGTATTGTTAAATATATGTTTAATTCAATTCCTAAATGATATTTTATACAACTATTATGTATTATTATGACATGACAAATTTAATAAGAATCAGTCTTTAGGGATTCATAGAAAAAATGTCCTAATAATATTTAAAAACTTAAAAATAAAATATAAAATTTGTTACTAAATTAATTTGTTAAATGTTAAAATGAACATATATTTGTCATGTGATGATTTTTTGTTAATTATATTACTTAAGTCAAATAAAAAAAAATCTGCAATAATATTTTTATAATAAAAACGAATAAATAGTGTATAAAAAAGAAATGTTGGCATATATTATATGTAAAATTTTTGAACAATTTTGTTTTTTACAAACCAAATATATTTTATCTCCCAATTAACTATAAAATAACCCAAAATATGCTTTTTTTTCCGAATAAACTATTAAAAAAATTAATATATGTATATGTTTAGCCAGCATTCGTTAGATAAAATTGTTTTGACATATTTCCCCGGTAGAGGGCGATGTTGGTATTAATCGGATCGTCGCAGTCGTATCGAATATTTTTTTTTTTTTTAGAAATAATGAGCTAAGAAATTAATTTACTGTTTTTTTATTTAAAAAGCGTTTTTGAGATGTTAATAATAAACTGTGTAAGGACATATGCACTAAACAAAAAATTATGACTTAACCTTGCTTTTGAAAAACTAATTTTAATTAAAAATCAAGAAATAAGTTGTATATAAGTTGGGATTATACAATACATATTTTTGTATTCTTATCGCATTCCTCTTCTTTTTTCGTTAAAGCCCATTATATAAAAAAATCCCTAAACTACAACTTTACCTGTGAACCTAACTTTGCCCATTAAATGTAGGCAAAGTAGTATATTTGCGGTATCTTCGGTTATGGTAAATAAGGTAAAATAAGACTATTCTGGTAACGTTGGTCTATCACCGACTCCATTTGCCATATCGAACACAGCCATAGATACTTCGGCTGCCAATTTATCTGCATTCTGTAATACCAATACAAAAATATTAATTTTTTGTAAGTTACGGTAGCCTATCATGAGTTTTTGTTAAGGTTTCTCCAGTAGCAGTGCTCCCATATAATAATCCAATTATTGTCAAAATTTTAAAAAAAAATTTAGTTATATTTTTCTGTTGAGAACTATATTTTTTTCCATATCATTATATGCTTATCTCTAGCTACTAAATAGTATAATAAATATACTATTTATTATAAAAATTTTGGTTAATATTTTTATTATTTCAGTTTTTTTGTATGAAAGTACATAATGTTGTATAATGTTTAATAAATATTTCAATATAAACTTAAAGTTAATTAAGTTTTAACTTTTAGAATATAATGATTTGAATTTTCTCTCAAAACTTCAATCGATCAAAACTGTATAGACATTGACAGGTGACAGCGTACCTACTGTCACTGTCAAAATCCATACGTTTTTAACTGAGGCGACGCGACATATCGCCTTTGCATTTTCTCTCATGCCAGTACTTGATAAAGTGTAAAAACAAACAATTTTGTCAATAATTGGATCAATAATATAAGAAGTATGTTTGTATGGCAACACTGTATTTTTTTGGTGTATAGTAAAATTGTAGGAATCTACTATTAGGGAGGTTTTACTACAAATACAAAGTTTATTTATTTTACAATTTAACGAGCCCGCTGTAAGAAGAAACCTTCTTTTTCAAATTTTAATTTTGATTTTTTTTTTTTTTTGACTAAGAAATTAAGTATTGTGTGTGAATCAGTATACATGGTATGCATGATTAATTTTATGGATTGTACCGTCGAGAAAAATTAACCCTTCCTATTAGTGGATTCCTTCAGTTTTATTTATTTATTTATATATTCAGAAGATTTACAGTAAACTTGACTGTACAGTAAGTGAAAGATTGTTTAAAAAAAACGAATGGTAGAGCTAAAAGCAAAAAAAAAGTAATATTTATTTCATGTAATAAATAAAATAGGAAAAGGTCTAATTGTGGGCTTGTTTAGGTGGCCATTCTTCCCACACATACAAAAATAAATAGCAACCAAACCGAACATACTAACTACACGAAATAAAAGTCATGAAAACAAATAACTACATTTGTAACCATATTTTAAATCAAATAAAGACATTTCATTTCAGTAATGATTTCAAAAATAAACTAATTATGGGTTTAATATGTTTTTCTTACCAATTGCGTATCAGCTTCAGCATAAACTCTTACAATATCCTCAGTGCCAGAGGGTCTGACGAACGCGCGGCCATTATTGTATCCATCCACTATGCTGTCAATTCTCTCCTGTAGACCTTCGGGAGAAGTGCAAGTCCTCTCGGCGTCAGTCGTCGATATTACGTTCCGGTCCTGAACGAATGAGTGAATGATTAGTCAGGCGCCATCTTGTATAAATAATAAGCGAATGGGCGCCATCTTGGAAAATGTTGGTCTTGGGTGGAATATTGACGTAATCTGGATGACTTTAAGAGAAGAGAGTAGGCACTTATTACAGAATAATGTACTTTTCACTCGACCTCATCCATGCTTACCATCAGGCGAAATCGGGTCAAACGCAGCTTACACTTAATTCCTAAAGAATTAATTAGCCCTATTCATAAAAACCTATTAAGCTTAAAGAACACATTAGTTAAAATAAGTTTTGTCTCTTTTATCTACATTTAAAAAATAAAGTGTTCTTCAAGAACTCAATAAGTTTTTATGAATCTGGTGTTAGTGTATGTTGTATCTTCAAAGCGTGCATAAATTCGTCCTCGTCGATGCTTTCTTTCTATCAGGCACGCTTTAGGTCAAACGCATTTTCTGTTAAATATTTTTAAAAACATGACCGGGGCGTTTAAATAAAAAAAAATGCGGGATATAATACAGACCTGTACAGTAATTTTGAGCTGTCGACAAGGTAAGTCCTGGTACATATCCATCCACTGTAGCACATCCCAGCCTCGGGCACAGAGCACTGTCTCCACCAGGAACAGATCGGATATTGCGTCGCCTACTGTCTCGTTTGTTAGCTTAATGAAGTTCAAAAGAAGTAACGCTGCCTTTTTCTGTTCTGCATCCCTGTAATGTAAAAATAAAGTTTATTTTTAATCCGATTTTTTTGTGAGTATTGTGGGCCATTTTGTTTGTATGAGTATTGTACGCCATGTTGTGTGTGAGTGAGGATCGCACTTTTTGTTTGCGTGAGTATTGTCGGCCATTTTGTTTGTGTGGGTTTTGTCCCCTATTTATTCCCGAGTTTTGTGTGAATTTTGATTGCATTGTCCGCCATGTTGTGAGTGAGGGCCGCTATTTTGTTTGTATGAGTATTGTCGGCCATTTTGTTTGTGAGTTTTGTCCACCATTTTGTTTTTGGGTTTTGTCCGCTATTTCCCTGTGTAACGTTTTACAAAAAAAAAGTTTCCCCCCTATTTTTGTGCACTGGTCGCTTCGTTAAACTCAGTATTCGCGTGGGGTTTTATGGTAATATTTTATCCACCATTTTCAAAGGTATGTTTTTTATATGTGTTTGTGATGATTTCTTTTAAAGTAAACGGACACATAAAGTACAATATAAAGACTTACCCCTCAGCTACGACTCTAGCGAGTAGATCTTTGGTCCTGTCGCTGTATATAACAGTCCCGTGGCCATTCGCTTCGAAGTACACGCCAACATCGTACTCTGTAGCCGCGTGGTGTAAGTGTTTTACTCCGGTCTTGACGCAGGTTACAGGAATTTGCTGGAATAAAATAGGTACTGTTTTTGAATATTACTCAAGATTTCCTTTAAATAAATTACAGATGATCTACTCTGGATATAGATCCACTGAGGTAATCCCGTCAAAAGACCTGCTTTTTTGCTTTTCATGCAGGTAATTATTAATTTATTCCAAAAAGGTAGGGTCGTCAACAGCGCACATATTATAATATTGAGTATTAATTAATATCAGAAAATAATTATATATAGAAATTAAATGTATCATATAAATAGATATGGCTTTAGTTACACTTTTGTTAAAGAAATAACTAAATTGATTAGTTTAGCATCCAAGTTTTAATAATAACCCAATTATTTAACTATTAAAATATTTAAGCAGTGTTCAATATAAACAATGTTTTGTCTGTTTTATAATTAGATTAGCTATTTTTTGTTTTGTTTAGGTTTACACTTTTAATGCATTTATGACTATAATTATTACTTACCAAATGTTCAGTAATATAGTTAGTAGATCCACCATTGGCATAAGCAGTCTGTACCAACCCCAGGTCTATGATAGCTCCACAGTCTTGAAGCAAACTCTGTATGTACCCCGCTAAGAGAGTCGCTATTCTATCTCCATCTAGTAAATGCATTTGATTTCTGAAAAAAAATACAACGTTGAGCAAATTAACATTTATAAAATAAAATCAACTTAAAACCATAAATAAAACCTATACTAATAATCATGAGTAGAATATATAAAACCTATTGTCCTGGCCACAAACAAGCACTATGCTTGTGCTATGTGTACCAGAAACAACAATACATATTATATTTTCTTAACACCCAGACCATGACAAATTATACAGAAAAATATACTAATATTGATTTTTCATGAGTCGAAATCGAACGCACGACCTTGAGATACTAAGCCAAAGACGAAACCACTAGACCACGGAGGCGTTCATATATAATATCAATCTATAATAACATTTTAATTGAAGAATTAATATGGTTAAACGCATTTATATCTGGAACTGAAATATTGTACCAGTTCAATAAAATAAAATGGCGCTTGCGCCATTTACCGTCTAGACAGCTTCAAGGTACCCAGCGGAGGAATTTAATTTCCACCTCGTCGTTTCCAATAAAAGTTTACGCCGAACAAGTGGCAAGCTCCTCGTGGTGTTTGTATTGACTAAGACACCAAAGTGTCCGTTAAACTAATATACAGTTTTATTTTTAAAGTCGAATGGCAGCTGACACATTCGACGCCATTTTTAAATTTAATCGTTACTTAACGGACACTTTGATGCAACTCAGGCTAACAGTTAATATAGTAAAACTAGCACATTTTAAAATGAGGGTTTTTAGTCTCTTAATATATAGCAATAAAATATCACAAACTATCCCATGTAATCTGGCAAAGAATCTAGGCAATCACTCAATCTCAAAAAGGGAATTGAATAACAACGATGACGTTACGAGTGCGAGTGAAACTGCGAGGCAAAACTAGTGTTAATATATACTTACTTATCATCCATATAATAGTAGACTATTCTATCGGCGTCTCCGTCTAGGGACGCTACTCTTTGGAACGGCACATGCTCTACGCCTATTGGAGGCTTCTGGGAAACCTTTACAAAATCTGCGCCACACTAAAAATTATGAAAATAATAAGACGAAATATATATAGTGACTTTGAAAGGTTAGATTTGGGATAATATGAGGTTTTACTGATCAAATCGAATAACTTTTCCCATGGAACTATGTGTCGCAAATAAAGAAATATGCCTTCTCTATACAAACTACTAATTAATATGTTTCGGTTTTAGTCTTGGAGTTTACCGCTATTCAGAGGACTGAATCGATTTATTATCGAGGTGGTAGTCTCTTTTAGAATGCGGTTACAAATCGGGCAGTAGTTTGACGATAAAGCTGCGCGAGGCTATTGAATAGACTCATAATGCACATTTTATTCGTCTTTGTCATCGCCCATTTCGTAACCTGCTAACGGTGGGATAGTGAGAGCGATGAATGCTGTTAAGACCATCTTAAGGGCACTGCATTTGTAATCGCGAACTCTGCGTCCTCCGTACAAAAATAGCTTTCGCACTTCGAGTAATACTCGATTACTGTTTGTCGCAGAATTAAAATAATATTTTTGTCGGTCATTGTATTTATTCTTTCTGTTGGGTAATTTTTTTTTTTAGAAATCAGTTTTTTTTAATATTATAATACAAAAATTATTATTACCCACAACAGAAAGATTTTTAGGTATACAATTAGGAACAAAAAAATAATAATAGAACTTCGACCAACAACCAAGTTGTAATATTGGAAGTACGTTTGTAATTATAAGTCTAAAGTTGACTTTTTCAATTAATATATATATATATATATATATATATATATATATATATATATATATATATATATATATATATATTAAAAAACTTACATTCAAATTGAGCTTTCCTCCATTTCCACCCAAGTTAAACAACACCAGATCTAATTCCCCGTCTAGAGATTTCTTGATAATGTTAAGTTTTTTACCCCCCACCCCGTTAGCGCCGTCTATATACAGGGTGGTGTTGTATTTGCCGGTTACGTCAAGTTTTTGACGTATATTTTTGAATGCACCAACAATTTTTTCATAGTAACCTGAAATATTTTAACAATATTAATGCAAATTATAATTAAAAATAAATAGCATCACGGGTGCTTTATGAGACCGTCTAGACGGCAGGTCCTACCTTTAATCCCATTTAGCCGATGGTATAAGTGTACCGACACCGAACAAGTGGCTAGCTCGTCGCAATGTTTGGATATAATCAACCTATCTATAAACAATTTCACAAGTTGGTATAGTGGTCTTGTCAAACAAATGTAAGTACATATTTTATTTTATTAAAATTTTTTTGGTACACATTTGGGTACTAATATTTTTTTAACTGGGGATCTAAAACTGTAGTGTCTTTGTAAGTCTGAGGTCTAACCATCTTGGCCACATATATATTAATTTAAATTATTTATTGCATAAAAGCTTTCAGAAAACCTAGCTTTAATAGTGTTGTTTCCTAAATTCAGGTTCTGGTGGGCAATTCTCGCGCTTTCGACATTCATCTCGATTCGATATTTTTGGAACATTAAACGAAATAAATAATTTAAAAAACGAAATAAATAATAAAAAATATTAATTAATAATTAAAAAATATATAAATATTGAACGAAAAAATTACATATTATGTAATTTTTCGTTCAAAAATATCGAATCGAGATGATCCCCTGCTAAAAAAGTAAACAAAGTAGAATAGTATGTAATGCAAAATCGTAATGGCCACCGCTCATTTCGTAACCATATCAGTTAGTTGACATAGTGGGAGTCATTTATGCTGTTAAACAATAATGTATACCTACACGCATTGGCTGCTAGTAAATTATTCAATAATAATAATAACAATCTATTATGTTTTGGGCAATTTTGGCTAAAATTCTCTTCTGACGATGGTGTTCAATATAAATATTTGTTACATCATTTATAGCACTTGATTTTAGACTTGTTAATGTTTACACCATAGACTAACAATTTACTCTTCATAAAAACATAGGGTAAACATAAATACACGACATAAATAATACCATAGTTTTAGTTTTCATTAAAATCTGCCATGATTTTTTTTTTTCATTTAAACCAACTTGTACCCTTCATTAACATTTATGGCAAGTAAAAACCGTTTAGACAATGTAAAGGTTTATTTCAACGTTGTTACCGACGGTATTCAGAGTCCACACCAAAAAAGTTGCCAATTTAACTCATTGCGGTATTCACACTTTCAATTAACTAATAAATAAATATTTAAAAAAATACCTTCTTCGGTAGGTATCCCATATATAGGATCGTTTCTGCACTTAACAAAGAAATGTAACATGGGCGTGGACACAATGCCGAACTCTTTGGGTGTTCCCTTCAGAGCCATCACACCATGCACTGCAGCTGCGGCTAAACGAGGACTAGTGTACCTGAAACAAGATGGCGGGTCCAAATGGCGGCAAAACAAAATGGCGGATCAAAATGGCGCGCCTTACAAGACTCTTGCTTGAAGAAATCGAATCCTAAGACAACGGTTAGTCTTAGTACTGCTCTTGCTCAGATATAGTTAGTAGGTATATTTGTTGATTAATAAGCGAAAATACCAAAATTGGGCAACAAAAATATAAATATAAAAACGTAAATTCAATGAAAAGCTCTTAAAGGTATATGATTTAGATTTTATGATATAATGCATACATGAGTAAATATTTTTTTATATGTAGGAAATTGCACACATATTTCCCTGGTTACAAACTAAGCTCTAGGCTTGTACTATGTGTATCAGAAACAACATGACTAATGGAAAAGCAATATAAAGTTCGGTACTTCTACGTTGCTTTGCCATTCCCAACCAAACTTAAAAATAACAAGCCTGTTTGAACAATGACAGCCGCCGTGGGCTAGTGGTTGCCATGGTCTAAGGGCCGGGTTAATAGTCATTGCTAAGCAATTGAAAAAACAAAATGTTGACAGTTCCAAGCAATGGCTCAGGCTAATTAACGACTATTAATCCGACCCTGAAAGTTATTTTAATATAACTAAAGAACAATTTATTTATTTATCGCTTTATCGATATTTGGTACTGACTTTTCATCGTAGAAAAAATACCACTTTAGTTCCGAAAACTAGATGAATAGTAGCGAGATATAGCTAGACGCTACTCCAAGCTAGATGGCGCTGATAGCTTCAAAATCAAAATTTTATTTTATTATTTAGCCTATTGCACATTATTTTAATAAAACTAAAGAACGTTTTATTTATCACTTTATCGATATTTAGTATGGATTTCTTTAAAGCTAGATGCGAATTAAAGCTAGACGCTACTTTCCGCTAGATGGCGCTAATAGCTTTTTAGCATATTTGACTTTTTACTTGTTTTAAAGGGCTTATCTACCTACTCATATCTATGGCGTTAACTGTTCGTCCTTCTCCTGACGTCCTTTGATATTGATTTAACAATAAAACAAAGATAATGTGAAAGTAGATTAAGGGTATCTAATGGATGTTAATTATTGATAACGATTATACTAATGTATCTTATCTTCTATACTACTATATGTATTATAATATAAAGTATATACTTACTCAAATCAAATCATTTATTTCATGTAAATCTTTACTGATATTTATGAATAGTCAAAAAAAAAAAAGTTTAACAATGAGGTCTTAGAGTGCGTTTTATTAGGCAGCTATTCATTATTAAAAGAACGACAAATATTTAATATCAGATTTATAACTTAAATTTAGAAATCTTAATATGAAAATTACTACCAAACCGAACACACACTACATAACCAACTAGTGTAAGACTAGGTGGTTAGCTGATTCCATTGACCTGTCAATCATTATCTGCCATACAAGGAAGCCACCAAGGCGACCAACTTCACCGACCATATTCACGCCTTAAATATTTATTCTAAATAAAAGGTTAGTAACCAATCACATATATAAGTAAAGGTATAAGGATCGGTATTTTTAAGGGCATAAACACTAACTGTAAAGTCGATCAGTGACACCCCGGAGAAAAAGAAACCAGCGAGTAAAAAACTCTAGTGCTTCACACAAACTAAAAGAGGAGTACAGCCATTGATTTGCTTATGCTATATAGTATATATATATATAGTAGCATACTCAAAATGCACCCCACCGATCAGCATGCGCAAAATACCCTATGGCAGATTATTTGTTACTGTACCAATGTACAGAACTACACAGTACTGTAGTATAAATTAAGTATAAATAAGCAGGTAATCACCAATGAGTACTATGTATAATATTAATTATTAGGTACTTATATTACACAGCAGTTTAACACTACATTATACATACATTACACACATATATACTTATACCAACCCTTTCTACTCATTTAAAAATTGTTGATTCTGGCACCCACCAAATGTCAATAAAAATTTATAACAAAATTCCAGATAATATAAAAATTAATACATTTAAGAATAAATTAAAAAACTTTTTAATACAAAAATGTTTTTATTCTCTAAAAGAGTTTCTTAATGATGAATGAGGCTAATTTAAGCACTATAAATAAAAGTGTATTTAAGCTAAGCCACTGCCGGTCTCGAATTTAGATTTTTTTATGGAGCCCATAATAAAATTGTAAATGAAAAAAAATGAGGTCTAGAAACGGGCAGTTGAGTTGACGATAAAGCAGCGAGGATATTATTAGAATCATAATGGACGTCTTTGTCGCTGCTATTTTGTAACCGCATCATTTAGCTAGCATAGTGGGAGAGACTAATACTGCTAACAACAGTGTATTGATTAACCGCATTCATATATTTTGTAGGCCTGCTTAGCATCAGGCAGAACAGAGTCACATGTCGTGCTCCAACAAAAACTCCAAAAATCTCTATTAAACTTTGTGAATTGACCGCCTCGGTAATGTCGTGGGTTCGATTCCCTCTGGCAGAATAAAATTATTAGTACGTTTTTCTGTACAGTTTGTCGCAGTCTGGGTGTTTATAAAATATAATGTGTATTAATATAGGTGTTCTGGTACACATAGTACAAGCTTAGAGCTTAGTTTGTGCCAGGACTGTATGAGATGTCTTTCATAGAAATTAAAATAAACTTAAAAGTGAATATTTAAAAAATAAAAATAAATTTTAATAAATTGTTTAAATTACCTGGTATCCATACCGATATAGACACTGGCTTTTAATGACATGTCTACGTTCAATTCCTTCACGCACTCGATTGTAGTTGCCTCTAAGTCGTTGTCACTGAAAAAAAAAATAGAATACGTTTTGAAACCGAAAAGTGAAAACTTGAGCCTATAAAAAAATAAGTCTGTACCTATAATAGTGACGGCTTCAGACGAAAAAAAAAAAAAAATATATATTATTTTTTAATTCAAAAATATAGCCTATATAAAAAGAAACTAATTTATTTAAAAAATAATTAACTGGGCGTGACGTCACACACACGTTATCACAGATTAAATAGAGTCAAAAATAAAAATTACTTTATTTTATTTTTCTCGGAAGCCCATTTAAATAATAAATAACTAAGGGAAAAGTATAAATGAACCCTCTTTATAGGTACACTTTTTTTAAATAAATTTATTATTACTTATTCAAAGAAAAAATAATAATCATGTGTTTTTTTAGCGGATCCCAGCTTTTTTTATTTCATTATATAATTATATAGATAAAAATTCTTAACAGTTAGCTTTTTGTTCTATAGGTTTTTTGGACAAATTTTAACAATTTTATAAAACATCAAATCTGCATATTTTAATTATATTTATTTAATTATTTTCAGACTTTTTACATTATTTATCATGCAGCTTATATATTATTTTTTAGCAGCTTAGGTAGTTTATTATGAAGCTTAGGTAGTTTATTATGCAGCTTAGGTAGTTTATTATGAAGCTTAGGTAGTTTATTATGCAGCTTAGGTAGTTTATTATGAAGCTTAGGTAGTTTATTATGCAGCTTAGGTAGTTTATTATGCAGCTTTGGTAATTTATTATGCAGCTTAGGTAGTTTATTATGAAGCTTAGGTAGTTTATTATGCAGCTTAGGTAGTTTATTATGAAGCTTAGGTAGTTTATTATGCAGCTTAGGTAGTTTATTATGAAGCTTAGGTAGTTTATTATGAAGCTTAGGTAGTTTATTATGCAGCTTAGGTAATTTATTAAGCAACTTAGGTAATTTACTGTTCAGCATAGGTAATTCGTTATGCAGTTTACGTAATTTGTTATGCAGTTTAGGTAGTTTATTATGCAGTTTAGATAATTTGTTATGCAGTTTAGGTAATTTATTATGTAGCTTAGGTACTTTATTATGCAGCTCAGGTATTTTGTTATGCAGTTTAGTTAGTTTATTATGCTGCTTAGGTATTTTGTTATACAGTTAAGGTAGTTTATTATGCAGCTTAAGTAGTTTATTATGCAGCTTAGGTATTTTGTTATACAGTTTAGGTAGTTTATTATGCAGTGTAGGTAGTTTATTATGCAGTGTAGGTAGTTTATTATGCAGCTAAGATAATTTATTATGCATCTTAGGTAATTTATTATGCAGTTTAGTTAGTTTATTATGCAGATTAGTTCATTTATATTAGATCTTGAACCTCTTAACCATATTTAATAAGATTTTGATTGGGCATTTTCTACAGCTAACCTTTTTCTTGCGTTACTTACCTAACATTAGCTAACTTAGTAGCAACGTCTTCCCAACTTTGCTCCAGCATCTCACCATCAGGATCAATAAGCTTGACACCATTGTCAGGCTCCAGGTTGTGTGATGCTGTAATCATGACGCCTATAGCTCGACCTGAAATGGAATTTAAAAAAAAATAGTCATATATAAGTAAAGAAAATATATCAGAAAATATAATTTGAGCATTGATTGGTTAAACATTTTTTATTTTTGTTTTAGTTTGTATGGCGAGGACATTTTCTATATATTTATATAAGCCTTAGGGCACCTCCATAATATATTCATATTATGTACAATAAATTAGTTCAATAAAATGTTATTGAACCGATTTATTTCACATTTATGGATTCTATTACGTGAATGCCTCAACCATAGTGAATTTGAAAGGTTGTACTTTGGGCTAATATGAAGCCCTTCAATCAAATAAAACAACTTTTTCCATGGAACCTTGTGTCGCAAAATAAATTGTTTTTTGCTTCCCCATACAAGTTAGTTATTATAACCCTACTAGTTTGTATGGAGAAGGGCAATGTGTTTCATTTGCGACAAATGGTTCCATGGGAAAAAAAGTACAACTTTTCAAAGTCACCATGTATATAGTATATAGACGAACTGAACAGCACTAATTCAGTTTGTCTAGTTTCCAGACGTCTTTTCAGGGCTAAACTACTGAACCGATTTTAATAAAATATGGTATGGTGATAAATTGAAACTTAGAAGTCAACATAGGATAAAGCAAAAGTTATATAGTATTCTATATGTATTACAACAACTACCTAATCGTATTACAATCAAACCACAAATGTAAAGAATACCGCCTTCGATGGGCCGCATGTGTTATTAATGTGAATTACACCTTATACAAACAAAAGCAAAAAAAAAGTTACCCGTTCAATTTTCATTTAATTACCCAGCAACCACATTCTGTTTCTTATAACGTGATCGTTAGATTGTCAAAATAACGAAATCCGTTATTCTCCTTAAATCTCTCCTCCAATCAGCAAACGTTAAAAAACTACTCTGATTTTGAAATTGTTATTTCCACAATCTAACGATCACGTTATAAGAAACAGAATATGGCCGCAGTCAGATTTAGTAGAAAGGCCCCAGCCGTATTCTGTTTTTATAAGGGATACGTTAGCTTATCAAAACAACAAAATCTTTTAAAATTTACATTAAACCATCACCAACAACAATAACAACAAACATCATGCACTCTTTATCCTTGTATTACTGGTGCTTTTGCCTGGTTACTGGTTTTAGCATTCGGTGTCGTAACCATTGTACAGGCAACGGCAAGGTAATGGTATACCCCCATACACTCTAAGCCTTTGTATTAAGGGTCAATTTACTTTAAAAAACGTATACTTTACCTTGCCGTTGACTACACAGAGGATTTCGTTATTTTGACAACCTAACGTTACCGTTAAAAGAACTAGCGGCCAAATTCTGTTTCTTATAACGTAATCGTTAGATTGTCAAAATAACGATTTCCGCTATTAGCGTGTTCTCCTTCAATCAGAGTTGTTTTTTAACCATCGCTGATTGGAGGAGAGAAAGCTAATAACGGAATTCGTTATTTTGACAATCTAACGCTCACGTGATAAGAAACATAATTAGGCCGCAGGTCACAAATTTGACATTTTGTTCAAAAAATAAGAAACAACAAGGCAATTTATCATTTTTTTCTCACTGCTTTGTTATTAACAACAAATTAACTGCCCGTTTCGTACCACACTATGAAAGGAGACTACCACCACTTCCGTAGGTATTCCTACTTTCATGCTTAAAACTAGATGACTCAGTAAATTAATATTGTTTGTTTGCCATTATTAATTTCCTGACTAATAAAATCATTTACTTAGAAATAAATGATTCAACGGGCTGCTAAACCGCTATAAAGGTTAACAATTTAAGGCGGATTCCTATAATCTACTGTAACGATTCGTTAGTTCCATATAAAAGTGACAGGTTAAGCACGGACGTTAACATTTTACTTTACAAACCAAAACAGTTACTGTTGTTTATAAATATGTATTTATGTATCATCACGGGTGCCTTACACCGAGACCGGCCAGCGGAGGGGTGTTTAATCCCACCTCGTCGTAGCCGATGGTATGAGTCTACACCGAACAAGTGGCTAGCTCGTCGCGATGTTTTGAATAGACTTAATAACCCATCTATAAACAGTTTCACAAGTCGGTATAGTGAAACCGGGACCGACAGCTTAACGTGCTTTCCGAGGCACTATAGTGGTGTTGTCAAACAATAGTCCATATTTTTAAAAATTACAAACTCATTAGTACATACCGGGATTCGAACCAGGGACCTAAGTGTTTTTAAGTCCAAGGTCTAACCAACTCGGCCACCACGTACGAATTATAATTAACCGTCACTAATTGATTCGTCAATTAAACCTCGGTTAGGTACAACCAACCGGGGCTTAGCCAGTAAACAATAAATAATTCAATATGTATGAGTCAGTTCGTGACACCCACCAAGGTTGCATGATGATTACTTTATATTATACGGTACTTTATTCCCTTGAGAAGGTATGAAATAAAGTTAGGTAGAATATTAATGGCATAAAACTGCATTAAAAATAGAGAGAGAGACAATGTTTTTAGCTATCCATGGCTTCACCGTGCGGGTGCCGTGTCCATCGCGTGGTTAGAAGACTGGGGAATGAACTGCAGCGTTCCCGGACTTGAGACCGCGAAGTAGATTTAAAGGCCTTTTGAACTCTCACCTGCACTGTATTCACTACCCTCTCTACTAGGGCTTCCAATACCGGGATCCCGGTATCCGGCATTACCGGGATCCCGGACTTTTTTCAGACATTTTCAATACCGGTATTGAAATGTCGAATACCGGGATACCGGTATTGAAATGTCCGATACCGGTGTTGAAATGTCCAATACCGGGATCCCGGTATTAGTGATTTTATGTAATTTTTAGTACAACACACATAGTAATAAACTATCAATGTTATACACAAACATTTTTACTCATTAATTTCATTTTAGAATTGTACATAACGGTATTTTAATGATTTAACGACTTTACGGTTATATGCAATAACCTAAGTCATTCCAGTACAGTCGGCTGTGAGGGAAAATTCCCCGCCTCCCCTCAAGTGTAACACTAAGCTGTTACTTGTGAAACAGTGTTTTTTTTAAGCTACGTCGAAATTCGACCGAAGCAATTTAGCTTCCGCGAGGGACATAGTACCACGCTCCAACTAGTCCGGGTGCTGCACCAAATGGCGAGCGAGCTATACGCGGGCCGATCGTCATCAAGAAGGCTTTCGATCGTGTCTGGCACTGCGGCCTCGTGTACAAACTCCTCGACTCGCCTGTGCCACCCATGGCCACGCGGTTAGTGGCCTCCTTCCTCAACAACCGCCACTTCCACGTAGCCGTGAAGGGGAAGGTCTCAGTGGAATACCCCATTTATTCAGGGAAGCTGCCTTTCACCCGCACTGTATGCTCTATTCACCAATGACATCCCACCCTCTCCGGTCAATTATATAGAGAGGATGACGTGGTCCTGGCGCTGTTCGCGGATATCAGCGCCTACCTCACCTCCCACAAAAACCCCATACTCGCCGCCGAGAAGATGCAGCGGACGATGGACGTCCTCCCTTCGTGGCTCGACAGATGGCGGATGCCTGTCAACTTTGGAAAGACATCCGCCCTACTGGTCACCAGCCGTCGCCGCCGCCCACCAAAACTGGAACTCTGGGGACAGGAGATCGAATGGGCCGACTCCATTAAGTACCTGGGGTGCACCATCAATCGGTCGCTGAATATGAGCCCAATAGCCACACAAGCCATCAACAAGGCCAAGGCCGCACGCTCCATGCTCCGGCCGGTGCTAAGATCCACCCTCCCACTCCGGGTCAAGGTGTCGGTCTATAAGACCTTCGTCCATCCCCATCTTACTTACGCGGCACCAGCGTGGCACCAATTACTGTCGGCCACGAACAAAACACGACTCCAGCGTCAGCAGAAAATCTCTCTGCGTATGGTGACTGGCGCTCCGTGGTTCGTGCGCAACAAAACCATCAGCTATGATGTGAATATCGAACCGCTAGCTGAGTTCGTAGAGCGGCACGCCCGTCGGATGCTCGACCGGGCCGACAACGGACCTCACGAACATCTTCGCGGCATCGCTCCGTTGCACGCATGCCGCCGAATGGCAGGCTTACGCCGAGAGAGCTTCTCGGCGGCGAGTATTCCCCCAACTGAACCCCACTACCACCATAAATTCTTCAACGCGGCGCGCTGCCGGTTCGTAACGCGCCGGGAAAACCCGGACGGGTTTACAAAATTCGCCACCACATAGGTCCCCCCGTCCTCAGCGAGGGACCTCGCGCACACCGCGACAAGTCCTCGGCGGGCTACCAACAAGGTCAACCCTACCCGGAACTCGGCCCCACCAAACAATCAGGGTCAACAAACCAAATAGTGTAGTTGTGAAATAAACAGTGAGTTAAGTGAGTAGTGGATTTTCACGTTATCATCAGTAGTTTGACTCTGTGACTTACTTTATCGCTGGGTACGACTTAAAAATGTAAGTTACTAATGCCAATTATCTATAAACTTATAAATAATATACAATATTATTTATTATAAAAAAATATGTCAAACGACTGAAGAAGCCTACGGCAAAATATATAGTTTTTGATTTTTACGTGGTTTATTCCAATAGATCCTAAAAACTCATGGTGGACCAACGAGTGGATTCCATATGCGAACTGTGCAACTTATTGTTTTTTTTATTGATGCACGAGACGTGACTTTGTATCTACCTGGTGGTGAGCAGATCTACAGAGTCCATGAATAGGGTCAATCAATAATTGTTCTTAAACTTTATTGATCGCTCCCACTATGCCGGCTAAATGATGCGATTACGAAATGGGAGGCGACAACAACGAATTGCATTACGAGTATATTTTAATATACTCGCTGCCTTATCGTCAATTCAACTACCTAGTTCGTAACCACACCCTGAAAGGAGACTACCACCTCGACAAGAAATCGATGCAGTAGTCTCCTGAAAACCGGTGAACCCACAGACAACAACTGAAACATGACTAGGTCACTTGACGGATTTTGCATCTGTATGTGTGGTAACGAGACCGGTCGGTCAGCCTAACGAAGTTATAGAGACCTTCCTCCCTCCTATAAAACTGTAAGTAGAGCTTCAACGTCATCTGACAACAGTTTAAACTGGTTATTGCCGGAATTTTAGTCATAATGAATGAATGAAAAATTCTTTATTGCACTAAAGCTTAATACTATTGTACATAGGCGAGCTTAATGCCTTAGGCATTATCTACCAGCTAACCTTTGGGAGACTGACCAAAAACAACATAATTTGTATAACACGAATTATCGTAAAAAATGACTGGCCAGACTGACACGTAATATTATTTTAATATAAATAAATAAATGATGATTTTAAATGACTTGTTTTTTTTCATTTAGTCGAGAAAAATCCTTCTACAGAAATACCTACTTCCAAAACAAAGACAAATCTGAAAAAAAAATCGCTATTTTTCTTCAATACCGGTATCCCGGGATTGAGAAAAAATATTCGGTATTAATACCGGTATTGAAAAAATCCGGTATTCGAAAGCCCTACTCTCTACTCAACCAATAATTTATAATATAAATAATATCGATATAAAATTGTATTATTAATACCGATTTTATTTTTTGAGATATACCTATTTGTTTTTTTATAGTATATATTTTAAATGTTCTTTTCGCCGAAAGCCCATTATTTTACAAATATTTATCAATTATAGAATAAGTCAAGCAAAATCACCAGGGGGCTATTCTACTAAATAAATTGGATTATAAATAAACAAATCAACTGCACGTCAAAGTTAAAATTTGACATATTTCCCATACACAATGTGTCAAATTTTAACTTTCATACGACGTTGATACACAATTGATTCAGTAGAATAGGCCCACTAGTCAATTTGATATAACCCTGATATTTTCCTTGACCTTTCTAGCGTTTTCCCTGACATATCCCTGACGGTTTCACATTTCGAAAATACTTCGACTTTTCCATTTTTTCCAGAAAGTGACCCTAAATCACTGAACCTGGTGTATTTTCAAGAAATTACAGTATACCTATACAACATACCTAACTGCGCGACTTCCATCATATACCAATCTAACTATAGTCGGTCTACCTCCCGTCAACATCTAAAAATATCCACCTTATACATTTCACTCACGAATAAACAAAATTGATTAACTATACCCACTCCGTTGTTAAGCATGTGAAAATATTTGGGGTTCGATTCCTATATACTTAATACATTTTTAGATAGGTAATTATTAATTTAAAATAAACATAACAACAATAAAATAGATTGACGAAAAAGAGAAACAATTCAAAATTCAACAAAAGAATAGTACCCAAATAACAATGTGAAAACGGGTCAACTTTCGTGTTGATTTGACACAAAAAGAAAAATATTAATCCCTAACTATTTATTAAAGATGTGCCGAATAGTCGGCGAATATTCGGCAAAGAGCGCCGACTATTCGGCTTCTTACTTTGTATATATTTCTCAGTAGGTACGTATATGTATGTAGAGGAAATTACATTATATAAAAACCTTGATTATTTATCAATATCTTAAAATTTATTAAAGGTAAATTATGATGTAAAAAGATTAAAGCTTCGTCCCTTTCTGGCAGCAATCGATTTCAGCGGCGCTGCGTTTGCGTCTTTCGCGCGAATCAGCTGTAAACGAAACATTACGGAAGTCCCCGAAACCGTGATCGATTAGACGGCCTCTTTACAACGTCTAATCGGCTAGTCGGCCAAAGTCATAATCGGCACATCTCTACTATTTATCTTTGTCAATCGCATACAAATATACTGCTGAGCGCTGACTCGCTATCAAACCAATTACGTGCGATCGAGTCAACTCTTTAATCGTCTCTCTCGTATGTTGTAGTACGTAAAACTTCCTCTTCCTCTTCTGAACTTCTTTTTAAGGTAGGGTAAGATTCATTAAACCCACACTACTTATCTCTGTACTACCAAAGGATAAAAAATAGCACATCAGGAAGAAGTTTAGAAGCGGAAGAGGAAAAATTACGTACGATAAAAGCGCAGTTCTTATATCTGTCCCCATACAGAGACCACCCACCCTCCCACCTACACACTATACTGTGTAGACTGTAGACAGTATGAGTGACAGAGAAAAAAAAAGTGTGAGCCATCGTACGAAATTATTCCTCTTCCGCTTCTCCACTTCTGGGTACTTAACATTTTAAATGTATTCCAAAAAACGATTTTAAAATATACTGTACCATTTTTGACTCTCGACCGAAGAACGGCAAGAAGACCCATACGGTAGACGACATGCTCCAATAAGCTGGCCCTGAAACACAAAAACTTGGTTATTAAATGTTTATATACAGTTTACTTTCATTTGCATTGTACATATTCATATTCAAGTTATAAAATTTACTAATATAATGATTATATACGTGGTGGCCGAGTTGGCTAGAGTAAACACTTAGGTCCCTGGTAGGAATCCCGGTATGTACCAATGAGTTTTTAATAAAAAAAAAATATACAATGTACATTTGTTTGACAACACCACTATAGTGCCTCGGAGAGCACGTTAAGCTGTCGGTCCCGGTTTCACTATACCAACTTGTGAAACTGTTTATAGATGGGTTATTGATACTATTGAAAACATCGCGACGAGCTAGCCACTTGTTCGGTGTTGACTCATACCATCGGCTACGACGAGGTGGGATTAAAAACCCCTGGGTACCCTGGGGCGGTCTCGGGAACCGTAAGGCACCCGTGATGATGCATATGTATGTATGTGTAAGATAATGATTAACAATAAACTACGAATAAAATAAAATTCCTACATCACTGCAGGAGCAGCGAAACGTCCCCATAAGGCTGGTAGCATTCCCTCGTTGAATTGCAATGAAAATTCTCTGCGCAAGGAATGGACCAGCCCTCGGATCTTGGGTAACTTCAAGAAGCCTTTTAAAGAGCCCCTTTAATATACCATGAACATTTCATTTTAAGCTGTAAAATATAAGGTAATACTTTAATAATGGATAGATTGAACGCTTTCGAAATTAATTATTATATTATATAATAGTTCAATATATTTAAAAAATCTAAAATATAATAAAGCCCATGTTAGTCAGTAATATAATAGAGCTTTCTATTGGTGAAAGATTTTTAAAAATCAGTTCAGTAGTTTTTGAGTTTAACCAGAACAAATAATCAAATATTTTCTGTTTATAATATTAGTATAGACAAATAAATGTATATGTAGATAGATATGGAATACCAACTTGAGAATTTAAATCTATATTAAAATTTGTAAGGCATTAGAGTATAGAACTGTGTACCGAAATACCAGTTTTCCCGGTATTTCCTGGGTGCAAATAGTACCGGTACGGCAATCTCTACTTGTTAGTGAAATGTGCTATAACTGACATATAGTTACAAATAAATAAATATATATATATAATATATATTATACAGATAAGTATGGAATACAACCTAGATAAATTCATTAGACGCTATAGTATAGACTTGAGAAAACTGTGTACCGAAATACCAATTTTCCCGGTATTTCCTGCGTGCGTAGGTACAAACAATACCGGTACGGCAATCCCTACTTGTCATAACTGTTGTTGTTGTATATAATAGACACCTATATTAGATACAAATAAATATATTATACAGATAGGTATGAAACCAACAACCTTGGTCAATTCCTTAAACCCTATAGTTTTACTTTGTTGTTTTATTTTATTGGAGCATCTACCTGATACCAAGTCCATGACTGAGGTCGATCATATTGTTAATCGCTCCCACTGTGCCGGCTAAATGATGCCGTTACGAAATGGGCATGAAAGGTAGTACTAAATGGAATAGTAGTGGTATAAAATCGGCGCCAGGTAACTGTCTGCTGATTATATATATGACACAGGGTTCAGAGACCCGACAGTATGCCATCGTCACGACAAATATAAATAAAGATTGCCAAATCACATACACTCGTAGGTACACGCAGAGAAACTGGGTTTCGGAATCCCTATAAATAACTAAATTACTTGATTTTGAGATTCGCCACGGTCTGGTTTTGATTTATTTTTAATTGTCGTTAAAACTTTGTCATATCACGAAATCGCCTAAAAGTGTAATCTTTTCACTCCGAGTTCTAACCTTTGGAATAACGTTACAAACTTAAAAAAAAAAGAAAGTAAGAATAAGAATATTAAAATTATTAGTATTCATCTAGGTATAATACCTTTTTTTTCTTGTTTTTATTATAAGAGCTCAACATGTGACCTTGCATCCACCTGATGTTAAGCAGTACCCAAAGTCCAGGAATGATAGCAACAAGCGGATGCATACAGGTGCACCGCTGGTTGCCATCATTATGCCGGCTTAAGATGCCTATTCACGCTTCGTTTAAGGGACTCTAGGTTATAAGAGGAAGGAAACACGCAAGCTGGTAGAGCATTCCACGTTTTAATAGTACGGCAGATGTATGAATCGCCAAAACGTTTAGTACGAGTACCTATAGGTAATAAATAACTAATATTCGTAGACTTTCGTGCCTGTACATTAAACATTTTTGCAAAAAAGAAAAACACGCGAGTAATAAGATGTACTTCTAAGTAGGTATTTTTATTTTATAAATAAGGAATTTTTAGGTTGGAGGAAGGACAACTTGGCTAGGCCTACCGACCGGACTCGTTAACGCCTATACAGATGCAACAATGAAAAAAGATGAAGTGTTTACATATGTGTAGTAGCGTTACCTACTTACCGTCATGCGCGGGGAGAGGTATTACTTAGCAGTTCAATCAGCATGAGCATCGAAAAGCCTCATCAGATGCTCCACTTAAGGAGATAATTTTTTATTATTAAAAATGACGTGAGGTGTACAGATTTTACTTGAACCTAATTACATAGTCTCTTTATAAAAACACTGTAAACTTTTGAAATGTCAACTCTAAGGTAACAGTTTTAAAATCAAAATCGTTCTTTAGTTGTCTTTTCAAATTTAAATCGATTATTTATAAAGAGACTATGTAATTTGGATCGATAAGTAATACTTGCACCTTCACGATTTTTTTTTTAAATCGTTAATATTAAGTAAATATCGTTACGTTATTAGACGTTCGAGTTCGCGAATCCATTTCC
This sequence comes from Monopis laevigella, assembly GCA_947458855.1. NCBI lineage: Eukaryota > Metazoa > Arthropoda > Insecta > Lepidoptera > Tineidae > Monopis > Monopis laevigella. The sequence continues at coordinate 6,368,415 of OX381599.1, read as the reverse complement.
TGAGGCTCTACCATGGGTTTTACTTTGTAGCAACGTAACGTTAATTCAACGTAACGACCGCTTTATTTTAGGTAACGCGATTGAATAAAGCGATCCTATTGGTGGTACCTCGCGTTTTAACGTTACATTGGTACAAACCAAAAACCCATGGTACTTAGAGCCTCTGGCTACTTAACCAAAAATAATTTTATTGGCTAGACTTATTTTTGTAAATTAAATTTATATAACTAAGAAAATAATGTTGACATCGTAGTACTAATATTAGTTCAATTTTTTGCCGCGGGAGTTTTTTCGTGAAACGATAACGACGGACTATGTAGCTACTTATATATTTTGAGGTCAATATGTCATAGTTTATTGACACGCGAAACTGTTGTTTGATTTATCAATTTAGATACTAAGTAACCTTTAGACACTGGTTAAATTTCTAAAATGCAAGAGATAAATAACCATGAACTCACTGTTTGTCATTTTGATGCAACTCAGCCTTAAGGGCACTGCATTCGTAATCGCCAAGTCTGCGTTCTCCATACAAAATGAGCTGTAGGACAATTTAGACAATTGTTCTGGTCACAAATTAAGCTCTAGTTTTGTACTATGTGTACCTACCAGAAGCAACGATATAATACATATTAGATTTTATAAACACCCAGACCATGACAAACTGTGTACAGAAAAAGCGTACTTTTTTCTTATTTTATTGCCATGAGTGGGAATCGAACCCACGACCTCCAGATACAACGCCAAAGGCTCCATTATTAGTCTACGGAGGCTTTAATTTTAAATGTTTACAGAGTTTTTATAAAGAGGCTATGTAATTAGGATCACCTAAGTAACATCTACAGTCTACACCTCCACGTTTTTTTTGTTTTTTAACATAAATAACACTGAAAACAACTGTTTATTAGGAGAACAATGGTGGTTTTTGTAAATAAAACCACCAATGTTAATGTTTTTGAGAGGCGTGTGCATGCCGCCTAAATTTTGACATTATGCAAAGACGTGTGGTTGCCTCGATTGACTACAAAAATGAGATTTTGCTTCATTGCGTCACGTCGTCGCTCTGTTGTTGTGATATTTGCTGGTAGAGGGCGCGCGGCGTCGTTGTTGATGCAGCAACAAGTTATTAGACGTTTAAGTTCACGTGTATACATTTCCTGTGCTCTTAAGTGGGCAGGAAAAGGATTCGCGAACTCGAGCGTCAAAAAACATCTAAATGTTGTTTTCAGTGGAAAAAAAGAACATGGAGGTGTAGATTTTATTTACTCGATCCTAATTACATAATTTCTTTATAAAAAATCTGTTTAGTTTTAAAATGAGAACTAAAGTAATCTTTTTAGAATCATAAATCAAACTTTGGGTGTCTTTTCAAAAGTTAATATATTTTTTATAAAAATACTATCTAATTAGGATCGAGTAAGTAATATTTACACCTCTACGTTCTTTTTCATTAAAAATTAACTTTGATATCACTGAAAACAACATTTAGACGTTATTGGACGTTCGAGATCGCGAAACCTTTTACTGGCTTCTTAAAACTGAAGTTACCAACACCAACATTCCATTGCGCGATGCAGCGCCTCTTCCAAAGGAACTTTTGTGTGATGATACCCGATGGAAATTCAATAAGTATCATGTACTTACCTATTTTTTTTTTAATAAAAAGGTCAGTACCCCGTGTGTGTTTTCTAACTATTACTTTGCGTTTGAGTTAACTAAAATTTGTATAGGAAATAGTTCAGCGCTACAAACGGAAATTTTGAGACCTAAAAATGCGAGCGTGTGATTGGTGAAAATGTTAACACAGTAGTATAAGTAAACGTCAAAAAAACTCACACTAGGGCTACAGATTAATTTACGTATGTTTGGGAATAACATTTATTGTTTTATATAAAACTGTTTTTCCCTAAATAAAAAAAACTAATAAATTAATTAGTTTAAACAAATATTTACTAAATTATAGTGGTTTACTTTTTATAGTAACAACTAAGGCCCTAGTGTGAGTTTTTTTAACGTTTACTTTCGTGTTAACTATACTACCGCGTTAACATATTGACCAATCACACGACCGCATTTCTAGTTCTCAAAATTTCCGCTTGGAGCGCTGAACCATTTCCCATACAAATTTTAGTTAACTCAAACGCAAAGTAATAGTTAAAAAACTCACACTAGGGGTACCGGTTGCTGTTACCTAACCGTCGTTAATTTAACGTTTTGGTTAAATAAAAGTCTAAATTAACTTGGGTAATAAATAATATACTACTTAGTTGTTGTGAAATTATTAATCACTAATGATTACAAGTTATTAGAATTACAATCTAATTAAAATTATCAGCGAATCTATAAATTCTATGATAAAAAGATAACTGTCTACTTTTTTAATTATTTAAGCCAGTTTTATACTACTATAATTAGTTATAGTTGTAGGGGATTTAATTTTGAGTACCTAATATCTTATTTTATTTACCTACTAGCTGACCCGCGCAATTTTTTTACTCACTTTAACCGTTTACGCATCGTACACAACGGAAGCTCTCAAACGGAACAAAGTTTGAATTATTCCGTATTCACCCGCAAGTTTACCCGAAACATGTACCTTCCGTTTTCACCTTAAAAAGTATTCCTTATTCACCCTATTTAATAATAATTGACATTTAATGTCATTTATGGCTCGAACTTGGCCATTTATTTTAACACATTACAAATTTAGTACAGTGGGAGAGAAAAGTTTTATTTAAATATGAAAACAGGTACCTATGAATAGGCTTGCGTGGTTTTATTTTAAATCCAGTTACCTAGCTAAATAATATTTAATATATTTTTGTCTTTTAAAATATTTTTTATTACAGTTGGTAACGAATTCGGAGTGTTAAATGTTTTGTAGGTTTAGATACAGGTTCAATTATAAGTTCTTCGGCCAACTCCTTCGTTGTTAAAATGGCGCCTGTCTTTCTATATCTTCGGCGCAAAAGGCACCCCTTTATTCTGGCGCCCTGGACGGTTGCCCAAATGCGCCCTACCCTAACTCCGCTACTGATCATAGCTTTATCAAAGCAAATAACAATAACTATTTTCATTATTTCTGTAATAATAACAAATACCTCGTAGTTGGATAAACTAGCATCCCGAATTACCTTTGGAAGTGTATATTTATGAAAATCCGTAGTCCTGGCTCCAAGCCAAACCACTCTAATATAGTGTTTGTATACTTAAGTAGCTTTATATGATTTGATAGGTTAATAATAAAAATAAATACCAACTATCTAAATTTTATCATAATATTAGTTTGTATAAATGGAAGATAGGATGGCCCAGTGGAACTTATATTTAGTGACAGATCCAAAAGTGTTAGGTTTGACTAATTAAAAAAAAAATCTTTTTTTTTCTGGCATGTGACTTTGCATTGATCACTCACACTATGCTGGCTAAATGATGCGGTTACGAAATGGGCGGCGCCAAAGACAAATTTGCATTACGAGTTTTCTAGCTCGTTGCTTTATCGTCAAATTAAACGCCAATTTCGTAACCGTACCCTAAAAGGAGAGTACCACCTCGAAAAGAAATCAATGCAATAGTCTCCTGAAAACCGGTAAACCCACAGAATAAAACCGAAACATGACTAGGTCACTTGACGATTTTGCATCTTTATGGGTGGTAGTAACGAGACCGGTCGGTCGGTCTAGTAAGTTATGAGAGACCTTCCTCGCAGCTAAAAAAAAATTTTTTTTTCTTCTCATTCTTTAAAACATATCATTCAGGGCTTTTCAAAATGTTTATATTTGAGGGAGCGTATATAAATAAATAACTGTTGTTGCAGCCACTGTTTCAAATACAAATCATTTATTGCATCACATTGTGGTTAGTAGGGTGTTAGTAAAATATAAGTAATACAATGTGAACCCTGCAAGGGCACTGCAAATTAAGATTCCATTTAAGGTCTCAGTTCAGAGGTAGATACGAGTATATATATATATATATATTTATTTATTTTGCTTAGAAAATTTTCAGACCTTTTTCCTTTATCCTTTGGGTCCTAAGCTTGATGTGCCTATAAACTTCCTCAATCAAATGCAATTATTTCAAATTAAAAAAAAACTTTAGCTTTAGTTATCAAATTTTAACCTGAATGACCAGAAATCAAAGTCAAAGTCAAAAATATTTTTAATAAGATTTATACTTAATTCAGAGAAAAATAATCCCATTAATTATTTTATAAAATATATATTTTATAAAAATATTCACTACCTACAATGTAAAACCATTAGTGTTTTTATTAGAATCAAGTTCCAGAAAGAAATATTCATTCATATTTTAAGAAACATGATAAATTTATAAAATGAATCAGAGAACAAATGCATTGACCTTGCTAAACCTGTTTTTTGTATCTAATATGCAAACCAATCATTGAATGAGGAAATTGCATTATAGCTTTATTCAAACAAGGTGCAATTTACTTTGAACATATTAACATGAATCCAAATTATGTTTTTGTTATGTGAAAGTTGTTATAAATATTCACAGACTGTTTTCTTTATATTAACAAGACTTAAAATATATTTATTTTACTTTTTATTGGAGCATGGTATGAGACTTTGAATCAACCTAATGGTAAGCGGACCTGCAAAGTCCTTGGATGGGGTTGATTAATACATTGTTGTTTAACAATAAATGATGCAGTTACGAAATTACGAAATGAGCTGGAACAAAGAAGTATTTGCATTATGAGTATATTTTAACATCTTAACTGCTTTATCGTCAAATTATTTGACCTTTTCGTAACCACACCAAGGAAGGCCTCTACAACTTTACTAGGCCGACTGACCTGACTTGGATATACACATGTAAAGTTATAGGTATGCTTAACATCAGGTAAATACAAAGTCACATGCCCTGCTCCATTAAATATATATATATAGAAAATTACAAAAACAATAATACCCATGACTTGATGTCTATGTGTGTTTTGCTTTACTAAAAAAGAATCTGTATCAATTATAAGAGAATTGCAAATTTATATTAATCATACTTAATAAGTAATTGTGTAAATTACTATGTCATGCTTTATCAATAAAAAAATGTTTACACAAAAACTTGCAATTAGTATAACAAGGTCTTTTTATAGATAAGGAGGTACAGTTCCTGAAGGTAAGTAAAGCATATTGTGTATTGGAAAGAGATAATTAGGTAGCTTCATTTTGTTGAGTGTCATCCCTGTCACTCAGTTCATATCTATGTGTGGCGAACAGCAGACAGGCAGACAGACTGACCGACTCTACTTACTAAGACTACATTCCAAAATGGGGTAAAATTGTGCGATCTCTCGGGAAGAAGATGGAGACGGAGAAATGTAAATTGTGTATATTACAATTTACATTTCCATCCGTTTTCCTTACCCTGAGAGATGGCACAAGTAATAATATTTAATTTTTGGAACAGCTGGCAGCTACTGTTACGACGAGAATGACAGCTTACCTAACTATGACACAAGACAAGACTAAAATTATAAGAAATGAGAGAGAGAGACAATGTTCTTAGCCATACATGCATTCTCCGTGCATGTGTATGTAAATACTATATGTTAGCACCATCTTGGAAACATGTTCCGTAAAAGTTCTGACGGCCCATCTTGGAAAGCCAACATCCTTCAATAGATAAATAATGCAAATAATTAAATATTTATTAAAAGACAAGGAGACAAGTTTCTTAGCACCATGTGATGTTTTAATGCTGGATTATTAGTCTTCAGCCAAAATAACCATATCTGTGGTCTAGTGGTAGCTTTTTAGAACCTTTGGCATTGTATCCGTAAGTTGTGGATTCAATTTTCACTCTGGATTTTTTAAATTATTTAGGAAGTTTTTTACACATATCGCTAAAGTCACAAACTAAGTACTATACTATGTGTACCAGAAACAACAATACTAATACATATTATATGTTTTAAAGACCCAGACCATGGCAAACTGTACTGAAATACTTATATGCTAATTTTTTTTTTGCCATAAATGAGTGGGAATTAAACCCATGACCTCCGGATACAATGCCAAAGGTCCAACCACTAGACAACATAACTTCTCAAAGGTACTACTAAGTCTATAGCAATCTATAGACTTATTTCACAAATACAAATAATTATAATTTAAGTAATCAATTAATTGTGGTACCTAATAGTACTTGTTTGATAAGATAAAATAAATTTCTTAGTAAGGCATTTACTAACAAATAAAAAAGTAGGTACATAACGAAATAAAAATCGATAAAAGTTAGCAGGAAACCTAAATTTTCAATAACCTACATACTCTTATCTCTGCTAATCTGTGAATGAATCAATATTCGTGTCATTGACCAGCGGATAGACGTTAACGCTACTTCCCGTTAAAGATTGTTGCTATTACTATGACTCATATAAATCTGCTAAACAGTTCATAAAGTATAAAACGTCTCATCGAAAGATTAACGAACTGTTGTCCCAAAAACGTAGTGAAAGGTATATTTAACTACTTAAAAATTACATTCGTACAAATGAATATTGAAGGTTTATTACACAAAACTAAGGATAGCCGATCAATTAATTCATAAATCCACTTACTTGGTTCGGAATCCAGCAGTGCCGTATTGAATAAAAACATCTGTAGTTTTTGGATGCATTTCTCTAGCAAATGCGTACACTACACGTAAGCCGTTTGACGGCATTATGACGGCGTTTATTATATTTATAAGGTCGCTGATACAAATCACTAACAATCACTTTTATAATCGACAAAACTTGATTTTTCACATTCCGCGGCGCGATAAATAAAACTGCACTTCACGAGGGGAGGGTCGTCAAACCAATTTTGCGTCAAAAAGTACAACCCAAATGTCATGCAATAGAACAATGTAATGCGCATTATTTAAATAGTCACCTTTTTACTTCATTGTCTTAAGTAAGTAAATATGCCTTTATTTTATTTGGATAATAATCAAAGCTATTTCGAGTTTAGTAGAACTCGAAGTAGTTCTGTTATTTCCTGGTAGATGGCAGTATAGAGTATATATTAGTTTTACTACTGCAATGCAGATGTCGCTGAAGTTTTATTTATGTATAAAGATATATTTAAAAAAAAACACTTGATCAAATTAAATTTCTGTATCCACTGATGCTTGTCTATTGATGAAATTAACCTATCTATTCATTTATGTAGGTTTGTATGTATCAAGTGGTATAATCAATAACGCATAGCATAAAGTAGGTAGTGCACTATTCTAACTCGAAGTAGTGCTGCTCTTAACACATAGATGGCACTGTAGTGTAATTTTTTTCTTATATCATTGACTCATTAGTTATTATGTAGAAATTTATGTATCGTAAACTTCACGGGTAGTAGGTACTTTACGAAGTCCGAGAACGTATAGATGGCCCCAGGGTAGGTACATACCCAGCAGAGGGTTTTTTAATTCTCACATTGTACCTACAAACAGTACCCCTAGTGTGAGTTTTCTAACTATTACTTTGCGTTTGAGTTAACTAAAATTTGTATGGAAAATGGTTCAGCGCTCCAAGCGGGAATTTTGAGAACTAGAAATGCGGTCGTGTGATTGGTCAAAATGCTAACGCGGTAGTATAGTTAACGCGAAAGTAAACGTTAAAAAAACTCACACTAAATAATCTGCTTACACCGAACAAGACTCAACAAAATAAAATACTAACCAAAATAATAAATACTTTTAGGTGGGAGGAAGGTCTCTATAACTTCGTTGTGCCGACTGACCGGTCCCGTTACCACCGCCCAAATAGATGCAAAAACCGTCAAGTGACCTAGTCATGTTTCGTTTTTAGTCTTTGGGTTCACGGGTTTTCAGGAAATTACTGCATCGATTTCTTGTCGAGATGGTAGTCTTCTTTCAGGGTGCGGTTACGAAATGGATGATTTAATGGACGATATGGCAGCGAATAAGATTCATTAAAATTATACTCGTCATGCAATATATTCGTCTTTGTCGCCGCCCATTTCGTAATCGCATCATTTAGTCGGCATAATGTTGTTTAAGAACCATTATTGATTGATCCCATTCATGGACTTTGTAGATCTGCTCACCACCAGGTAGATACAAAGTCACATGCCGTGTGCCCAATAAAAAAAAACAAAAAAAACTAAAATACCCGCATAGATGCAAAACCGTCAAGTGGTCTACCTAGTCATGTTTATACATGGTGAAAAGGAACGGTTGTACTTTGGGCTGTGATATGAGATATTACCATGGGTTCCATGGGAAAAGTTTGAAAAGTCAAAATGAAAAAAAAAATTTGCTTCCCCATACAAAGGTAATTTTAACATTATTTATTTATTTTATTTATTTAAATCTTTATTGCATACAAAATATGCATTATGTTAGTTTATATCCAATGAAGAAGGCAATTTTTTTTATTTACGACACATGGTTCCAAGGGAAAAGTTGTTTTCAATTTGATCAGTAGAACTTCATAATATAATATAGCCCAAAGTACATCCTTTTAAAGTGACCATGAACTTTGGCTGTGAGTCTGTGACCATTTTAGAAGCTTACTACGACGATTTCTTATAGAGGCGGTAGTCTCTTTTCCAATTTGAGGCTACAAAACATGACACGGTACTCTTTATCGCCGACCATTTCATAACCTCATCATACTACTTACTATGTACGAGTAGTAATATTTATCTCATCCGTATAGAATATGAATAATTTTAGGTGGTAGGAAGGTCTCTATAACTTCGTTACCACCGGCCATACAGACGCAAAAACCGTCAAGTGACCTAGTCATGTTTCGGTTTAAGTCTGCGGGTTCACCGGTTTTCAGGAGACTACTGCATGGTTTTCTTGTCGAGGAGGTAGTCTCCTTTCAAGGTGCGGTTACGAAATAAATGAAGAAACACTACCAAGAGACCTAGATATCACTCCGATTTTTTTTCCATTTCGTAATCGCATCATTAAACCGGCATAGTGGGAGCGATCAATTTAGTTTAAGAACAATTATTGATCGACCCCCTTTAAGGACTCTATAGCGCTGCTGACCACCAGGTAGATACAAAGTCACATGCCGTGCTCCAATATAAAAAAAAGAATACATATGAAAAAATCATTCTGATTTTCTGCCATTATAATATTAACGAGCATAAAAAATGCTATTAGAGTATCTTCAAAATGGCTAAATTACAAACCTAATGTAAACTGTGAACTGTAAAAATAATAGGTGAAAGTTCTTGACCGTAAAAATATAAAGCATTTATAATTTCACCTAAATTGATTGAAATGATTCAGTCATCAAAATAATAAAATTCATGGATGAAATTATACACAATTTACTTTTAGATTACCTATTACATTTAGGTATTAACTATAACACCTATAAATAATTTACTAGGAAAATTAGTCTAGGGTTGTCCCTCAGGGGTGCGATTTTTGAATGTCACCGGTTGACTTTGTCAAAATATCACTAAAATAACAAATTTGTCATTGATTTCTGAAGTCCGTATTTTTGAATCTTATTCGGTGACTAAAATATCAAAATTTCGTATTTATGAATCTCATCGAGTGACTAACATATCTTACCTATGAAATGAAATTAAATGATGAAATGATCTTTATTTGCTAGAATACGGTTACAAGGTGGAAAATAAAATGTTAAGCAGTTCTACATATTCTGCCAATTCAGCGTGCAAATATATGGGGGTGACTAAAATATCAAAACTTTATATTTTTGAATCTCATCGAGTGACTAACATATCTTACCTATGGGGGTGACTAAATAATCAAAACTTTGTATTTTTGAATCTCGTCGAGTGACTAACATATCTTACCTATGGGGGTGACTAAATAATCAAAACTTTGTATTTTTGAATCTCATCGAGTGACTAACATCTTACCTATGAAATGAAATTAAATGATGAAATGATCTTTATTTGCTAGAATACGGTTACAAGGTGGAAAATAAAATGTTAAGCAGTTCTACATATTCTGCCAATTCAGCGTGCAAATATATGGGGGTGACTAAAATATCAAAACTTTATATTTTTGAATCTCATCGAGTGACTAACATATCTTACCTATGGGGGTGACTAAATAATCAAAACTTTATATTTTTGAATCTCATCGAGTGACTAACATATCTTACCTATGGGGGTGACTAAATAATCAAAACTTTGTATTTTTGAATCTCATCGAGTGACTAACATATCTTACCTATGGGGGTGACTAAATAATCAAAACTTTGTATTTTTGAATCTCATACCTATGATTTATACGAGTGCCCCCTACCACTATCAAATAAAGTCACCGATAACAATAACAGTTCAGTTCCGTTTCACCATTAGTTATTATGTTTTAGCATAGAAATGTATTTATTATGAGAAACAAGAACGAAGAAAAATATTTTCTTGTAACCTTTTGTCTATGAGAAATTATTTTTATACCGCACATATGACTTTCAAAAATACGACTTTTGATAAATCGTGATTTCCTGGTCATCGGTGATATTTTTCTCACTGGTGATATCAAACTCATCGCTGACATTTAAAAATCCTGGAAGAAATTCGAAGTGATACCTAGGTCACTTGGTATTGCCACAATGCGCCACTTTTTGCCCCTCTGAGTTTCTTTTTTTTTTATTGGAGCACGGCATGTGACTTTGTATCTACCTGATGGTGAGCAAACCTTCAAAGTCCATAAATGGGGTCAATCAATAATGTTCTTAGACTTGTTGTTCGCTCCCACTATGACGGCTAAATGATGCGATTACGAAATGTGAGGCGACAATAACGAATTGCTTTACGAGTATATTTTAATATACAGGCTACAACTACCTATTGCGTAACTGCACCCTGAAAGGAGAAAACCGGTGAACCTACAGACTAAAGCCGAAACATGACTAGGTCACTTGACGGTTTTTGCATATGTATGTTTTTGCGATTGTTACAAGAAAATTTCATGTGAATAGCAAAAATATTGCGAAAATCTACATTTTCACACGTAGATCTTACGCAACATTTTCGGTGATTCAGCACATGAAATTTGATCGAAACACAAAATCTAAGAACATAGTATTCAACTATTTTTTCATTATAAAATTCACAGAAACTCAAAAGTAAAAAACTTTTATTTTTTAGTATTAAACCACTTTTTATACTTACCTTTATTCATAGGTCATATCTTTATTCATAGGTCTTCATTCGGTTAAATCCATATTCGGCGTATCTCTATAGCAATATTTTTCAATCATTTTGATAATGCGACCCCTTTACAAGTTAAAAAAAATCGAGCGGGGGTCGATAGAATTTTTAGGGGCGTTATGAAAACAATACTAGAAAATAATTTAATTATCAACTTAACATCAGAAAAATAAAACCACGGGTTGGATTTTTTTTTGAAAAATAAACACTAAAGTTGTATTTTTATTGTACACTACAATAAAAATACAACTTCAGTGTTTATTTTTTTGTAGAACACATACAAAAACATTAAAGCCTGAAAGGAGACTACTTACTACCACGGCAAGAAATATATGAAGTAGTCTCCTGAAAACTGGTGAACCCACCCTTGTTCGTCAATAGGAATGCCTGCTGAAAAAGCTAATGTACATCTGGGCGGTCTCGGGCGCCATGGCACCCGTGTTAATCACATCTTCACATATTTCTTTTCTACAAGTTTTCAAAAAGGTTAATAACTCATCATAACGTAAAATTTCGTTGCGTCAATAGATTAAGTATTTCGAAAGCTGTGAGGTCCATATAATAAATTATATGAAGACCTCACACCGTGGCTGAGGTCCGTAGTTATAAGTACATTGGGCCTTCCCATATCAGGCCCCGCCTGTATCATAATGCTCCTTCTCTTTCTCTCCATGCTTAATATTTGATGTGAAATATTGTTGTTTTTATAAGGATTTTTTTTTTTGATAATCATTTTTGTATGTTTTCGGGTAAGTATAGTTTATTTATTTAGTGATTTTATGTGTTATCTATTAATAGGTAAGATAATATTATATTAATGTTTAGTTTCCTATTGGTTTGTTTTTGCTCTTAATACTTATATTTAAGTGTATTCTTGCGATATTCTATTTTTATCACACATATTTTAAAAATAATATATACTCATTTAAAAAACGAGTATATATTATTTTTAAACTAGATACTATAATTAAAAAAGAAAGTAACTAATATAAATTAATAAAAATACATTTCTTCTGATGCTTTGCACTCACGGAATAAATAATACTTGTTTTATTTATTCCGTGTTTGCAGTTTGCACTGATTGAATTTCCAGCATAATGCATTAGAAAAAAAATAATCTTCAAAGCGTGCTTTTTTTTTTTAATGGAGCACGGCATGTGACTTTATATGTAGCTGATAGTAATCAGACCTACAAACTCCATGAATGTGGTCGATGAATACATTGTTGTTTAACAATATTGATAGCTCCCACTATGCCGGCTAAATGATGCGATTACGAAAGACGGTGACTAAAATGTATTACTTATATTATAATAAACTCGTATTGCAATTATACGAGTTCATTTTAATATAATTTCGATGTTTCGCTGCCAACGTCGATCCAACCACCCATTTCGTACCGCACCCTGAAAGGAAGCTACCCTCTCGACAATAAATCCATGCAGTAATCTCCTGAAAACCGGTAAATAATATATAATTTATATAAATAAAAAAAAAAACCGGTGGTAACGAGACCCGTTCGTCCCTGATACAATAATTAAATTAACCAATAAAAAAAAAATCCCTTGAAAATAGTGGTGTGTTCGAAGGGCGCATCGAAGTTTTTGTTTTATTTTTAATTATTTTAAAACTGTCATATTTTTTAGCGAATTTTTTGTTGAACTATGCCTAATAGATAATGTCCTAACTAAACAAAATTGCAACGTTTGGAATCCGTTCGACGCGCAGAAGTATAAATTATCTGGATAAAAGTGTGGTCTAGTGTTACCATATTGGCGTTGAATCCGGAATCCGGAGGTTCGATTCCCACTCATGGCAAAAAAAAATATTGGTAGATTATTTTTTTCAGTTCAAACTCACAGTTTTTAGTCTGGGTGTTTATAAAATATAATAATATTAGTATCGTTGTTTCTGTTACACATATTACAAGCCTATAGCCTATAGTTAGAGTGAGCTTGTTTTAATGTTCTCTGCGTTAAGTGAGTACTCCACACCAATAGGATCGCTTAATTTTATAAGCCTGTCAAAATAAGCTAATCTGATTGGTGAAGAGTCCTTGCTTACTTTGATGAAAACGTTTAACAAAACTCGCACTAGGGCAATATACTGTGTAAATTTTCAGGAAATCAAAACCCATTGCATAATCAAAAAATCGTGAAATATAATTACTGAAACCACATTACCCTAAATTAAGTGCGATGCGATTTTTGAATGTCACCAGTGAGAAAAATATCACCGATGACTAGAAAATCACGATTGATCAAAAGTCCAATTTTTGAAACTCATATGTGTCAAATAATTTCTCATTCAAAAAGCTACTTGCGTTTCGTTACACGAAGAAAACATTATTTGTCATATCAACAAGTCTATGCTAAAACATAAAATCTCAATGGTGGAACGGAACTTAACATACATTATCTGTGATGATTATTATTTGTCATCGGTGACTTTATTTACGAGTGGTAGGAGGCACTCGTATTGATATCATAGGTATGATATTTTAGTCATCCGATGATATTCAAAAATACGAACTTTGGAAATCGATGGCTTTTTTGACATTTCAGAGATATTTAGTCATCCGCTGATATTCAATAATCGCACGCCAGGGGTGCTGGTCCTTTTAAGTTTCCTTAACTTTCAAATTATCTTTTATTGAAGCCTGAGAAGCTTTCAGTTCAGTCAAAAACGATTTGAAAGGGGGTTTAAGGGTATCTTTCTACAAGTAAAAATGTAGAGAACAAATAAAAATAAAACTTGTTAAAATTGTACCATTTTTTTTTTTTAATTTCCTACGAAAAAAAATATTAATATCATCACGGGTGCCTTACGGCGCCCGAGACCTAGACGGCCTCAGGGTAACCAGTGGAGGGTTTTTTAATCCCACCTAGTCGTAGCCGATGGTATGAGTCTACACCGGACAAGTGGCTAGCTCGTCGCGATGTTTGAATAGACTGAATAACCTATCAATAAACAGTTTCACAAGTTGGTATAGTGAAACTGGGACCGACAGCTTCCAGCTTCTCCGAGACACTATAGTGGTGTTGTTAAACAAATGTACATAAATTTTTGGATTAAAAACTTATTGCCACACACCGAGGTTTGAAATGAAATGAAATATTTTATTCACGGAATAGGGTACACAAATGATGTTAAAATTATTTTTTAGATCGCATATTCCACCAATTATGGTATGTGAAATTACAATATTATTAAATAAAACGGATAAAAAGGACACAATTATAGTTAATATGAGCAAATTAGGTTCAAATAAACATAATCAGAACAAACCAAAAACATATATACAATATTAGGTAGGTAGTATAGGTACAATAACATACAATACTTATAGTTCAGCGCAAATAAAAAAATTAAAAAAAATTACAAATGTCCAAAAAATATTTATACCAAAATAATTAACCTCATTTACATTAAATTAACATTCACACATTATTAAATGTCAATATTTATTTTATTTACAATAATAACATCGACAATACACCAACACTTTAGGTAGGGTAAGGTTGCTATAATTGGACCACTTAACTTTGAATACTTAAAAAATATAATATGTAACAAGTAGAACAAATGTAATCAATGGATCGAGTGGACCTTCTGCCCATTTACAAACAAGTAATATTTCAGATTTATTTAGTTGACTTATAACGTCGAAAACCCGATGAAACAATAATTATTATGGTTTCCATGATTGAACCACAACAACTTTCATTGGACCACTGAGTTGCTATCATTGGACTTAAGATTTTTTTCCTGCTGGTCCATTCATGGTGCCTCTGGAAATTCATGATAAATTTATAGTGATTTTTAAAATAAATAAACAAAAACATCGATAACAGTCTTTAATCATTATTTTGACATTAGGACTAGAATTAATCATTGTAATCACTTATATAAAAATATATATACTTTTATTTTTTTGTTTCATAAAGATACATTTATTAGTTCCAAAAAAAATCTTTAATATTTTCAGTTGTAGATAATTTTTATCTTAAAACAATATAAAAAAATTAAAATCCACATAGAAGAACTTAAAATCAACATAGGTACGACGAAACCTAGAATAAAAATATAAAATTATATTAATAAAAAAATATTTTATTTAAAAAAATAGGGTTTGAGATCACTTATTTAGACGCCATATAAACAGCTCTCCATCTCTAAAATGTGCTGATATGGTTTTTCCTCCAATAGTGGTGTTAGATCGCCTGTTGAGTCCGGTAATTGCTTTTCTCCCTTTCTATTTGGTTGGTACCATCAAGTCTTCTCTTTAACGTGGCTTTTGGAACACCATAAATTCTGGCTGCCTCATTAAGACCGACTTCCTTTTTTTGCAAGGCTTGCAATGCTAATTTCATGCTGGGGCCTTAGAGAAAAATCAGGCGAGGCGACATGTCGCCTTCAATCAAAACTGTATAGACTTTGACAGGTGACAGCGTACCTCACGCCTACTGTCACTGTCAAACCCATACGTTTTTGACTGAGGCGACACGACATGTCGCCTCGCCTGATTTTTCTCTAAGGCCCCTGGTCTCGTTCCAAGCATAGTACTCTCCTCTTTCTGCCATACTGAAACAGAAAAAATATTATGATACCAAGCAGTGTACCATGATATGTCGTGATTTATATCGTATATAAAAAAATATTATGATTATATCATAATATTTATTATTTTGACAAATGTCCACTTTAAACATTGCGTTTTTGATATATATCTAATATAGAACATTTTCTAACTCTAAAACTAAGGATTTGAAAAGTTGCCATGATTGAACCGGTCCAATGGAAGATCTCCGCATCGGTCCAATCATAGCAAATTACCGTGTCGTCAAAATAATAATAATAACATAAAGGAAAAAATTTTAGGTAATTTATCATTAAAGAATCAGCTAGACTGATAAAGGAACTACACGTATCAAAATATACACAAAAATATAAGTATCAGAACTCTACTTACATCAAGTTGTGCACCGCATAAATTTTCTATCCAGAGCGCGCGAAACACTCCAACACATACACGTCCGCGACAGAACCCGGGGCAACACTGGGTTTAAAGGGGTGTGGTGCGGGGTCATATTCCGACCGCACAATGTCATATTTTGATTTTTAAAATGAATACTTTCGGAAATATCGAGGTGGTCCAAAGAAAGAGCCGGTCCATTGATCGCAACCTTACCCTACACATCAATTATTTATCACACAAAAAATCCTGAATGTCATAATAACTTTTATCAATTATGATATTTATGTAATTTAAGCAGGGTATGGGTAAAACTGCCCAGGGTATGGGCAGTTTTACCCATACCCTGACACACTCTTATAAAGTATGGAACCTTGTTATATATTCTTGGTGCCATTCCAAAAAAACTTTTATTAAATAGTGTTGTTTTATGTTTAATACTACCAATTTTATCTTTATGCCTTTTACTACACAGTGTTCTATATAAATGAAATAAACCAGGGACCTAAGTGTTTTTAAGTCTAAGGTCTGACCAACTCGGCCACCACGTATATAAAACGTAAAGTACCTAATATCCAGTTTTTTTTAAATTTAATTTTTATTTCCTAATCTTATTATGAGAAATATTATAAATCCAACTGCTTAGGTACAATAGTTAATCAATCCGCCCATAACTTTATAAAAATAATATTAAAAAAATAAAAATCGCAAGCAGACCTACTGAAAAAAAGAAAATCATTTAATTTCATATTCCATCGCTTTCATTGTATGATTAATGGAATGGACCGGTCAGCGCTGCTATCCAAATTAAATTAATGCAATTTTAATTCTGTCCCATCGGTTATACGTTACCGTAGCGGCGCAAGGATTTATTATAGCCACTTTGGAGGCAATCGCTTAAAAATAAGCGGATGTATTAACCAAAATCGTACTGA
Source organism: Monopis laevigella (assembly GCA_947458855.1). Lineage (NCBI taxonomy): Eukaryota > Metazoa > Arthropoda > Insecta > Lepidoptera > Tineidae > Monopis > Monopis laevigella. Next base: position 6,351,319 of record OX381599.1, on the reverse strand, counting down.
GGTGTGCGGTCCGAAATTTTATTTTTTAAATTGTTGCCCGCAACTTTATGGGAATACTCACTTAGGATCAATAGACTCGATAGGCTGTATGGTCCATAGAGATCTTTGCTTTTTATATTTTTGAGAAAACCGAACCGAAAAAATAAAAGATTCAACCTAGGACTAATTATCTATACCTATGAGGTTTATATATATTTTTTTAAAATAATTGTTTATACTGTAGGCTAATTTTGATGAAATAAAGGCTAAATATGACTCACAATAAATGCTTTTTATCTTACAGTAATACATTTTGCATCAAATGAGTGGCTTTACGCATACAATTACTCTGTGCTTTTACGTGATTCGCGCACAAACAATGACAAAAAAAAGTTACGTTCTACCTATTACAAGTTATTTCTTATTTAAATTTTTGCTAAAATATTTAATATCTACATTGAATCTTCGCGATTTTATTTAACTTTTTACCAATCTTTAGCCGAATTACAAATAGAAAGACCGTCTCTTATATTTATAAAAATATAACTTGCCGTTGCCAATTATAAATTAGGTTAAAATTAGGTAATCCTGAGAACTAAAGTAACCAAAAAGTTGTACCAGAGTTGTATACTTATGTGTATAAAAAAACATCTAATTAAAAGTGGTAGTTTGTTTTCAGGGTGCGGGTACTAAACGGCCAATTAATTTGTCAATAAATAAGCGAGGATAAAGTAGAAATATTATCGAAATGTGTAGCTGCATTGTTACAAATATATATCTACAATAGATACTACAATACCAATCAGGAGCGCTTTGTTTTTTATTTTAGATTTTATAAGTGTTTTAGTACTTTTTAAGTTTTTTATGGGTAAATAAATCAAAGTCAAAATGATGTTTTATTGCATTTTACATTTGGATAACATTATTGCAGTTCTCATCTCTTATTTTGTTATAAGGGTATGTTTATACTGCCAAAACGTGCACTGGTTCACCTATACATATCTAAAAAGCGGAAATCAACTATAAGGACCAAAAAGCAATATTTTTTTAGTAAAATAATAATTTCTTACATACAAATCGGACCACATTGCTTGTTAAAAGACCACACGAAACTCGATACAAGATCAAGTTGGGTGGCCGCACTGCAGCGCCACGCGGTTCAAATCGGTACTAATACGCGGGCGCATCAAAGAATTTGAAGGGTGAACAATGATCTATTATTTTACAGAGCATGCGCAAGATTGGATAGTAATTTCTGTTAGGTATACCATCTAGGATCTCTCTATTAGAACGTTTCTTTTCAGCGTAATTTATTTTTGATGTTTTTCGTTCGACGATGTTTTTCGTCAGCGAGTAATGGCGTGTATTTTTATAATAATAATTGGTTGGCATGTGTGAGTTTTAGTGGGTCTTAATGGTAGCCGCGGTGTGAGGTGGGATCCGGTCGATAATTTAGATAAAGTGTATTATACTTAAGTAATAATAATGGATGATTGGTTCAAGACTTAACATGATTATTTGGTTTTGTCAATCAATTAACTAGATGGGGTTTTTTACCTGAAAGTATGAATAATGTAGGTATGGAAGTGGCTTAAAGCCTTAAATCGTTTTTTTTTATTGGAACATAACATGTGACTTTGTATCTACCTGGTGGTGAGCAGACCTACAAAGTTCATGAATGGGGTCAATCTATAACTGTTTGATTGCTCTCACTATGCCGGCTAAATGATGCCATTACGAAATGGGGGGCGACAATGACGAATTGCATTGACGTTATAATAGAGCTGATATTCCCAAAACAACTTTAACCCATAGACAAGGCAGAAAATGAAGTTCTATCGCGTAAATTGCTTGACGGAGTTCCGTAATGACCCTCCTGTTTATTTTTGAGATAAAATGATGCTGTTATTCTCCTCAATATAAGCGAATTTGTGTTCTTTTTGAAATAAATCTTTAAACCTATATTATTGAAAGAAACATGTATGTTTCAGCCATATTATGTTGTCACTCGTTGAGCATTGATTGGTTATAATAATGTTTGTCCTTACTGATTGTTTTGGTTTGTTTGACACGTCATATTTTTCTCATATTTTGAAAGGCGATTTTAGGCCTTAGGGCACCTCCCTATTACCTTCATATTTTTTTGGCTTTGTACTACTTACCTACCTACCTACATAGTGAACGCTCAGTGCCTTATGCCTGTATGTCTGCATATTCCTTATGCCTTGCCTTTAAATCTATGTACATACATACATATCATCACGGGTGCCTTACGGCGTCCGAGACCGCCTAGACGGCCCCAGGAAACCCAGCGGAGGGGTTTTAATCCCACCTCGTCGTAGCCGATGGTATGAGTCTACACCGAACAAGTGGCTAGCTCGTCGCGATGTTTTGAATAGACTCAATAACCCATCTATAAACAGTTTCACAAGTTCACAACCAGGAAACCCAGCGGAGGGGTTTTTAATCCCACCTCGTCGTAGCCGATGGTATGAGTCTACACCGAACAAGTGGCTAGCTCGTCGCGATGTTTTTAATAGACTGAATAACCCATCTATAAACAGTTTCACAAGTTGGTATAGTGAAACCGGGACCGACAACTTAACGTGCTCTCCGAGGAGTGGTAATCTATGTAAGTAATAAAAAGTTTTAAAAGGATAATTATAATATCCTGTAGGATTTGACTATTAATATACAGGGTGGTTTTGGAAGGTTGTGCGGGCTAATATGAGGGTCTACTTATCAAATCAAACAACTTTTCCCTAGAAACCATGTGTCGCAAATGAAAACAAAATGCTTCTCAATACGGTTATTTTATACATTACTAATTTGTATGGAGAAGCACTTTGTTTTATTTGCCACACATGGTATTATAGGAAAAGTTGTTACGCCAAATAGGCAATTTTATTTTTGTTTTTTTCTTATAATAATTGACATATCTATGCTAAAACATAAAACTCAATGGTGGACCGGAGGCTCTTCCATGGGTTTGCGCATTGTAGAAACGTAAAGTATTCATTTTCGTATACGTGAGCATTAACCAATAGGATCGCTTTATTCAATCCCGAGGCTCTACCATGGGTTTGCGCATTGTAGAAACGTAACGTATTCATTTACGTATACGTGAGCAACAACCAATAGGATCGCTTTATTTTTGGTAACAGGATTGAATAAAGCGATCCTATTGGTTGTCGCTCACGTATACGTAAATGAATACGTTACGTTTCTACAATGCGCAAACCCATGGTAGAGCCTCGAATCTTAACATATAACATTACATGTATTGGTTATTATCTGTCATCGGTGACTTAATTTTCGACTCGAATTGATATCATTGGTTTATGACATTATTTTAGTCACCCGTGAGATTCAAAAATACGAACTTTAGTAATCGATGACAATTTTGACATTTCAGTGTCATTTAGGCATCCACTGATATTAAAGAATCGCAACCCCGGGGTGCACTGGGATAAAACGGATGCTGCATCGCCAGACTCTCTGAACCAAATAGGTTGCGCAGTCAAACCCTCGTGACAATAAAAGCAGTTAATAAGTAAGGTAGGTGAAATACAGTAACTGAGTATATAAACCAGTGAATATTATATAAAATACTTACAATCTCTTATAAATATATCTTATATATATAAACTACATATACACAATACTACCAACTACAAAATGAGAAAGGAGAAGTAACAAAGTGGAAAGGAATAGAATAATGAAAGATAAATAAAAACTACTTATGAATTTGAATAGTAATCATATACTCTTTTTTTAAATATGACTCTATTTGTACTTCTTATGTACGTTTTTCACCTGTATCCTAAAGGTTCAGGTGCAAAAGTCGAAATAATAAATGTTGGATTTAATAATCCTGGCATATTTTTATTTATAATTAAAAATATATTTTTGATTACTTTTGAATTTTTCAAAGTGACGTTTATCTGTTATTCTATAGCTTAGTTTCCTTCCTTGTAATACATGTTTATATTATATTCATTTAATGTGTTATTATTATTGTGTCCTGAATACCTACTGCTCAAGCTACTTACATGAATAAAAAATAAAAAAAATTAATCATGTATAAAGTATAGTAAGAAAATTGTTCCTTTGTGGTCTATTGGTTACGCCATTCGCGTTGTGTATGGTAATCGCCGGTTTGATTCCCATTCATAAATACCATCACGGGTGCCTTTTTGGCTCTCGTTTAAACAGCCTCAGGGTGCATCGCCAGACTCTCTGAGCCAAATAGGTTGTTGCCATTTTTTAAATTATTTTTAGGAATTTTAGCTTATGTACGTTTTTCACCTGGATCTTAAAGGTTCAGGTGAAAAAGTCGAAATAATAAAAAAAAGTTGAGAAAATTTCATCATGTGTAAAGTATTGTAAGAAAATTGTTCCTCTGTGGTCTATTGGTTACGCCATTAGCGTTGTATCTGGTAATCGCCGGTTTGATTCCCATTCATAAATACCATCACGGGTGACTTTTTTGCTCTCGATCCGTTAAACGGCCTCAGGGTACCCAGCGGAGGGATTAACCCATCCTAATTTCAACAATGGTATTCGGAGGCAACACCTAACAAGTGACGAGCTTGTTGCGATGCTGATGACAAAAGTCAAAACTCAAAAATATTTATTTCATATACTTAAACCTTTAAAGGTATTTATGCATAGTAAAAAAAAAAAAAAACTATATTTAGTATAAGGTCTAAGTGTGCGCTTGGTTAGGTAGGCTCTTGCATACATAAAATAATTAGAAATCAAACCGAACACACACCACATAACCAACCAGTGTAAGACTAGGTGGTTAGCTGGTTCCATTGACCTGTCCTACAAAGTCCATGAATGGGGTCGATCAACACATTGTTGTTTAACAACATTGATCGCTGGGAGCGATCAATGTTGATGATTTATTATGCCGCATATAATATATTAAATTATATTTATTATTTCAAAATATTATGTGGTACTTCGTGAAAAGAAATACATTGATAGTTGGAGTTCAGTGTTGCTATAAAAAAAAAACTAATCAAATGAAAACGAAAATCATTATTTATGTTTAATTATGATCTTGTCTTCAGTAACATACTTGAAAAACATTTAATTAGACGCTTGTTTCAATATTTATTTCGTTCAATCATTGTATTTTTTTCAATTGGCAAGTTTCCGAATTTTCGATAAAGTTTAGCTTAAGTTGATTAAGTAGATGTGGCATAATATCTACACTAAGAAGTTCTAATTTAGAACTAGTTTAAAGCTTGACGAAATATGAACCTAATTAGAACTAATAACAAAGTGGTCATAATCAGACTGCAGCTCTGGCCTTGTTGTAATCTGTAATCAATATATTTCAATGTTCTACATATTACTATTATCTATCTCTTACTAGCTGACCCGCGCAACTTCGTTTGCGTAACTTAACCGTTTACGTCGCGCACGCAACGGAAGCTCTCAAAATGAACAAGTTTTCCCCGTTTTCCCAACATTTTTCATTGATGCTCCGCTCCTATTGGTTGTAGCTTGAATAGCCTGTAGCCTTCCTAGATAAATGGGCTATCCAACACTAAAATATTTTTTAATTGGTTCAGTAAATCCACAGATTACCACACAAACTTTACGACTTTATAATATACAGATAATTGATTATTAAATAGTTTGAGTTATTCTGCATAACACAGGCGTCAGCCGAAAATGACTGCTTCATCCTTAAACGATGTAGCTTATGCTGAGCTGATCACCTTTTAGTCACCACGCAACACACTCCTGGTAAAAAAAATATTTCATATGTTAATGTTTGTAATTGTATTGAAATGTATTCTATTAATATACGTGGTGGCCTAGTTGGTTAGACCTTGGACTTAAAAACACTTAGGTCCCTGGTTCGAATCCCGATGTGTACCAATGAGTTTTTAACTTAAACATTTATGTACATTTGTTTGACAACACCACTATAGTGCCTCGGAGAGCACGTTAAGCTGTCGGTCCCGGTTTCACTATACCAACTTGTGAAACTGTTTATAGATAGGTTATTGAGTCTATTCAAAACATCGCAACGAGCTAGCCACTTATTCAGTGTAGACTCATACCATCACCTACGACGAGGTGGGATTAAAATCATTCCGCTGGGTACCCTGGGGACGTCTAGGCGGTCTTGGGCGCCGTATGGTACCCGTGATGATACATACATATTAATTGTAATGTAAATTATGTTGTTACGTGAAAATAAAGTTATTCATTCTTTCTATAAAACTCACCTTTAAAATAGTCACCAATTAATACTCAGAATCTAAACTTAATACCTGATTAAGTTATAATCATTGAACTTAGTCAGCACTATGCCCTGATTCCGCGTTCACCCATCTCTAAGCATTCCATTTAATGCTGTAATAAAAATCCCTTTTTGACATGTCCGTGGCAAAATCCCTAACCGATATGACCTAACTGGACATTTAAGGTGTTAAGTAAAAACGCCTTGAGTAAACTAAATTAAGTTGTATTCCGTAGACTTTAGAGTTTAGATTGGTTTGAATTGATAAAGTCGTTTATTAGAGCTCAAAGGTACCGCTGCGTGTGGCGGCGCTTTTGAAGCAGCGCTCTGTAATTACGTAATACCACGTGGTTGGTGGTGTTACAGACGTTAGGGTGTTGTTACACTGAGGCTCTATTATGGGTTTTTGGTTTGTACCAACGTAACTTTAAAACATGAGGAACCACCAATAGGATCGCTTTATTCAATCACGTTACTTAAAATAAAGCGGCCCTATTGATTGTTGCTCAAGTACGAGTATTAAAATTACGTTGCTACAAAGTAAAAACCCATGGTAGAGCCACTGGGTGCGGTTTGCGTATGACTTTATAAATGCGCTTAAAAAATATGAATTTCATGGGACGCCTGGCAGTTGAAAAGACATCTAAATTTATTTTTATTTCAAGATTTTATCTATTTCCAAAAAAAAACAAGTATTCAAATAAAATTTGTAGACGTCAAAGGTTTTCACATAGAATAATCCTAACCATACAGAGAGGAAATGTAGCCAACGTTCTGTAGCTCTGTAGCTCTACCACAAGTTTTTGCAAACAATTTTTACTATAGTCGCTAGTAACTATAGATATAAATAAACCAATAAGATTGGTTTATGTGTATCATCACGGGTGCCTTACGGCGCCCGAGACCGCCTAGACGGCCCCAGGGTACCCAGCGGAGGGGTTTTAATCCCACCTCGTCGTAGCCGATGGTATGAGTCTACACCGAACAAGTGGCTAGCTCGTTGCGATGTTTTGAATAGACTCAATAACCCATCTATAAACAGTTTCACAAGTTGGTATAGTGAAACCAGGACCGACAGCTTAACGTGCTCTCCGAGGCACTATAGTGGTGTTGTCAAACAAATGTACATACATTTTTAATTTAAAAACTCATTGGTACACACCGGGATTCGAACCAGGGACCTGTTTTTAAGTCCAAGGTCTAACCAACTAGGCCACCACGTATATTAAGATTGGTTTATTTAAAAAAATAAAGCAATAGTACTGTCGCTTTAACACTGTGAGGATTAATTTTATTATGATAATTCTGACAAATAAATGATTTGATAAAAAAATATGGCTTTACTTACTAGTAAAATAAATAAAACTATAATACTTTTATTTTTAACTGTAGTTAAAAAGTTTGTGACGGTAATATGTGGTACTAAGTAATATTTAAAATATATACATTAAAATATTGAAAATAAAGATGGGTTCACAGATCCTCTTAAATATAATGTTGGGCTATTTCAAGGCTGTTGCCTCTCTCCAATAGCTTTCAATATTATTATTAACATCTTAATTGTCAAACTTAAAACTAGTGAAAAGAAGTGGGGATATAGATTTAAGTTAAATAATGTATATTCGGAGTCCATCTTAGCATTTGCAGACGACCTAGCAGTGCTAACACGCAATCCAAAACAATGCCAGAATTTGCTTACTCTGGTAGACGAATTCTGTGTATGGTCGAACGGCATGAGAACAAAACCATCAAAATGCTTCTGTCTGTGTCTGGGCAGACGAAATACTAGGTTTACGTCATACGACCCAGAACTATTCATAGCAGGGCAGAAAGTAGCCCCAGTAGAGGAAGCCATGCCTTTCAAATTTCTGGGCAGAAGGATCGATTTTAAAGGAAGAACACCATCCTTAGATGTGGTTGTGGAACGCTTTATTAATGACATCAACAAGGTAGATCAACAGCCAATTAGTAATGTCAAGAAAGCTTGGATTTATGACAACTACCTAACATCTCGTCTAACATGGCCTTTTCTTGTATACGACTTCAACAAAACTCTTTTGGTAAATCTGGATGCAACTGTCATAAGAAAACTTAAGTCTTGGCTTGGATTAGCTCAGGGCGCTGACTCCTCTACGCTGTTTAGGGGACAGCAACAATTTGGGATGAATTTTAAAAAACCATCTGAGTTGTACAAACATCTACGTGTAACCAAGCAACAAATCCTGAGTAACTCTCGGGATAATCTGATTGCATCTCTCCCAAAAGACTCATTGGCCTCTGAGATGGAGTCAAGACTTCAGTTTCATAAATCATTTATGAGCGGTGCCCAGATCAGCAAAAGGGGGTTAGGTTGGAAGAAAAAGGAATGTGATAAAGATGTTATTAAATCTTTTCTTAGGGAAGATGAAGAGCATGGCTACAGAGTTCACGCGATGACCCTAGAAGTACAGAATGAATGGCTTACTTTGGGGGAAGTTTGTATTCCTCCAGCCCTGAAATGGCGCACACTCATATACGATTGGTCTCCGGCACTTATTAAGTTCTATCTGAATGCCTTTCAAATGTCCCTACCTGACCAGAGTAATCTGGTACGATGCGGTGTTGCTGTAGGGACGGCCAGACATATACTTGCTGGGTGCAAAACTCTACTTGAAAAAGGTCATTATTCGCACCGACATGATAAAGTTATTCGTGAAGCTGTAAGTCTCAGTATTGCTAGAGCCAGAAAAGGATTAACAACAAATGAAAGACTGACTACTTTTGTAAAGGAGGGACAACTCAAGAAAACTCAAAGTAAACCTTTCTCAATCCTGGACAAAGCACAAGACTGAAAAATATTCATGGATACATTTAAAATACATTACAAGATTCCAGACGAACTAGCAGTTTCAGCCTATAGACCAGACATACTGGTGTACTCTCGGTGCTTGAAGAAAGTATTACTTATAGAACTCACCGTTCCGTGGGAAACAAACATACCTAAGGACCACAACATCAAGTCGAACAAATATTTTGATCTCACAAACGAAATTACTAGAAACGGATTTAAAACTCAACTTTATGCAGTGGAAGTTGGTGCAAGAGGAATTCCAGCAAAGTCTTTGCACCGTCTATTGAAGGATCTTGGCCTTCCGAGAACAGCCGTCGGAACTTTTATGGAGCGTGTTTCCAGGATGGCGCTAACAGGATCATATAATATTTGGTTGAGTAGAGAGGGTAGTGAACACAGTGCAGGTGGGCGATTCTCGCGCTTTCGACATTCATCTCGATTCGAGATTTTTAAACGAAAAATGACTAAATATGCCATTTTTCGTTTAATAATATCGAACATTAAACGAAATAAATAATAAATATTAATTAATAAATAAGAATTATATATATATTAAACGAAAATTTTTCGTTTAAAAATCTCGAATCGAGATGAATCTCGAAAGCGCGAGAATCGCCCACCAGGTGAGAGTTCAAAAGGCCTTTAAACCTACTTCGCGGTCTCAAGTCCGGGAACGCTGAAGTTAATTCCCCTGCCTTTCAACCACGCGATGGACCCGGCACCCGCACGGTGAATCCATGGTTTGCTAAGAACATTGTCTCTCTCTCTAATATTTGTGGATTATTAAAAGTACTAACCAGTGTCTGTAGTGCGAGTTTTTTTAACATTTACTTTCGCGTTAACTTTACTGCTACGTTAACATTTTGACCAATCACACGCTTGCATTTTTAGTTTTCAAAATTTTCCGCTTGGAGCGCTGAACTATTTCCCATACAAATTTTAGTTAACTCAAACGCAAAGTAATAGTTAAAAAACTCACACTAGGGGTACAGTACACTATTTCATATATATATTATTAGTATAAGTATATATTATTACTATAGTATAGTACCTACAGTGGCCCTAGTGCAAGTTTGTCTGTCTCGCTGCGTTAAGTGAGTACTCTCCACCAATAGGATCGATTATTTTCCTAACCCTGCCAAAATAAGCTAATCTGATTGGTGGAAAATGCTCACTTACTGTGACGAGAAAGTTGGTATAAGTATTTTTTATCTGTTTTAAATATATTTTTAATAAAAAACTACAATTATTGGTAGTGTTTTTAATTTTTCACATTGGTTTTTTATATATTGTGTTCAATGATGAAAATAATGAAACATGCATTTTTTTCTTTTGTGGATGAATAAAGTACAACAAATGACTTCAACTTTTATACTCACGATTGGGACCCCACCACTTGTCTAAAGGTATTTTATTTGCTTGATACAATATAATATGTATTTGTTGGAGTAATTTTAACTATATAGGTAGGCGTTCATAATAAAATATTATAAGTTATTTAACGAACATTTTTATTTAAGAAAAAAATGGGTACTATATATGTAGTTAAGTGAAGCTTAAAGCATTTTAAAAAATCCACTGTATTAAAAAATACCCAGTAACATAGTGAGTGGTATATCATAAACGCTTTATTTTTCTAATCAGTTTAAATGCTTATCGCATAAAGTGTTCATATAAAACGTTGTGAGAAATTCTATTATTTTATTACTATTTAGCTAAGGATTTACTGGTAGAGAAGCCCTACCTTTGTATAATAAAAAAAAAATTAAAAAAATCATATAAAACGCTGTAAGAAATTTTATTATATTATTAGTATTTAGTTACGGATTCACTGGTAGAGAATCCCTACCTTTGTATAATAAAAAAAACAAAAATTCATATAAAACTGTAAGAAATTTTATTATATTATTACTATTTAGTTACGGATTCACTGGTAGAGAACCCCTACCTTTGTATAATATTTAAAAAAAATCATATAAAACGCTGTAAGAAATTTTATTATATTATTACTATTTAGTTACGGATTCACTGGTAGAGAACCCCTACTTTTGTATAATATAAAAAAAAAACATATAAAACGCTGTAAGAAATTTTATTATATTATTACTATTTAGTTAAGGATTCACTCGTAGAAAATCCCTACCTTTGTATAATAAAAATAAACAAAAATTCATATAATATTATATTATTACTATTTTGTTACGGATTCACTGGTAGAGAATCCCTACCTTTGTATTAAAAAAAAATCTAAAATCAGGGCCTCTGTCTGAAGTCTGTACTACTATATTTCAATACAACATTTTCACAGACTCAGCTAAAAAAAATACCAACCTACTACGACTTTTATTTTATATTGCAAAACGCAATCAATGTAACACCGCCCTTAAATTTTATACACTATAAAACCTAAAGGATTAATATTTTCACAATACATTGACGGTTGCATAAGCAGCTGTAATTGTAAGTTCAGGAGAAGCAGAGCAATGGTTACTCAACGTATGATGTGAGGTTTCATATTTGCATTTAGAGAAATTAATTTTAGAGACAAAGATATTGTCAGAAGTTCACCGCTCTTTGTTCTAATGATAATTGTATGGTTAGAAAATTTGTTCTAATGACTAGTGGATAGTCGGTGTTTCTTACTGAACCTATTTACATAAATGTTGCAATTTATCTCAAGCTGCATTTCGTTTGCAAAATACTGTTGTGTGTTACCAAAAAACAAAATTTTAAATATTCCTGGTTTTTATAAGTAAACTTAACATAGGATAGTTTTTATACCGGAAATCGTCCTTTAAGGGATGAAAAGACTAAACCTATTTACATAAATGTTGCAATTTATCTCAGGCTGCGTTTCGTTTTTAAAGTACGGCTTTGCAGTCTTTCTTTACCAAAAAAAAAATACAACATTTAAAAAATATGCCTGGTTCTTATAAATAGACTATTTACGACAAAGTTTTTATCCCGTAAATCATCCTTTAAGGGATGAGTCGAAATTTGTATGGGGAACCAATCATTTTTCAAGTAAGGCAAATCATAATTATACTTACACATACCTACATTTCATAACGGGTGCCTTACAGCGCCTAGTCGGCCTCAGGTTACCCATCGGAGGGGTTTTTAATCCCACCTCGTCGTAGCCGATGGTATGACACCGAACAAGAGGCTAGCTCGTTGCGATGTTTTGAATAGACTCAATCTATAGTGGTGTTGTCAAACAAAAGTACTTACATACATTTTTTTATTAAAAACTCATTGGTACACACCGGGATAAGTGTTTTTAAGTCCAAAGTCTAGCCAACTCGGCCACCACGTATATTATACTTATGGTAAGAAATAAAGATTATTTCTGAATTATTAACCAATCAAGTTAATTCAGAGATGAAATCAATATGGAATATTAAAGCAAAACATAGAATTTTGTTTTTATGTAATTATGGAAAAGTAGATTCTTTTTTATTGTTACTTTAAAAAGTTTATATGTAGTTATGGAAGAGTAGTATACCTACTTTTATGTTAAAATCTAATGATAGGTACTATTTGTTTTATGTAGCTACTAGCTATGGAAAGTAATTTAAATTATGTTACCTATTACCTATGTTTAATTTATTGTTACTTTTTTTTTTTTACATAGTTATGGAAGAGTAAGGCCTTCTGACACAGGTATAGTTTACCTACTAGAAGGCCTTAAGCACTTTTTAAAATTTGTAACCTATTGAAATGAAATAAGTGATTTACTTATTTATTATAGAAACAATTTTTAATGACTTCTTGCGGCGTTAAAAAGCTAGTAGGTGCCATAGTAACTTAGGAAGGTTCTATCTACTTTGGGCTAATATGAGGCTTTATTGATCAGAGTAGATCAACCACAAGATAGTGCAAACAGTTTCTACTATAGTCGCTAGTAACTATAGATAGGGATCGGATCAACTATAAGGATCGTTTTATGCCCGAATAAATAAGAATTTTGACATATTTGCTATGAAACAACTGTCATTAATTGTCCCTTAACTTAGATAGGGGCTCCTTTAGAGGTGAAATCGGACATTAGTTAAGTAGATCGCCTCCGTACAGTAGTGGTGGCGCCTTTGGCGTCGTATCCGGAGGTTCGATTCCCACCTAGGGTTGCCATGTCGTCAAACCTAATAGCCGGACATACCAGCCAGTTTGGCCGGACATTTGGGTAAAAAGCCGGAAACCCTACATTTTGTGTCTTAGTATTAATAGGTACCTATGATAAGAGTAGCTCTACCACAAGTTTGTGCAAACAGGTTCTACTATAGTCGCTAGTAACTATAGATAGGGATCGAATCAACTATTAGGATCGTTTTATGCCCGAATAAATAAGAACTTTGACATATTTGCTATGAAACAACTGTCATTAATTATCCCTTAACTTAGTTAGGGGCTCTTTTAGAGTTGGTGAAATCGGACATTAGTTAAGTAGATCGGCTCCGTAGAGTAATGGTGGCACCTTTGGCGTTGTATCCGGAGGTTCAATTTCCACCTAGGGATGCCAGGTGGGCAATTCTCGCGCTTTCGACATTCATCTCGATTCGAGATTTTTAAACGAAAATTGACTAAATATGCCATTTTTCGTTCAAAAATATCGAACATTAAACGAAATAAATAATTAATATTAATTAATAAATAAATATTGAACGAAAAATGTCATATTTAGTCATTTTTCGTTTAAAAATCTCGAATCGAGATGAATGTCGAAAGCGCGAGAATTGCCCACCAGGTCGCCAAACCTGAGCCGGACATACCAGCCAGTTTGGCCGGACATTTGGGGGGTAAAAAGGCCGGAAACCCTACATTTTGTGTCTTAGAATTAATAGGTGCCTATGACAAAAAAAATGTATGTAAAATCAAGCTTATTTTTATTATTACCATAAATCTTGTTAAATTCTAATGAAATCGAATGCCAAATCAATCTTAAGTACTTTATTATTAATCAGTCATATATATAATAATATCTTCAGTCAAAATTAAATTGCTCGCACGTTTGCGAAATGTAAATAGCCTAACAAAATAAAAAATATTAGTACGTTTTTCTGTACAGTTTGTCATGGTCTGGGTGTGTATAAAATATAATATGTATCATTGTTTCCGTTACACATAGTACAAGCCTAGAACTTAGTTTGTGAAAAGAGCAATATGTGTAAATTATCCTATATAGGTATTATTAATTTTTCAAATAAACCTCTCTATTACTATTATTCTCTCGATTACTATCTATAGTTACTAGCGACTATATTTAAAACTGATTGCAAAAAATTTAGGCAGATACTCGTAGGATAGTTTAAGTAATTTTTTTTATTGGAACATTTATATTTTTGTCCAAGTCCATGAATGGGGTCAATATATGTTTTTTAGTAGCATTGATCGCTTAATGCCGGCTAAATGTTACGCAATAGACTGCGAGTAATGCGATAGATATGAATTTGCAATACGATATGTATTGCAATATCAATACACTGTTTCGTGGCCGCACCCTGTAAGGAGAGTATGTACCACATCGACAAGAAATCGATGATTTCTCGAAACCGATTTATCCACAGAGGCGTCAAATTACCTAGGTATATACGATTAGTCTATGGGTTCACCGGTTTGAGTCAGACTATTGCATCCATTTATTGTCGAGGTGGCAGTCTCTTTTCAGGATGCGGTGACGAAACAGTTAATTTGACGATAAAGCTAAATTCGTAGACTCGTAATGCAAATTCGTCTTTGTCTTCGCCCATTTCGTAACATCAGTTAGCTTAGCTAGCCGGCATTGTGGGAATAATTAATACTGTTGAACATCGACCCAATTCGCGGACTTTGTAGGTCTGCTTACCATCAGTTGGATACAAAGTCACGTAAACCAAAAACAACCATACCAATATATACCTATATATTAATTTTAAACACCCAGATCAAAGCAAATTGTACAGAAAAACGTATAAGTAATTAATAATATTAGGTATATTACTTTGTTTGGGAATCGAACACACTACCTCCACTAAATAAAAAAAAATCTACAACGTAAGGTATGTCACCAACTTTCCCAGAGGCCACTTCCCAAACCCGCAAACTACCAATAAATAAATCACTACACGAACCAAATAAAACTCTTTCGCGAACCAAATCTTTTCGATTCAGTTAATTAACAATCATTGTCATTATTACCGTGTGACGAATTAACCAAAAAGAAGGCGCAGGCGTGGAGTGGGCGTGGCCTAGCCACATCAAAGGCACCGCCGCGGCATCTCAAAGAGATCTCCTGGGCCCCCAGAAAGAGATGGAAGCTGTGAGCTTTGGTAGGAGAGAGAGGAAAGAAAGAACCGTCGTGTTGAGTGGTTATAGTGTAGTGGTTGTTAATAGTATGAACGGGTTGAGTCATGTTGGACTGAGAGTTGGATTGTGGGTTTAGTGATGTTCGTTAAGTTGGTTATCGATAAAATTATTTGTTATAATAAGATTTTTTATTTATTAAACATATACGGTTTATAAAACATATACAATTTATAAGGTCCCTTTTAGGGTATAGGCCTCCTTCATTTCCTTCCATTTACTTCTGTTCTTTGCTAGCTCCTTCAAATTTTATCCTACAACCTCTTTTACATCATCCCCCCATGTGGTTTGGGGTCTCCCTTCTTTTCTTTTCTTTCCTTCTGGTTCCTTCCAGTATTTAATTACTTTTGGCTATCGTCATATCATCTACGAGTATAATAAGATTATTAAGATAAAATTGCAATGAACATTTTCGTGTTCTTTCTCAAATCAACAAAACGCGAGGGCGCTTTTGCGGCAAAGTACTCATTTAAAAATCTATATTCTAAACTTTGGATTTGATTTGTTTTTATACATATTTAAACAATCTTCTAGCTTTCTTTCTGACTTTTCCATGTTTATTAAGTAAAAATTTTTACTTAAATATTTACCTATATAAAATTATTATAAATGGAATTAAATAATTAAAAGTCCCCAAATTTTAATATAGCCGTCGTTTATGTAATATTTTTTAATTTTAAACGGGTCATCATAAGAGATAGCGGAAGTTACGCGGTGATTTCCGCCAACCCTGAAGAGACTTTATAATAATATAATAATATGAAGTCATTTTACACATATTGCCTTATTTACAAACTATGCTAAGTAGTAACATAGTAATAGTTACTATGTTTACCAGAAATAATAATTTTAATAATATTATATTTTATAAACATTATTAAACATCCAGACCAAGAAAACTGTTCGAGTAAAAAAAAAAAGTAACGTTTTATGGAATAAATAAATAGAACTTTTATGTTTTTTTTTTGGCTGACATATACAAATCGCTTTTGAGTCGTTAGCTGAAAAAGGTTATACTCGGTTTATCGAAGCTTTCCCTGAGGGACTTCGCTCCGACTTGGTAATGGGGTCAGCTCGGTCCTTCCACCATTTGGAAGGGGTTGATGTCTCCTTGAAGACTACTGAATTCGTTGAGGCCGATTCCGATCACAGGAGATAGCTGGGGTGCGATTTTTGAATGTCAGTGATGACTTTAATATCACCAGTGAGAAAAATATCACCGATGACTAGGAAATCACAATTTATCATGAGTCCTATTTTTGAAAGTCATATGTGCTGTAATAACTTACAAATGTTTTTTTCATTCACAAGAGCTACTTTCATTTTGTTGCAAAAAGAAAATTTTGTCTTTCGTTTTTTTCATAATAATTGACATGTCTATGCTAAATCATAAAAACTTAATGGTAAAACGGAACTTAACATACATTATCTGTGATGATTATTATCTGTCATCGGTGACTTTATTTACAAGTGGTAGGAGGCACTCGTATTGATCATAGGTAGGTATGATATTTTAGTCACCAGATGAGCTTCAAAAATACGAACTTAAGAAATCGATGACTTTTTGACTTTTCAGTGATATTTAGTCATTTGCTGATATTCAAAAATCGCACCCCTGTTTTGTTATATAACATCGACTTAAAAACAAATACCTACTAAAATTATACAATACCTATCGATATTTACACAACAGATTATTCACATCACTAGCGATAAATCCGATCCGCTAAAGAAGCTTACGTCAGTGATGTATTGTTTATAAATCAGTGTCGGAACATGAAAGATCATACTACCATTAACTTGACGACTAGAAACGACATCTTTTTTTGTAGTGGTCCATGCAAAATACCTGTCTATCATAATTTTGTCATAGATATAGCGATTATGAGATTACCATACAGGTTATTGATTTATTTGTACATAGTAAGTAGGGCTACGATGTCTATGATAGTTTTGTTTGAATAGATTCGATAGTTTCTAGGACCCTGTATCTACTTGGTGGTAAGCCGAAAAATGGTCAACAGTAGGTATAGGTACCTAGTCGTATTTCGGTTTTATACGGTTTACGAGTTTTCAGGAGACTATTTCGTCGATTTCTTGCCGAAGTGGTAGCCTTTTAGGGTGCGGTTATGAATCATTATCGACTTGACGCACATAAACGTATTTCCAATATCTCAACTTGGCTGTTAGTGGAAGTTGAATTATTATTTTTATGTTGGTAAAAAATCTTTCTGTTTGGAATAATATAAATAAGTTTTTTTTCTGATTACGAAAAAAAAAACCCAACACAGAAAAAATAATTAATACAGTGACCGAAAAAAGTGTTAGGTAGTTTAATTCTGCGACAAACAGTAATCGAGTATTACTGGAAGTGCGAAAGCTCATTTTGTATGGAGAACGCGGAGTTTGCGATTACGAATGCAGTGTCCTTAAATTAAATTGACGATAGAAAGAAAAGAAGTTATTTTAAAGTATATCGAAATGCAAATTCGTCTTTGTCGCGACTAATTTCGTAATAGCATTATTTAGCCGGCATAGCGGGAGCGATCGATGCTATTAAACAACAATTTATGAATCAGACCCTGTTCATGGACTTTGTAGGTCTACTTACCATCAGGTAGATAGATACCTACAGTGTCACACGCCGTGCTCCAGTAAAAAATATATAAGATATCTAGCAGCTTAGTCCATGAAAGAGGATGACCAATATCTTGTTTAATATTTGTAGGTCTTTATCACTATGACACAGAGGCTCTACCATGCGTTTGCGCATTGTAGCAACGTAACGTATTTGTATACGTATACGTGAGCAACAACCAATAGGATCGATTTATTCAATACTGTTACCAAAACTAAAGCGGCCGTATTGGTTGTTGCTCACGTATACGTATTCGAATACGTTACGTTGCTACAATGCTCAAACCCATGGTAGAGCCTCAGGTATTTAATTACGTATTTGCTTATTATTGGTAAAATCCTATTTAGTGGGTAAATTAATATTAATAGTAGGTGTCTAAAATACTTTTCGTCTTGAAGAAAAAATAACATCAAAATTAACAGTTAATTTCAAACATTTTGGAAGCAAGTCAAAATTATGTCAAAAAAAATATTGTCATTCAATCATATCGTAGAGAAACAGTTTGCAGAATTATTGTTTGAATTTATTCAGTACCCCTAGTGTGAGTTTTCTAACTATTACTTTGCGTTTGAGTTAACTAAAATTTGTATGGGAAATAGTTCAGCGCTCCAAGCGGAAATTATGAGAACTAAAAATGTGAGCGTGTGATTGGTCAAAATGTTAACGCGGTAGTATAGTTATGGCGAAAGTAAACGTTAAAAAAACTCACACTTGGGTTACAGTTGTATTGTAACATACAAATTGAATTCAATATAGGTATATTATACCTATATCGTAGAGGACGCAGCAGAGGCAGGCCCCCCACAAGATGGACCGACGACCTGAAAAAGGTCACGGGAAGCCGATGGCTACAGGCGGTCATTGTGGCGATCCTTGGGGGAGGCCTATGTCCAGCAGTGGACGCGTGAAAGGCTGATATGATGATGTTGGTACCTATATCAAGCAAATTATTTTATTGAAAAGTTACCAGTTTAAATTTTTTATTTTTTTTATTCATCTTCACACCAGGTCCCTTACGGGGTAGGCAGAGACAACCGAGCGCCACTTATCCCTAACCCTACATACTACTTTTGCCTCTTCCACAGTCATAACTCTTCTCATACATGCACGCCGATTTCGGAGATTTTTAATAACACCGTCTTTTAAAACCTTTTCAATTTGGTCATGGTATGTATGTCTTGGTCTCCCTCGGCCTCGTTTACCCTTCACCTCGCTTTTATATATCTGGTTCGTCAGTCTTTCATCACTCATTCTTCCTATATGCCCAAACTAGCGGAGCATATCTCTTCTCATTTTCATGTCTATACTTTCTTTCAGTCCCACTCGTTCTCGGATTCGGTCTGTTATTTTGACAACAGTTAATAACTAAAAGTTACCAGTTTATAACTAAAAATACATTCCACAACATTCAGGCAGACAACTTTACATCCAAACAGTAGGTACCCACTTTATTTAATACGAGCTGGGGCCTTATTCCGAGTTTTCAAACGTTAAACACAACAAGACGTTGCGTAAACTCTAGATATTGAAATATAAGTTCTATTTCAATGGAAATATAGTCTGTATTAGGTTAGCTATAATAATGCCGCCATCTTGAAATTCAGGAATTCGTCGCAAGTTTTGACATCTTATGAGCATTGGAATTTCAACTCTACATTTAATAGGATAGAACTTATATTTCAATATTTATAGTTTACGCAACGTCTTGTCGTCTTTAGCGGTTGCAAACTCGGAATAAAGCCCCTGATCCGCACAACTTCGTCTGCGTAGCTTTAACTGTTTACGCAGCAGCGTACACTCTCAAAAGGAATAATTTTCCCCCGTTTTTGCAACATTTTTCATTGTTACTCCGTTCCTATTGGTCGTAGCGTGATGTCATAGCATTATAGCCTCCCTCGATAAATGGGCTATCCAACACTAAAATATTTTTTTAATTCGAACCAGTAGTTCCTGAAATTAGCGCGTTCAACCAAACAAACTCTTCAGCTTGATAATGCTATTTTATTAAAGACTTACATACATACATATCACACGGGTGCCTTACGGTGCCCGAGACCGCCTAGACGGCCCCAGGGTACCCATCTGAGGGGTTTTAATCCCACCTCGTCGTAGCCGATGGTATGAGTCTACACCGATCAAGTGGCTAGCTCGTCGCGATGTTTTGAATAGACTCAATAACCTATCTATAAACAGTTTCACAAGTTGGTATAGTGAAACCGGGACCGACAGCTTAACGTGCTCTCCGAGGCACTATAGTGGTGTTGTCATACAAATGTACATCAATTTTTAGATTTTTTAACCTAACCAATTAGTTTTTACTCATTGGTACACACCGAGGTTTGAACCAGGGACCTAAGTGTTTTTAAGTCCAATGTCTAACCAACTCGGCCACCACGTATATATACTAACTATATAGTATTATAGACTAATAAAATAAAATAAAAATTAGATAAATATGGTGATTTTGAAAGGTTGTACTTTGGGCTAATATGTTCTACTGATCAAATCGAACAACCATGGAACCATGTGTCGCAAATGAAAAATTGTATTGTGGGATTTTTATTGTATAGGTCTACAAAAAAAGTCCGTGTTAGCATACCATCTTTTAAGTGGACAGGAAAAGGATTCGCGAACTAGAGCGTCAAAAAACATCTAAATGTTGTTTTCAGTTTTAATAAAGTTTTTTTTTTGGAAAAAAAGAACATGATTTTATTTACTCGATCCTAATTACATAATTTCTTTATAAAAAATCTGTTTAGTTTTAAAATGATAACTAAAGTAATATTTTTAGAATCATAAACCAAACTTTGGGTGTCTTTTCAAAAGTTAATATATTTTTTATAAAAATACTATCTAATTAGGATCGAGTAAGTAATATTTACACCTCTACGTTCTTTTTCTGTAGTAATAAACTTTGATATCACTGAAAACAACATTTACACGTTTTTAGACGTTCGAGATCGCGAAACCTTTTACTGGCTTCTTAAGGATATTAGACTAGGAGGGGGCTTACTAGGTACGGTTTTCTATACTAATAAACTGACGAGCGAAACCGGGTCAACGAACCTAGTTATATATAATAATAAATCAATATACATTGTGTCCGAATTGGTTAGACCTTAAACTTAAAAACACTTAGGTCCCTGGTTCAAACCTCGGTGTTTACCAATGAGTTTTTAATCTAAAAAAATATGTGCATTTGTTAATCAACACCACTATAGTGCTTCGGAGAGCACCTTAAGCTATCGGTCCCAGTTTCACTATACTAAGTCTATCCAATTGAGTCTATCCAAACATCGCGACGAGCTCGCCACTTGTTCGGTGTAGACTCATACCATCGGCTACGACGAGGAGGCGGTCGCGAGCGCCGTAAGGCAACCGTGATGATATTTATATTTTTTTAATTAATTCCCACACTAATTTTCTTTAAAAAAAAAACAACTAAAGACGGTGTCCATTGAGCCACAAAAGCATCAAAACTCATACAAAGGCTTCCCCATTCTTTACTAAATCGGTAATTAATACCACACCAACATCCTAGCATTAAATTGAATTATCTTTGACAAGTCCACTGGAGAAGGAGAGGCTTCTAACTGGCCATTACGTAAAGGCTGGTTTACACTGAGACGAGTGCCGTTCTTTTGCCTATGTGGCAGAAAAAATATTATGAAATACGATTTTTGTGTTGTCTTACATATTTGGATATATTTTCTTAGGTAGATATGGACTTATCTGTGTAATTTTATTAGAGTTTAAAATAATAATATACTAAACGGTGATAAATATAGACAAATTGACTTTTTAAACATATTTGAATATACTTGCATATTTATGCATTATTTTGTCTTCAGATTCTTTGATATTTTATCTGTCCGAATGACTTTTCTTAAATAAATTAATGTATTAATTTCAAATAATAAAAATATAGGTAATATTATCTATATGTAAGATATCATATTCACAGATCTAAGTATACAAATATAATGAAGCTGAGTTTTTTTTTATTTGAAGGCGCTTATCCCTGATATTACCAGTCGCATTTAAAATTGTCCTTTTGAATTTATCTGAAACAAATAAAGTGTGTTAGATGTGTTTCTTATTAGGTAAAATATATAATTTGAAGATAAAAAAAATATTGCCAAATATTTCGCCTCTCTTTGGAGTGGCGTCATCAGTGATAGTGACTAAGTGAAGGGCTTGTTGTTCTCTTTGAATTTAATAGCCTATTTTTTAAAGAAGGTTATGGACTATAAAATAAATATATGTATGTATGTATAATATTTGTATACTCTATTTCTTAATTATATTTTACTGCACCTATTTTACCTACTTATTGCTTAATTCCAAAGGTTTGACTGGTAGAGCATTAAGTCCGCTTTTGTACTAAATTTGCGCAATAAAGTTTTTTAAATAAAAATAAATAAATAAGTAATAGATAGTAATAAAAAAATAGGAGCACTGCAAAATCACAGAAAGAATGATAAACAAAAAAACAATTTTACTTTTAAATTTTAATCTAAAAAAGCACCTATAAAAGGTTTTTATCAACATTATAGACATGTATTCTACTAATTTATTTGACAAAATTTTACTTGTAAGTGGCAATCCAACCGTAGCCATCCGAGTAGTGTAAACAAGCCTTTACATTCACATTTGTTGCAGAGTCATTCCACGGTTCATAGATGGCTGCGAATTGTAACTTAAAGTTCCCACGATGGCGAAATCTGATAAAAGACGGGACTTAAGTGGAAATAGCTTCGTATGATTAAAGGTTTGATGATAGGTAACTAGGTATATATATATATCTATCTCTTCACGGGTGCCTTACGGCGTCAGAGACCGCCTAGACGGCCCAGCTGAGGGGTTTTAATCCCACCTCGTCGTAGCCGATTGTATGAGTCTACACCGAACAAGTGGCTAGCTCGTCGCGATGTTTGGATAGACTCAATAACCCATCTATTAACAGTTTCACAAGTTGGAATAGTGAAACCGGGACCGACAGCTTAACCTGCTCTCCGGGGCACTGCGGCTTATATAGTGATGTTGTCAAACAAATGTACATATTTTTTTTAATTAAAAACTCATTGGTATACACCGGGGTTTGAATCAGGGACCTAAGTGTTTTTAAGTCCAAGGTCTAACCAACTCGGCCACCACGTATATACTCGTACTCGTAGGTAACTAGGTAAATGATGTAAAAACCATCAACTTCGTTGCGGTGTCAGTCTGTGGGTTCAAACGGTTCTCAGGATTTAGTAACTTCATTGATTTCTTATCAGGGTAGTCTTTGATCACACAAAGATGTAATGTGATGTTAGAGCAATATAAATCCGTACTAATTGCTGCGCCACCCGTTTCATAACAGCATCATTAAGCCGACATAATCGCACGGAGACATTTTTTTTCAGCGACTTACTGTTTTCTGAGTTATTTTACTGGTTTAATAATTATTAGATAGTACAAAGGCTTTATTTCTTTCCTTAATTTTATTATTTCCCTTTATATCGACTTTAATGTTAATTAATCTAATAATTTACGTTCGTATATTTATATTTATGTATAAGGTGTTTGTAATGGTCACATCACAGTATAAATTCCACGCCATCTTGTGTACCCATATTCTCTCAAAAGAAACAAATTTTCCCCGTTTTCCCAACAGTTTTCATTGATGCTCCGCTCCTATTGCTTGTATGTAGTGTGATGTTATATATTATGCCTATAGTCTTCTAGATATATGGGCTATCCAACACTAAAATAATTTTTAAAATCGGTTCAGTAGTTCCAGAAATTACCGCCAAAAACCTCACAAACTTTACCTCTTTATAACATTAGTATATATTTATTTCATATTTATAAAAAAAAAATAGCAATCAAAGACCCGAACTAACCGTATACCAGTATTTAGTAGGACCATCCATTTATTACGGTTTTGGGTTCGCCAAACCTCTCTGGGCCAGTTGAACTTCAAAACATAATTAATCACTAACCGACCATATGTCAAAACTATGTCGTTTTAACAGAAAACATTTTAAATTATGGCATAATTATTGTTTCCATGATTAATATAAGGATATCTCTCTTTTTAGGTGTAATTTAAACGATTTTTCTTAGTGATAAAGATTGACTGATGGATTTTTAACAGAGCGTCTCTTATTAAATTATATATTTTTTAGACTTCTCTATTTTTTTAATTAATAATAATTGTCTTGTATTATTAATTAGGCATGAAATATTTAACGTATTTTTTTTATTGTTGCAGGTATCTACTGATTTTAGTAACTAAAGATATAGTGTTAAATAATAACCTAAAGATAAGGTATAGGTAATAGCGTAAATCTAGGTGACAGCGGGGTGATTACGCACACAACGCTAAGCTAAACTTTAATCGATATGATGCAATTCTGAATGATTCAAACTTATTTTTATAATATTTTTTAATACTTATTTATAATTTAAAAAAATAATAATTATTTATTACAAAATAATATGTCAAACGACTGAAGAAGCCTGTGGCGAAATATATCGTTTATAATTATTTATAAAGTATTTTATTTCAATAATACCTAATTCAAACTGGTGACATTGAAATCGCCATTTAGCTTAAAATCGGCTAAACGGAGTAATCGGCATGCTAGTTCAATTGATAAATGTCAATCGTTGTATGTCAATTAAAATAATGATTTTTTTTATTGGAACAAGGAATCTTACTTTGTATCTACCTGACTTCAAGCAGACCTACAAAGTCCACGAATGAGTCCAAGAGTCAATCAAGACATTGCCGGCATGCAGTTACGAATTGGGCGGCAATACCGATTTGCATTACGAGTAGGTATACTTTAATAATGTCCTCGCTGCGTTATCGTCAAACCAACCGCCTGTTTTGTAACGACACCTTGTAAAGAGACCACCACAACAGGCAAGAAATGCAGTCTCCTGAAAAACTAGTAAACCCAGAGACTAAAACCGAAATATGAGTAGATCAGTTGACATGACACTAGAGTTTTGGGCGGTGGTAATGAAACCAGTCGATCAGCCTAACGAAGTTATAGAGACATCCCTTCCATATAAACAGGTATCAAAGAAATTACATGATTTATTTAAATAAAAAATAAAAAAAGAACCCTTTGGTACACAGCGGGTTTAAATCCGGGTCCGTTTTTTGGGTCAACAGTCCAACCAACTAGACCTAACCCATACTTCAATCTATACTAATTCATATTATAAAGCTGAAGAGTTTGTTTGGTTGAATGCGCTAATCTCAGGAACTACGGGGCTTTATTCCGAGTTTTGACACGTTCACCGTCGCGCATTTTGCGTAAACTATAAATATTGAAATATAAGTTCTATCCCATTAAATATAGAGTTGAAATTCCAATGCTCATAAAATGTTCTAATTTGCGAAGAATTCGTGTATTTCAAGATGGCGGCATTTTTACAGCCAACCTAATACAGACTATATAACCATTGAAATAGAACTTATATTTCAATATTTATGTTTTACGCAACGTCTTGTCGTCTTTGGCGGTTGCAAACTCGGAATAAGGCCCCTGGACTACTGAGTTCAAAAATATCGAACATTAAACGAAATAAATAATAAATATTAATTAATTAATAATAAATATATAAATATTGAACGAAAAATGACATATTATGTCATTATAAATGACAAATTATGTCATTTTTCGTTCCAAAATATCAGTCGAGATGAATGTCGAAAGCGCGAGAATTACCCATCAGGTTCGAAATGAAATTTTAGTTTAGTGTTTTTAACCCATTTATAGAGGAAAGCGGAGTATCAATGTAAATGTTGCTAAAACGGGGAAAAAAATCCTTTGGAGAACTGCCGGTGCGTGCGCTGCGTAAACGGTTAAAGTTACGCAGACGAAATTGCACGAGTCTGCTAGTTACTAAATAAATCATTTAGAATATTTATACATTTACTAACTTCGTATATCTTTAGAGTCTTAATTTATATATATATATATATGTGTAATTTACTAACTTCGTAGCTAACCCAATTTGAATAATTACTAACTAAAATGTAGTAATCTAAGAATAGGTAGGTATTTTGTAAATTTAATACAATGATCAAAGAAAGAACCGATTCACCTGTAGGCCGCGAAACAATGGGCTTGTGAATGAACACCAACCTTAAATTACAGGGTTGGATGTCAGACCTTATTGTATAGGAACACTTCAATAACCCTTTACAGTGATACCTTTGCTTTAAAAAGTAAAAAAAAAACTCCTGTCTAGATATTAAAAATGGTATTACATGGCCTTGCGTACATTAATAAACCTAATATAAAAAAAATATACAAAGAGTATTGCTCAAAAAATTATTGTCATAATTTAATAGAAAATTAGCATTTCGTTGCATTTGGGGTCGAAACTTTTGGACAATAGGAACCGAGGCTCGTGGATTTTTCCGAGACCTAGGAAAACGAGTCTTCTTGGAATGTGGAGATCCTAAATGCTATATTTAAAGCAAAAAATCAGCATTGCCATACAAATAGGCAATGCTGCTAGCGTATTAGCTACCCTACCTAGTGGCGCCTCATACAGTGATTTTTTCTTATTAGTTTAAATTTAGTTTTATATTTTCTAGGTTACTCTACAAAATATATAAATGAAAAATAAAATAAACAAAATTATACCTACCTATAAAAATTATGAATTACTACCTATATTAAAAATTTTGAAAATGAGACAATGGGCATTGGGTACCTAGGACACTAGCGGCGTTACCCCGTTGGATAGCAATTCTGATCCTCTGAAGCCAGGTACTCCTTGCTCAGAGGATCACCAGTTGCTATTTTAATTTTTCTACCCACATCACGGATAAATTCGCTAGCATCCTCGGATTTTATCAATTTCTACGTTAATTTCTTATATATTTTGTAAAGTTTTATAAATAAATTATTATAATTGTCATAATATTATAAAACTGAAAAATTTGTTTGTTTGGTTGAACGCGGTAATCTCAGGAACTACTGGTTCTAATTGAAAAAATATTTTGGTGAGGGATAACCCATTTATCGAGGAAAGCTATAGGCTTTATAACATCACGCTACGATCAATAGGAGCGAAGTAACAATGAAAAATGTTGCAAAAACTGGGAAAAATATTCCTTTTGAGAGCTTCCGTTGCGTGTGCGCTGTATAAACGGTAAAAGTTACGCAGACGAAGTTGCGCGGGTCAGCTAGTTTATGACGTGATGCGGGCAAAATAAACAAACAAACCGACAAAAAAATATTCTATCTACAAACGCCACATACAAGCTAACCACTTGTTCGGTGTAAATCCACAATACCGTCTCTGTACCTCAAGGTATACCCGCCCAAATACCGGCGTATTTACTAGGCAGGTAGATAACAAGTATAACCTTCTTATTAAAGATTTTTTTTATTGGAGCACGGCATGTAAGCAGACCTACAAAGTCCATTAATGGGGTCAATCAAAAATTGTTCTTAAAAAACATTGATCGCTCCCACTATGCCTGCTAAAGATGCGATTACGAATTGGGCGGCGACAAAGACGAATTGCATTACGAGTATATTTTAATATACTCGCTGCCTTATTATCAATTCAACCACCCATTTCGTAACCGCACCCTGAAAGGACAAGAAATCGATGTAGTAATTTCCTAAAAACCGGTAAACCCACAGACTAAAACCGAAACATGACTAGGTCACTTGACGGTTTTTGCATCTGTATAACCTAAAATATAAGATTAACACACACCAAAACATAAATAACTAAACCGCCAAATTAATTAGTGACAGGACACTAATAGTGGACACATCCGACCTTAATCGGACATGTCAATTTGTAGTGTTCCTCTAAAGTAATACCGCATTCCCGGCGATTGTAAGGCGTTATAATGACAGCGGAATGACGTATGGATTTGTCGCTTACGGCATTTTTGGCGCGCGCCAGCGGCCACCTCAAAGTGGTGGCCTCCTTTGATGATGCCGCGGTGCCGCCTTTAGGGATGGGCGAGCGGTTCAGTTATCGATATTATTTTATTATTATTAATTTGTTTCGATATTTTTTTGTTGTTGCTATGATTAAAAATATGTATTAGTATATAATGCATTTAAATAATTAACTTACTATTGGTAAAATAATTAAGGAAGCGAATCGCCACAATAAAAGTAATATATAAAATATATTTATTTAAAGAAACTTACATAACATAAATAAGTAATACACATTAAAACTTAATGAAAAGTTATAATAATAATAAATAATAAACGTTTATTTGCCAGAATATGGTATAAATAAGGTTATGTAACAAAGTTTAAACTCAATATATTCTACTAAACTCTTTTTACGTACTCAGAAGCAAAACCTAGGCTGTGGAGTACGTAAAAAAACTATTTGATCAAATATCCTGGAAGATATGATGGAGATCCTTACTTATTTATAAAACAAGTTTATTTAAGTCAAAAGAAAAATATTTATTTCACTTTACAGGTGTAAAACAAAGAGTCAAAAAAATGGGTTCACTGGTTTTCTGGAGACTACTGCATCGATTTTTTGTCGAGGTGATTTACGAAACTTACGAAACAGGGATGATTTGACCATGACTCGTCATGCAAATTCGTCTTTGTCGCCACCTGCATCAATTAGCCGGCATAGTGGAAGCCATCAATGTTGTTAAACAACAATGTGTGAACAAGGATACTAAGTCACATGCTGTTATCCAATAATAAAAATCATTTACGCTGTTTATATACAGGATGAATATTTCAAGTGTGCCTTCAAAGCTAGATCCTAAATTAAGGTAGAGCAAAAAAATGCTGAAATGCTCGGGGCCGATTTTGATAAAAACAAAAAATGTAACATTAGATTTTGAAAAAAATATTCTTCTAGCCTCGTTTGAGCATTTTTCGCTATTCCTTGTAGGCCTTGAAGGCACACTTGAAAAGTATATAATATATACATGGTGACTTTTAAAGGATGTACTTTGGGCTAATATGAGGTTCTACTGTCAAAAGTCAAAGTCAAAAGTCAAAATCATTTATTTCATGTAAATCTTTACAGATATTTATGAATAGTCAAAAAAAAAAAAAAAAAACGTTTAACAATGAGGTCTTAGAGTGCGTTTGGTTCGGCAGCATTCATTAACAAAAGAACGACAAATATTTATTATACCTCGATATCAGATTTAGAACTTAAACGCGAATGGAAATTTTAATATTAAAAATACTACCGAACCGAACACACACTACATAACCAACTAGTGTAAGACTAGGTGGTTAGCTGATTCCATTGACCTGTCAATCATTATCTGCCATACAAGAGAGCCACCAAGGCGACCAACTTCACCGACCATATCCACGCCTTAAATGTTTATTGTAAATAAAAGGTAAGTAACCAATCACATATAAGTAAAGGTATAAGGATCGGCATTTTTAAGGGCGTAAACATTAACTGTAAAGTCGATCCCCTCAGAGACACCCCGGAGAAAAAGAAACCAGCAAGTAAAAAACTCTAGTGCTTCACACAAACTAAAAAAGGAGCACAGCTATTGATTGGCTTATGCTATATAGCATATATATATATATATATATTAGCATACTCAAGGTGCACCCCACTGATCAGCATGCGCAAAACACCCTATGACAGATTATTTGTTACTGTACCAATGTACAGAGCTACACAGTATAATGTAGTATAAATTAAGTATAAATAGGTAAGTAATCATAAATTACCTTATCCAAAGACAAAATTTACATAATGTAATGAAAATAAATTATGTAATATTAAATTATTACAGTATCAATATACTAAACTAGGGTACATTCTACATATGTAATAAGCAATTTGTTAACTATTTGCGAGACCTCAATTGCATATCCGGACAGATCCAGACGTCTTTATCGTTAAAATAGTCTTTTACATTATAGTAAGCCTTATTGATTAATATTTGTTTTATACAATTCTTAAACTTTATTTCACTCAGATCTATAATGCGTTTAGGTAATTTATTAAATAACCTTATACTGTTAATGACGAAACATTTATTCGTTTTTTGCAGTCTAAACTTTGGTATATCGATTTTATCTATGTTTCTTAAGTTTAAATTATGTCTATCGCTATTTTTAGTAAACATATTTAAGTTTTTCCTGACGTACAATAAATTCTCATAAATATATTGAGATGGTAGTGTCAGTACCTCAATCATAGGAAAGATTTCTCGAAGAGAATCACGAGCTTTCATGTTATATATTGCCCGAATGGCCCTCTTTACTGATCAATACAAACAACTTTTCCCATGGAACCATGTGCCGGAAATGAAAAAAAAAATTGCCTTCCCCATACAAACTAATAATGTTGAAATGACCAATTTGTATGGGTAAGCTAATTTTTTTTTTCATTTGCGACACATAGTTCCATGGGAAAAGTTGTTCGATTTGATCAGCAGAGCCTCATATTAGCCCAAAGTACATCGTTTCAAATTCATCCTGTATAACTTATATATATTAATTTAATTTAAAATTTATTAATAACTGAAAACCGAGTTAAATTATTCACAGTACAATTTAAAAAATCTTAAATAAAATCGTAAGGTATTAAATTTCAAAACCGCCCAACACTATCGGGCAATAAAACGAATGAAGGCACGTATTTTGACGTCGAGCGGCGCTTCTGATAGCCCGCTCTCCTCTCGCACATAGCTCCGTCCCTCTCACACATCTCGAGGTGTCTGGAAACCTATTATGGCAGTTATAGAGTTGGTGAGCTTTACTATATACTTCACTATAAATTATGATGCAGGTACAGTTCCACTACTTTATTAGAGACAAAGATTTCCTAATTCTAAAAGTTTTTTTTTGATATAAGTGGTGGCTTTGGTTAGACCTTGGACTTAAAAACACTTAGGTCCCTGTTTCGAATCCCGATGTGTACCAATGAGTTTTTAATTAAAAAAAATATGTACATTTGTTTGACAAAACCACCATAGTGCCTCTGAGAGCACGTTAAGCTGTCGGTCCCGGTTTCGCTATACCAACTTGTGAAACTGTTTATAGGTAGATGGGTAATTGAGTCTATTCAAAACATCGCGACGAGCTAGCCACTTGTTCGGTGTAGACTCATACCATCGGCTACGACGAGGTGGGATAAAATCCCCTCCGCTGGGTACCCTGGGGCCGTCTAGGCGGTCTCGGGCGCCGTAAGGCACCCGTGATGATATGTATGTATGTAAAAGATTTTTTTGTAAGATCTCCTAATTAAAAGTAAATCGTGGCATACTACTTAATCATACAGATGATAAACCGCCAAGTGACCTAGTCATGTTTCGGTTTAAGTCTGTGAGTTCACCGGTTTTCAGGAGACTACTGCATCGATTTCTTGTCGAGGTGGCAGTCTCTTTTTAGGGTGCGGTTACGAAATGGGTAGTTGAATTAACGATAAGGCATGTGGGTACCTATATTAAAATATACCCGAAATGCAATTCGTCATTGTCGCCTCCCATTTCGTAATCGCATGATTTAGCCGGCATAGTGGGAGCGATCAATATTGTTTAAGAACAATTATTGATTAACCCCATTCATGGACTTTGTAGGTCTGCTCACCACCAGGTAGATACAAAGTCGTGCACCAATTTAAAAAAAAATGCGCCTACATCTTATTTGCTTAGAGCACAGCTTATGACTTTATATCTACCTAATGGTAAACTGACCTATGCAGGGGTGGATCCAGGATTTTTTTAAGTAAAGGAAATATTTTTGTACAAAATATTTCCTTTTACTTTTACATTTTTTTTTCCTTTTACAAAATTTCGGAAAACCTTCCGAATCTTTTAAGTAAGTATTAACTAAACTGATAAATAATTAAAATGGCGGATTTTTATTGGTCTGATCAATAATATATTTGTGAAATTTTTAACTATTTAATTAATTAATATTTATAATTTTCGAGAAACCTAGGGCCTTAGTACAACAGCATCGATAGGCTCGATAAATCGACAAAATCGATAAATATCGATTTTATGAATGAATGTTCATTCATAAACTTCATTTTATCGACTGTCAAACTATATCGATGTGGTAATGCTAAGCCCCTAGACTTTTTAAATGTTAGTGTGAAGGCAACTAAAATTTAGCCCAACTGTACTGCCTAGTCCAGTGCCAAGCGAAGGTGCCTATATTCTTTGAGCACTATTATATACAGTGACAGATTCATTTTCTTGAACTAAGACTGGGATTGCCAATCTAAACGGTGTCAGTTTAAATTTTTGAAAATCGTAAAGTGGTAAGATGGATGTATGGAAACTTTTACATGCAGTAACATTTTTTTTTGTTGGATATTAAAACATTTTTTTTGGAATAACAGACTCATCGTTTATTAGACACTAGCTGACTTGTCAAACTTCATATAGCCTCAGAGTCAATAAATCTTATGTGACTTATTAGCTGATTAATATATACTGATTTCATTAAAAAAAAAATCGTCGAAATTTGTCATTCAGTTCTCAGATTATTATCAAAAAAGCCATTCCATACAAAATGTATAAGAAAATATTTTTATGTGTTTTTTTGGGATTTTTCCTATGTTATTCTGGTATTCGGGGCGTAGACAAATCCAACAAATTAATAAGTAAATATAATGGTATTTGGCTTCCGAGAACCATTTAAACGGCCTCAGGGTACCCAGCAGAGGGATTACCTAACCCGTCCTCATTTCGCCGATGGTATTCGGAGGCAACACCTAACAAGTGGCGAGATTGTTGCGGTGTATATGTTGAAATGGCGTCGATGTATAAAGCGGTCACCCATCCCAGGCCGGCCTTGTTGTCAACTGATAACCTTGTTATCAGTTGCGCAGTGACTTAACCACTAGGCTGGGGCCGCTTTTTATTCCAACAAATTAATATCATAAAAATCAGTCCAGTCTTGAGTTATAAATGGTGTAACTAACCCGACTTTTATATACATGGTGACGTTGAAAGCTTTAACTTGGGATGATATATACATACTCGTACATATCATCACGGGTGCCTTACGGCGCCCGAGACCGCCGAGACCCAGGAGACTAGGGTACCCAAGGTACCCAGGGTACCGGGTTTTAATCCCACCTCGTCGTAGCCGATGGTATAAGATGATACACCGAACAAGTGGCTAGCTCGCCGTGATGTTTTGAATAGACTCAATGACCCATCTATAAACAGTTTCACAAGTTGGTATAGTGAAACCGGGACCGACAGCTTAACGTGCTCTCCGAGGCACTATAGTAGTGTTGTCAAACAAATGTACATAATTTTTTAAATTAAAAACTCATTGGTACACACCGGGATTCGAACCAGGGACCTAAGTGTTTTTAAGTCCAAGATCTAACCAACTCGGCCACCACGTATATATTTGGGATGATAATATTATTATTAATACTATAAGGCTCTACTCATTGGCTTTTCTATACAAACTAGTAATTAAATGTTCAAAATAACCCTTTTGTATGGAGAAGTCATTTTGTTTTTCACTTTTGATTTACTTGATCTACCTTTAGATGAAGAATACAACTAGATAAAGGGTTTTAACAAAATTGCTACAAATATCTATCTACATACTTAGATCTCTACAAACCTGCATTCTTATTCGATAAACTGTTCACAAGTTGGTATAGTGAAACTGGGACCGACGGTTTAACGTAGTTTAACACTATAGTGGTGTTGTCAAACAAATGTCAAACTCATTGGACAGGGTCGGTTTGAAGGGAACCTAAAAACTGAGTATTTTAGTGCTTTTAGGTCTAGTACAGTGGTACCCAATTAGTTTTTTCTATGCACCACTCGAAGAAAGACCTCTAACTCTCGTACCCCCAAAAACGATAAATTAAAAATAAAATCAGATGTATTTTACATTTATTACGGTCAAAATACAGGTGTATTCTAATGACCAAAAACACCAGTTTAAATTAATGTGACAACTGTGCACATTTTTCTTTGCACAACTCTGGAAAATCTAGTTGATTTTGGTCAGCTTCAGTCTGATTGTACCCCTTGATGCAACCTCGCGTACCCCTAGGAGTACGCGTACTACTAATTGGGAAACATTGGTCTAGTAAGTTTCTAAGTTTTAAAAGACCGCGTAATTTGTTTATTAATATAATTTTAACAATACAGCGATCATCAGTAATATCTGTCAATATACAGCAGGCGGCATTTTTAAATCAAAAAGCACTAAATTAAATGAAACTTATCAATACATTGACCATAAAGAATATTGGTGTCAAAGTGCCTATTGATTGACAATGTTGTTACAATTGGTCGATCGAAGAGTGCCGCTTGGACAAACGGAGTCGACAAAGTTATTGGTTTTTCATTAATAGACTGACAATATCCTAACTGCATTATATGTAGGTATTGTAAGTGTCTACAAACCAAATCCGTAATGACTAGGTAGGGCACTTGACGGATTTTCTATACATACAGGTGTTAGTTGGTCAGCAAGACTAGCGAAGTTATTATTTTTTTATTTCCAGAAAACTATCAGCTATTTATTTATTAATTTTAATTTAAAAAAAAGGTACAGCAAACGAACTACAAGTTAAGTACATATTAATGGCACATTTTTTAAAGGATACAAGGTAAACTTGGAGTTCTAATAAGAGCTATACTCAACATCAAACTAAATATATAAGTAAACACTTTAAACACATTAGACAAATCAAATACAAATACAATCATATTTTCTTATAAGCTATTGATAAGTTTTCACTGTTAAGTAACTGTGAACTCTTAATTTTGATATTCATTACAAAAAAAAACACACAAATGAAGACAATATAAGCATACATATTGTTACGTGTAACGATTTATAAATTAATTGTAATTTTACTTATTATTTGTTATAGAGAGATATCCCACCTAAAAATTTAGCATTTTATGTTTGTCGATTATTGATCGGATCATCTATTTCCTAAGATTTGAATAATATTGCAAGCACGTCGCGTTCGGTCGCTGACAGTCGGTCGCGTAGCATAGTTCTCTTTTGTAACGCCATGCGCGTGATAGTCACACGCATCTAATGGGGACTTTTTTTTTTGACGGTTCCAAAATATTCCACTAGATGGCCGCAGGAGAGATATCTACTAAAGATTATAGAGAGCAAGAATATAGAGTAAGTAGATAGGTACATACAAAAGTGACAAAATATGGTAAAAATATAACACCTCTTGCAATACCAAAAATTAGTTTTAAGTCATAGAGAATTTAGAATCTATATTTGAGTAGTCTAGATTGAAATATAGACTACTCAAGTATAGAAAAAGCCTTTTTAACAGTTTTTGTAGATAGTGACTAAACGCCATCTGTTGCGTTAAATAATAACTACTGAAAAACTCCTCTTTATAATTGCAAACGCGGGATCGGAACGCCATCTATAGACGGAGAAGGCAATCATTGTCGGTTGAGTAGAGGAACACCTTCTTTTATCGATACGAACATACGGGCATACTCTCACTGGGCACAATAAATTAATTGACAAGGCAATAAAATGTCGGCACAATAAAATCTACATTGAGATATATTTTAAAACCACTAAAAGCTATATTATGCTTGTTTTTACTAAAAAAGTTATTCTTGTCTTATTATTGTTTAAGTTATAATTTTCTTTTACTTAATAATAATAATAATAATAATATGTAGGACAAATTACACAAATTGCTATGATCACAAACTAAGCTCAAGGCTTGTACTATGTGTACCAGAAACAATGATATAATACATACTATATTTTTATAAACACCCAGACCATGACAAACTGTACAGAAAAACGTACTAATATTTATTTGCCATGGGTGGGAATCGAACCCACGACCTTAGGATTTAACGCCAAGGGCGCAACCACTAGTCTACGGAGGCTGTAATAAAAAGTAAGTGTGATTATTTTCTTTTTTACTCGTTTTAATTTTTTAGTTTCACAAGTTGGTAAGTATAGTTTTGGATGGGTTATTGAGTCTATCCAAACATTGTGATAAACTAGCCACTTGTTCGGTATAGACTTATACAATCAGCTACGACGAGGTGGGCTAAAAAAGCCCGCTGTATCCTGGTACGCTGATACCCTGGGGCCAAATAAGCGGTCTCAAGTGCCGTAAAGCACCCATGATGATATATATATATTTTATTTTATTTTAAAAATAAATTCGCTTCTTTTTAGTTTTTAATAGAAAATGGTATTAACTTAAGTTTAAACAGAGACGGTGATCTACCCCAATCTACCTTACAAGAGACCTGACGTTATAATAAATAAATAAATAATATTCCAACATAACAACTTCTGCCCTCGCCATCCATTAATATTAATAGATAAACAATTAGTAATATAAAGTCCTGACCATTTTCCAAAGTGAATTGATCCTAATTATGTCGAAATAGGCGTTAATAGGCCGCTTTAATGGCCATTTTTATGACCCAAGCGGTCGGCCAAAGATCTTTTTTGGGTTTTATGGGCATCCTCCTTTTAAAGGCACTAAGTTTTTGGTCAAACAAGAAGCTTCAATATCGACTTTTATAATTCTAACCTTTCTAATCAAATAAGTTATGTGAATTCGGTGATTTAGTAATTCTTTGCTTTACGTCATTATTAACTTAGGTTTGTTTTGAAACGTAGGTTTATTAAATTAACAATTATAATTATTATAATGCCTACTAAAATTTTAACTGGAAACTTTTGGTTCTTTTTTGGTTAGGTAACTATTTATGCAAAACGTGATGGCGTGCGATTTTTGAATGTCAGCGGATGACTAAATATCACTAAAATGTCAAAATAGTCATCCATTTCTAAAGTTTGTATTTTTGAATCTCATCTGGTGACTAACTTTAACCTTACATATGATATCAATACGAGTGCTCCTCTACCACTCGTACATATTCACCGATGACAATTATTTATTGGTTATGAAATGTATTTATTATAAGCATAGATAATACACTATAAAGGGAAATTATAAGAAACAAGAATGGAAAACAGTATTTTCTTTGTTTAACGAAAGGCGAGTACCTCTTTTCTATGACAAATAACGCGTAAGTTGGTACTGCACATGAGACTTTCAAAAATACTACTTTTATACTAATATACTAATGCTAAATCGTAATATTTCTCTCACGGATGATACCAAAGACATCACTGACATTCAAAAATGTCACCTCAAAATAGTTGCTTCTAATTTGTCACCACCATTCTTGTTATTGCGGCAATGCAATCGAATTGCTACCACGGTTTTTAGGTAGGAGGAAGGTCTCTATAACTTCGTTAGGTCGACCGACCGGTCTCGTTACCAGCCCATACAGATGCAATAACCTTAATAAAAATTTTCCCTGAATTTAAACAAATAGTTTTCTTGAATGTTCGTGTCTAGTGTTTAGAAGTCATTGATTTTAATTATAGAACACAATATAAAAATGTTGCCATTGTGACAAAAATACCCAGTAGGTATATATATACTTTTATATAACAAATCTATACTAATATTATAAAGCTGAAGAGTTTGTTTGTTTGTTTGTTTGAACGCGCTAATCTCAGGAACTACTGATTCGAATTGAAAAAATATTTTCGTGTTGGATAATCCATTTATCGAGAAAGGCTATAGGCTATATAACATCACGCTACGACTAATAGGAGCGGAGTAACAAAGAAAAATGTTGCAAAAACGGGGAAAAATTATTCCTTTTAAGAGCGTACGCTGCGTAAACGGTTAAATTTAAACGCGCAGACAAAGTTGCGCGGGTCAGCTAGTGTAATATAAAATCAAATTTAAAATAAATATTTTATATAAAATCCAACTCGGCTGGGCAGCTTTCGGGAGGCTACGTAATATCTTCACGTCCCAATACCGCAGTTTTTAAAAACCAAGGTGTTCGAGCAGTGTGTGTTGCCAGTAATGACTTACGGATCTGAGACGTGGTCGCTTACTATAGGCCTTATGAAAAAGCTCACAGTCACACAAAGGGCGATGGAGCGCGCTATGCTCGGCTTTTCCTTGCGGGATCGTATTCGAAACGATGAGATCCGCAAAAGGACCAAAGTAACCGACATAGCCTCCATAACCGCCAAATTTAAGTGGCAGTGGGCAGGCCACAAAGCTCGCAGAACGGACGGCCGTTGGGGCATTAAGGTTCTCGAGTGACGACCGCGTGCTGGAGGACGCAGCAGAGGCAGGCCCCCACAAGATGGACCGACGACCTGAAAAAGGTAGCGGGAAGCCGATGGCTACAGGCGGCGCAGAACCGGTTGTTGTGGCGATCCTTGGGAGAGGCCTATGTCCAGCAGTGGACGCGTGAAAGGCTGGTATGATGATGATGATATAACAAAGAAAATATTACTGACCAGTAATTAACACCAGTAACGGACATTTAAAAAAAAAATACCCTACAAACAACCACCAAGCCCAACAAATATTTAGGTAATAAATAATTAAAAATGACAGTCACACTCTAAGAATAGCGACGAAGAGGTGAAGGCAATAAAACCACAGGCCGTATGTACGGTTCTCGGAAACCGAAAGACACTCGTAATGACTGTTTATCATTAGTTTTGTAAGTAACATAACAATTTTCAAATGAACTGATCAAAAGCAAAACATAACACGTCAAACTTTTATGTCTCCTAAACACCCCATAGGTAACACGAATACTGATGAACTATTAAAACCGCACAAACGCGTCAAGAAAAGGATGTTTACTTTGAAATAGGTATAATTTATCACACAAAGTTATACCCTCAAAGCTTTTTACGACATTAAAACTTCAATCTTATTTCAGAAACATCTTAAATCTTAAACCTGAACGCAGCGAAATGCACTTTAAGATCGTTAAGGAATAAGGTTTATTTTTATATTAAAAAGTTTTTGACGGGTAAAATTATGATATTCGCCTGAAATTAATTGTTAATGTAAACGATAGTTAAAGATACGCAGACATTTGCGAACAAAATAAAATAAAGTTGAATAGAAAACATCTTTATTCAATAAATTAAATACAAAATAAATGTTAAAAATTTTTATTAAACATAAAAGAAACAGAATATACTTTAAAATTAATTAACAATATACAAAATAAAAAGAATAATTTAATATAAATTAAACTACCTAAATATAACAAAATAATAAAAGAAAACCTAATAATAAACGATAAGATATAAAAATAAACGACCTGCCTATAAAATAACACCCTAAACATAATAATTGTTATAATATATAGGAAACATTTTATAATAAATACAAATCCTCCAAGATTGGGTCATTCGGCATCGTTCCCAGCACACTAGCAGAGTTACCGCGTTGGATTGCGAGACTAAGTCTCTGAGCGAAATGTGCGCCAGTTCTAGGATCTCCTGTCGCTTGAACCAATCTTTTTGATAAATCCCGTATAAACACTTTTACGTCGGATGACCATGGTCCCATAGTTTCAAAAGCTAACGCTGCAAATTCATGATTAGTAGTTAAAATGGAATACTTGCGATGTTTAATAATCTGAGCTCTTTCTGCTGCTTCACCGGCTTTTAAGGATGTGTATTGGATGTGAGAAGCTGCTAAAGTATCCACACATGTGGCGTCCCAAATTAAAGTACGCCCCAAATGCCATGGAACAAGAGTTAATCCATCAGGTCTCTTGCCATCGTCTCTAAAAATACCGCAAGGTTCAAGTATAGCAGGAATAGAGGCGGTGGCAAGAGCCCTACGTATCAGATCATTTAGGGTACTGTGGCGATAGATACGGCCTGCGCTTTTTGAACAACTGAGACCATGTCTCCCGAATCGGTCTACCATTCGGCCACACTGACATTTATGATGTTCGCAAATCATAGCTCCGATTCGTAGACATATTGCCATTTGAATACATTGAGGATCTAGTATTGTTCCTAATTTAGTGGAGGGAAGTGCATGTAGCCAGTAACCTGACTCTTTTTCTGAAACTGCTAAAAGCCTGGCTCGGTCAGTTACGTCTGTAGACTGATTAAGAAGAGTGGTATGTTTAGATTTTATTGAAGGTTGGTCCCACATACGTTGAATTGCTGGATTTTGTGGATAACTCTCCCCTGAAAACATATCTCTCCACGCTAATCTAGCCTCTGTCATACCCGTCACAACATCAACTAAATTTTGTGTGTGTAGTATATCGCTGATGAGTGTGAAGGAGCTATGAGTAGAGGATAGGAAAGCGGGAAGCGCAACGTCAGAAGTGGAGCGTATACCAATTCCGCCATACTGTATTGGTAAAGTTGTCTGTGTCCAAGAACGATCATCAAAATTTATGTTTAAAATATTAGAAATGGTGTTTTTTAATGTTAAGTCAACTTCGAATGTAAGTATAGGAAATTTCCAAATAGGACAACATCTAAGAAGATACATAAATTTTGGGGTGAATAAACATAATCGTAATAGATATAATGCCATATGGGGTTTAATTTTGAGGAGACGATCTGAAATGGTATTGAAATTTGCTAATTTAGAATTTATAGTAGGAGTGATCGCTTCATCAAAAATCGGAGCTCCAAGTAATGTAAGTGATTTTTTCGTCGCCACAGTGATCTTAGGTAGAACAGAAAGGAATTTATTTAAAACATTCATATATGCATCAATTTGTAAGTTATCTGAAATAAATAATTCACATTTACTATAATTTAATTGGAGACCGATTTCTGAAAAACGGCTGGTGATCTTTTCAATGTCTGAGAGTACAGAGGGCATTGTACCTCCTATTGTGCCATCATCGAGATACCAAAGATTAAAAGTGGAATTTAGAGAACAAATTATAGAATTTATTGCTAGACTAAAAATTGCTGGTCCGATCGGGTCACCTTGTTGACACCCGGTACACGACAAGATTTCATGCTTTCCAAATAATAATTTAGATGGAGCACCATAACATTGTACCATATAATTAAATATCTCGGGTAGTTCTTTATGAATTTCTATTAGTAAGATATCCCGATTTATAGAATTAAAGGCATTTTTTATGTCTATTTTAACAAAAACCTCCCAAGCATCTGAATTTAAAAATGTACGTGCTGCATGCACAGCAGCTTCGCTACCTCCTGGAATAGCGAAGCCTAGCTGGCGAGGTTTAAATTTGTTTGCTAAACGATCTCTAAACACTTTACAACACACCTTTGAAGCCAGGCGTCTTAATGTACTTCCCACAGCGATAGGACGTATATCTCCGTCTTTTTTTTTTAGAGCGATGAGGTTTGCACCATATAATATGGGAGTAATTTCCTCAACCACCTGTCCTGCCAGCATGATATTTATAAGAGCTGTGAGTTCTCTAAGAAGTGACTTGCCTACCTCACCAATCAAAGGACTCGTTAAATCCTTAAGGTGTTGTGGTGTAAGACCGTCCAGACCACCTGCAGAACCATTTGGAAAAGAATTTATTGCATCTAAAATCATATCTTCAGTAACTTGTAATGGAGTGATATTTGTTGTAATGGAGTGATATTTGTTGTAATGGAGTGATATTTGTTAAAATATTATATACCTACAAATTATTTAAAAATAATATTTTTAGGTTTTAATTATTAATGTATTAAAACGTTTTAATCAGCTCAGCATAATACGGGTTGTAAGTAGCCCTCCGCTGGGTTGTAAGTAAGTATAAAGTTGGATAGCCCATTCATCGAGGACGGCTATAGGTTACATAACATCACGCTACAACCAATAGGAGCTGTGCATCAATGAAAAATGTTGCAAAAAACAGGAAATATTTATTCGTTTAGAGAGCTTCCGGTGCGCGCGCGCAGATAAAGTTACGCGGGCAAGTAATCAAATAAACAAATATAAACATAGATATAGCTATATGACCCATACAAACAAAAACGATGTCAAATACCTCGCTACATAACCTGTCACCTGTCACATAAGTGTCGGTACCTTAACAAGCCTTGCCACAAAGATGCCGGTATTTATAATCCTATCTCGTTATGTCGAATATGACAAGAGTATTGACTGGGTATTAAATCGAACGTTCGAATTAGAAAAAATACAGGTACGATTCGATGCGTTCATTTCCGATACTAAAAAATGACCGAGAATGACGTCATAGCTTAACTAACCGAGAGTGACGTCACAACCTAATCTCAAATTTGTATTTTTTTGGAAACTAACTAGGTTTTCGGGTATGTATGTGTTTTTCTGGACGACTACAAGCTTCCCCCATGATAAGCCATTGATTCTGTACTAGTGTGAGCTTTTTTAACTTTACTTTCGAGTATACTATAACTTCGTTAATATTTTCACCACGCTCGCATTTTTAGTTCCCAAAATTTCCGGTTGAGGCGCTGTGCTATTTTCTATACTAATGATAGTTAACTCAATAACAAAGTTAAAAACTCACATTAGGCTATTTGTACCTACTTCCAGGGTTTTTGCGTGAAGTCTGTATCCATGCTATATGAAATATTTAGTGCAAAAACCTGGTCAAGTTTCGGTTTTAGTCTGTGGGTTCACCTGTTGTAGAGAGCGTTATAATGATAAGAAATCTATGCAGTGGTCTCATTTCAGGGCGCGGTTACGAAATTGATTGTAGATATGTCTTAAACGCATCATTTAACTGTCATTTATAGTAGTAAAGTTGTATTAATCGACTCCATTCATGGCTTTTGTTGGTCAGCCTACCATCAGATAGACACAGAGACACATAAAAACAATCTTCAATAAAACAAAAAAGGTATCAGTGTTAGTGTTTTTAATATTTTTTGTAATAAATCATTATTCGTCATTACCCAAAATCCTTTAGAGATCTCCATCAATTTTTCAATTATTATTTAGTAACAACACAATGGCTAATATGTATTGAAAAACGTTAATGTATTTAAATATAGTAATAAAGTAATGAACGTCATATTTCACGATCAGAGGCTTTCACAATTCTATTATGATGTTACTAAACTACGGACTGTACAGTTGTGTGCAAAAGTTACTACAGATTTTTTATCACAAAAAATACATACATATCATCACGGGTGCCTTACGGCGCCCGATATCGCCTTAGGCGGCCCCAGGATACCCAGCGGAAGGGTTTTTAATCCCACCTCGTCGTAGCCGATGGTATGAGTCTAGCCCAAGTAGCTAGCTCGTCGCAATGTTTTGAATAGACTCAATAACCCATCTATAAACAGTTTCATAAGTTGGTATAGTGAAACCGGGACCGACAGCTTAACGTGCTCTCCAAAGCACTATAGAGGTTTTGTTAAATAAATCTACATATTTTTTTTAATTAAAAACTCATTGGTAAAACTGGGATTCGAACCATGGACCTAAGTGTTTTCTGGAAATACTGGAAAAATTTAAATAGAGATTTGATTGCTTATTAATTTCATAAACATTTTTTTATTTTATTATTGAAAGAGGTAATGTAGTTAAACGTTCTGGGCATTATGCCGCGCGTCAATTGTGAGGATTTATTATTATTATTTGTGTCAGATAACAAATATATTTTTATTATGTAAATACTGCTATAAATAATTTTGAAAAAAACGTAACAAATCAAAAATGTGATCAATTTTTTTTTTGATTTGTGCTCCTTTTGGCATCGACTGTACCCGATACTTAGTCAACACATATTTCACAATACCCATGTGACCGTCTCTTCAAATCGGTCGCCTAATCACTAGCTAAACGCCTATTGACGCCGTAATTGTACTTTAATATACCCATACATGTTACGCGACAAAAAAATATATCTACAAAACCACTTCATTATAGAGTATTGTTGTGGAATCGCTCTTATTTTGGGTGTGTGTACAGATTTGGGGCTGCAAATTTAGTTGTATTGTTATAGTAGTATTCCAAATTCAAAATACTTTTTTTCATGTATTTTTTGTTATTTTACAGCATTTGACTTTGTATCCTACCTACCTGATGCTATTCGATAGTAGGTATTCCAAATTCGAAAACCTTTATTTCGCGTGATTTTATTTTATTGGAGAACGGTATTTGACTTTGTATCTGCTTACCTGGGGCCTATTTCATAAACGTGACAATTGTAATTTACCATGACAATTCATAATACATTGCTCAGTTTAGTTGAAATGATTTACATAGAACTATCTAAAGCAAGCAATGTATTATAAATTGTCATGGTAAATTACAATTGTCACGTTTATGAAATAGTCCCCAGATGGTATATGATAGTAGGTATTCCAAATTCAAAAACCTTTATTTCGCGTGATTTTATTTTATTGGAGAACGGTATTTGACTTTGTATCTGCTTACCTGGCCTATTTCATAAACGTGACAATTGTAATTTACCATGACAATTCATAATACATTGCTCAGTTTAGTTGAAATGATTTACATAGAACTATCTAAATCAAGCAATGTATTATAAATTGTCATGGTAAATTACAATTGTCACGTTTATGAAGTAGTCCCCAGATGGTATATGATAGTAGGTATTCCAAATTCAAAAACCTTTATTTGACGTAATTTTATTTTATTAGAGAACGGTATTTGACTTTGTAACAAACAACATTGATCTCCCACCACC
Source organism: Monopis laevigella (assembly GCA_947458855.1). Classification (NCBI taxonomy): domain Eukaryota; kingdom Metazoa; phylum Arthropoda; class Insecta; order Lepidoptera; family Tineidae; genus Monopis; species Monopis laevigella. Next base: position 6,306,765 of record OX381599.1, on the reverse strand, counting down.
ACTATGCCACAGTAGGCTTCCAGCTATACTTAGCGGTGGTGTTTTATTTCTACCTTGTCGTAACTGTGTGATGCGACTATATGATGCCACCATGCATCATATAGTCGCATCCATGATGGCTGAATGATGCAGTTACGAAATAAGAGGCGATAAAGTCCATCCACACAGACCAAAACAGCAACGATAGATATAATACAACCGGTAGATATAATTTAGCCGGCATAGTGAGAGCAATCATTGTTGTTAAATAACCAACAATGTATTGGCCGACCCCATTTATAGACTTTTAGGTAGTAGATCTAACTTACCATCAGGTAGATACAAAATTATACAAGCTGTTCTCCATTAAAATAATAAAAATACCAAAATCTGTACAATCACCACTCTATCTATGAAGGAGACCCTAAAATTGGTTATGCGAATCAATTTATCATTTCCTATGTATGGCGAATACGAGAATTATTCTCTTGTTAATTAGTTACGGAATAAGGAAAGCCCTTTCGATTCTAAAGCCGGGTATTTAGGAATTGGGTCAAAAGGCCCGGGGGCTGGCAGATGGCAAATGAATGATCTATTATGAAAAATTACTCACCTCAGTAATTATAACATTAATTTTAAAGCATTTTGTTGCATTAAAATATTAATTTTGATTCTTGACATAGATTTAAATTGGAACAAATGTTCTTTTAATTAATTAATTGACGTTAGAAAACCGCTTAAGGTGCTAATAACAGTTGCTAACCTTGGCCATACGTTTTGGAAAAAAGCTTAAAAAATGAGGTTTTCAGTAGTATTTTTTTTTTGTTGGTGCATGGAATGTGACTTTGTATCTACCTGATGGTAAGTAGCATTAATGGGGTCGACCAATACAATTTTGTTTAAGTGCATTTTTTTCTCCCATTATATGGTTAAATGATGCGGTTACGAAATGGGTGGTGGCAAAAATGAATTCGCAATTCGAGTCTAATATACTAGGTAAGGGTCGATTCGACCAAAAGAAGGCATAACTTATACTGGGGATAGTAATGTCAAATTCCAAACAAAGATTATATTCGTAGAATAAATTATTAATACTCAGAATAATTATTTGTATGTGCTTTGACATTACTATCCCCATTATAAGTTATACCCTCTATTGGTCGAATCGGTCCTAAGTCACGCTAACGCAGTGAGGATATTAGGGGAGACCGAGGAGAGTTGTGACAATTTTTATTTTAATTAACATATCTCAGTCAAGAAACATTTTATATCTATGAGTTGTATGAGTTAATGTAGCTCAATCTATACTCTTTAAGAAATAATCATCAAAATTAATTAAAATATTAAGGTTTCTGAGAAAATCTACGAAAATAAAAATTACTCCCCGTGTCACAACTCTCCTCATACCAAGGTAAGTTGTGACAGATACCAAGGTGAGTTGTGACAGATACCAAGGTGAGTCGTGACACCTATGTATTTAGATTATTTGTTAAATAAAAAATACCATTATAAATAAATAACACATTTCTTTCGAACGAAGTACTTTAATTATTATTTGGTATGCATGTACGTACTAAAATAACATATAATATTCAGTCAAAAATTAAAATTTAATTGGATAAACAATTATGGCACACGTATTGAAGCTCGCCCCCAGTGCAAGCTTCATGAGACCAGCCTTTGCATTCGAGACACTGTACCCACTTCTCTTTTGATTTACTATTGACAAAGGTCTCAAGGCAACACAAGCAAAAACAATCATTTTCTGCATCTTCTTCGGCTTCATCCTCTTCATCATCAACTTTACTTTTCTTATTAGTCTTCTTAATTTTTTTAGGTTTCATTTTTTTATCGCTTAAAACACGTTTTTTTACATTTTTTATCTTTCGACTAGCTTCTATGGCAGCAATTTCATCCTTGGTAGGTGTATCAGTAAGCACAGCAGATTTGATCTTGCGTCTATTCGGTTGGTTTCTTTTTCTTTTTCTGGGCGGAGCTTTTGGCAGCGGCCTAAGTGGCGAGAACACATTAGAAGTAGTAGCAAGAGGACTACGGACTGTAGATGTAGAGGCAACGGGCTCGTTGGTGTTACTGCTCAGACCAGGTGGACTGCTGGAAGATGTCATATTCTGATCTGTAGACATATTTGGAGTAAGGGTTTTTGTTCCTAAATTATATTCTCTGACAGCAATTTCATCGTTTTCAGCTATACCGATAGTTGGATTTGGGGTAAGAGTTCTTTCCTCTGGGTTTTCCGTTATTTGTGGAACACTTAATGATTGCTCCGTTTCTGGATTGGCCAAAATACGATCAGTGACTTGACTAGGCAGGAAATCGGCTTCTTCAAAGATATGTGTATTAACAGGCCATGTTCCTGTTGCAGAAAAACCAGCACTGATATTTTTCGCAGTGATCGCCACGTCAAATGCAGATTTTGTGATAGATGGGATATCATAGATGGTCATAACTTTCCCAGCATTTGAGCGCATCCAACTATCACAAGCTGTATTAATAGCTTTTTTTAGAGGCCCAAAGATAGCACGATCCATTGGTTGAAGCTTGTGAGTGCAATGTGGGGGGAATGTAAGCAAAATAATGCCGTTTTCTCTGCAGAATTCAATATTTTTCAAAGCCATATGGGAAGAATGATTATCCAGGAGCAACAGAGCTCTTTGCTCTTTTGATGGTCTAACATGATTTCTGAAATGCTCAAGGAAAAAGTGAAAATCGTCCTCCTGCATCCATCCAGATCCGTTAGCTGTTCCTACTGAACCAACTGGGCCATCACGAATGAAATGTTCTTGGAATCTTTTACGTGGAAATATGAACATAGGTGGTATGTAATTACCTATAGCATTTCCAACCAAAGCCAGAGTGACTAAGGTACCCCTTTCCGCCGATGTCATCGCACTGATCTGTTTTTCTCCACGTCGCGCGATTACTCTATCAGGCTTTTGAACAGTAGTTATTCCCGTCTCATCGACATTCCAAATATCTTTTGCTTCAAGTTTATGTTTACTTAAGACACCTGTATAATGGTCAAAAAAAGCAGCTACATTCATTTTATTAAAGCTCGTGGCGCGAGCTATGCTCGTGGCTTGAGGCAATCTTAAAGATAAAATGGGATGTCGTTGCATAAATAGTTTGAGCCACACTTCTCCTGCCTTCTTGTTTTCTTCCCATGACGCCGGAAATTTTTTATTGTATTTTTTCGCTAACATATATGCCAAACTTCTTGTCTCTTTTGTTGTAAGCCCATAATTAGATGCTGCACATGTTAACAAATAATCTCGTAAAACATTTTCTTCCTCTTCGGTAAAAATCGTCGGGCTAACGTAACCAACAGATGGAGTCTCATTTGTTTGATTAGCTTGATATGCCTTTTTCTTTTTAATATATCTTTGCAAGGACATATAGTTCAGATTGTAAGAGGATGCGGCATTTCGAAGACTTTTACCTCTTAATGTGACTTCCTCAAAAGCCAGTTCATAAATTTCGACACTACTCATACCCCTATCAGTCTTTCGTTTATATTTATTTGGCATTCTGAAACAAAAAAATAGCAATTTAACATGCAATATGAACCACAAGACAAATAAAAGAACCTTGCCAGAGAAATAAACAATAATAGGAGAGTTGTGACAAGCTGTCACAACTCGCCTAGGTGCAAAAATTAGTGAGCCGGTCAGAATAATAATTCTTAATGTCGAAATAAGATGTCAATACAAAAAATACAATACTACGCTAGGAAACTTGAAAGACTAAAGCATATAAGGAAAAATATCATAACAATGCAAACATAATACAAAACGATATATATGTAATCAAAATTTTGGTAAAAAACTTACTTTTGGCAATTTTTTGTACACTAATGTCGTATATTCACAACCGCTTTCCGCGCACTGTTATCGCGTACTGCGTTAAATAGCGAGTCTCAAAAACAACAAACGCGCGCTGTTGCGAGTTCGCTAGTGGTTATAGGTTCCGAGAAATCGACGATGTCACAACTCTCCTCGGTCTCCCCTACGTATAAATCAAATTCGTCTTTCTTGCCGGCATAGTGGGAGCGATCAATACAACATTATATTAATCTATCTTCAGGTATATATAAATTCACATGCCGTGCTCCAATAAAAATTTGATAAATAAATATCATAACGGGTGCCTTACGGCGCGCAAAACCGACAGGACGGCCTCAGGGTACCCAGCGGAAGCGTTTTTAATCCCACCTCGTCGTAGCCGATGATATGAGTCTACACCGAACAAGTAGCTAGCTCGTCGCTCGTGGATAGACTCAATAACCCATCTATAAACAGTTTCACAAGTTGGTATAGTGAAACTGGAACCGACAACTTAACGTACTCCCCGAGGCACTATAGTGGTGTTGTCAAACAGATGTACATATTTTTTTTAGATTAAAAACTCATTGGTACACACCGGGGTTTGAACCAGGGACCTAAGTGTTTTTAAGTCCAAGGTCTAACCAACTCGGCCACCACGTATATATAAAATAAAAACATACCTACTCAAACTTGTTCTTATTTTTTATATTTTATTTTTTAAGCTCTCTTTAGCTCTGTTATTACATCGATATAATAAGTATTCACGTAATATTTCATTCATTCGTACAAAGAAATAAAAGAGTAAATTTTCAACACTTGCATTCAATGATACAAATAAAAGGGTCTAAAATAATTAAATACTTCGGGCAAAATACGGAAATAAATTATAGAGCAATTGCAAAAATTAAATTTTAATTTATTAAGGGTATCCTTGCACTCTTAGAGGTGACGTATTTTTTATTATTTATGATCTATCAGCAGCTTAGCTACAAAGATATGGCTATTAATCTACAACCAGCATCCCATGGCGATTAGGATAAACCCCGTGCGTCAAGTTAGTATAAAATATTATGAAATTCAACGAAAAAAAATACAAATAACAATAATTGCTACCAGCATTAAGTCCACCTTCGTACTTTGTGCAATAAAGTATTTAAATAATAAATAAATAAAAGACCTAATAATCTATTTTTCTTTTACCAATGTTACCTAATAAGTCAATGTTACCTAATAAGTCAATGTTACCTAATAAGTCAATGTTAGACAGAAACTTGAATAAAGTTATACACAGTTAATTTTTTTAACTGTTTATTTGTATATTTACTAGTATTTATAAATAATTAGATATCTTCATCAGTATTATTTAGGATTAATTTATTAGTATTTTACTGCAAAATTCACTTTTAATAATAAAATACTAATGCTTGTAATTATAATTTTTTGTTTATTGCAGTGTTAAAAAAGAAAACTAATTGCAATTTAGGTATATCAACTATTGTTTGAATGAAATAATAATGTAAAAGGCTGTAGATCTTTTACTTTAACAGATAAAAATAAATAAATTTTATTTTTATCTATTTATAAAACTATCCAAAACTTTACAGCGCAATGATAATGTTTCGTTACGAATCCCAAACTAATGACTTCCATTAGTTCAACGAATTAAGTTTTACTGAAGCTTATTCAAGGTACATAGATACCCTTAAGTGATTACCACTTTCATAAAACATATTAAGTAAAATGTGTACATTTGTATGTTTTTCAAAGCATTGCCTAAGGTTTTATGTCGGCTTGTGTTACTTGTAATATTATTTCTTCTGTGCTTGTGTGTAATACCAAAGTTTTATTGCCATTGATAATTATTGCAATTAATGTTTGGATGAGAATGTCTCAGTTAAATATACTTTTGTGTGTATGATATTATGTTGTATAATTATATTGGATATTGATAGTTTAGCGTGGGGGTTAGTTAGATGTTGTATGGATTGAATGGGTTTAACTGTAGTTTTTATTTTACATCTATACCTATATAGTACCTATATTTTAAAGTGGGAGAAGGCTGGGTCAACCGCCAGTCTTGTTACCACCGCCCATACAGATACAAATACCGTCAAGTGACCTAGTCATATTTCGGTTTTAATCTTTGGGTTTTCTGGTTTTTTGGAGACTGCTGCATCGTTTTCTTTTGATAGTCTCCTTTCAGGGTGCGGTTACGGAACGGGCGGTTGATTTGATGATAAAGCAGCGAGGATATTATTGAAATAGACTCGTAATGCAAATTCGTCTTTGTTGCCGCACATATCGTAACTGCATCGTTTATCCAGCATAGTGGGAGCGATCAATATTGTTAAACAACAATTTATTGATCGATGACATTCATGGACTTTGTAGGTCTGCTTAACAAGATAACATGCTGTGCACTATAAAAAAAAGTATGTTTGTCGAACATAAACTTTGATAAATTATAATTTGTGGAGTCAAGTTTTAGTCTGTGTGTTCACCGGTTTTCAGGAGACCATGGAATCGATCGATTTCTTGTCGAGGTGCGGTCACGAAATGTACAATTAATTTGTCAATAAAACAGCGAGACTCTTAGAAACTCACACTCAGTGGGAGCGAATACTGTTAAACAATTTATTGATGGACCACATTCATGGATTTACTATTTACATGCCACATCCTAAACATAACTCCTAATTCTATTCATAAAGTTTCGATAAACCAAGTTAGTTAAACCTCTGTTTCGGTTTAAGTCTCTAGGTTCAATAATATACGTGGTGGCCGAACTGTTAGACTTTGGACTTAAAAACACTTAGGTCCCTGGTTCATATCCCGATGTGTACTAATGAGTTTTTATTTTAAAAAAATATGTACATTTGTTTGACAACACCACTATAGTGCTGTCGGTCCCGGTTTCACTATACCAACTTGTAAAATTGTTTATTCAAAAACACCGCGACGAGCTAGCCACTGGTTCGGTGTAGACTCATACCATCGGCTACGACGAGGTGGGATTAAAACCCCTCCATTGGGTTCGCTGGGGCCGCCTAGGCGGTCTCGGGCGCCGTAAGGCACCCGTGATGATATGTGTTCACCAGTTCTTAGGAGTCTTCTTGTCAAGGCGTTCGGCATTAGTAAAATAGTATTAAGCTTTTGTGCAATAAAAAATAACATTAATTCATTCATATTTACCAATTGGACCGGGCGATCTCTATTGGCAACTTAGAGGCGACATAAATACATACTCACGACTTAGAGGTTGTCGAAGACTTTTGAGTTACACTCTTTTTCACCTGGGCCTTCTTATACCTTGTTAGTTGTAAAGATATTCCATAAGGGCAGACAGAACAGACATTCAAGATTCATCATACAATTTCGAAATTTCATGCAACGTATGAAATTTCGAAACTTTTTATTCCAGACCTTTGCTTTGATTTCAAAACAAGTTAAAAGCAAACAGTTACAATAATATGACTAGTTAACATGCAGACACATACGTCACGGTTGGTAATAAACAAATATACTTCAATAATTACTACACCTTGCGCCTGCGCATCCAAAGCATGTGGCACGCGACGAACGGTTCAAAATGAAAATCTCTTTCATGTGCCGCTCTATTCGTGTGACCAATTGTTTTTATGTTTATAGTACCGCTCTATAGTCACAGAACTCACAGAAAACGAAACTGCCTAGAAGGGTATGGGGTTTGTACCATAAATACATATTCACGCCTAGGCGCCTGTATCCCTGTTAAGGACCCCGCAGTCATCTTGACGCCCATACAAACTGTACTATCAATATTACAACTTGGCTTAGTCGAACTTCAATTATTATTTTTATGTTGGTATTTATACGAAAAATATATCTGTTGTAATAATTTTTTTTTAAATATTAATAATATTTAAAAAGTTTTTTTTCAATTTTCCAAAAAAAAAAACTGACAAACCTATATATTATTTTAATCTGCGATAAACTGTAACTGAGTAATACTGGTAGTTCGAAAATTATATTTACATTAATACTGACATTTTGAAAACGCTGATTTCGCGATCTATAACTGAAGGGTGAGAGTAATATGTTATACACATACATATCATCACGGGTGCCTTACGGCGTCCGAAACCGCCTAGACGGCCCCGGGGTACCCAGCTGAGTGGTTTTAATCCCACCTCGTCTTAGCCGATGGCATGAGTCTACACCGATATACCTATATATTGTTTATTTTTTGACTATAGGTTCCCAGAGACCACCCAGACAAGTCAAATATATAGATACCTACGTCACTTACTAACACGACATTAAATTCAACTTAATAAAAAAAAATGTAATGAAAAAAAGAGTGGCCCATCCTAGTGGTTAAGTCACTGCGCAACTGGCATTATACAACGAGGCTATACCATCATAAACACCGCAACAAGCTCGCCACTTATTAGGTGCTGCTTTTGAATACAATCGGCGAAATGAGGACGGGCTAATCCCTCAACGGGTTAAGGCCGTTTATACGGTTTTCGGGAGCCAAAAAGGCACCCATGATGGTATTTATTATTATTATTTATGGCATGAATAGCATTCGGACAAAGCCAATCTTACTGTTGTAATTGTACTATACCTACAATCTATACAATGACCAAAAGTCGAACAAATATAAATATTGTGTGGAACATTTTTAATTACACATATACAAAGAAAAATCGAAATAAACAAATTACAAACAACAACCGTGGCAAACACTTCTTTGTATTTCGACATGGTTTTTAGAAAGAATCAAAAGTATTTAATTGTTTAGTTAACAGTTGAACAAATTACACCATTTATAAAGAGAAATCAAATATTTTTGGAGGGCAATTTAAAGCATTTCTAAACTGAATATATTAAAATGAAGAGAATACAATTAAAGTATAATTGGAACGCCTCCTGCGTGCATTGCAGCCGGACATCATGGGTTCTAATCCTGCTCATTGCAAACAATATTTAGTTGATTTTTCTGTGTAGTTTGCCGTGGTTTGCGGAGTAACCACCGGCCGTGAATTCTCGTTCGAGTTAAGATAAAAAGTTACGTCATTTTATACAATTGATAAATAATTTTTACCATCACGGGTGCCTTTTTGGCTCCCGAGAACCGTTTAAACGGCGTCAGGGTACCCAGCGGAGGGATTAGCGCTTCCTCATTTCGCTGATAGTATTCGCAGGCAACACCTAACAAGTCCGGAGCTTGTTGCGGTGTTTATGATGGTATAGCCTCGTTGTATAAAGCCATCACCCATCCCAGGTCCGGCCTTGTGGTCATCTGCTTAACCTTGTTATCAGTTGCGCAGTGACTTACCACTAGGCTGGGGCCGTTATTTGTCGGAACTTTCATGAATACGAGCCATGATTTCATACGAAACAACAGCGCCTCCTGTGGTGTTGAGGCGGAATCTCTGCTCGTACACCGAGTGACGGCTGCTAATGCTGCCATACATTGTCATCAAAAGTCGTAAGAGAACGTTGTGTGAAAATATCTCGGTGTGCACGTATGCAGAGCTGTCACGTTTTCGTTAAAGTGACTATTATTATAAAGTTTAGATCAAAAGATTAAGGCAAGTTAATAGTTAGTTTTATTTTACCATATCGCCCATCTAAAATGTGTGATGATCAAAATCGGCCTCCCGTTCTTACATACCTATATTTCTATACCAAAAACATCGTCTTCGATAACTCGTAGTGGTTACCAGGGTAACCACCTGAGTATTTATAATATATCGTTGTTTCTGGTAGACATAGTACAAGCCTAGATCTTAGTTCGTGACCGAGGCAATGTGCGAAATGTTCGAAATATTATTAATATTGTCGGTAGAACGTAATGAAATCAAATCAAATCATTTATTTCATGTAAATCTTTACAGATATTTATGAATAGTCAAAAAAAAAAGTTTAACATTAAGGCCTTAGAGTGCGTTTGGTTAGGCAGCTATTCATTAACAAAATAACGACAAATATTTACCTCGATATCAGATTTAGAATTTAAACGCGATGGTATGGAAATCATAATATGAAAAATGTTAACAAACCGAACACACACTACATAACCAAGTAGTGTAAGACTAGATGGTTAGCTAAAGAAATATATATTAGTAATGTGATTTTGTGTCTACCTGATGACCAGACCTACAAAATCCATGAATGAGGTCGATTCATATAGCATTGATAATAATACACCCATATTATATTCTATACTTTATTTAATAAATTTTAAGTAAACTAAACCTTAAGAAAAATAAATAAAACTAATTAAACTAATCCAAAGAAATATAATAAATACACAATATTATATAAATAAATACTAAAATAAATATTTACAAAGAAAATAAACTATTTATAAAAGGTAAAATATTTCTTCCATCCCCGACAAAACACCGGCCGTGCCTAGTACAGAAGCGGCATTTCCTCTTTGTATTGCCAGACTGATATTTTGTGAAAGGAATGAGCGAGCACGAACATCACCTGTAGTTTGGATAAGCTGCCGACCAATCTGGTCCACCAACTGTCTTGCATCTTTACTCCACGGCCCCAGCGTCTCTACAGCAAAAGCTGAAAATATATAATATTCTTCTAAATGTGAATATTTTATTTTCTTAATATTCTCAGCCCTTGCTGCAGCAGAGCCAGCGCACTGTGAAGTATTATATACGTAGCTAGGAGCAAGTGTGTCACTACATGTAGCATCCCACAATAAACATTTGCCTTGGCTCCATGGAATTAGCGACATACCATCAGGTCTCTTTCCATCACTGCGTGAGACACCTGAAGGTTCGAGCGTGCTTGGAATGTTTATGGTAGCCAAGGCTCTTTTAATAATACTGTTAAGTGCCGCATGACGTGACACTCTACCCGCGCTACGGACACAAGAGAGCCCGTGATGTCCAAATGGGTCGACAAGCGAACCGCAAACACAGGGATGTGACTTACAGACCTCAGCTCCCACACGCAAACCAATAGAAATTCGAAGAGTGTCCTTATCTAAAAGAGTACCAAGGGATGAAGAAGGGTACGCAATTAGCCACCCACCTGATTCTCTCTGACAACCTGCATGCAAGCGAGCTCTGTCAATGGAAGAACTGGATGAAAATAATGAGCTATTGAGTTTTTTAATGATCGGCAAATCCCAACTTTTTTGAATATTTGGAAGAATAGGCAAAACGTTTATTGAACTGACCTCTCTCCAACGACTAATACCTTCATTCATCCCGCTGATCTCAAAATTACCAAGTAATGGATTAAGAATAGATCCAATGAGATCAGCGGAAAGATGAGTTGAAGATAAAAAAGCCGGAAGAGCAAGATCGCTTAAACGACGAATGCCTATTCCACCGAAAATTATTGGTTGAGTGGCCTGTAACCAAGTAATTTCATTAAATTTTAAATTTAGTATATTCTCTAGTGATTTTTTTACAAATTTATCAAATTTGACCAAAAGATCGTTATACAACCAAAATGGAGATGAGCGTATGAAATAAATCAGTCTGGGAATACAAAGACAATGCCGCAAAAGGTACAGTGCAATATGGGGATGGATCGGTGTAAGGCGGTCTACAAAAAAATATATTTTTTCAAGTTTCTCCTGAAATGTAGATGGCAGAGCAACAGAAAAAATTGGACTTCCTAATAAAAATAAAGTACTGCTGTTTAAAGTTTTAATTCCCGGTAATGTAGTATTTATTGCAGTAAAAATATTATTTTTATCATTTAGTGAAATATCTGGCAAAAAGAATAATTCGCATTTACTAGTGTTAATTTCCAAACCAATTGTGTTAAATTTATTAATCAAAGTTTTTAAGTCTTCATTAACTGTTAAAAAATATGACAGAAAACGGGAGGCAAAGTAAACATGGTGTGTGTTTATTAGATTAATATAGTCTTCAAAACTTTTGACTGTTGGTATTTTCAGGCACTTTGGGCTGATCTTTCAATCGTCAGATATAGTTATTCCACAGATAATTTGTATGAGGAATAAATTAATACAGTTTTTCATACAAGTTAACTGTAGAATAAGTATTATAAGTATATAGATTAAAAAGGGTAGGTACTAATTAAAATAGAATTTAATCAAACAAAATAAAGTAGAACACAAAATTATTTATTTAATATTTACACAAATATTTTGTAATATGTACACGATAAACGTTAATAACCAAGATATGGCTATTTTTTGTGTTATTTTAAATATAAAATGTTTAAAAAGTACAGTAACAAATGTAGGAACCTTATTATTTTAGTTATAAGTAACAAATACAAAATACTACTTATTTTTTTTTTATCTGTAAAAAAAGTATATTGCTCGAATTGCATTTAACATAATTAACGAGTGTAGATTTAAATTTATTTAAGTAAAAAATTTGCTAAAATACATAGGTATAAATATACATAAGTGACTCAACAGTTTTTTGTCCTAGTCATCAGTGATATTTTTCTTACTGGTGATATAAAAGTCATCGGTGAGATTCGAAAACGTTTTATTTTTGGAGCTGTCAAAATAAGTCCATTTGATTGGTGGAAAGTTTGCGCAGTAGTATATAGTTCACTGAATAGTAAACGTCAAAAAACTCACATTAGGGCCATAGTTTTTGAATCTCACCGATGACTTTTATATCACCTTAGTGAGAAATTTATCACCAATGACGACACCGATCAAGATTTATCAAAAGTCATATACGTAGTACTACGTAACTTAGGCATTATATGTCATAGAAAAGAGTTACTTTCGTAAAGTTAAACGAAGAAAATATTTTTTGCCGTTCTTTTTTCTCATAATAAATACATTTAACAAACCACTGTCATCGGTAAATTTATATACGAGTGGTAAGGAGCACTCAATATCATGGGTATGATGTTTTAGTCACCCGAATGTTGAAAATACATAAAATTAATAATACTTCGTTGGTTATGTAACTCATTAGGTTTCTTAATAGATACATATTTCGGAACTAATACTGGGAACGTATAATATTTAATTGAAGGTAACTTTTACATTCGAATAATAGAACTAGAGTTTACAAATATATTATTTGTTAATTAAGTATATATTATTTTTAATAGATAGCAAATAGAATAATTAATATATAGATACTTAAATATTTTAGATTTTAATCGAATTGTATTAATTTAAAAATATCTACTCTTACTTCTTTTTGCAGTTACCCGAGAGTTTTCTAACTATTACTTTACGTTTGAGTTAACTAAAATTAGGATTGGAAATAGTTCAGCGCTCCAAGCGGAAATTTTGAGAACTAGAAATGTGAGCGTGTAATTGGTCAAAATATTAACGCAGTAGTATAGTTAACGCGAAAGTAAACGTTAAAAAAACTCACACTATGGCTACTGGCATTTAAAAAAAAACTACACAGTAAACTCTTTTGTAAATCAAAAGGTGGCAGGTTACATGCGACAAATTTGTTCAAGAATTTTAATAATATGGTTTGTAAAATAAAGTTTTACATAAAATTACATTAGCTTTAATCGAAAATCATTTTACATGAAATTTATATACTACCTAAATGTATTAATTCCAGATACTAAACCAACTGTTGTGGTATGAAACAGGCACATAGAGTGTTGTATTTATTTGCCTTGTGCCATTGACAGTATGAAGTATATTGCCAATAAATCTTTATTCTCAGTGTCAATGTCAAATTTAAACGTTTATTGACAGTCAACAAGCGATTAATAGAAACTACTACACCAAGTGAGATAGCTAATAGCAATTCTAAATTACTAGATAATTAAGTAGAGATACCTAAGTATTTTTAAATAATATTATAATTTCGAATATTAAATATAACTTTTACTTAGAAACTAAACTACACAATTATATCTACTTAATTAATTAAACAATAAATATGTACAAGTTTAAATAATATATAAATTTTGTTTGATTTGATACTAGAATACTAATAAATATTGCACAAAACCAATTGTTTTAATATCAATTTATTTGTCATTGTATAAATGTGAATGTTCTTTTTTATTATATACTATATAATATTATATATACCTTAGTATATATTTATTAATGAGTAGTTTTTATTCAATTTTAATAATTTATTTTATCTTGGCTTTTTCCTTGCATCTACTCTAGAAATTAAACTAATAAATGTATACTCATGTAACTATATTAAATAGTATATTTTATTAGAAAATTATTTATTATTATTATAAATAAAATTATAATAAATCATAGAGTTATATAGGTATATTATATAGTCTCTTTGTTTGATATATCATTGCTCCTTTTTTTTTTTTATTAAATTTTTTGTACATACGTTGCTGGACCCAAGTAGTGTTTTTATTTTGTAAAACAGTATTGTTACAAGCCTACCTAGACTTATTGGAATGTAATAATATAATCAATGTACCTATCCAATATAATTTTAATATTTTATCCTAGTATCAAACCACACACTGTCATGAGTTCTACAATAAATAATTTAGGAATATCTCTGCCTTTATTTAATTAAGTACTTAAATAAAAATAACTATCACATTTATAACTTTATTAATAAAAAGAAGCATCTTCATAAGTTTTGTACATTTTTTTTTCTACATACCTACCTATTAAGTTGTCCAAACATTTACTATTAAATATATTTACATAGGACATTAATATATAACTTAACTTGCTAAATCAAAATCTACCTACATTTCATTAGAATTAACAAAGATAAATTGTTAATCAATTGTCTTCTAAACAACATTTATTCTACAAGATTTATAAGTAGATAGAATTTATTCCTTTAGTGATAGAATATTATTTATCAGATACTTTATTATCTTTTTTTTAACATAAATATACTTACATAATATCAGAAGATATTTTAACAACTCTAACTGATTTCTATATTCTGTCCTAAAGGAAACAATCTATAACTAAATTGAAGTTCTTTAAAACACATATAGTATAGATACTACAGTAGTCTATTTATATTTTCTTCTACATTCACAACTGAAGTTCGTCTTGAGTTTTATCTACAAAGGACGAGAAATTATATTGTCACTAGACTGTCCTTGCAGCCTATATAGATAATTTCATTTAGATGCACTGACAACTAGATTAGTTGCCGCTTCCTCACTGGCACCTATACTCATAGCCTTTTTCTTCAAAATCCCGAGATCTGTAACATTTTCTAAAAAACTCTTGTGTGCCGATAAAACTTTAGCGCTTTCGACGTCTTTCTTTAATTCCTCCATGTCTCTCTTCAGTTTGGCTCGTCGATTTTGAAACCAAGTTATGACTTGAGCGTTGGACAGACCGAGTGAACTTGCAATTTCGTCTCTATCCGCTGGTGATAAGTACTTTTGGTAAAGGAATCGTTTTTCTAATTCAAAGATTTGGTGGTTTGTGAAGGCTGTCCTTGATTTTCGTTTTTTCTTTGGTTGTGGTCTGGAATTGAAGAGGTTTAGGTGGTTTGACTGGCCATCTGGAACAATAGAAAGATTTTCATTAATTTATGTGGAAAATTAACAAAAGGCATCTGAAATTTATAATATATAATATTATATCACCTAGGTGATAAAAACGATTTTATTAATTTTCTCAAAAGGACTTTGAACAGACTTGGAACTTGGACTTAGGCACTGCACCCCTAGTGTGAGTTTTCTAACTATTACTTTGAGTTTACTAAAATTTGTATAGGAAATAGTTCAGCGCTCCAAGCGGGAAATTTGAGAACTAGAAATGCGGTCGTGTGATTGGTCAAAATGTTAACGCGGTAGTATAGTTAACGCGAAAGTAAGTGTTAAAAAAACTCACACTAGGGCTACTGATATGTTTTACCCTAATTAATACTATCAACTCTATTCTAAACCTCTGCTCAAATTTATCCTAAAGCGTTTAGTCCTTGCAATAAAAACCTACAATTAAGTACTATTAAATTACAGAGGTAAAATAAATAACTATATCACAATATGTACCTAATAATATGTTAACAGATTAGATTTCTAATTGGCCTTCACAAATAAAAAAACAAATCGAAGTTTTTCTATTTAATGTTGGTGTAATAACGAAACGCACCGGAAATGGTATTACGAACAACAATGGAGTTATCACGACATCCGCCAGCCATCATGGCGGTTTTCGCGATGTTATCGACATTATTATCTAATGATATAGAATTATTAATGTTCTTGTTGAAATTACTTTAGTACATTGTTGTAAGAGGTTTTGTACAGAGGCTCTACCATGGGTTTGCGCATTGTAGAAACGTAACGTATTCATTTACATGTATCGTATGTATTTCATTTAGTAACGCTTTATTCAATCCTGTTACCAAAAATAAAGCTATCCTATTGGTTGTTGCTCACGTATACGTAAATGAATACGTTACTTTTCTACAATGCGCAAACCCATGGTAGAGCCTCAGAAATAAATACACAGGGGCCCTACCATGGGTTTGCACATTGTAGAAACGTAACGTATTCATTTACGTATACGTGAGCAACAACCAATAGGATCGCTTTATTCAATTCTGTTACCAAAAATAAAGCGATACTATTGGTTGTTGCTCACGTATACGTATACAAATACGTTACGTTTCTACAATGCGCAAACCCATGGTAGAGCCTCTGTACTACCTATCTATGTATTTATTTCTGTTACCTATTACAATAACATTTTATGGCCCTAAAGTACTTAGTCGTTACCCGTAACACTATATTTATGATCGCTAAATTACACTAATACTATATTGTCGATGTTGACATATAGGTAGGTATGCATTATCACAGGTGCTTTTAAGCACTCGGGACAATCTAGTTTTATTTTTATTATTGGAGCATGACATGTGACTTTATATCTACCTGATGGTGAGTAGTCCTATAAAGTCCATGAATGGGGTCAATTAATATATGTTCTTAAACAATGCCGGCTAAAATATGCGATTACGAAATGGGCTTACGAATTGCATTAAAAGTCTATTTTAATATTCTCACTGAAGGGAGACTACTGCCTCGACAAGAAATCGATACAGTAGTCTCCTGAAAACCGGTGCACCCACAGACTAAAAGCGATACATGCCTAGGTCACTTGACGGTTTTTGCATCTGTATGGGCTGTGGTAACGAGACCGGTCGGTCGACCTAACGAAGTTATAGAGACCTTCCTCCCACCTGAATAATGTTGACATTTATGTATGCATTATTACAGGTGCTTTATAACGCTCGAGACCGCGCCTAGTTCAGAGGCTCTACCATGGGTTTGCGCATTGTAGCAACGTAACGTTAATACGTGAGCAACAACCCATAGGGCCGTTTTATTTTAGGTAACGCGATTGAATAAAGCGACCCTATTGGTGGTTCCTCACGTTTTAACGTTACGTTGGTACAAACCAAAAACCCATGGTAGAGCCTCAGGGCCCTTACGTAGGTCCACCACCTAGCGGAGTGTTTTGACACTACCAATCTCGTGTTGCCAATAATGGTTTTCGGATTCCACAAACTGAAAAAATGGCGAATTCGTGGTTATCATTATTTAGGAAATAAAAAGTATATTAGTAAATTAATATATTGCTAAGACTTTGACGATTCTTAAAAGCAATGATTTTTACGATTAGTAGGTAAATTGGTTTTTTTTTGTGCATGTTTATTATTGTCATCTGTCACCTAAGGCGTCTATGAAATCTCGTTTGACTAATTGAATAAAATTAAATTTTGGCGAACGGAGTCGCGGGCAAAAGCCATATATGACAATTAAAAAAACCTTTTTATACTTAACAACCAATAAATTACATCCTAATCTCTCTTTAAAGATTTCTTCACGCATGTCCGTTTGTCTGACTATCCTGGTCAATTTAAACACTCTCAATTAATCAATGTCCCAAAAAAAACCTGACAAGTGTGAAATCTTGCCCGCCTATGGTTCCGTTTTTTTTTTTTCGAAAACTACACTGTTCTGTAATAATATTATTGTTCGTCACATATTTGTGTAATTATCTACAATTCCATTTTTTTTTCAAAATGTTCGATACGTATTTTTCGGACAACACCACTATAGTGCCTCGGAGAGCACGTTAAGCTGTCGGCCCCGGTTTAACTATACAACTATACCAAACTGTGGTTATTATGTCTATTCAAAACACCGCGACAAGCTAGCACTTGTTCGGTGTAGACTTATACCGTCGGCGACGACGAGATGGTATTAAAATCCCTCCGCTGGGCACCCGTGATGATATATGTATTCTTTTTTTTTCAAAATTTTGAGACGTATCTTTTTCGAAAATTTTTGATTTTAAATATATAATAATAATAATAACCGAATTATATCAAAAAGAGTTTTAACACCTATTTACGCTTTATTTTTAATTTTTGACTAATTAAATTTTGCATCTGTCATACGGACAAAAACCTCTCTTAAAGAATTCCATTAAAAAAAACACAGTACCCTAAAAACGTACAAAATTTTACGTTAATCACATTAGCGACGCATTTTTTCATGTCCCAAAAAATGCTTTTCAATCACATTTTCTGAGCACATACAATAAGGTGTTTAAAAAAAAACTTAACACAGGATTTTCAATTTGTTCTTGTTAACTAGGCGGCGATATCTTTTGTTGTACTGTCACGTTTTGTTAAGACTTTAGTGTTAAGAATACACTTGTTAACTTAACAGTTGATTGTATATTTTTTAACAGCTTACAGGCAATAATACATTGCTTGTGTTGAAAGTTTGTCTTGTAAGTTAGATGATAATTAGGCACCAATGTATTTTAAGTAATGGTAAAGTTTGCTTTTAAATTTTTGAAGCATCGTGGTAGGTAGGTAGAACTTTATTCTAAAATTTAGTGACTGGAAAATTAAATACATGGAGTCGATAAGTAAGATTTATATTAAAATTTTACTAAAACCTGTACCTATACCTATTCTTTGTTTTCTTACATTTTTTTTATTTTTATTTAAACTATACAATATTTTTTAACCACAGTATATTTAACACTAAGTCAATGTTAAAATATTTATTTAACAAAAAAAAATTAACTAATTTATGATGAGTAAAATCAAAGTTTTTAGCATTGGTGTGTATGCGTATGGTTATTGGTTAAGCTTATATTGAAAAACTGTAAATACATGGACTTTGTAGGTCTGCCCACAACCAGGTAGATACAAAGTTACATGCCGTGCTCCGATAAAAAAACATTCTGCCATTAGTTTTTGATTCCTACTACGTCAACGCTAGTAACTACGGGGATCAACCAATACGATCGCTTTGTTTTTTTTAATAAACCTGTCTTATTGGTTGATCCCTATTACTACTACTAGCGACTATAGTAAACACCAACTTACTATAGGAGTAAGAGATGATCCCACATGCAGATTCTGTGGTAAGGAGCCCGAATCCATGCGGCACCTACTGTGCGACTGTGACTCTAGGGCCACCCAAAGAATCAAATACCTAGCACAGGCTTATCCGGATCCAGAAAGCTACAGGCTAACCGACCTTAGTGATGTCCTTAAATACGTCAACAACATATTTGGTACGATACTGAGGTTTGTGGTCAATAGGAATGGGGAACACACAAAAAATCCCAAAGGGTCGAAGTGTTTTTGACTGATGTCAACCCAAAAACCATTAAGATAAGATAAGATAAAATAGTAAACACCAAAAACTCATGGTAGAGTTAAGAATTTGTTTCGCTAATACTATACATCTCTACTCTATGCATTTTCTGCCCAATCCAATTGTGACGGTCACGCGTCCGTTACTATTGTACCGACATCACTGGCTACGTCAGTTGGGCTCAGACGTGATGGTATTGAAGAATTAATTAAGCTGCGACCCACGACAGAACATTAAACTAAAAAATCATGATTTTTCTGGATACTCTAAGAGCCTATACAGAGCAAAATTCGCCTAATTTTGTATTTTTAATGCATTCAATTAACATAACATAACATAACATAATATATATATATATATTTATGTAGGACATATTACACATATTGCTCTGGCCACAAACTAAGCTCTAGGCTTGTACTATGTGTACCAGAAGCAACGATATAATACATATTATATTTTATAAACACCCAGACCATGGCAAACTGTACAGAAAAAACGTACTAATATTTTTTGCCATGGGTGGGAATCGAACCCACGACCTCTGGATCCAGCGCCAAAGGCGCAACCACTAGTCTACGGAGGCTGTCTACAACTTATAGTAACATATTCTTGGAAATAAACGCTGTATTTGTTTAAAAAAAAAAATCCAGAAATTTATCTTTTCCATTATTAAACCTATTTTCATTTTTTTACTGACTTCATAAAAAGAGACAATTTTTTTTAAAAAGGTTTTTATATCCATAAAAAAATCACACCTACAAGTAATACTTTTTCAAACTATGAAACACTTGTGAACAAAATAAAATAAATTTATCAGAAAAAGTATGTGCCCACCCGTTCAAGCAGTTTTGATTTATGGAGGGCGACATGTGACTTTGTAACTACCTGACGTTAAGCAGACCTACAAAGTCCATGATGTCGATCAATACATTGTTGTTTAACAATATTGATCGCCTCTACTATGCCGGCTAAATGATCCGGTTATGATATGGGCAGCGACATGGTATTTGCATTACGAGTCTATTTTAATATCTTCGTTACTTTATCGTCAAATCAATCGCCCGTTTCGCAACTGTACCATGAAACGAGACAAGAAATCGATGCAGTAGTCTTCAGAAAACCGGTGAACCCACAGACTAAAACTGAAACATAATAAGGTCACTTGAGTTTGCTGGTGTTTAATGCATAAATAGGTATAAATTTTATTCGATAGTAAATTTTATACCAAAGTATTTGTAAAGCCAATTATCGCCCAATTCGAATATTTAACGCCTCCACCGCACCGTTTCGTACATTCGCCGTATGCGTGACGAATCGTGCGCAGTTTTTTGCCGTATTTTCTTAACGATGTCTTTGGGACTTTTGATGTGCAGTTAGGTGTTTTAGGTATACTAATTGAGGTACAAATTCGCTAAGGCTGCAATTATGTCGTAATTGATTAAAAAGTTTTTTTTATATTCCTTCTAAGAATTATTTTCTTATACATAAGTATATTTAGAGTTTTGGGTCCTAATCGTAAAATTAAATCTCATAAAATTACTTTACATATTCATATTCATACAAAAAAATATCTAACATATATTTTTTTAAACTGCGGCAAGTGACTTTGTATCTATCTGATAGTAAACAGACCCACAAAGTGTCAAGAAACACAACTTTTCCTATGGGACCATGTGTCGCAAATGAAAAATAAAATTGCGTTCTCCATACAAACTAGTAATATTAAAATGACCAATTTGTATGGGGAAGCCAAAATGTTTTTTTTCATTTGCGACGCATGGTTTCATGGGAAAAGTTGTTCGATTTGAATTAACACTAGAATCTCATATTAGCCCTAAGTACAACTTTTTAAAGTCACCTGTATAAACCTATCTTTTTTTTTTTAAGTTGCCCTAACAACTCAGTCATTAGTGACTACAACCTAACTAATGACTTAATGCATAATATCTCATGACTAAAATACCTAATAAGTTATTAAAATAAGGAAAATTCCACCTATAAAATAAAAATACAAATAATATTAACACCCTTATTAGATATTTTATTATACAGAAAGGCGTTAATTAAGTTAGCACTAAATAACACGTCTGCTTAGGCCTTAAAACGTAAACTAATCGACGCAACTCGTTAAAAACTAAAAAAAAACCTCGAACCGATCTTGATTACCTACATGCATACTAATGAAGCACCTAAACCTATTAATGACTATAATTTCTTATTGTTTTAAAAAAGTTTCACCATTTTTTATTCTAATAGTGGGCAGTTAGGAAATATGTTTATTATAATCTTTGTTAGTAATTATTTTTGAAGTCACACTGCAATGAAATTATGGTCTAATATTTTTTATTAGACTAGGTATATACTGGATAGTTTTTGTCACGGTGATATTTTTTTTATATTGTGTTCTATGATGAACAAGAAAGACCAATTTTTTTTTTTTCCTTTTAGTGTACTTTCATACTAAATTCACGTTTTAAAGCCTATCACTTGTCTAATTGTGTAGGATACGAAGACTTATTATGTATTTGTAGGAGTAATTTTAAGCATATAGACTTGTTTGTTCAAATAATATATTATTTATCGGCCTTTTTTTTATATATTGAATAAAGCGATCCTATTGGTTGTTGCTCACGCAAACATATACAAATACGTTACGTTGCTACATAGAAGCCAATGTTTTTAGCACTTTCGTCTTCAGATTTCTTGTCTAAAATATTCAATTTAAATACTACAAACGGCATAAAGTCTCCAAAATTTACCAAAAAAAACTCTGTCAACACAATAACCACAAACGAAAGGACATAATTATACCATACTTAATTAAAAGTAACAACATCCCAATTGTAACGCCCCATTCTTTCCACTTCGGTGACAACAAAAGAAGTATGTTTGTCTGTCTGTCTGTCGCCTAATAGCCTAATCTTGCGCATGTCTCAATGTCTCAAAGGAGGCATGTGTCGCAATTCATCTGTGACTCTTGATGAGGCGTTCACTAGAACAAAACTGTGAGAATTATTTTTAAATAACAAATAACAGGTGGATTTAGGGACTTAAAATTGTTAAAAATTTAATAAGGGAAGACTTTCTTTTTTATTGGAATATGGCATGTGACTTAATAGTGGTAAGGAGATAACTAAACAAAGTCTACGAATTAGGCCTATCAATACATTGTTATTTAACAGCTTTGATCGCTCCCACTATGTCGGCTAAATGGTATATCGGTTACGAATTGAGCGTTAACAAAGACAAATTTCACGAAAAATCTGTATTATTATCATCACTGCCATATCTTCGTCAAATCAACTGCCTAATTTAGTAACCGCACCTGAAAGAAGACTAACTTTTTGACAAGAAATCGACATACCTATAGTCTGGTGAAAACCGGTGCACCCACAGACTAGAACCGAAACATGACTAGGTCACTTGAGGGTTTTTGCATCTGTATGGTCGGTCGGCCTAGCGAAGTTATAGAGACCTTCCTTCTACCTAAATAATATATAAATATAACAATGTTGTAGTAAAAGAAACATTTCAAATTTAAATATAATTTTATAGGTACCGTAGGTCATAAATTTAAATTATATGTTCAGTTACCACCTAAGTAGGTACATAATACAGCCGTTATTGGTGGAAAATTTTTAGTCATTGTTAGCAAACCATAAAATTTACATACAAAATTACCATTGGGCTCATATTTTGATAGAAAATTACTCCTTATTTTGTACTGAATTTCAAAGTCAAAGTAGAATAAAGTGGGGCTAAATTTATTTGGACGTATGTTTCTGCATATTCGAATACTTAACCTATAATTACGACGGGCCTCCTATAATGGCGTACCGGAAACACCGCCATTCTTTATTTTACATTATTTAAAAAACAAAGCACTTCATTGGTTAGAAATAATAAGTTAGGGACGAGTTTGATAGGTTTTAATAGAACCTAATACTAGAAAGTTTCGAGAAATTGGTCTATCTAGAATTGAATAAAATATGTATTTACCTATTCAATAAAAAATAACAAAAATCTTATGCTTAACTTACAATAATAAAATAAAACAAATTATTGATTACAATGCTAATTAATGTTCAATACAACCTACCATTCTTTTACGAAATACTAAAGTGAAAAAGACAAAATGTCTTAACTTTTTTCACACAAACCTCTTAAAGAAAATATGTGGTCATAAATTGGTTAAACAAAATGTTCTGGCAATAATAGTAGAATGAGCAAATATATTGACATACTTATATTCTTAGCAATGATATAAAAATTATCAACCTACCATTCTTATACGAAAACCAAAGTGAAAAAGACAAAATTTCTTAATCTTTTTCACACAAAACTCTCAAAGAAAATAAGTTGTCATAAATTGGTTTAAAAACAAAATGTTTTGGCAATAATAGTAGAATGTGGAAATATTTCGATCATAGCAATGATATGAAAATTATCAACCTACCATTGACAGAATTCCTTAACCTTTTTCACACAAACCTCTTAAAGAAAATATGTGGTCATAAATTGTTTAAACAAAATGTTCTGGCAATAATAGTAGAATAAGCAAATATATTGACATACTTATATTCATAGCAATGATATAAAAATTATCAACCTACCATTCTTATACGAAATACCAAAGTGAAAAAGACAAAATTTCTTAATCTTTTTCACACAAAACTCTCAAAGAAAATTAGTTGTCATAAATTGGTTAAACAAAATGTTCTGGCAATAATAGTAGAATGTGGAAATATATCGACATACTTATATTCATAGCAATGATATGAAAATTATCAACCTACCATTCTTATACGAAATACCAAAGTGAAAAAGATAAAATTTATTAATCTTTTTCACACAAACCTCTCTAAGAAAATAAGTTGTCATAAATTGGTTAAACAAAATGTTTTGGCAATAATAGGAGAATGAGCAAATATATTCATAGCAATAATATATAAATGATCAACCTACCATTCTTCTACGAAATACCAAAGTGAAAACGACAAAATTTCTTAATCTTTTTCACACAAAACTCTAGCAAAGGAAATAAGTGGTCATAAATTGGTTAAACAAAATGTTCTGGCAATAATGATCTATCGACCACATTCTCACGGACCCAGCACCGTTGAGAACGAAATTTGAATTACATCTAAACTTCACTGGTTTTACGCCCCGTTGACTTGCTCTTATTATGAGTCTACTAAACAATGTGATATCGATTTCAAGTATTGCTTTTCTGACACTTCTATCTTCAGCTTTGTTAAACGAACGATTTCTATTTACTTTAGTAAAATAAACAAAATTATTTGTACAATCATTTAGATCTTATCATTACCTACACTAACCATTATCCATATTAATATTATAAATACGAAAGTGACTATTACTTTGTCTGTTTGCGGTAACCCATATCATGGAAAAGTGTACAGGAAAACGTACTTACGTAGGGAATCAAACCTACTACCTCCAGAAACAACGCTAACGTAGTAACCACTAGATCACAGAGGTAGTTACATATTTTATAGAGTCATTGCTTGACTTTGATTAAGTGTTTGTGTCTCCATTTTCCAATTACGTCGCGTTGTATTCAAATTATAAATATTAAATAGTCTCATCAAATAAACTAAATTGTATAAAATCAACCTATCTATATCGAAATAGTACAGTTTTCACTATTATAATAAGCCACCGTTGGACCAAATCGAGACATTTCTTTTAAACTCGATCAACTATTGTTTGTGCGTGTATTCGAATTATGAATCAACCAATAAATTGCGTTCACAATTTTACGCTTCGGTCTCGATTAACGAACTCACTGTATCTAAACTCGAATTGTTTTTTATCGAGTTTATAAATTACATCTCTATTGATAGTTTCTATTCGTTTTTGAGAGCTACCGTCTATGCGTCAAGCTGAGAAATAGTTATTAGGAGATTGTCATTTGTACTGTATTTTTGTTAAACGTTACGGTCCCATAAGTTCATTACACTTATGTAGTCGTTTCGTTTATTTTTTTGACTTGTTTTAGAAATTTTACTGTAGTAGGCTAGGCACGATTGGTAGAAACAGATAATAGGGTTAATAAAATAAAATAAAAACTAGATTTATTTGACGATTCTTTGTAGTTTTGTCGATGTCTTTTAATGTTAAGAAATTATAGAAAAAATAATTGAAATTTTGATAAGTAGTTCTGATAATAAACCCTCTAAAATTTTGACAAAAAAAAAATATAGATAAGCAACCCAGGAGCGAAAGGGTATAATTTCCCAATATTTTTAAATGGTTGAGAAGTTTTAATAGTAGG
The DNA here is from genome assembly GCA_947458855.1 of Monopis laevigella. Taxonomy (NCBI): domain Eukaryota; kingdom Metazoa; phylum Arthropoda; class Insecta; order Lepidoptera; family Tineidae; genus Monopis; species Monopis laevigella. The sequence continues at coordinate 6,281,064 of OX381599.1, read as the reverse complement.
GTTTTATTCATAGTAATTTATAACTTTGCTTATAATAACTTAGAATGTGACATATTATGTAAATAATTAATAAAGAAGAAGAACATGCAGATTACTGTACATATTTTGAAGAAAAGATCAAAAGAAGATATTTTATTGAAGAATATAGAAGGAGGAATTAATTAAGTATTTACAATTAACTTGACGAGACTTCTATTTTATGGACATACTAAGGAAGACTTGGCTATGGCCTTAATTACCTAATATTACTTAAATGAATAATGAAGAAAGAAATGGCTATGGCCTTATAAATACCGAAGTGAACGACGAAGAAAGACTTGGTTTCGGCCTTGATATTAAAATAATTCATACAAGGCTGTATGAATGGTCAAAAGTTCTTTGCCATCCACAACGTGGAAAAAAAAAGATTACTTATTTCAAAACTGTTTTGCTTTTTCAGTAATCAAAAATGTCAGAAAATTAACATTCCCTCCTCCTTATCTTTAAAGGTTGCAAACCGATTGTTTCGAATTGTACCGTAATAAGAAAAGTTTAAAAAAAAACTCAAGATCGCAACCTTTCGCGCTATTCGCACTTGTTGGGTATTTTTTATAAAGCTATCGATATTGAAGCCACAGTACGAGTTATTATTATTATCTTATATAAATAGCCTCTACGCGTGCGCGTATTTTTGTCACGTTGCGGGTATTTTTTTGTATAATGAAAGTGGGATAATAGGATGGAATGGAATAGGAATGACCACATAACCGTATGCAAACATACGGTATAGTGATGCCAGTATCAAGTAAAGGAGGAAAATATCAACAGTAAAATGGGTCCTGCAATTTTACTGAAGTTAAAAAGGGATTCGTTGAGATAGCACAAACACTGAGATCACTGCTTAAATGCTACACTTCTCACACTTAAAAAAGATCACTATTAATGCTTATTCTACAAAATTAGTAAACTTTTGCACAATAAAATTCTATAAAATTATTATGAAAAATATAATAAAAAGATGCGTTTACAGTCTTCGGGCTACCCTCATAAAATCCACAGTACCTACGCGGTTACGAAATGCGATGGATTTGTCCTACAACAGCGAATAGCACTTATCTAGTTATTAGGCCTACGCTTAGAATAAGCTTAGAATACTCACAATGTCTCATTAGAAGCAATTAGTATGGCATATTTGAACTGAAACCGTCTTGAAATTTTGCGTCAGTAGCTGGCTTCTAAATACCTAATTAAATATTAGTGTTTGGCATTTGGCACGAAAGCGCAGTCGCGTTCGTGAAGTACAAAGGAATCTTTAAAATTTGAGGAACAACCAGTCTAACTAATCATTAATAATTAAAAATAATTAAAATTTGAATGAAATTACAGGAACGGTATAAAATTTAAACAACGGATTTAAGCCACAGCACATATGCCATAGTACAAGTACTTAGCCAAAGTTAGATTTTCGCTTTAGGTCAAATCGCTTTTCACAATGCCTGTAAAGTTAATATAAAATAAAGATTAGGTACTACTTAAAAAAATGTACCACCACTGTGTTGTATGGCCATCTTCGGTTCTCATGTTTGTCAAGCTGTTTTAAGTGGTCTTAAGGCACTTCCCTATATTCCTTTATCGGGCCACGATGTTCTTTGAGCACAGATTAAGCTGGTAAAATAAATACACAGACTATTCTATCTGATTCGCTTAGTGTTGTTAAGTGTTTACAATTGCCTAAATTAGAATACAAATTAAATTATTTAATTTATGAAATTAAAGAAATAATTTATAAAATGTATTTAAAAACACGTGAGAATGAAAATGAAATTAATGATTATTGTATGCAAAATGTAGAATTAATGTGGATTCCTGCTCACAAAGGTATTACTGGAAACGAAATTGCAGATAATGCAGCAGTATTAGGTATTAATGAAATTGTAATTGATAATTTTGTAATACCCTTTACAGACAGTTTTATGCACATCGTAGAAATTAAAATGAATCTGTGGCTTGAATATTGGAAATATTTTGTAGAATTTAAAAATTTTGGAAAATGGTTTTATAGTATTCAGAGTAATATTTCTAGAAAACCGTGGTTTGCTAAAATTGATTATAGTAATAGGGAGTTTATTACAGCAATATCTAGATTAAGATTAGGTCATGTTAAAACCCCAAAACATTTAAATAGATTTAATATAGTAAATAGCAATAAATGCGAATATTGTAATCAAGCTGATGCTGATATTGAACATTTATTGTTAAAATGTTCAAACTTCAAATTGGAAAGACTAACAATGGCAGCAGATATATCTGATAAAATAGATTCCTCCCGCCCCATTACAATAAAAAATATACTGAGTGATGCTAACTGTTTTAAATATTTATATAATTACCTTTGTAATACAAAAATAGGGTGTTTATAATTTATTTTCAATTTAATTATATATTTTATTAAAAATGTTAAGATTTCGGCTGATGGACTTGCATCCAATGCTATGTAAAAATTAATTAAAAAAAAAAAAAAATACACAGACGCGCCAACAAAACGACAAATTATATTGTTAATAAGCATAAACTAGTTTCGACATAATCCACCTCAATTAGCGGTATAGTCAAAGCATGGCGCTTAAATCATACAAATATTTTCGTCTAGCAACTAAATCAAAGGCGCTTAAATACAAAAACAACGTGCGCTTAAATACAACCAAGTGCGGTTAAACGGCACGAAATTGGTCCCGTATATGAAGAAAATATTTATGTTTTGGATACTACTTATATGTATTACTTTGTCGTTAAATTAAGCAGTGCATTATACATACCATTTAGTTAAAATCAAATGAAGTATATAAGGCTAATAGCTTAACCCCGCGGTTTCACTGGCTGTTTAATTTTAAAGAGTAACATGGGTAATATTTTGTTTTAGAACCCATGCTAAAATAAAATATTACCCATGTTACTCGTGGAAATATAGCTTTCTATTGGTGAAAGATTATTTTAAATAAGTTCAATTGTTTTTGAGTTTATCCAGCACAAACAAACTATCAAATCTTTTCTCTGCATAATGTTAGTATAGATATTATTTTTACCTATAAGTAGCTACTTTTTCATCCAACAAAAATAAAGGGCATTTAAATTAAATTTTTAACAATCATCAGTGTGTTTACATTGGTCTAGTAATGATCCAGCGTCACTGGACTTGTTTAAAATTGTCTTCAATAACTCGAAATAAGTGATCTGATTTTTTTTTTGTAGGTACTGTAAGCTAAAATTAAAAGGTTGATTATTAAATTAAATGTGCTTAAGCTCTACCGCATAGTAGTTCAGTACAAAAGCGATAGTTGCTCTAATAAACAAAGGAACCCTAAAAGCACAGTGAAACAAAAACTTCAGTCGTCTGGACAAAAACGCTTCACGCGTGAAGTACGGGTTTCGTACTTAGTGCATGCCCCGTGACAGCGTAACGATCGTGGATGTTTATCTGTACCTTTGAAGTTACCGTGATGATACTTTTTCTACAAAACCACAACGCAATTTATATTCGTTATTTTGGTTATTTAAATCTTTAGCTAATATTACGTATATATAGCTATTTTTGGGTGCGTAATGTACCATAACAATTAATTAATTGCTTTTCTTAAAATCTTTTTGTACCAAATAAATGGTACTAATTGCTATAGCTACTGAGTAGGTACACATTTTAGGCATGTTAGGGCTATATATAATAGAAAAAATAGTCCGTAAGATCTAAAGAAAACGTAAGCAATGCCTAGTCGGTCACCTTGTCATAAACGTAGGAATATTAACATTTATCTAGGCTTGTAGACTTTGACTCCAAGGCCTTAATATTTCTTTTTTAAATGCCAGTTGTCATCTAAATTATAGTTATACCTGTCAAAATCCATATTGTTTTGAAGGCGTTTTCTCTCTGTGGCCCCGTATATACAATGAGATATTTAAAATGATCCTTGCTGCCTAAGTAGTTTTTATAAAAAATAAAATGGTATAGAAAATTCGTTTTAAATAAAAAAAACAATAAATAAACATACCCTTATAAAATAAAACATTATTAATAAATACATTATATAAATATTAAATTAATTTAGCAAAAAAAAATATCTCTCAATTATTTTTATCTCAACAAGCAACATTACTATGTACCGCCAGCAAAACACTTCTCTTTGATGATACAGAGAGTTACTGATAACTTTTTATGTCTCCCTCTTAGCGGCTTTTGGTAGTCAAAACAAACCATTTAAACCCGCTTCGTGAATCCACTTGAGTTTATTGGTTGTTTTTATTTTATCTTTTTACTGTTTTGTCCGCGTCAGATGCTGCAGTTGCTCCAATGGGCATTATTGTTTTTTATATGTTGTATTTATATTATGTCGTTTAAGCAATATTATATAGGTACCTAAATATAAATACGATATTTCTTTATTATCACAAAATCATTTATTGACCAAAATTTATAGGTTTTGTTTTCTTTTTATTTTAAGCACATTAGCCATGTTTTTTTATTTTTATTTATTTGATTAACCTAACAAGCGATTAAACTTAAAAGCGGCCTAGTGGTTAAGTCACTGCGCAACTGATAACAAGGTTAAGCAGATGACAACAAGGCCGGCCTGGGATGGGTGACCATTTTATACAACGAGGCTATTTCATCATAAACACTGTAAAAAGCTCGCCACTTGTTAGATGTTGCCTCCGAATACCATCGGCGAAATGAGGACGAGTTAATCCCTCCGCTGGGTACCCTGAGGCCGTTTACGGTTCTCGGGAGCCAAATAGGCACCCGTGATGTTTTTTTTTTAATTATTTTTATTATTAACCTAACGTAAACTTATTGAACCCTGTTTTACAATGCAACCCTATGTTAAGATATAACGCCTCGGGGAGCCGGTCCTAGATTCACTATACCAACTTGTGAAACTATTATAACGACCCTGACAAGCTAGCCTCTTCTGTGTAGATTCAAAATAACCATCCTCTGTGACGAGGTGAGATGAGACTAGAACCCCTCCGCTTGGTATATTGAGTCCCTCTAGGGGGTAAGACCCCTCCCCCCTCCCCCTGATAAAAACACTGTTGCTAAGACAAATTTATTAGTAGTATAGTTCACATGTTTCACTGGATACTATGATGGGTCATCCATTAATTCTAGTGACGGTACATTCCACTGGAATAAAAACTCGTAACTCGTAAAACTATATCTAGAACATACCGGTAAAGTGTTTATATTTCAAATTATGACCAAATAAAATTTGTACAAAGGAAATAAACAAACAGTGGGCAGTTTATTTGCTAGTGCCCACTTATTTTCAAATTATTCATAGATACTGAATTTTATTACAATATATTTAATTAGCACATTTGATTTATCTAACTCGACGTTATTTTTGGAAGATATGATAATTGACAATAAAATTATTTTTTATTTATTTCGGTAAGTTCAATGGTTTATTTTACACTTTGTTACCAACTACCTATCCAATATTGTACCTAAGTAAATATTTGTCTGTGGATAAATATTGTTAATGGAATTGTGAAAATACAAGTACGAAATCTAAAAAAACAGACGCTATTTTTTTTAGATCCCGCGGTGAGATGTGAAGAAAGCTAAGGAAGTATGCAGAGATATACATAACTCTCTGCCTACCCCTTAACATGGATATAGGCCTGATGGTGAGTATGTATGTATGTACAAAAAGAGTATTTTAATATACTTATTTATATTATAATAATAACAATTACTTTAAATTATATATTTCATCTAAATTAAAATAATTAACGAGTATTAAAAGACACCATTTATAAGTTTAATCTCTGACTTTTCTTTGTAAATTTTAATAAAGCAATACATTTTATTAAAACAACCCATCTCAATTAGTAACAGAATTTAATTTATACACTTTTACGTTCTTTTTTTTATATCGGCAACACTTTTCTCGTCTAACTGGCAATACTAGTTTTTTGCAGATTAGTCTCGGAGCTATTTTTTAGTCTCCCATATCGATTTGGATCCGAGCTTTAACGCCAATTTGGATTAGACCACCGGCAGTGACAATAATATGCGCCCGATTACTTTCATCGGGTGTAACTTTTTGTCCGAGCTCCCAGCTGCTTCGCCCACTGTGTGTGAAAAAGGTCTAGTTTCAACTCGACTGATTCTATGTTTTAACTACAGGATTTTTGATTGAACTTATTTTAAAATACTTGTTTTGATAGTGCTCTTTTTTATCTAGAGATTGGTACATGGGTTTTTCTTTTATAATTCTAATACAAACAACATAAGTCTAATTTTTGTTTGCTTGTTTGTATATATATTGTTGTATATATGTGTGTGCGGGTAGCATGGCATATATGTATATCTAGTAGTATCTATATTTTAAAAAGTCTTGCAAAAAGTTAAATTAATTTTATTATAGTTTTAAAAGATACGAAATAACAATTTATTGGCTGGTTATTTTGTAGAATTTTTTTAATGAAAAATCGATTGCATACATTCATTCAGAATAATTAGTACGTCAATGTGTACAATTTTATTTTACTACAAATGGTTCAAATTACGTAGAAGCTAATAAATAATAAAATATAAAAAAATATAGGTATATAATATATCATTGTTTCTGGTACACATAGTACAAGCCTAGAACTTAGTTCGAGACCAGAGCAATATGTGTATATTGTGCCTATATATTATCACCGGTATTCATAAAAACTTATTGAGTCCTTGAAGAACACTTCAGTTATAGAAGGTTTTCTCTCATTATTTAGGAACAAAAAAATATTATGCGTAAAAGAGACGTACCTTCTATAAAAAAAGTTTAAAGGACTAAATAAGTTTTTATGAATAAGGTCATATTATTATTAATAAAGGCCACGTCATTAATTTCAATATTAATTACTTATTGCTTTTTTAAAGACCAGCCTCACTAGCCAAGAGCATGGTCGCTTTTTACGCTCGAACGTCGCAGAAGCGTGAAAGAGAGGAAGATAACAAATTGATTATCCTATTGGTATATCTATATTGTTGCCTCGTTTTGGTTATTTCTGCAACGATAATAACGAAAGTGACGTCATCATCAAATGTCATTTTCATACAAACGTTTCGTTAGCGTTATTTACGACTGCGCTCTTGGATAGGGGGGCAGTTGGGATCAGCCGAAATGGAACTAAACGATATAAATCACACAGCCAGCAATAATGTGGCCCGGGAGAAAACTCCGGGCTTACGGGCGGTAAGTTGCTCATGAGCGCTGAGAAATGTTCTCTTTTATCACATAATTGCCCAAATTGTTATTAGGCTGTGGAATAAAGACATATGACTGTAACTGACGCGGAGGAAGATTTGTGTTCTTACGTTTGTCTTCATCTGGATATTTGTTAGTTACGGTGTTTTTTTTTGGTGTGAGGTATTTTATTAGGGGATTAATAAAAGTTATTTAGATTTTTTTACTCCATCACGTAACGGCTGAACCGATTTGGGTAAAATATTATACACAACTGTTTAAAAAGAAGCAGATTCTGATTCTAGCGTTAACATTGCATAAGTATGAATTTCAGAGGTTTGTATTGTTTTAAATTAGGTTGCGTTATTGTCAATTTCACCGCCAGTTTCGTAACCGCACCCTGAAAGACAAGAAATCGATGCAGTAAGCTTCTGATAACTGGTAATCCCACAGATTTTATTCGAAATATGACTAGGTCACTCTACGGTTTTTGCATCTGTATATAAACGGATGCAAAATTACGAAAAAAAGTGAATGCTTTAAAAAGGCATGTGAACAATTTTGCTTAAAAGGCGTTTTACTAAAACTGGCCACACAAGAAGAAAACCAATAGAAATGTAACAAAAATTAGAAAACATGTGGCAACACAGCAAGACATCAATAAATTGTGACAAGAGAATATTTCACAACCAAGACAATCTCAATTGCTTAAATAATTCACGGTATAGACAAAAAAATACCCTCAAAACATATTTTAAGTGTGGCAATACCAAAAAATAATATTGCTAAAAGTTCTAATCTGTGGTTTTGAAACTGCACAGTGGATAGACTTGTGATTTTTTGGGGCCAAAAATAGGAATATATCTGTCAATAAAGCTATTATTTTGTATTCACGTAAACATATGTGCGGTGACAGTAATAGTCGATTATTGTAAGAATGACACTTAGGGTTATTAGGCGGTGAATAATATATGGGGAAGGAGACATTTTTTTTAGTCACAAATCTATTAGAGAAGAACGCGTATTGATGTTATATTTTACTAGAAGATATGCTCTGTGGTGGGTAAAAATAAAACCAAACTTGACTTGACTATGATATTTTTAAATATAGATAATTAATATTTGATGATTCATCTGCTGCAATCAGTTTAAATATATAAAAAAAGTTATATTTAGATAATATTTTATTTATTTATTTAAGTAATTTACAAATATGATTAGCAATAGTTAGATACTCTATTTTTAGTCTACATTTAGTACCGTAGGCAGTTCTATAATTGGCTTTTCACGCCAATTTTTTTTTAAATTTAAGTTTTTGTTTTTGACGAAACGAATTTAGCAAAAACTATTAGTTTACCTTCCATTTTTTTTTTTGGAGCATGGCATGTGACTTTGTTTCTACCAGATGGTAAGTAGACTTACAAAGTCCATGAATTGGCTCGATCAATACATTGTTGTTTAACAATATTGATCGCTGCCTATGCCGGCTAAATAATGCGGTTACGAAATGGGCGGCGGCAAAGACGTACCTATTTGCTTGCCTGTTTTGGAATCACATCATGAAAGGAGATTATCACCTCGACAAGAAATACAGTAGTCTCCGGAAAACCGTTGAACCTACAGACTACCTAACTAACTTGACGGTTTAAAACATATTAATATTATTAAATCTTTAATTTATACATTCAATAGAAATATCAATATTCTCAAAAAAAAAACTGATTATTTTGAATTTTTTTGTCCTTCAAATTATACCAACAAGCGACATGTGTAGACAAGTAAAGCATACACTTGTAACTCTTTCCTTTACCTAAGTAACATAAACCTACAATTATAAACAAAGATAACAATAAAGCGCTGCACAGTGGAACAGTTCGCCGCAAACCGGGACAAAATACTGTTCGGGTCACCAATTTAAACGTCAGCAAGGATTTAGATTTATTTCGCTTACACAATTTATTGTGACTTTCCTTTCCACCCTTCTCACCTCTGGGCGACTTTGTAAACACAATCTGCCGGTAGTCTTCTGGTTCACGTTCCACTAGTAATTGTGATTAAGGTTAGGTTAGAAGGGTGTTGATTTTAGAAATGTTACTTGTAAGAGATTTGAACAATGTGTAATATTGCTCAGAGTGTTTTGCTGCACTGGTTTTTGTGCCTTAGTTATTATGGGACTGTATATATATATCATCACGGGTGCCTTACGGCGCCCGAGACCGCCTAGACGGCCCCAGGGTACCCAGCGGAGGGGTTTTAATCCCACCTCGTCGTAGACGATGATATGAGTCTACACCGAACAAATGGCTAGCTCGTCGCGATGTTTTGAATAGACTCAATAACCCATCTATAAACAGTTTCACAAGTTGGTATAGTGAAATTGGGACCGACAGCTTAACGTGCTCTCCGAGGCACTATTTATAGTGGTGTTGTCAAACAAATGTACATATTTTTTTTAATTAAAAACTCATTGGTACACTACCAGGATTCAAACCAGGCACCTAAGTGTTTTTAAGTCCAAGGTCTAACCAACTCGGCCAACACGTATATAATTAATATGACCGGATTTAAGAGGAACGTAATATTTATTTGACACTTTTTCAACCATTAACATTATATTATATTTTATAATTATATTTTTAATACTATATACAGGTACGTCATACAGAGTATGGTACATTTTTTATTTGAGCAGCATTTAAATAAACTTTCAAGTTATATCAGAAATTTACATGACTTATTTATAGAATATTCGATTATTCATTATTATTTTTAAACTTACTTAAAAACACTAAGGTTACGTAATTGTATTCAAATCCCAGTGAGTTTTTAATGTAAAATTTAAGTACGTACTTATAAATACTAAGTACAGTTTTTCGTGGTCTTATTGTTTATAAAACACATATAATATGTATTGTTACGATTGTTCCTGGTACACATAGCACAAGCCTAGAGTTTAGTTTGTGATCAGGGCAAAATGTTTATATCCTACATATTATTGTATATATAGGTATAAAAGTAGTTAGCAAACCTTTCTGTAATAAATAATACAACCCCTTTCGTCGGATATATTGATTGGTAACTACCATAGAGTTAGAAATATAGACTATAATAGGTACGATACGTCATTTTCTATGTCTGACACATACATCGTAACAACGAGGAATCTAAATGACTATTTATAAATACTTTTTGTTGGGGAGAAACTGAAATTATCGTTTTCATTAAGATTCAGTCTCAATAAGGCCTCAAAATGAATTCTCTATAATTGTAACGATTAAAGTTAAAAATGGCGTACCTATTATTTGAGTGTTCCAAAGACAGCTGGCACCATTGACGCCATTATTAACTTTAATCATTACATTTACAGAGAGTTCAGTTTGATGCAACTCAGCCTAACACAACCCCACGGCTCAGATGTTCCTTAAATTATCTTATGTCATTACTTCTGCCCTACCTTGTCTAATGAATTGTTGTACCTAATTGTGAAAATGTAATGAAAAAATATAAAAAACCCTAATTTTTAACTGATTTTCCTGTGCAATTACCATACTAGTTATTAGCCTGACAACATACATTTAACTAGCGAATACAAAACGAGCGATTTTTTTTAAGTTGAAACGATAACTCAATGTCTCTATAGACTAGAGGTTGCACCTTTGAGTACTTGTACTATTTCTTCTGTGCTTTAACGTAACTGAAGGTCATGGGTCCCACCCATGGCAAATAAATATAAGTACGTTTTTCTGTACAATTTGTAATGGTCTGGTAGTTTTTAAAATATAATATGTATTAATATCATTGTTTCTGGTATACATACTACAAGCTTAGTCTGTGAGCCAATATGTGTTGTGTCCTTTTTGTTAAGAAAATATTAGTAATAACTGTAGCTATCTATACTAGTTTAAATCTGTGGACACCGCCCTATCATTTGTAACGCAGGCGAAGTCGTTTGATCGATATACTATTTGTCAACGGCACAGTGGGTCGTTTGTAGACAATCTAGGACATAAATAAACACGACCAACGGCGTTTGTTTATAGGTGTTTGGGTAACTACTGACTGTTCTATATAATCGTATTTTATTTTTTTTATATATATATTTTTTTTTCTCTGAGGTATACTGTAACATATAACTTAACTTCAGACCGACAGCAATCATCCCATGGCACCCATAGTGCAGGGAATCCTAGTTTGGGTGTTCAGGGCCAATTTGTGTTTATATCTTAGCCTCAACTCTTTAAATGATGTTATTTAATAAATTAAAACCATGTAACCTTATTTTGCAATAAAGTATATTTTATTTTTTTATTTTTATTTTTTCTATTTATTTGTATTATAAATAAAAATAATCTTATAGTATTTGTACAGCTTTGCCGCCGAAAAGACTAAACTAAAACACAATAAATATTCAAGTCTTACAAATCGTTAGGTATACATGGGGCTTTGAAATTTCAAAGGTTGTACTTTGGGCTAATATGAGGTTCTACTGATCAAATCGAACAACTTTTCCCATGGAACCATTTGTCGCAAATGAAAAAAAAAGTTGCCTTCTCCATACAAACTAGTAATCATAAAATTACCAATTTTGTATGGGGATTTTTTTTTATTTGCGACACATGGTCCCATGGGAAAAGTTCGATTTGATCAGAAGAGCTTCATACTAGGCCTGCTAATAGATACAAAGTCACATGCTGTGCTTTTAAAAAAAAAAACTTTTTCTTCTACGAATTTCATGCAATAGTAAATTGCAATTACAATTATTTATATTAACATTAACACGATTCCAGTTAATAAAAATTTTGCAATTAAAACATTTCCAATTATACTTAGGTACTATATAACAAGCAACTTAAGACTATCAATGTATTTATTATGTTTCCTTCTTTAGTTTTACAATGAACATTACTAAAGGAGCAATAAAATCGTCTTTAAAAATCCATAAAACATCATCGTTTTATAGTTTCTTGAGAAGACCTTCGGACAACGAGATTCACGTATTTATAGAGCCGCAATCAGTAATTTTAAAGTAAAAACGCGCCTCCATTTATTGATCAGTTAATAAATATAGGTTAACTATCTGTAAACATGTCCAAACTTTTGTTAACTCCAGACAATGTCAGGGCAAAACTGGATACAAAATTACAAATCTATATAAAAGAACTGGCATTTATTTGGAATGTTTCGAATCATCATGCAATTCGAAGGCGATAATGCATTTTTCTGGAGCTATTAGTTTAATTTAGGTATACAATTGTAGATTTTTGTAGTTAAATAAACAAGTTTTATCATAAGCTTTGTTTACTATAATCGCAAGTAAACATCTCAAAAAGTCCGCCACTTGTTAGGTGTTGCTTCCGAATACCATCGGCGAAATGAGGACGGGTTAATCCCTCCGTTGGGTACCCTGAGGCCGTTTAGAGGCTAGTGATGGTATTTATTTACTATTAAAATAAACAAGCTTTTACTATAGTCGTTAGTAACTATAGATAGGGAACAACCAACTTTATTTTTCAAATAAACCTGTCTTTGTTTCATCTCTTTCTATACACAGCAAAAAGTCATGGTAGAGCCATGGCGAAAGTTATTTTAACAAAGATTTTTTTTTTTAAGATTTTTTTTTTTTTTTTTTTTTCATTTACAGATTAGATTTACCCCTCTATAAAATTCACCTCAATGATGCGGCACCACAACGTTTAGGCTTTTATAAGTATAATTTTTATAGCTTAAACATATGACCTTTCTTCACCTGGCACACTCATAATTTTATATGATTCTTATTAAGCTTTTGAGTACTTTTAACGGTTTAAAATTAAAACTACTTTCTTAAGAAAGTACTTATTTATAAAATATGTTTATTTATTATAATAAACTATAATTAATGTTAATAAAGCTGCTAACCTTTATTTAGCATAGTGGTAGGATCAAAATAAACATAGTAGTGATCAACAATTTATTGATCGACCCCATTCATGGACTTTGTAGTTTGTGCTTAACATCAGTCTGTGAGTCATATAGAGTCACAGACTGTGCTCCTATAACCAAAAATAAAAATAAACTTTAAAACAGTTTGGTAGCGTTTAGTCGCTTTTGACCATGGAGATATAATAGGGTAGTGCCCATGGCCCTTAAATCGCCTCTCCAGTTTTGAGAACAGAAGATGGCCGCCGCCATACAAATTTGAAAAAAAACGTGAGAACACAAGCAATCCGTGAGCGTTGATTGGTTGAAGTGAGAACAGAATATGGCGGCAACTTGAACTTGTTTGACATTTCGTTTTATAGGCCATTTAAGGCACATGGCGGTTCCATATTATATTATTAGTTGCTTTTGACCGATATATTAAAGAATATCGTACGTTGACCCTAGACTATTTATCCCTGTCGTTCGTGCAAAAATATACTTCCGACTCGCTCGCACGAATTCTGTGAGAGCGAGTCAATTGTTTAATAGAACGCAAGTGACAGAGATAAGAAGTGGGAGCACTTTACTTTCGAGTTAATTTTTTAATAGTAATAATAATAATATAATAACTTTTCCCATAGAACATATGTATGTTTGTATGGAAAAGTTGCTTGGTTTTATTAGTAGAGCCTCATATTAGCAAAGTAAACCTTCCTAAGTCACCATGTATATTATTAAAACCACAAACTAAACTTGTAAATCAATGACACAGATTTCTTTCTCTTCCCTTCTTATAATTGCAGTCACGTCTCAAAGTCGATCGTAAAGTCTCGTCTCCCCTTTAGCAAACAAATGGACACCCTGATTCAGATTAGGGTGACAATTTAAACAGATTCCCGGGACTAAGCTGGAGGGTTTCGGTGGCTTATGTTTTCAATTTGTTTCAATTACCTCCCAACAGAGGGGGCGACACGTTGGGATGCTTAACAAAACTTTGTTTGTTTAATCGATTGCAAAATCTATTGAGAATGCTATTAATTTATTCGAAAATATATTTATTAGTTTAATTATATATCAATTCTTATATCGGTGGTATTTGTCAATTTTCTATTTTATCTGTTTATTATTTTTTCTTTTATCGACTATTTTTTAGGTAATATTTTTTATTTTATAGGACATTTCAAACATATGGCTCTGGCGGGACACAAACTAAGCTCCATGCTTGTACTATGTGTACCAGAAACAACGTTACTTGTACTATTTATTATATTATATACCTAAACACCTACACCAAGGCAAACACTACCTAAAAGCGTATTAATATTGTTTTGCCTTGAGTGGGGATCAAACCCACGACCTCCGAATTCAGCGCCAAGACCACTAGACCACGAAGGACGCATAATTAAAATTTAAAAGTGAACCAGAAATAATAATAAACGAGTATGTAACAAGCGTGTAAAGTAGCGTGCCTGAAACAACCCCTGAAAGACTGACAACAAATTTGGTATTAAAAAAAAACATCAAAAATATTACACCTTCCTAATTCCACGCGTACACGAAGGGACCATCAACATAATGAGTCAGCTTTATGCATATCAACTCCCCTCTCCCCTTACTTCCTCTATCTATAAAATGACTGAAACGAATCCAGTACATTCACTTAAACCCCTAAAACTCCAAGTAATCAACAATAAACTTACAATAGCCTATTTGAATTTGAACACATCAACTGCACTGTAGAGCGAACGAGATATCAAGCTAGACAAAATTCGGTCCACAAACTTTCGTTAGCACACGTTAAGAGCGTGAGTGGGACGGGAAGGGAAGGGAAGGATGTCACCGGAGGGGCGTTTTCCATTTCACGCTCGACTACTCTCTGATGACGCTGCATTCCGGGGAGCAAATGGCTCGAGGAATTAATCGAGGGCGCAGTCGCGGACACGCCCTGTACTGTCATAACTATCGCTAAAGGGACTTCTTGCTCTTGCTTCGGAAGTCACAAGCTATGTGGTGACAAATTGGATCTTCCGCACCCTTGAGGATAATGTTTTTACTTTCGTGAATTGATGTTTAGCATTTGTTTAGATTGAAGATGATACACGATAACAATTTAAAAAATATATATACATTTTACTAAACGTTTAAAAATTTGTGAGTGAAATAAATTAGCTTTTTTATTAGCTTTATTAATTATATTTTTTAATAATAAAGATTTATTTATTTATTATTGTTTTTAAATTACTAGTAAATTCGTTTATTATTGGCACATTTTTGTTTAGGACAATTTAAGGTTATAATAAAATTTTACATGGGCGAGCGCCTATGTACAATTTTATTTTGTAATTTTGTGCAATAAAGTATTTTAAATAATTAAATAAATAAATCAATTTTCAAATACTGCTTTGGTCACAAACTAAACTCTAGGCTTGTACTATGTGTACCAGAAACATACATATTATATTTTATAAACACCCAGACCATGATAGCGTACTAATATTTAATATTTTAAATGAAGGTACTCCATTTTATAAGTAAACGTACAAGTAGTTTTACGCTCTCTAAATTCGCCCAGCTAGGACTTCTGAAATTACTGAATTATAATAATAAATTAAAATAAAACTTTTAAGCAAACGAAGAGAAAGTATAATTGTAAAATAATCGTTTGTATAAAACGAAACAACATCGACGTGGGTAGCTATAATTAAAAACACAGTTAGTGCAACTTTCTGCTATTAATTACTGGCTCCAACCCAGGGGCTTACAATTACATTCTATTATGAGAAATGTCTAATCTAAACAGACGATTATTTTGTAATTCCAAATTATTTCCTGCGGTTAAATATGATAGCTTTTACCACAAAAGGCAAATATTTTGAGCAACACGCTCGGATGTTCATTGTACTAAGTAATTGGTTGCGTAAGAAAATTATATCCGAAGGCGAAACGATTCTACCAAAACCAAAAAGAAATTATTTTTTATTTACTTACTCGAGAAATTTTTAAGAAAATTCTGGTGGTTTGGTTGCTTACCTATTATTATTTTTAAACATAAATTTTGTTGGAATATTGTATTTTCATTGTTGTTTTTTTACAGTTTGGAAAGTGCCTGACTGTAGTTCTGAAATTATCATGCTTTTAATATTTCTTTTAGGGTGAGAAAGCTTTGAATGTAAAACTGTACTCTTACACCTGTAATACTCTGTATGTCTGGACATACAATAATATCTTCTTAATACTTTGATGTAGGTATAGTATAGAGTTAAAATTTAGTATAGAAATATAACATCACAGTGCCGAAATATTTCTAGTTTAACTATGGTGAAAATTATGCTACAAAAGTAATGAAAGGCTGAAAAACTATTGATGCGGCTACGTTAAAAGGTTTTATTTTTTAGTATTTAGTAGTAATAGTTTTAAGTTACCTTACCACCTAGTCTTAAAATAGTTGGTTATGTAGTAACCGTTCGGATAACATATGTAGCTACTACCTACTTTTGGAGATGAATAGCACAGCCTAACCTCTAAGGCCATATTATTTAAAAAAAAAATTTGACTCTTCATAAATCTCTAAATATTTACATGATATATATTTTTTTAATTAAACTAATATTTTAAGATTACAGCTTATTGTTCTAATATTACAAAATTAGTTAAGGCCATATTATTAAAAAAAAAATTTGACTCTTCATAAATCTCTAAATATTTACATGATATATATTTTTTTAATTAAACTAATATTTTAAGATTACAGCTTATTGTTCTAATATTACAAAATTAGTTATTAAAATATTAATTTATATGTGTATATATGGCGTTGTATCCATAGGGTGTGTGTTCGATTCTCACTTAGGTATGGTCAAACAATATTGGTACGTCTAGTTTACAGTTTGCCATTGTCCAACTACTTTGGATACATAAATTATTTAAACACTCAATGAGCCTCTAGTTCGGGTTGCAGTAAGACCTCAACTATAATTTGTAAATCCTTTGATTTGCGTCAGTATTATTTATATTGTTTTAATTTTACTGTGAATCTAATATGTGTATCTAATTGTATTTTTTTTTGCAATAAAATTTATTATTGTTATTACATATCGTACGGAGGTCGTGGTTAGAAACCCACCCATGGCAAAAATATGTACATGTTTCTGTACAGTTTCTCATGGTCTGGCGGGTTATAAAATATAATATGTTTTCAGTACACATAGTACCAGCCTAGTGCTTAGTTTGTAGCCAGAGCAATATGTTTGTAATGTCCTTCATATTATTATTATTATTATTATTAGTACAAGTCTAGAGCTTAATTTGTGGTTAGAATCTTTGTGAAATGTCCTACATTCTATGATAATGTTATACTATTATTTATTATACAACGCCAATTAGTCTAATAATCTGACATATTAAATATACTCGTAATGCAATTCGTCTCTGTCACCGCCCATTTCGTAATCATATCATTTAGCCGGCATAGTGGGAGTGATCAATGTTCTTTAACAACAATTATTGATCGACCCCATTCAAGGACTTTGTAAGTCTACTAAAACAATAAAAAAACACTCAATTTCTTTTTGACAGTGATAAAAAAAATATTATAGTTATTTCAAAAAGTTTATAGGTTATGTTTTATTTTAATAAGTAACAGAATGAATTAACTATTGATACGTGGCCTTCAACTTGAACCAAAGCGTTACTGACTCACGGCATCACTGATCGTGACTATTGTGAATGGCCAGACACCTTGCGATGTGGACGGCAAAAAACTGTGGTTTTTGTCCACCTGAGAGTGACAAGCAGCCCACTGTGCGTGCGCGCTTTCATACAGTTCGTTTAATTGTTATAAAATCATTGTTTCTTGTTTATTTTGTTCTCTGATAATTCAAAGTTGTTTGAAACATAGAATTAATATTGTAATATTTGTCTAGAACGAGTAGGTTTTCGTTCTTCTTTTGTTTTATCTATTCTATTCTATTCAAGGTTCTTGTTTGTACTTTTACATAATTTTCATTGTAGTTTTTTTTTGCCATAGATGGGAATCGAATCCACAACCTCCGGATACAACGCCAAAGGCGCAACCACTAGTCTACGGCAGTCAATTATAAATGTAAAGTGAGCTAGTCTGTCAGCTCGTGATCAATTAAGTCGGAACTACTAAACCAATTTTATTGGAATATGGTAGGCTGCTGGTAAACTGAATATACCTAAGCAGGCAACATTGATACCTACTTATAATATTTACAGAGATGTATTATTTTAAGTTTCAATAATGCATGTAAAGTAGCGAGCAATAGCTTTGAGGTTAATATGTATTATATAAAAATAAAACAAAAAAAACATATTTTGTTGCAAGTACAAATTATATGACAAAATAATTTTTATATTTATTTATTAAAGCCTGCCAATATACTTTTAACTGGTTTTTTATTTTTAAAATCTTTCGCTATTAAACATGTAACTAATATATTATTATAACAATCTAAAAATGTAATATTACCTAACCTACCATATCCATAGTAACATAGTATCCGTAGTAAAAAAAACTTATTTTATTTTGCTGTAAATTATATATATTACATAACAATAGTGTATTTATTTTTGTATATCCAGTCAATGAACTTTTTAACTCATATAATTTCGCCTTTCAAAATGTACCTAGTAAATTAATACTTGTATATCAAACTAAAAATTTAATATTACCTAACCTACCATCCATAATAGCCCACCTACTTAATCGATTAAAATACTCGTCCCACTGCAGTACTCATACAATCGAATAAAAACCTTTGAAGTAACCGATTATGATGACGATGACAGCTCGAGGCGATCGATTCTCATCCCCGCAGGACATCCAGCCAGTGTAATTCCCGTGACCACTGCCATTCCTGAAGCAGGTGGATGTATAAAAGACAGCTCTAAAAAGAAATCGATGAAGTTTATCAATGACGTTGTATCAATTAATAGAGTAGTTTAGTATACACAGATCTTAAAAGACAATGCGACCGGACGACCGGCGAATTTTTCTAAGTAAAATTTGCTGTTTATGTTATGACGAAAAGTTACCCATATATTTTCGTTCAAAGCTATTTGTGTGAAGTTATATTATAGAGTACTACAAAAAAGTAACTAATGAAAGGTGACAGCTATTGTCACCTATACGTCAAGACGATTTTTTGTCACATTTTTTATTATTGTTTAACTAAACAACAGTATTGCATTATGTAAAAAAACTGTTTATGTCTAGTTTAATAATAAAATAAGTGGAAGAAATACCTAACCCTTTTAGGTACCGCTGCCATTTTAAAATTTCAAATCTATTACTCCTCTACATTTATAATCTCAATGTGTAATTGTAAAGAAGGCAGTTTTAAAAAGAAATCGATGATATTTATCATCTCTTATTCACATTTGAAATGGTTTTTATAGCAGGAAAAAATGCTTTGAGTAGAACTTGTCGCGTTTTATGACTTGTAAACTTTAATGGTGAAGGTGTATTTTTTTTTTACTTTTGCTAATAGTTTTGTAATGGTCTTATAACAACTACAACCTTCAGCCTTGTTTGACATTAGTGTGATGGTCTTTGATACCAATGCCTTAATAAATTTAAAAAAAAAGTGACAGCTTTCTTTCTTTAGCTAGGTAACTAAACTTCGTTTCACGAAAGAATCCCTTGGACGGGGCGTTGGAGTCGCGCGATGGAATGGCGGTAATAGGCTGTATGGTCCATAGAGACCTTTGACTTATTTTTGAGAAAAAAGGGTGTGTTGGTAACTTTTATAGAGTATAATTAATATATGTAAGTTAAATCTCCCCAAAAATAATTTTAGGGTGAATTTGATTTATTGCCTAGATTTTAGTAAATAAAATAACAATGTATTGATCGACCTCATTCATGGACTTTGTAAGTCTGCTTAAGATCAGGTTGATACAACGTCACATGCCGTGCTGAAATAATAGAAAAAACTAACTTTCAGCATTGATTTTGACATCCTTCATTCTTCAGCTAACTTACATTGAATGATGTATATAATACTATGTAGGTACCTAGGTATATAAGTATGGTATTATTAACATTTTTTTTTTTTTTTTAACGAAACTTAAAAAAAATATGGGACTCAAAAAAAATAATAATACATAATTTAATTAGTATTAAAAGGTATAAAATAATTCGGCAATTTTGTCAATCGGTAAATTGCAGACAATTTTATTTTGTCTATTAATTATCATCAATTTGCAAACATTACCTACCTAGCTATATGTGAAATAGAAAATAAACATAGTAAATTTGACCGTATATAAAATAACAGCATATCACTTATGTAATTTTTTTTTCATACAATCTGAAATTTCCGTAATCTTGAATGTTGGCAGTAAATAATTTGGCAGATCGTTTTAAATTCGAATGAAGACCGAAGTGTGAATTATTTATTTATTGAGGGGCACATGTCTATTTATTAACTTTTACCTTTAATAATGTGTTTATTTAAATAAGTAATAACTATAAAATAATTAAAAACAAAATTAAAATTAAAAATACTTACCTATAAATTAAAATATTCTTCCAAATCACTGTCTGTTAGTGGCATGGTACCCAATACGCTGGCAGCATTTCCTCTTTGAATTATTATACTCAATTTTTGTATGAAATAGCTGCCAGCTTTATTGTTTCCTGAAACATCGACGAGCCTGGGGGCAATTTCCTTATAAAAGGCTTTTGCCTCAGACCCCCACGGACCCATCGTCTCTACAGCAAACGCCGAAAATATATAATCTTTAATAATTGATTGATATTTTCGACGCTTGCTTAGTTGCGCCTGTTCCGCCGCAGCCCCTGCTTTCACTGAGGTACCTTGGAGATGGGAGGGAGCCAATGTATCACAACAAGTAAAATCCCATACAAGAGACTGTCCCAAACTCCAAGGTACCAAAGTCATCCCGTCTGGTCGCTTGCCATCGTCTCGATTTAAGCCGTTGGGTTCCAAAATAGACGGAATCGAGACCATGGCAAGCGTCCTACGGATAAGGTCATTACAGGCACTGTGACGGAAAAATCGGCCAGCACTTTTAGAACACGAGAGTCCGTGGTGACCCAACTCGCCGACATCTTTACCACACAGACAGCGATGAGGTTCGCACACCTTTAATCCCAAGCGTAGGCAAACGGATGTTCTTAGTGTACTGTTATCCAATAACGTACCCAAATTTTTTGAGGGAAGCGCATTAAGCCATTGACTGGCCTCATACTCTGACACCGCAAGAATACGTGCGCGGTCATCAATTGTTGGGGATGAATCCACCAATTTTTGATGAACACGCTTAACCATTGGTAAATCCCACGACCTCTGTATTGTTGGAGTATTAGGAAGATCCTCCTCCGGACATACCACTTTCCAAGCTTCTTTGGCCTCTGCCAAGCACACAGCCTCGACGTCCCCAATGGACGGGCTAAGTATTCTACCAATAAGGTCTTGAGTGCTATGGACAGAGGACAAGTATGCGGGTAGGGCTACGTCAGATAATTTTCTAATACCTAAGCCGCCAAATTTTATTGGTAAAGTAGCCTGAATAAATGCCTGTGAATTTATTTTGGAATTTAGTATTATTTCTAGTTTTTGTTTTAATGAACTATCAATAGTTTCGAGAATAGGTTGGAATTTCCAAACAGGGCTGGATCTTAAAATATATGTAAATTTTGGTAAGAATAAACAATATTTAAAAATGTACATGGCTATATGACTTTTTATTTCATAAATTCGATTTGATATTAAATTAAATGTATTTAATTTAGAATTCAGAAAATGAGGTATACTATCATCAAATATAGGAGCGCCTAATAAATTTAACGATTCTTTATTAATATTTTTTAAATTCGGTGCCAAAATATTAAATTTTTGAATTATATAATTTCGTTCATCTAGATTGTAAACTTCAGGAATGTATAATTCACATTTACCATTAAATATAATTCGAATTATGTTGGAATCCTTTAAAGTAATCTAACATTTCGCTATATAGATATAAAAAACGTGTACAATCTGAAATTTCCTTAACTATCCGATCTTGAATGTTGGCAGTAAATAATTTGGCAGATCGTTCTAAATTCGAATATATGTTGTTTTAAGTGGCGCGCCGACGTAGCGGGCCATTTGTTTCGCTGCGCGCGCGCAGGACCCGATTTAGAAAACGATTATAAAGGTATTTCTTTCAGACGGTCGCGGCAATAAGTCTAAATTAAGAAGGTTTTAACTCATAATTACGAAACTATTGTTAGTACATTTTTTTTTATTATTATGCCTAAGAAAAAAATGTATCATAAGGGTACGAACGGTATCTGCGAATGATATATTTTGTTAATTTTTAAATATTTTTATTATTAAGTAGGTATTGTATTATTGAGGATAATATGTATAAATAAAATATTTTCTAAAATTATTTTTACGATATTCCATTTCAACGATTTATGAATCCTATATTGCGAACTATATGTAAAAAATATTTTATTCAGTAAGTATTGTATTTATATCTATCCACTTGTTTAAGGTATAAGGTAAATAAATATACCTATATATGCATATATAATTAACATACTGAATTTAAGTTTATGCTCTTTACGATTTAAAAAATATAAAATATCCTTAAATATACCACACTTAGAACACTATTGAAATAAAAAAAATACAAATTAGGTTGCTAAAATCATAATAATCATAATAAATTTTATTGTAATTAGACAATAAAAATACCATATAAATTAAGGATATTTAGATTATCTATTAAATGATCTTAATCTTTAAAAATAAAGTAAATACTAATTAATTACTAAAACAATTAAGTGGGTATTTAAATACAATAAATTTAGTTATCAATATAATTCATTACATTAATAATTAATTAAACCACAAGAAACAAAATTAATGCAAACAATGTAGCTTTAAGACAAGATTAATATTGTCCTGTAATAGCCGTCAAAGTCTGAAAGGATTAAAACAGTCTCTATAGAGAGCGCATCACTGAAAACGATTGCTGCTAAGGCATGATAATAAATGTCCTAATATAGTAAAATGTAATGTTTTTTTTTTATTTCACTTTAGGTAAATAATATTATCGTTATTACGTAGTGTATACTACATACCTATATATATACCTAGTTTGTGTTAGTCTTGTTAAAATATAATATGTTAATACAAATTATATTTTATACATATTTTATTTTTTATATGATACTAATGTATTATATTATATACGAGAAATTATTTCTTTGAGTTTCTGGCAAATGTTAACTGTGTTATTGTTAGCAGCCTATGAATATGTTCATTAATTTATTAGGATAATCTTAATAGTAGTTTTTGTTTAGTTTTCGTCTGCCTCTTCTATAATAAATTTAATTAAATATTAAAATATATTTTTTAAGCGTTTTCTGATATCATTATTCAAAACTTTTATTTTGAGCGGTTTTTAATCATACCTACTAGTCCTGAAAAATCAACCCAAATTTCCGAATACCTTGAAAAACCTTCATTAATCCAGTATATTTTACGAAACTTATTATATATATATCACGGGTGGCCTTACGGCGCCCGAGGCCGCCTAGACGACCTCGGGGTACCCAGCGGAGGGATTTTTAATCCTACCTCGTCGTAGCCAATGTTATGAGTCTACATAACAGTTTCACAAGTTTAAGCAAATACTATTTAAAATACTATACAACACAAAAGGTTTTTTCTGTCTTAATGATTTGTCTGAAATAATTTATGCCCTCTCTATGCATTTTTAGTTCCTTTGTAAAATAAATTCAGTAGAGTCCCATAATAGCCGTCAAAAGAGAGACAAGTTGTATTTAATTAAGCAAGAGTTCCCTTATTTTGAGGAGATGGAGATGTGCCAGAGATCCGCTCCTGTGAAAGATTAAAAGATACCCTATAATAGAGGAGACAGACGACATGATAAAAATAATTAATTAATTGAGGAAATAAAATTAAAACAATTTTTAAGTTATTGAGCATTCTGATTGTATCAATGAGTAAGTCTTTAGGTTGATGATTTTAATGTATGATTTTGTATTTAAAACATAATATTTACTGTATCTCGTTAATTTTAAATCTTACTCTGAACGCCAAAATATTTTTTTCCTGAAAATATATTTAGAAAAATGCATTAAATTAGAAGTTTATAATTTGGGCTAATATGAGGTTCTACTGATCAAATCGCACATACAACATTCAAAGTCACCGTGTATAGTGCAAGCATAGTTTTTATAGATTAAAAAAAAATGATAATAATATGTAGGACAATTTACACATACTGCTCTGGTCACAAACTAAACGTACCTGAAGCAGCGACTTTACATAAAAACGCACTAATATGTTTTTGACATGGGTGGGAATTAAATCAAACCCATGAAACAGAAATACCGTAGAAGTAGAATGTATTTATATTGATGTATAATGACAAAATGTTACTAATTGCTAATAAGTGTAGGAGAACACTTAGGTACTATTTCCGATTAAACATTATAAAATTTTATAAATAAATTGGTAACATTTGTCTTCGAAAAATAACTAGCAGATTTATTAGGTATTTTTTTCGGTGCAAAATACTTCATAAGACAACAAATGCAATACTTTTTTCTGTTATAATATTACATATTAGATTGATAATGTCAAAATGCCTCGTGTAGTTAGGGGTCAAACACTTGTCATAGTAACCTTAATGAATTAGTGACACACTGGTGTGTTAAGTCTAACGTATGATTGTATCCGTTACGCGTTAGCACATGTCTGTTACCCGATTCTACGTCATCACAAATAGTTGAATGATACTATGAACTAGTAAGTCTTTTATTTCATCGAAGTATATTTATAATATTTTCAATTAATAAATATTTATTGTTTTTTTATAATGAATAGCTGCCTGACTAATAGCACTCTAAGACCTCATTGTTAAACTTGTTTTTTTGGCTATTCATAAATATCTGTAAAGATTTACATGAAATAAATTATTTTACTTTGACTTGACTTTGATTTACCTATTGTAAATGCTTACCTATCTAAATTAATTATAGATTTAAAAGCATTTTACAGTTATTATTGTAAATAATTAATTAAGACTTACGAATTAATGTAATTGTTACGGGATGGAGCTTGGTATGTTATATATATCACTCGAATATACGTCATCTCAAATAGTTGAATGATACTATGAACTAGTAAGTCTTTTATTTATTGTAAATGGTTACCCTGGTAGCATTTTGACGTCACTATGACGTCAATTACGTCGAGAATGACACTAAGTTTACGTCATAGGGCCGTTAAAATGCTACCTGGGTACCTATCTAATTTAAATATAGATTTAGAATCATTTTACAGTTAATATTGTAAATAATTAATTAAGTTTTAAGTATAAATGTAATTATTACAGGTTACGTGATAGCTTGGTATGTTATATCTGTTACCCGAATCTACGTCATCACAAATGGTTGAATGATACTATGAACTAGTAAGTCTTTTATTTGATCGAGGTATAATAAATATTGTTCTTTTATTAATTAATAGCTGCCTAACCAAACGCATTCTAAGATCTCATTGTTAAACTTTTTATTGTTGCAAATGGTTACCGATCTAATTTAAGTATAGATTTAGAAGCATTTTACAATTATTATTGTAAAGAATTAATTAAGTCTACGCATAATTTTATTGCAATTGTTACAAGATAGTATGTCTGTAAGCGGATTCTACATTACAACATTTAAAAAAAAAGTTATATTAAAGCACGGCGTGTGATTTACGACCTTATGACCTATTAAGTCTATGAATGGGTCAATAAATACATTGTTGTTTACCAGAAATTTCTTCTCAAAACGATTTTCTTTTAGTTTATAAAGATTCATTGAAATCCAGTAAAAAACTACTGTAATGAATCAGAAATTCTGAATAAATTTGGTTAAGCTTTCTTTAGTAATAATATGTTAAGAACCTAATGTAATAACTTTAAATAAATTAAGGAAGGGACATTAGTTACCGGAAACCCTATAGCATCTACAATAATTCCATTATTTAAAACAATCCCAAAAGAAAATGAACTTTAACCACTTTACAATAAAATACAATACAGATAGTCTCGCTAAGTACAATTTTTGTGACAATACAAACAAGAAACCTATTTCCAAATTGGCTACTTTGCGACTTCCGTTTTAAGTTTAAATTTTCATTTCTCCGATAATGAACGCCGTTATGAAAGCAATCGTATCGTGTGTAGATGTGTTGACATTGCAAACGCGTCAGTGTTGCCATACTATCTATTACCATCAAGTAGCGAGTTAGCGCTAAATCTTTTGTCAAACAGAAAATGTTCCCACCTGTTTTTTTAGGAAGAATATCCCATTGTTTTGAGGGACACATATGGTACGAGTATCTGTCGATAAACGTTGACTCAATTACATTTTAATTGGTTTAGTAAAAATTGTTATATATTTGTTTTTGTTATAGCTTTAGAAGTTTTTGTTTTACTTAAGAAATTTTGATATAGAAAAACAAAGAAAAATTGTTTTAGCATCTGCGAATATTAAATGCGTGTTCTAAGCTATAACTCAATTTTTTTTTAAACTGTGCAATAAAAAAACAAATTAATTATTAATTAGACTCTACAGAAAGATTGTATTTCCGTTAACCTTCAATGAACTTTCAGCATACAGCTTAAATTATCAGAACGCATGCAAAAAGGTGCTGTAGATAAAAGAGCGTATAGGCTCATTATTTTTATTTTTATTATAACTGATAAAAAAAAAATTTTGCTTCTTAATTTTGTTGTCATCACATCTTTAACGATAACCTAATGCACATGCAAATTATCGTTGATTATTTCGCAGTACCCTTTATATAAATATTAAGCTACTGATTCCTTAGAACCTTTCGGCCGAAATTGCCAAAATAAAATACCTCACACATTTTATTAACTTCCATTCATTCTTCCAAACTTTTTATAGCTACTTAATAAATAAAAAGGATAAGTCTTTTGTCACGTGAAAAATATTCCATCAAAACATAAATCGTTTCACCGACCGCATTGAGTCGCGCGACCGAGCGTCACAAACGCGTCTTTGTGTTGGCAACACTGTTATTCTGTCATTTTCCGAGCCACTGCGCCGACATATTGCTCCTTTTATTGGTGTTGCCCTCTTTTAGAACATAACCCCTAATGGCGGTAATTCGTGCTGACGTTTTATTGATTGTTTTTCTTTCTTTTTTAAGCTGATGTTATTTTTAGGTTTATTTTGGATTAATACGAATTGGTGTTAACGTAATTTCGATTCGAACAATATAAAATTTAAAACCATAAAAAAAGTAAACTATAGGTATTTATATGAGATTTTTACTAAAGATGCATGCATATAATAAATAACATTATGAGGAGACTAAAACGTATGTATGCCTGCCTCCATGTTTTGCCGTTGGTGCTGTATCAAGAGGTCGTGGGTTCAATTCCCACTCACTGCAAAACAATATTAAGTATACGGTTTGCCTTAATATGGGTGTTTATAAAATATTTAAAAAAATAGATTAGATGTGAAGCCAAATAAATTACAATTAAAGGTTAAAAGCCTATAAAATGAGGGTGCAAAAATGACATTAAAAACCAGTCGAAGTGTCAAATTGAATTTCACAAAATGTTAAACGCTGCGGAAGTGTAACCAATCACCCTTCTGTGGAAATGCGTCTTAAATAATTAAATGTTAGACACCCTCTGTTACCAAATGTATTATTTTATACTAAACTTAATTGTCGAAGGACTTTTTAAATTAGTAAAAAAAAAGGGGTATTATTTGTAAAAAAGAAAAACTACCTACTTTCTATTTAACTAAATTGTGGCCTAGTGCGTTTTTTTTTAACTTTCTCATCATATTAAGTGAGCGAGCACTTTCTGCCTAATCAATACCTATATCATTGTTTAACACCTACCCGCCTTTTTAGAAACCTACCCGGAAGGAGGCTACCACCTCGACATGAATGGATGCAGTAGTCTCCTGAAAACCTGTAAACAAACATAAAGGCTAATATCGAAACTTGGCGGTTGTTGCATCATATTTTTTTACTGAAGGTACTTGGTACCTACAAAATCCATGAATGGGTTCGGTCCATACATTGTTGTTTAACGCCGGCTTAATGATGCGGTTACGAAATGTGCGGAGGCAAAGGCGAGTTTGTATTACCAGTCTACAATAGTAGCTCCACTGCTTTATCGTCAAATTAACTGTCCATTTCGTAACCGCAACCTAAAAGGGGACTACCACCTCGACCAGAAATCTTTGCAGTAGTCTTCTGAATCTATGTGGACGGTGGTAAAAAAACCTTGGTTGGTCTAGCCAAGTTATAAAGACTAAAATATCTTTCTATTAAGATTTATCAATTGCCCATTGAAAGCAATAACTCTCTAACAAAAAATATTCTAATCTCTATAGACAACAAAATTTTATTCACAACATTATCTCTAACGACAAACAAGATTATTCCCCTTTCAATTGATGTTTTTCTTGAGTATTTACTTAACAGCAGTTGATTTAAAAGAGCAATGTACAGTTTTTTATTGCATTGTGCAAATAGCTTTGTTGTATTAAATTAGGAACAGTTCTTTGGAGCGTAAAATTTTTATAGCTCAATAAAAATATTAGGTGTAAATTCGTTGCAATGCGTTCTGTTTATGGAAGCTAATGAAAAGCGTATTTAGGAAGGCATGTGAAAATTGCTAATGCTCTAAAATTGTGCTTTGTTGCACGAGTTTAGATTTTAAAATTTTGTTCGGACAACTTTTCTAGTAGTACCTACATTTTGATTCATTAGATGAATAAGAATAGAATAATAAAAATCATTTGATCCATAGAGATATAAATTTTAGCCATGCCCTACCTAAAAAAAAATAAAGGTTGGTAGAAAATGCCTAAAGCATTAAGTTCGCCTATGTGCAATTTTATTTTGTAATTTTGTGCAATAAAGTATTTTAAATAAAAAATAAAGATAAATGATACAAAATGATGTCAACATAGTTATAATGTAGCTTGTTAGTTAATTTATAAGTTAAAAGCCAATTACCATTTTTAATTGCTGATTCTGAACCAAGCATTGGGTTGCGTGCTCCATCTGATAACAGAAGTAACATTGCACGCGACAAATCACGAGAAATGGACATAAGTCCTTATTAACAGTAACAATTTCTAGTGAAAATTCTGAACAAGGCATAATTTGTATTCTTTTTTCTTCTTTATTTTATGTTTAAGCACCAATACTGTTTTTGTTTTTGTTTAGGTATATGCGGTAAATATTTTTTCATTGTGTTATATCGGCACTATAAGTCTACTATAATGTGTAATATTCTATTTGTATTTTTAAAATTGTAATGAGTGTTTGTATACCAAAATAAAAAAATAAAAAATAAATGTTACTCGGAGCCAACTAATAATAAATAATTCTACTTGTACTATTATCTTCTGTGGTTTTGCTATAATTTATATAGTTTCTAGATTTTTGTGACCTTTTTAATATGATGTTTCTTTAGCAAAGGTATATTATTTTATGTTCAGAATTTCAGGGCTTTCACTTACTAAAATTTTTTTTTTTTTTTTTGTTGAATCAAATTTTGCATTCAAATTTCTTTGTTTATAAATATTTCGATATTAATATTGAGAAAGTTATTCATAATTTTGTTTACTAAGGAGGTTTTGTGTTCGAATCTTTTTTTATTGGAGCACCGCTTATGACTTTTTATATATGTTATGTTAAGTAAAGCTACAAAATATTTTATAATGATCTACTTTCTTACTCCGATACTTATCTACCCAAAGTCTATGCTTTTTTATGTTACCTAATTTAGCATAAGTTAGGTTCTAGATAAATTAAAATTCAAGTAGGTACACAATAATAAATGCCTACTTAATAATAGGAAAGAAATTTCATAAAATTTTTCAAATTTCATTTCAGTACCTACATTATTATTACATTCAATTTGTTGTGCTATAAATAACATAACCTATCAAAAGTTTTCAAACTTACTATTTTATGAGTAGATTTCTAAAATAAACTTATAAAGTGGTGATTATTATTAGAATGGACTCAAAGCTCCACCCTTGTAGGAGTGGCCTAACCTTCCGTCCCTTTCTCGTACCAAATGACACAGTATTTGTATTTCTGTGTACTTTAAAGCCCCCACACACGGAACAATCTAATTTACATCCGTATTTATTTGTTGGTAGGTTGGCGATACTGATTATAATGCCAAGTTACCGCGAAAATTTGTGAGAATGCTTCACACGTAGTTTTTGTTTTGTTGAATTTAATTTTGCATTCAAATTTCTTTGTTTATAAATATTTCGATATTAATATTGAGAAAATTAGTCACAATTTTGTTTACTAAGGAGGTTTTGTGTTAGCTTATTTTTTTATTGAAGCACTGCATGTGACTATGTATCTATGTGATGTTAAGTAGAGCTACAAAGTCAATGAATGAGGTTTATCAATGCGCAATTCATCATTATTACTGTGCCGGCTAAATGATGCGGTTACAAAGTAGGCAGCGTCAAAGAAGAATTAGCAAATTTTAAGATTTCTCACATGACCAGATAGATAAGTGCGTTTTTGCCTATGTATTGTTTCTGGTACACACTCAGGTATATTTTAATAGGGTCTATTTTTTGGTTAGATTATTACATTATTATTATATTATACTGCTTTTATTACTTCATAAATTATAATTTTAGTAAATTTCATTTAATCGAGTTTTTCTATGATTTGCACCCAAAGCTAAATATATATATGAAATTAGAAAATAATGGTACTTAACCAAGTAAAAAATTAAAACAATAAATTGTATGTCCCTAAATAATAAAAAAAACTAATCAAAATGGCGGCAGATATTTGTCCGCCCACACTAACCCTAAATAAAGTTACTGTTCCTATTAACGTAATTAGAGTCAGAAAGTGTATGGAGAGCAATAAACGAAACAACACCGGCCTTTGTCCGCCTCCATGGCGGTATACAAATTACTTTTTTGTCCGTCGTCCTGCACAAATATTAGACTGGACACACACGAGCACCCGAAAAAAAGACAGATAACGAGTAGCACCGCTACCGCTCAAAGTCGCCGCCGTCGGAGAAAAAACATGGGCGTGCCGCGTCACGGACAAAACAAACATAAACGACATTACAGCGACAGGGACAGACCTACACAACAATACCTTTACAAGACAAGGACGACACCGACCGGTGCTCACGAAAGCGCGTAATCCAAAAATGGAATCTACCATAATTAATGACCAAAACAAACGAATGAGCGAAAAAGGATAGCTTTATACGTAACGCCTAAAGAGAGAGCTAGATGCCTGCAAATTTAAACACAGTGAGTCGACGATATTGCCCGCCTTATTTGTTTTATGGGCAACGGAATCAGGGTGATTAGTAGGAAAAAAGTAATTTCTAATTTATACTTTGGATGATTTTCAAAAAATCAAAACAAAACCGCGACCGAGAAGCATGACCGGCGAAATTAGGGAGATTGCAGTAATGAACCAGCAAAGATTATTAGTAGATTGAGTCCGTTAAATTAACATTATCTACCAGTAGCTCAATTTTAATTCGCATTAACGGTATAATTAATTTAAGTGAATAATTATAATCTTTCGGCTCAGAGAAAAAATCAATTAATATTCTTAAATATAGAAAGATAACCTATAACTTTTTTTACTATATCAATATTGTAAAAAATCATTTTTGAAATTAGTAGTTGGCGGTAGGTCTCTTATTTTTTTTGCTCGGCACTGGCGCCAATGTTTTGACAGACGGTGTTTTATCGGCTGCATGTTGGCAACACTGCGCAGATGCACGTGTACCAATATTATGACTAAATACTAAGTGGGCGTTTTAGATAAGGAAGCTTTTTAGATGCCGCTCTCTGTACCTGATTTAATTTAAGGGTACTCAGTAATTATGGCTTCATCTTTATTTATTACCAATTTTCTTATGTAGGTTGGAGCTTGGTACTTAAATTATGTAATACGTCTATTGAGTGCGTTCATATAACGTGCATTATTTTACATATAGTAGGTAGTTAGTTGGCTGTAAGTTTTATACATCCATTTACGAGTAGAACCAGTATCGACCGCCCGCGCCGTGAAGAAAATTTCTTCACGGCGCGGGCGCTCCATAGGTACCGCTTAAACGGCCTCAGTGTACCCAGTGGTGTGGTTTTATTCCCACCTCGTCGTCCTATGGATATTCTGAGTCTATATCAAACAAATGGCCAGCTTATTGCTTGTTATGATACCTAATTGAAATTAAATATGATTATGTCTATTTTTGCAAGAATAAATTGTGACAGTGGTAAACATTAGATAATGATTTACATATTCTGCTATTTATGGCGTGCGAAATCTAGTTATTATATCTAATTATAAATGTTAACAATCATTTGCTATACATTTATTTACAAGACTCCCCATCTAGGCCGTCAGCATAGCGGTGTTGTCAATCAAATGATTTTTTTTAATTGGTACATACTGGGGGTTTGAATCGGAGACCTAAATACTGTAGTTTTTAAGTGTAAGGTCTGACCCATCACGTCTAGGAGTCCAGGACTTCTTGCTGCCTTCTGGAAGGAGCGGGGGCCTGACCAAGGTACACGATCGCCAATCGAATCGTTGCATCGATCTATAAAAATGTATAAGAATTTTACTCTATGGATAGAGCCTGATCGACAAGAAACGTCAAATCCCATACGTTTAGCTTTCGATGGGTATTTTGATTCGATTGTCGATTGGCTCTTTGGTAAGGCCCCTAGGTTGGGTAGAGTAGCCCGTCGTTTCATCACGCAAAAAGGCCTAACTTCCTGGCCAAATGCGGAAAAGCATGAAGATGAAGAAGAAGTAAATACTTAAAAAAATATTTAACTTATTAATATTACCTACTAAAATATTTTTAGTAACAACCGAAGTATTTTAAGATATTCGCGGACAACTGCGACAAAACTCTCTAAGTCCTAAATAATATAGCACTTGCTAAAACAAAAAATTTTTTGCTTCAACATTTGTAAGACAAAAACTAATTGTGCAAACTAATTCTTTGACTAAAAACAACATCTGACAAACATAAATATTGACCAGTTATGAGATAATAGATACAGGAAGCAATAAAATATAGACAAGTGCCACATTCTAAGTTTTTTTGTGTAAATATTCAAATGTTTACTTAAATGAAGAACAATTGAAGACCACACAGATGGAATAAAAAATCTTTGGGTGTTGTAATTTGAGTAAGTCATAAATACCTACACTAACCTTTTAAAGATGGTTCTTTTTTTTTAACTATACCTACTTATGTGTATTTCTACCTAGTTATTTAATTTTCCCAATAACCAGACTTTAAAAGAAAATATATTAAAAAAAACAAAAATCAACATATTTTGTTTTCTCTGTAATAAAATAAAGCCCGTTTACTGACTGATAACGTCATACAATTTTTGGTCTAAAATTGTTATAGGTGCATATTTATGTAAAATAAATATCACTAGTGCCTGCCTAGGGTGCCCGAGGCAGCTTTAGGGTACCCAGCGGAGGGGTTGTATATATATATATTTATACAGTTATGTTATAGGTAGGCAAATATTTTTTTGTTTAATATAGTAGAATATTTCATTTTCTAAGTGCATCAAAAAATACATATATTATAAACACCCAGACCATGGTAAAATGTTCAGAAAATGTACTAGCTAGAATAATATTAATTTGCGATGAGAGGGAATCGAACTCACGACAGGTGTCTGTAGGTATTATAATATAATAAATGTCATGGTACCTAATACTCATTCTAACACCGATTTTTAAAAACACTTTAGTTAGGTCACAGAAGAAATAATAGTACAAGTAGTTGGGTACAGAAGGTTTTCTCTCATTTTTATCGCAACAATAATGAATATGCGTAAAAGAGGCAAAACCTTCTATAACTAAAGTGTTCTTCAAGCACTCAATAAGTTTTTATAAATACCGGAATGTTACAATGAGTATTACCATGACATTTATTACGAATACCAGTATAATACAATACTATTATAATACCTTCAGCTGCTACGTGATGTGGGTTCGATTCCCACTCGTGGCAAATTAATATTACTCTAGTACTTTTTCTGAACATTTTAGCATGGTCTGGGTGTTTATAACAGAATAGTTTTTTTTATGAAAAGGCCTTAACTCTAATATAATAAAACAATAATGTAAACAATTTTTGTTAAATGTAAAATATTTAATTTAGAAAATATTACTTATTGTAAAATATTTTCTTTCCCCCTGTCTCAAGCATGTTCGACTTTAACAATATGTCGGTTAATGAGCGATGTAAGTAAGAACACACGGGATGGGTTACCCGCTGCGCACTCGTTACTGGCAAATTGGTAACCCGAGCGGTGACCCGTGTGTAGGGGGTTTTATGCGGACTTCATAGATAGACGAAGAATAATACAAAGCGAAAAATATGCAATAAAAAAAAATCTTATTTCGTTTTTTTATTATTTTATAGTTTGTTCAAACTTAAACAGAGGCTCTACCATGGGTTTGCGCATTGTAGAAACGTAACGTATTCATTTACGTATACGTAAGCAACAACCAATAGGGTCGCTTTATTCAATCCTGTTACCAAAATTAAAGCGACCCTATTGGTTGTTGCTCACGTATACGTAAATGAATACGTTACGTTTCTACAATGCGCAAACCCATGGTAGAGCCTCTGTACTTATTTCCTCTACTGTATATAATAATAATATGTAGGACAATTTACGCATATTGCTCTGG
The DNA here is from genome assembly GCA_947458855.1 of Monopis laevigella. Classification (NCBI taxonomy): domain Eukaryota; kingdom Metazoa; phylum Arthropoda; class Insecta; order Lepidoptera; family Tineidae; genus Monopis; species Monopis laevigella. The sequence goes on along the minus strand of OX381599.1, from coordinate 6,246,140 downwards.
TCACAAACTAAGCTCTAGGCTTGTACTATGTGTACCAGAAACAACGATATAATACCTACATATTATATTTTATAAACACCCAGACCATGACAAACTGTACAGAAAAACGTACCAATCTTTTTTACCAAAATTTTGCCATGGGTGCAAATCAAACCGACGACCTCCGGATAGAACGCCAAAGGCGCAACCACTAGTCTACGGAGGCGGTCAGTATATTTATAAATATATATAAATTATGTCTATGGAAGCAAATTTGGTCACCACAATTGGGTTAGTATTGGTCACCCACGAACGTGGGAGTATGCATGGATAACGTCACACATTACATAAGATCGTCTTATTTAGTCGAGGGTGGCCTAGTTTTAATTAGAATATCTTTACTTGCTCATCTTTGTGTAATTGAATTAGAGGTTTTTATTATACAGTTTTTATATGTTTTCAAATTATTAAAAAAATAACTAAATTTATTTATTAGTCTTTGAGAAAATTTTATATGTAGGTACCTACAGATGTTTTTTTTTTAATTTGAAAACATAAAAACTGTATAATAAAAACCTCTAATTCAAATAATATTAACAATTCAACTGAATTTGTTTTCAAAAAAAAATGTTTTTTTTTTCTAAGCCCTGTCTAAACATTTATGATTCTATGGTTCATAGAGTAAGGAATATTATGAGAACAACTTATAAGGGGCATAGGCTAAGGCGTAATGAAGGTAACGACTTCACTTAATTTCTAACATATTAAGTATCCACATATTATAAAACTTGTAGGGCCTTTATTGTACTCGCTTCTAGGGCAGAAGGATGAGGTTCGAGAGCAGAATTACGATTAGCGTAGCGATTTCTATATGTGTCCAAAATAGTCCGAATATTATTTTGCGATAAGCAATTCCTGCTTCTAAATGTTTTTTAATTTGTTTATTTTACATATCATCACGGGTGCCTTACGGCGCCCGAGACCGCCTGGGCGGCCCCAGGGTCAGGATACTCACCTGGGGCTGAGGGGGTTTTAATCCCACCTCTTCGTAGCCGATGGTATGAGTCTACAAGAGGCTAGCTCGTCGCGATGTTTTGAATAGACTCAATAACCGATCTATAAACAGTTTCACAAGTTGATATAGTGAAACCGGGACCGACAGCTTAACGTGCTCTCCGAGGCACTATAGTGGTGTTGTCAATCAAATGTACATTTTTTTTTAAATTAAAAACTCATTGATACATATCGGGATTCGAAACAGGGACCTAAGTGTTTTTAAGTCCAGGGTCTAACTCGGCCACCACGTAACGTGCGTTGTACCACAGAAGAAATAATAGTACAAGTACAGGTTGAACTAAATTTTAATTAGGTATCTATTATTTATTTAACATTAAAGTTTATATAAACATTTTTAGTTTTATACATTGAATCTGATATTTATAAATTTAACTCTAATATAAAAAGAGTATCACTAAATGCGAATGTATTTCATATTTCGCAAATATCGCTAAGTTTATCGCAACGCTTGCTGATATCCATACCTCTACATTGCTTATAAATCTATTATAAAGTTACCTGCTTCATCTGGGTACAGAATACACTAATTGGTGAGTTGAATATCTTACCTGGAAACAAAGAAAATTATTATTAAAATTAAATAAATATAAACATTTATTAAGTACACACCTGATAACTTTGAAAAATTTACTAAAATATTTTTACCTAAAGAATGATCTTTATTTAAATGCAAGGTTTGGCCGCTCGAGGGTAAGCTATTCTATAAATATTATTTAATATATATTATATTATTTTTTGTAGTAGATTTAATGTATCTTTTAAAACCAATTTAAAAATAAATACATAAAAAATATTATGTATATATGCTGAACATTTTTGTATAAATTTTGTCCATCTTCATGTAACCATATTTACGCAAATAAATTATCTTTATCTTTATAAAAATATATTATCAATCAATCAACCAAAATATTTTTTTAATATTTTTATTTAAAAAATACCAGATCTCAGCATTCTTTATATGAAAATAAATATTCAGAAAACCTTTTATTTTCTCGGAAATAAAATTAAGTTTAGGTATAATTGCACCCGATTCTCCGATCCCTAATTATAATCTATAAATCTTGCTTAGATAAAAAAAAACGGTATGGACCAAATTATACGCATTTTTGGTTTAATAAGTATTAACCCTGGTTGTCGGCACCTAGTGGTCTGCTTTCTATAATGCAGATACAAACTTACATACCGTGCTCTAATAAAAAAAAAACGCATTTAATTGCAAATGCTATTGTAATACTTCACTTAGTTAACTTTTGATACAGACAGAATTAACAATAGTATTTATACTTTTTTTTTTTTTAGTGGAATCAACCAATTGAAGCATCTTTACTATTATTAGTTGAGAACATTATAGAAAAAATAAATTAAATTTAACAATAATAAAATAAAATAAACCTAAATAATAATAATGAAATAGCAATCTAGTATAAAACTAAATATAAAAATTTTACTAAACTAAAAAAAAAAAACTTTATAAGGAGCGCTACTTGGGAGGGTACCTAACACACTTACTCACTTACTGCATTGTCACGTTGAATGGCAATACTAATTTTTTGATACAGATAGCTTTGGCACTTGGGATCTCCGCATTCCAAGAGTATTCGTTTACCGAGTTCCCGAAGGAAAGCTCGAGTTTCGGTACCAAATACTCCCGAAGTTTCGAAACCAAGTTTTTATACTAATTTTTTTGTTGATTATATTATGTAATAGGTATAATAGTTTTTTTTTTACACAGTTCGTTTCTAATTCTGTTACAATTAATTTGAGCCCTAGTCACCACACTAGGATTCCCTGTGTCGTTGTGACTAGTATTATACACTTTTAAATAACATATTTTAATGCTTTTAAATAACGTATAATTATAGGTGACTTAAAATTAAGTATGTGAGTCCATAAAGCCTTATTAAGACCAAAACTGTTTAATTATAACTAAGTAGGTTAAACAGGCTTGTCACAAACGAAGATTAATAATAGGTCATTCTACCCACAGTAATATCAGAAGGACTTACGATCAAAAAACACGCGACAAGTAAATTATAATGGCTAACAATTAATGCTATTGACGAAGAATAGGATAGAAAGGGCAAGTGAATGCAGCGCGCATGATTATACTCTGATATGATATCACTGATTTAGTGAACGCTGGCGAATAGATTTTTACGAAAATCTTTAGCTATAAATAAATTCTGGAAGCATAAGTTTTATTAGTTTTGAGCAAAAGAATAAAAAAGTTTTAAAAAATCTGTATATAGGACAGTATTGTCTGGTGCTAAAAAGAATGTTATTTTATTAATAATGCGATTTTTTTATTATTTGTGTTTTGACATGAATTAATGGTGGCTTAATCATTGATTTTTATATTAAGGGAGATATACTATCTTGAAAAAAAAATACTCTAAATAAATAATATAAGTACTTACCTCATTTTTTTTTGCGGTAGAAAAACGTGACACACAAGATTACTACTGCGATATGAAGCGCCTATCTATTTATTTAGGTCTGTAGTCAAAAATCACTAATTGGTTAAAGAGGCGGCAAAATTATATCGACCACGGAATTGTGTAAGATATAATTATAGTACAGACCTCACACGAGAGAAAATTGCTTTTGCGGTGTGAGAAAAAAACAATGCTTGTAGCTATTTTGCATATTATGTTGTCTATTGTTGTAGTAATTGTCTGTGGATATGATAACTGGCTTTAGCGAAACTAGTTTTTTTTACCTTTCGCCCGCAGCTATAAGTCTTAATCAATACTTTTATTCCTTAAGAAATATAACGCCATTTTATGACGTCATATTAACTTCTAGCATTTAATTTATCTCTACCAAAATTAAAAGAAAATATTAGCTTTAGGTAAAACTATAATTTTATTTTCCACAGAAAAAGTTTGTAAGCTGTTATTTATTTTGCATTACGCATCCCTGGAGTCGACTTAACGCCTATAAAAACAAACGTACTTCCAATTTCCAACTTGGTTGTTGGTCGAAGTAAATTTTTTTTTAATGTTCGTAATTGTACGCAAAAATCTTTTTGTTGTGGGTAATATTTTTTTTTGTATTGTAATATTTAAAAAACTTTTTTTTTGGCGAAAACATAATGACCCAACACAAAAAGATTAATAAATACAATGACCGACAAAAATATTATTTTAATTCTGCGACAAACAATAATCGAGTATTATTGGAAGTGCGAAAGCTAATTTTGTATGGAGAACGCAGAGTTCGCAAGTTCAAATGCAGAGGTAATAACTACATATAGCTCCGATAGTATAAATTGATACATAGTTATCGTTATTTACACGTATCGTTATAGACAATATACACCTAAAAAGTGTTTTCAAATTCATTAAGCTCAATCCGTAACTACTTCAAAAATAAAGCTAATTATTTTTTCAGAAACATCCTTTAAGATTACTAATATAGTTGTCAAAAGCACCAATTATAGTCATATAAACGTATTTTAACCAGAGGTTTGTACATGTCATTTGACTTACTATAAGTGTGTGTAATTATGGTTAAGGCCACACGCTAAGACGAATAACACGACTGGCCACTAAATGTAGCCATTTAAACTGTCTGCAATTAGGTCTTCAAGACAAGTGAGTCTTGTTCGTTAGTGTTACTTAATGTGACATTGAGGAGCCACTTTTTATGCTACTAGCATTTATAATAGACTATGAGTAATATATGGAGTGCTGTATACAGCTAAGTTGTCACACTGACCTTTATACGTTTAAGGGCCGATTTGACCAAAAGACGGCATAACTTATAATGGGGATAGTAATGTCAAATTCCATACAAATATTTATTCATAGATAAATTATTAATACTCAGAATAATTATTTTATGTGTCGGCCCTTAGTTTTTTATTCCCGTTCTTAGTAAACCGTAGGTAATCAATAGGTTGATCACTGAATTTGTATGCATGCTGTAAAAAATCTGAATAACTTGAATTATTTAGTCATTCGTTAATGGTTAGATAGACAGGTATCTATATTATTTTTTGCCAACCTATATAGATATGTACCTTATTATTTATTATACTTATATTAATAATAAATGGACAGATTATTACGATAATAGTTAGACTATAATTTCATAGTTAACAATCTGTCTATATAGACGTTACCAGATAATTGGAAAAAAAAAAAAACTATTTTCTACTTTGTCACTGGCTAATGAGGCCCTGACAAGATTTTTAACTGCCGGAGCAACCTAAACAAATAATTTTAAACCGATTTTAGAATAAAATGATTATTTTATTCTTTGCCGCTGGTTTCAACTATAACTATATACTTTACGAATATTTGGTTTGGCATGTTATTCAGCTATTATACAGAAAGGTTCCCTATAAGAAAGTTATAATAAATCTAAATGACTGCCTGTATCTCTGTTACGTGGTAGCCAAAAATTTATGCATGCTACTTAGCACGATCTCTACACTACACACAGCTAGATTTCTCGACATCCCAAGCATATAAAAATAGACCTAAATATTACACTTTTTTTTTATAGGAGCACAGCATGCATGACCTTGTATCTACCTGGTGTTAAGCAGATCTACAAAGTCCATAAATAGGGTCGATCAATAAATTGATGTTTAACGATATTGATCGCTCCCACTATGCTGGCTAATCGATACGGTTACGAAATTGGAGGCAAAATCTAATATGCATTACGAGTCTATTTTAATAATATGCTCGCTGCTTTATCGTCAAATCAGTAATTCGTAACCGCACCCTGAAAGGAGACTACCATAAGAAAACCATGCTGTAGTCTCATCGTTTTTGCATCTGTATATTACTACTACTAGTAGTTTACAGTAAAACAGGTAATCCAAAAAAAAATTGGCGCCTCTAAAATGTTTAACATCTTCACCCGCATTAACGCAAGTCGGCATATTTATAAAGCCGCCGTCACATTTATACTAATTTCTCTATAATTTAGTACAATAACACATAGAGGCGTTATTTGTGGGCACCAAATGCAATTATATAATTATAACCGTCCTCTGGCCACTCAGTGAAAGATGGTTGCATTCAATTTTAAAAAAGAAAGAACGGGGGTGCTTTCGAATTTGTTTATTGTATATTGAAAATGTTTAATTAAAGTTTAGTCTGTGTGTTGGTAACTAAACATATTACAGTTTTGTTTTGTCAATTTTAATGGGATATTTTATTTTTCGACATTTACCTAGGTATTATAGGTAGCTTTACTTATTTACAATTTTAAAACTACATTAAGGTTTAATATTAAAAAAATATATCTTTTCGGAAATAGGACTTCTTAGTTTTAGTTTATTTAATTTTGATCATGTTTTATTGAGAAAAAAACAAATAAACTTCTATAAAATTATTCAAAAACAATGTACTGTACATGTAAAATTAATTTTAATATAAACACCACGGCGAGCTAACCACTTGTTCGGTGTAGACTCAGAACACCACCGGGCAATAAATAAAACACGTCTGGCCTATTTCGAGTGCCGAAACTTCCAACCTACTACAATAGGTATACATAAATATAACTAGCTGATCCGCGCAACTTCGTCTGCGTAACTTTAACCATTTCGTAGCGTACGCTCTCAAAAGGAATAATTTTTCCCCGTTTTTGCAAAATTTTTCATTGTTACTTTACTCCTATTGGTCGTCGTCGTCGTCGTATATAGCGTTTCTCGATAAATGGGCTATCCAACACTAAAATAGTTTTCAATTTGAACAAGTAGTTCTTGAGATAAGTCAAACAAACTCTTCAGCTTTATAAAAGTAAGATCAACTTGTCAAGAAAAATATTAATAAAAGATACCGTTGTAAAGGTACAAATTTATTAGTTTCCTTCCGAATTAACAAAACAGGTTTCTTGGAGATATTTTAAGTAGGATATCCATTTGATTGACTTGACGAGGCAAGTGGCCTAAAGGCAGCCATTACTACTTACAATAATGTTGGGAATAGAACAACCATAGACTATAGATACGCTAGAAGGGCGACGTGGGCGTGTCGGGCGTGATTTTACTCTGGCATATATATCAGCGTAGAAGTGGGACCAAAAAATGTATAGGTATGAAAATGAGAGCTTGTGTTTTGTGTAAATATTTTTAGATACTTTTTTGTTAAAACTATTTCCAATATGAAATTGTAAATAATATATACCACTCCAAATATTAAATTTGCTAACTAACTCATCTATAAATCTATATTTTCATCTAATTATATGATTAGAAACTATAGCATTAATTATTTGTCGGTGGTAGTCGCCTCTTAGGGTGCGGTTCCTGTGTTTTGTATATTTTAATAAGCAGACTTACAAAGTCCATGAATTAAGTCGATCCAACTTTATTCATGGACTTTGTAAGTCTGCTTATTAAAGAAACAATACACAGTAAGTATTTATTTGTATATTTACTTTTAACAAGATGATATTACATTTATAAGTAGAAATGAATTAATTTCTCGGGTCTCTCTTAGTTTTACACTTAAAAAGAGAGTCCCAAAATCTGTTATAATAGTTCTTGCAACTAATAATAATAAGTGCAAATATTATTAAATAAAAAAAAGTTACTCTTGTCAAAAATATACATTAGTATGATACAAAATAGATACAGTCGTATAAGCTCCTATCTACTAATCCATGTTTGTAAGCTCTTAAAATAGTACAACTATAGATAATAAGAGTCTACTTACCTTCGTGTTACAATTCGTGGTGCAAAACGTTTTGCGAAACTTTGGCTCTAAATAGGTACGGTACGAGTACATACATTTTTTTGTTATTACACTCGGATTAACAAGAAATGATTCCATTTGTTTTATAAAAATTTGAAGCTTCATCTACAGTTAATTTCTTTTGAAGTGCTCCAACGTCAATCGGTCTGTCCCAGTTTCACTTTACCAACTTATGAAACTGTATATAGACGGGTAACTAAGTCTATCCAAACATCACAACGAGACTAGCTCGTTCGTTAACTTGTTCAGTGTAGACTCATACCATCGGCTACGACGAGGTGGTATTAAAAACCCCTCCGCTGCGTACCCTGAGGCCGGCTAGGCGGTTTCGGGCGCAGTAATACACCCGTAAAGATATTTATTTTTATTGTTTATCTATAACAAAAATGTTTTCGCGAACTATTGCCAATATTAAAATAATAATTAAACTTCGACTAACAGCCAAGTTGTAATATTGGAAGTACGTTTGTATGGGCGTCAAGACGTTTCGCACATATTGTCCTGGTCAGAAACTAGACTCTAGTACAGGCTTGTACATGTATACCAAAAATATTGGTAGTAATATGTATATTATATTTTAGGTGTAAATATTATATATTTTTCTACATTGAAAACCTAACTGGAATATGTGTTATTGATTGTTTTGTATTTTATTTATCTAATTGTAACTGTATGTTTTCTTTTATTAATAAACAAATAAACACCCAGACCAAAGCAAACGACACAGAAAAAACTTACCTACTATATATTTTTATCCATGTGGAGAATCGAACCGATTAACTTCTAATGTCCGTCATCATAATCCTCCGCCTAGCCTACGTAGACTAGTGGTTGCGCCTTTGGCGTTGTATCCGGAGGTCGTGGGTTCGATTCCCACTCATGGCTAAAAAATATTAGTACGCAATTTCTGTACAAATTGTCATGGTCTGGGTGTTTAAAAAATATAATATGTATTATATCGTTGTTTCTGGTACATATAGTACAAGCCTAGAGCTTAGTTTGTGACCAGAGCAATATGAGTAAATTGTCCTACTAAAAAAAAAAAAAAGAAACTTGAACTAAGTTTATTTCATTATCAATAAAATCCCCAAATAGGTAATTATCGATGAAATATAATTACGACAAAATGGAAAGGCGGATGTTATTCTTATTGATTTTTGAGGATTAAGAATACCAACGTAACATAAAAATCGATCTATACTTAAGGCGAGATCTACACTAAAAATAACATCGAACGTTAAGTTAATTTGCCTGTAGACGTGAGCTGTATAAAGGCTGCGTAAGAACATCAAAATGATACTTAATAGATGAATAATTAAAGTAAGTGATTATTTTTAAGAGTCTACTGCATCGATTTTTGTCAGGATGTGGTTACAAAACCACCAGTTGATTTGACCATAAACCAGCTAAAATATTAGAGTAGTCTCGTAATGTAATGTTTTCTTGTCGCTGCCCAGCCAATGTTCTTTTGCCTTAATTTTAAGTATTAGAATAATCTTTTTCGCGTACGAAAGCCACTTAAAAGGAACCTATTAATATCAAAGTGGTATTATATATGTAAATAAATCTGCGGGACTGGATGTAGTGCGTGATGTATCACCTTAAGTAAGTCGGTAGCTTTAGAAGGAGCTGTATAATAGTCTTATAGTCACATTAAAATAATACTTAATGAGGTGAACAGGTTTTAGTATTGAATTGGCGAGGATTAAGTTTTCTTATTTGTCGTAAATAATGATAATTACATTAATTTATTGCGGTACTGGGACTTTGTAATTTGACACGGCCATATCTGTAAATACGTTCCTGTTTTATATTGGGTATATTATTGATAGAAATATCACAGTTTAATAATGCTACGTATGAATGATAAATAATGTCGTTTTTATCTTTACTCAATAAAGTTAAATATTAGTATTTTTAAACATTTATAATATTGCCATTATCAATTTTAACAATGTAGGAATTCTTAAGTTATAATTAAGTTTGTTTTTTAAATTTATGTGAATAAAATAGCATCGATATTAAGAATTATAACTTATTAACTTAAATATATATATATATATATATAAACATCATGTATTTTATATAAACGAAAAAGGTAATATAAACGAAGATGCATATGCTATGTAACGTGCGCTTAACACAAGTAAAAAAAGACATTATATACCTGCAAATAAGTATTCCAAATTTCAACATACTATTTCAAAAATTTACTGACAAAATAATTTAATTTTGCACAAATTAATTTATTAATAATAAAAAAAAAAAAAAAAAAAAACTTTATTTAACAAAGCATTAGTACCTACTTAAACAATTATAATGATAGGGACCATCTACTAAGTATAAGAATACTTGTGTTAGATGATCCCTCTCTTTCTTATCTAAAAAAATCGTAAGTAGGTATCACAGTTATTTCACTAATCAATTTTATCCCAATTTTTATTTTACAACATTTCTTCCTAATTTATGTGTTAAAGGTAATATATTAATATAGTGTATTTTTGTAATATATTATTATAATTATACAGTTATATATATTGCTTTACAATTTATTTATGTAAGTATGAGCTCAGTAGGGTGAGAGTACGTATGTGCGAAGTAAGTGTAGGTATGTGTAGTGTGAGTGTTTTATATAGGGGTAGATGTGTGATAGTGTGAGTGTGTGTGTAGGAGTGTATGTATATAGGAGTAAGTATGTTTTAATTATTATAATAAATGCTCTAATTCTGTATAACTTCTTAATTTAAATTAGCGCTCTCTATAGAATAGTAAGTATTGTAACTAGATGCAAAAGTTTGCTGCATAACCCTTCATTAGATACATTTAATTGCATTTTCATTGTTCGGTATAAAATTAGATTAAATGTTGAAACCGTAATTAAGATACGTTAACACTTCACATCCCTATTTCGTTTTATGTGGGATATAACTTCGCTAGGCCGACCAATCGGTTTCGCTACAGATGCAAAAACCGTCAAGTGACCGTCATGTTTCAGTCTAAAGGCTAAATCCTCTAGTTTTTAGAAGCCTACTGAATCGAGTAGTAGCTATTCAGAGTGCAAGAGGTTATTAAATTGGACTCGTAATTTAAATTCGTCTTTATCTTCGCCCGTTTTGTAACAGCATTATTTAGCTGTCATCATTATCGCTCAATGCTGTGAAGATGAAAACTAATGCCAAATAGCATGTATTATCAGTGTGTAACATAGTCCCTATATATGGTGCTTCAAAAGGTGGTCTACTCATGAATATGAAACACTTTCACTGTGGGACCTACTATAAATAATAACAAATTCCATCACGGGTGCCTTTTTGACTCCCGAGAATCGATTAAACGGCCTCGGGCTACCCAGCCGAAGGGATAACCCATCCTCATTTCGCCGATGGAATTCGGAGGCAACACCTAACATGTGGCGAGCTTGTTGCGGTGTTTATGATGGTCGTTATATAGCAATCATCCATTCCAGGTCCGGCCTTGTTTTCATCTGCATAACCTTGTTATCAGTTGCGCAGTGACTTAACCACTAGGCTGGGCCACTTTTTTATATACCTACTATATATAAAGAAATTGTGTTTGAAAATCATTGTGCTTAACATAAAATTTAAAAAATCTGGGTCAACCAGCGTCAAGTTACATCAAAGCGCTTCAACCGATACAGAAAACAAAACAAAATCCCACAACAATAAAAAAAGTAAGACATAATCAAAACAACGACACCCAAAATGAAGAAACCAATTTTGACATCATTACCTTCGAGATCAAAGAGGCCGCAGATACTTAACTAACGCCTTAGTGTATTTAAAAAAACATTACATACCGGTTGGACTTATTGTGCCTAGTTTAAAAACGATAATTTTGTATCTGGACGCCTCGAGGCCCCGAGATCAAGGAAGTAAGAAAAACCTGCACAGAACTTAAAATGTGGTTACTATATAGATAGAGTTACAAAAAAATCCTATGCGTGAATTAAAGATATCACTCTTATTTTTGTAGCTGTATAATGGTCAGATACATACGAGTATAAATACAGGTTGTGTACTCATAAATGAACAGATGTATATAATTTACCAAGTCTCAGTCAGAACGAAAACATAAAATCCTATAATCTTTGGTAACGGTTCGTTATTATTGTATGAAAATGACAGTTCAAGCAATAACGAACTGTTAATTATAGGAATTTGCCATAAGTCGCGTGATAATTAGCGAATGTACCTACATGAACAGGGGCCTTAGAGAAAATACAACCAACGCGACGTGTCGCGTCGCCTTCAGCCGAGAGAGTATAGATTTTTACAGGTGAAAGCGTACCTTATACCTATAGTCCAATCTGTTAAAATACATACGTTTTTGACTGATGCGACACGACATGTCGTCTCGCTTGTATTCTCTGCTGTTTTTTTTTTCAATAGTGAATGCTTTAAGCATAAACTATAATTAAATATCTGTCTACTTAAAACTTCATGACTATATTTCCTTTTACTACAATAATGCGTAGGTAAGCATTTGTATATTATAAAAGCATGTGTGTAACATAACGGGTGCAATAGAGCCTTTTAAATGCATGTGATATATTCTATCATACATTTGTGAGGCGCGCGTTGTAATATAAAACTCTCTATTTTACTTTTGACGTTATATAAGCCTACCTGTTTAAAATGATCGCTCATGATCGACCTATCGTTAGAATTGCCTGGTTAATCGAACACGATCAGATTATACCTACTTACGGATCGAAACTTTTTTTTACATAATTGGTAGTTAGATAAATGAAGCTAGTTAATATCTCAATTTAGTTGAAACTGTGTTATTATATTATTACTTCAGATTTGCATTTTTCATGTCTGATAATGTTAGGTATTATTATTTGTTTTGTATGATAGAATTCTGGGAATGTTTAGGTCACTTATGAGCTAAAAATCAAGATGGCCGCTGCGTGCGTCGCCATTTTAATTATTAGCACCACAAGAAAAATTAAAAGAAGGATAATGTTCAAGCATTGTAAATTACAAATGAATGAATTATATTTAATGGTTATTTTTATTAGTTTTTTTTATATATTAACCACAATAAAAGGTGAAAGAAGCAAATTCTTTCCGTAGTCTTAGTTCTACATCTTGAACAAATTGTACTTATTTATTTTGACGTGTTCGAGAAATGATTATAAATTATACAAGTTAATTTGAGGATAAATCAGCGAGGATATTAAAGTACACTCGTAATGCAAATTGGTTTTTGTCGCCGCCCATTTTGTAACCGCAATATTTAGCCGGCATAGAATAGGAGTGATCAATACTGCCAAACAACAATTGTTCGACCATATTTATGGACTTTAGGCCTGCTTAGGTACCGTCAGGTAGATACAAAGTCACATGCCGTGCTCCAATAATAAACATAAGTAAATTAATTATTTTAATCCTAGAATTAAATTATTTCAAATCCACCATTCATTAGTTAGACATCAAAAAAGAAACAAATCAGATCAACTAACTTATACTTAAGCACCGGATCAAAAACAAGACTTTTTTTGTATGGATATGATATTTGGTGATTCATTCCATTCTTAAAACCGAAAGTGCCGCCACCTCGTCTCGGAGGCTTCGGGTAGACCCTTCCGAGGCCTAATCAGGCTTTAATAGGCGCGGCCTTTACAAAGGAAATGTTTTTTCCATTGCTTTATTATGTCGAATTCCGATTCTCTAATTGTTTCATCTTAGTCTATGAATTTAGTCGGTCTGGTAACACATGGTAACACCGTCAAGTGACCTAGTCATGTTTCGGCTTTAGTCTGTGGGTTCAGGGTTCAGATTTTTAGGAGACTATTGCATCGATTTCTTGTCAAAGTGGTAGTCTTCATTTAGGGCGCGGTTACGAAATGTACCTAGAAGAACAACAAGTCAGCTTAGTTGTTCGCTAATCGATTAGTTTAAAATCTGTAGTAAATAAATGGAGGCTCTAGATCTAGAAGGGACTGTACTATTGTACTATAAGCTTTAGATAATTTCAAAAATAGCAGTGCCTAAGTAAGTTAGCCATTATAAATCGAGTTTAAAAGATAAGTATTTGGCGTCGAACGCCGTTAAATTATCCAACAATTAAAATCCTTGGATAAACATTGAATTAGTACCTCGAATGTGGAGGCCCCAAATGCCACAACTACTTCAAACAAAAACTCAGCAAAATTTTAATTAAATCATTTCAAACACGGTAGACATTCACTTGTCGGTTGTTGGAATTTCTTCAAGTATCAGTGTCGGTACAACAGAATTAAAGATACAAGTCGATACAAATGGACAATGCCACTGGCTGAGTGGTCGGTGGCATGAATAGGCGGATACAATGGTATTATGGCACCTCAGATGAGTGAGGCAGAAAGAAGTATTCTTTTTACACCTATAACCTTACTGGTTTATAGACAGCGCACCTTAATTTATAAATGGGTGAAAAAAGTATTTTTTTTAAATAGGAACACCCCTTTGGTGTCAAATATCTCGAGAACTACTTGTCCAATTTACTTGAAAATTATATTTAAATTATTAGCCCCTATTATAAAAATAATATATAAAATCAAAAAGGTTGTAAGTCAAAAATGGCTCAAGTGAAAATAGGTCTAAAACAAAAAACATAGTTGTCTATCTAAAAAATTTTTTAGTAAAAAAAAATTGTGAGAAAAGTCAGCATTTAGATTATTTATATTACAGCATATCCAATCTATACCTACATTTATTTCTATTTCAAGAATAAAATATTTGTTAACGTAACTTATTATTACTATTTTTAATTTCGTATTTTTTTTTAATTTATATTAAATTAATAATAATAATATATAAAGAAATATACCTATACCAAGAAAAAAACAATAACTAGGTACACAAGACAAATAACGAACCTACTTTAAAACAATGGACGTTTTATTCTTAAAATAAACTTTTACTTGCAGACTAATTAAATAGTTTTAATTTTAACTTTTCTCTTATCAATAAATCACGCTATACATCCGGGCTTTCAAAAATATTTTATTTTCATATTGGTAACACTTACAATATGATCAGCGGCTACCGGGCAAAGGGAAATATAATTTAGTCGTTTATGCAAAATAAAAAGATTTGAAAAACATCCCGGGTAGGGCTTAGAAGCTTAGTTCCTTTAGACACCGCTTAATTTTATCCATACAGAAGTGTGTGCTTATAGCACCTTGTAAAGTGGAAGTATTTATTCCCACCCATGGCAAAAAATATTAGTACGTTTTTTTCTGTACAGTTTGTCATGGTCTGGGTGTTTATAAAATATAATATGTATTATATCGTTGCTTCTGGTACACATAGTACAAGCCTAGAGCTTAGTTTGTGACCAGAGCAATATGTGTAATTTGTCCTACATATTATTATTATTATTTATCTGTCTCGCTTACACATATCAAAATCAATATATATTTTCGAACGAAAAGTCAAATTTAAATTATATTGTATTCTTACTTCTTCAGCATGTAACTATATTGGTAATAATTATTTTTGTTATAAGGTGGGCGGCCATCTTCTGTTCTCAAGTTTGTAAATGCGGTTTTAGATAGAACTTATTTAATCGTAATTTTATATCTAGTATTGGATTCAAATTTAGAATATCTTAACAATTACGAGTATAAATAAGCTTTCTCAAGCTTTTAAAAAAAATTACTGTAAAATAAATTCTGGTTTATAAAAATCCAAAAAAGAAATCTTACATAAAACAAAATCGCCTGCGTTGTCTAGTAGCTACGCCATGCGCCGTTAGCGTTGTTTCCGGAAGTTTTGGGTTCATTCGGTTCCACTCACGCCAAAATAATATTAGTACGTTTTCTGTACAATTTACTTTTGTATGGATTTTTATAAAATTATATCGTTGTTTCTGATACACTAGTACAAACCTGCTCTAAGATTGTGTCTTTGCAATCGTTCTTTTTATTTCTATAAATATATTTTTTATCTATTAAAAAAAAAACTTAAAGCAAGACAAGCTTAAGTAGGTATATTTTCACCTACTAACTGAACCCAATAGAGAAACTCATTCAAAACAAAAATTACTAACAAAATACAAAATAAAAAGCCAATACATTTTTGTGACGTCACCTACAAAGCCTACTAATTGCCTCGCGTGAATCCCTTACTAAAATTAATCAATCGACACATTACATCTACCTCCGCGAACCAAAAATCCTTCTCAAAGACCTTTCTGTACATCGCTTCCTATTCGTTATACCACAACCAACTTCCTATACAAAACGCGCAACTTAAACGTTCTTGAAAGGGAAATATTAACGTTAAGATGCCGGGTTATACCTGCCTAATATAATGTTCTAAGTACAGGCGGCAAGCTTTTGATATAGCCAGTCTCCAATTAGCGTTGAAGCCGACGCCTTTGCCTTTTGCCGCTCGCTTCGGACCGCTCCCGCTGGCGGGTATGGTCTCTTTCTGGCGTATAGGAGTGTCTCTCTCTAATGTAGAATACTGCCTTCATGGTGGCTCGCGGGATTGTGACGGTGTGGCCATTTTACTGTGGAGGCTTTAGTTTAGTTGTAATTAGAATTTGTAGTTCTGTTCTTTAGAAGGTAGGATAGAATTTTTGCTATATAAAATTGTATTACTTGAACTTTTAATTATATGCACTAACGGCATGTGACTTTGTATTACCTGAAGGTAAGCAGACCTACAAAATCCATGAATGGGGTCGATTAATTCATTGTTGTTTAACAGCATAGATCGTTTCTACTATGCCGGCTAAATGATGCGGTAGAATACGAGTCTACTTTAGTAGCCTCGCTGCTTTATCGTCAAATTAACCACCCGTTTCGCAACTACACCCCAAAAGGAGACTACCACCTCGTCAAGAAATCAATGCAATAGTCTCCTGAAAACCGGCAAACCCATAGACTAAAATCGAAACATGACTAGATAACTTGTTTTTGCATCTGTATGTTTTCAATATGGATGGGTTTTAAAATTTAAATAATTCATTCATTAATCATTTCAAACAGTTTGATTAGGTGGGAAACTATGATTATTTTTTATTTAAATGTTTTTTAAAAATGAGCACTTTCCTTTAGTGCCGCTAGATATTAGGTACTTACCAGAATTTGATCTTTATAAGCGACCTAGCTTGCAATAATACAAGTGAGTATTTTTTTTTTGTAATATCAACCGGTTTGATTCCCGGCTAGGAAAATATTATTTTCATAAATCTAATGCTGCATCATTTGACCTAGCCGTTTTAGTAATTAACAAAATCGGCCCCAAGACTCCTTTGAGTATTTTTCGCTATACTTTAGGATTTGGCCTTGAAGGCACACTTGAAAAATTCACCCTGTATAGAATTGTGCAATAGAAGCGCCACGGCTATCGGGGTTGATGTGTTGGTTGACTCTTCATAAGTATAAGAACTAAAGAACGGCGAGAATTGAAGGAATGGAATGAATGAACGAACGAATGGAACCAGGTAACATCGTGTGTGTTTTTTAATCGTGTGCGGGAAATTAGTTTCGGACCGTTTAGTTTGGGATTTAAAGGCTTTGAGTTATATTTCCTAATACGTGCTAATGTAAAATTATTGTTATTGAAATTTAGTTGTGGAAGTTTAAAAACTTCGAGAGAATTTTATTAGAATTTATTGTTTTAGGCGGTTTTAGACCTTAAGCTACTTCCGTTATTTATTCTTAGTTTTCCTATTTGATAAATAATGATATATAGATAATAATAATAATATGTTGTAGCATTTCAAACAATAATTTCAATTATTCATTTGCTCAGAGGTTCTACATGAGTTTTTGCTATCATATTAACGTATGGTAAATACATTAGGCACCACCAAAAAAAAATGCTTTTTTAAAATACTTTTAAACAACCTTTACTATTGGTAGTCGACCGTTCAAACGTATTAACGCTGCGTTAAAACATTTCTAATGTGTTAAATTTAATAATGTTGTCTTCAGTGGCGGATCCAGTGGGGCAGGGGGCCATCAATTGTGCCTTCTCCATACAAAGTATAAGTACCTGAGTACTGTTAATTAAATAATTGACTATTTGGTATGGGGAAGCTAAATTCTTTTCCATTTGAGCCTATTGGTGGATTCCTATACATTAATCTGTATCTACAGTAAGGGAAACCTATTGCAGAGCTATCCTACTTTAGGTCTTAGATGATCTAAGATGGTAAATACTATACCTAAGTAGGTAGAGAACTGCTATCTAAAAAAACAACAAGTAGATCATAAAGTCTCAAGGTAAATGTTCAACATTCTACAAAATTAAATGGACATTTACAAAATGCAGGCGCCTCTAATTTGTAATGAGCGGTTACGAATAATGTATCGAACAAAAAAGAATCGATCATCGTGGAGGCTACATCGAGATCTAGATAACATCGATCCTCCAGCGTCGATGAAATGGCTCAATCTTCATTCATGTGAGGTGGCCACGCTTTGCTTAAGATAAAAAAGGACTGTATAAATTATTTTCCAAAAAAAAAAATATATAATATATAGTTTGTTCAAATTTTCAATTTAAAATCAAAATAAGTACGTGCAATTGGTTTCTGGGATACGCCAAAGACACAGATGGCTTTAAGTTTTATTAATTGTAGGTATTACGACAAAGACAAAACTTTCTGCAAGGTATTTTCTGTAATATAACTAATTTTATTGAAAAGTGATGGTGATAAAGCGACAAAAATATATATAATAGTAGTATAGTAAATATATATATGTATTAAATACATACAATTAAATAATATTCACTGGTTTATATACTCAGTTTCTATATTGCACCTACCTCACTTATTAACTGCTTTTATTGTCCCGAAGGTTTGACTGGTAGAGAATGCCTAGCGGCATTAAATCCGCCTTTGTATTTTGTATGCAATAAAGATTTAAATAAATAAATAAATATTTAATGATAAATACATACATACAGATGTCAAGTGGCCTAGTAATGATTTGTAAGTCAATAAAAAAATACCCGACAAAAACATTGCGCAGAAACAATTCTTCTAATAAATATTTAATCAACAAATGCCTGCGCAAAAGCCACACCCACTACGTCTGACTTTGTTCAACTTATTCGCCCCATCTATAAGCTCCAAGTCTCGTCAAAATTTAAAACTAAAACAATACACGTATCCAAAAAAAAACAATAAATCTTGGCCACCCACAAAGCATTAATAAGTACAAAAATGTAAGTGAAATCTTCTTATAGCCCATTCACCACTCGCCTCGATCGAATTAATTAATTCGCTAAGGCACATTCCAATTTCGTATATACCTTTATAGATTTCGTAATAGATAATAATATCTTTATCTATTAAAGTCATTATTTTTGCAGTTACAGACATTAGAAGAACAGCTTCTGGTAATAAAATTTGTTTGGAATTTTTAGTATTGAGATTTCTTCAATATGTTTCGTTGGTGGTCTATAAATAATAATAAAATCTTAGGCTTTCCGTCTCTGTAGGTACAATTAAAGATTTGGAACACAATTGAAGAACTGGAATAATTTAGTAGTGGAAGACGTGAGAAATAAGTAGAAGAAATTGAACATATTTTTTTTTTTGTTTATTAGTTCGTTTGTGCGCGTAAAATCATCGCGTAAAATTTTAAGCCAGTCATTAGATTCAAAATATAATTTCTGTAGTAAAGCTTTATTGTGAGTAAAATTTTGCGTTAATTTCATCAAAATCTAGTAAATAATCTTTTTTTTTTATTTTTGCTAGAAAACTATATACTCGCGTGTCTAGGCGGTTTTTATATTTCCGTACACGAAGTTGCGGGCCAGCTAGTAAAAAAATTACCTACAGATAGATGAAATGAGTTTTGCAAAAGTTCGGTCTAGCTAACTCATTTCATTATAGAAGACTACCATACTACGCATAAAAATAAATTCTTAGATCAAAACAATATATGGGGAAATAAAAAAAAAACTGTTTTACTTTTTTTAAAAAATGTTAATAACATTTAAGTACCTACTTTTTTTCTTTTTTTTTTATTCTTCCACCATTGTGGAAAGGCAAAGATCTTTCGACCATACAGCCATTTTACCTATTTTAGTTTAAAAAACATTTACCTACTTGTAATGAAATATCATTCTAAGAATATATATTATATTAAATTTAATTATGTTACCAGACTAGAGCTAGAGAATAAAAAAAGGGACAAATACGAAGTCCTAAAAACAGATGCGCCTGTATGAATCGGTGCATGAACCAGAAGCTCTACCATGGGTTTGCGCATTGTAGCAACGTAACGTTTTTGTTTACGTATACGTGTGCAACAACCAATAGGGCCGCTTTATTTTTGGTAACAGGATTGAATAATACGTTACGTTGCTACAATGCGCAAACTCATAATAGAGCCTCTGGAGGTAGCTAGCGAAGTACATGTAGAAATCGTGCCAAGTGGCGTACATTGCTCGCTGCTTACCCCTTAACAGAGATATAGGCGTGATGTATGTTTGTATGTACTAGAGAATATATATATATTCTTCGCTAAAGAAGTCCTTTTAATCCGTGTAAAGAATGAACTTTGGCAACACAAAAAAACCTACAATAAATTGCTACTTCAGTTTTATTAATACAGAATCGAACAAAATAATGGTTTAATTATAGTTTTAATAATACCGAAGACATGATAATTATTGGAGCTATTGATTGTTTTGATTGTGGTACTTTTAATAATAACTGCACAGATGGTGCGAATATTACTCCATCATTATAGGATAGGTACACATGAAGGTAAAAACCGTGCCAGTCCGCGGTGCGCATTTTTTTAGCTACATGGGTATACATGATATGTTATTGTTAGTACCTGTATAATTACTGTACAAACACACAAACTATTAAAATATTTACCTTTTATTTAGCGCTGCATTCAGAAGTTATTTTAGCTTATGGAGGTTTTAAGGGTCTCTCTTCGCTAGCACGACAATTTTAATTATTTTTTTTAGGCGGAAGGAAGATCTCTATAACTTCGCTAGGCTAACCGTACGGTCTCGTTACCATACAGATGCAAAAATCGTCAAGTGACCTAGTCATGTTTCGGTTTTAGTCTGTGGGTTTACTGGTTTTCAGGAGATTACTGCATCGATTTATTGTCGAAGCGGTAGTGTCCTTTCAGGGTGCGGTTACGAAATGGGTTGAATTGACAATAAGGCAGGGAGTATTTTAAAATATACTCGTAATGCAATTTGTTGCCACCCATTTCATAATCGCATCATAGTGGGAACGATTTTTTTTTAGGAATAATTATTGATCGACCGATTTGTAGGCCTGCTCACCACCAGGTAGATACAAAGTCACATGCCGTGCTCCAATAAAACAAAAAAAATATATATTGACATGAGAAAATTCTGTTTTGGTTCTGGAAATTGTTTGTCTAATTAGGCCCGTTCCGTTTAGGAAAATGCTAGCGTTCTATTGCCAAAAAATGTTAACTTAACTTCTTGCACACCTAGGAATTGTTAACATCAAAATTTAACATTTGCCTACACAGTACGTGTTAAAATATGTTTTGAATTTTTGATATGGATTTTAATGAATTCTTTTATACATTTTAAGATCTTAGCGTGATTATAACCGCATTAATATTTGGAAAGCAGGGTTAGGTAAAATCGTGGTTGGAGCCAGAAAAGGATAATCGTTCAATGAAACATATTTGTCTCAGTATGCTGGAGCCGGAATAAAAGCACAACCTTAAAACTTAAAGTAAGCCTTTCTTAATCTTGGCTAGAAAATACTGCACCAGACTGGTAAATACTAATATTCGAAAAGCTTTACAAAATCCCTTACGAACTAGCAGTTTCAGCTTAGAGACCAAAAACATTTGGCTTACCTACTCTTGTTGTTGAAAAAAGTAGTAAAAGAAGAAATGACTGATTTGTGGAAAACAAATATTCGTAAGGAAATATTCAAACATCTACTTATGTAGAATTGTGATATTCTTTCAAGATTGGCCGTCGGAACTTTTAAATAACACGCCTAAAGGCGACGATTAGAGCAGTAGAAGGTTAAGCAGATAACAACAAGGCCGGACCTGGGATAGGTGATCGCTTTAACAACGCTTGTTAGGTGTTGCATCAGAAAACCATCGGTGAAACGAGGACGCGTTAATCCCTCCGCTGAGTACCCTGAGCTGAGGCCGCTTAAACGGTTCTCGGGAGCTAAAAAGGCAACGTGATGGTATGATAGGACAGTAGAATATTAAAGGGTAGTGTTAATATTGTAAAACGACTTAAACCATGCTTGGTCACAAATTCGAGAACACTGCAGCTCGCCTTCCAACCACGCGGTGGATGTCCAACTTTAGGTGAATCCATTTTTATTTAAAGACTTTATTGCACTAAAATTTTACAAAGGCGGACTTAATGCCTTTATGCTCCTAGTCAACCTTCGGGGCAAGGGATGACAATAAAATTGTGAGGGTGCATGATAAAATGCTACTTACAATCAGATTACATATTTCGTTAATATACATATACTATACACGAATGAGAATATACACATTTTTCTATACATGAAATACCTACATATAATATACAGGGTGAATTTGAAAAGATGTACTTTGGGCTAATATGAGGTTCTGCTGATCAAATAGATCAACTTTTCTCATTGAACCATGTGTCGCAAATGAAAAAAAATGTTGGCTTCTCCATACAAATTGCTCATATTAACATTACTAGTTTGTATGGAGAAGGCATTTTTTTTTTCATTTGCAGCACATGGTTCCATGGGAAATGTTATTCGTATTGATCAGTAGAACCCCATATTAGCCCAAAGTACATCCTTTCAAAGTCACCATGTCATATTATATTAAGTCTTCCTAAAATTCACACACAATAGGTACTTAATATACCTACTATACATACATACTAAGTTATAATAACATAAACATATTAACATACCATAGAACGACATATTATATGCTTTCATAAAATGGGCGTAAACGAGCTTTTTGAAAATGGCCTTGCTTGGTGCCTGTCTGACATTCAGGGGTAATTTGTTCCACAGTGATGCAACTTCAACTGAAAATGACTTAGATACATAGCTGGTGTGGTAAAAGAACATTCTTACATTTTTGTTCACACCAGTGTGCACGCTTTCTGACCTATGTTTAGACAAATAAACTTAAAGCTTACGACCAAGTTATTAAGACAGATATTTCAGCCTACGTGCAAAGAACTTAGCACTTGCAATTGCAGGCTGCATATGTTTCTATAAAAGTTCAATTGAATTCTAAAACTCTGTTATAACTACCTACATTTACCCACTATACATATACCTAGCTAAATATATCTTTGTACAGTTTGCTCAGCAGCAAAACAGCCTATAAAAGAGTAGCAAATTTCAATCCTCACCCCAGAGCATAAGGTTTCATATTTCTCTTAGTTAATCATTACATTCCAGCGTCAGAATAATAAAGGAGTGATTTACGCCGGGCTACCAGTCCGTGGATAATAATAAACTATTGTTCAACCACTCTGGTCCAGTTTTAGCACTAATCGATACAACTTCACTAATAACTTTGCATATTTAATCCTACAATTGTGAGTTAGGGTCAGCGTATACTGAACCTATGCCAATCTAATATAAAAAAAAAATCGTGTCACTGTGTTTGTTTTTTTTTTTTTTAATAGAGCAGGACATGTGACCCTACATCCACCTGATCATAAGTGGCAGTGTAACGTCCAAGGGTCCAAGAATGTTCTCAACCAATAGTAGTAATGATGATTGCTTTAATTGGTTGATTCCACTATATCTTCTTGAGAAACTTATTCACGCCTCGCTTAAAGGACTCTGGATTAAAGGAGAATCTGGAAAAATATTTTTTGTAACCAAACTCCTCCGAAACGGCTTAACCGATTTTTATGTTTTTTTTTGTATATATTCTGGTAGATCTGAGAATGGGTCGTAAACATTTTTTATACCCCCATGTCTAAAAAAATGATTTGGCATTAAAATATATATAACCCTTAAATTTCACCCTTCTACCTTTATTAGTTTACCCTCAGGGTACCTAGCGGAGGGATTTTAATCCCGCCTCGTGGTAGCCGATGGTATGAGTCTACCTACACCAAACAAGTGGCTAGCTCGCCGCGATTTAGACCCAATAATCCATCTATGAACAGTTTTATAAGTTGGTATAGTGAAACTTGTACGACAGCTTAACGTGCTCTAAAAATAAATAGTTTGCCCCGGGGTTAACTTTTTTTGTTATAAAATATCTTTGGTAAGTTTGTTCTTTGTTATTTTTAACCGGGGTTTGAACCGGGGACCTAAAAACTGTAGTGTTTTTAAGTCTGAGGTCTAACCAACTCGGCCACCACATATAAAATTATAATCATATCTCTCTAAATATTGGGTAATGTAATAATATACTAAATACTAGGCTGTATGGTTCATAGAGACCTTTGCCTTCTCTATATTTGAGAAAATCGAACAAAAAAAAAAGTAATGTAATGTAATAACTAATAAAGCACTATGATTTTGTTGTGTTACATAAATAAAAATATAAAAGGAGAGATACAAGTCAAATAAATCAAATTTAATACAGACATATACAGTCATACAAAACACTTATAAAATAACGTATATAATAAAGTAATTTTTCAAACGCCATTTTGCTAACTGTCAAATTATTTTGCGGAATACGAAGATTTGTACCATTAGAAGATAGATACGTCATAATGTGATAAGCAAAAGAAATACTATGATATTAATATCTGGGTCCATACATATACAGAGTGACTTTAAAAGCATGTACTTTGGGCTAATATGAGGCGAGACACCGCCTCCGTAGACTAGTAGTTGCGCCTTTGGCGTTGTACCCGGAGGTCGTGGGTTCGGTTCCCACCCATGGCAATAAAAAATATTAGTTATTTTCTGTACAATTTTTACGTTTTTTCTGTACAATTTGTCATGGTCTGGGTGTTTATAAAAATATAATATGTAATTATATCATTGTTTCTTGTACACATAGTACAAGCCTAGAGCTTTATTTGTGGCCGGAGCAATATGTGTAAATTGTCCTACATATTATTATTATTATTATGAGGTTCTGCTAATCAAATCAAACAAAATTTCCTATGGAACTAAGTATGTATCTCAAGTGAAAAAAAAATTGCGATCAATGTTGTTCATCGACTTTCTATGTCTGTTTACCACCAGGTAGATACAAAACCACATGCCAATAAAAAAATATTTATAAAAGTTGTACCTCATATATTGGTTTAAAAGTTCGCCTTATTAATTGACGATTAATAACGAAAACTTTTGATAAAGTATTTTTATATAATTCTTTGCTAGGCGCATGAGAATAAGACACATAGGTACTTCCTAGATTACACTAGTATTATAAATAGAAAAATAATATCTATCATTTTTCAGATATTTCATTAATTTATTTATGAAATCATTTTTTTAGAACTCTAGCTGTGAACCGCCGTTTCATCTGCCATTTAATTTAAAAAAAATGACAAAATAATGACAATAATATAATATAAGAACTAATATTTAAGGCGTGGATACGGTTGGTGAGGTTGGTCGCCTCGGTGGCACTCTTGTATGGCGGATGATAATCGGATGGTCAATGGAATCAGCTAACCACCTAGTCTTACACTAGTTGGTTATGTAGCGTGCGTTCGGTTGGTTGGTTTTTTTTTTCTTTTTTTTTTTATGACACCTTTTATTAATTAATATATATATAGCAGCCTAACCAAGCACACTCTAGACCTTATTGTTAAAACTCTTTTTTTTTTTTTTACTATTCATAAATATCTGTAAAGATTTACATGAAATAAATAATATTTGATTTGATTTGATTGATGCACCTAACAAAGAATTATAAAAAAAACTTTATATTAAAAGTTTTCGTTATTAATCGTCAATTAATAAGACAAACTTTTAAACCAAAAGAAAAAAAGCGCAAGACCATTCTTATTAAATAAATAATATTATTATCTTGGTTGTATCTAAAACTTTTACTATCTTAGGCTGTCAAATTATTTAGCAGAAAGTGAGAAATGCTGGTCGAGCGCCTTTACCGGTGGAATTGAATGCGGTTTGACATAATGTGTCAGTTGACGCAACAGCAATTTTGCTTTGATGTAACCTCTTCTTCAGATCGAGATGAAAAACTTACTTAGTATAGCTACCTACTCACTAATAATATACCTATATCGCAATACAACGAGGAAACGCAGAAAGTCTTTTGGGGACCCTCCCTATTTAATTGGAGGCGATATAGAGAAATATATTATTTGTAAGAGTTTTTTTCCACTTTTTAAATATATAAACACCATAACGGGTGGAGGGATTAACCCATCCTCATTTCGCCGATGGTATTTCGAAAACAACACCTAACTAACAAGTGGCGTGCTTGTTGCGGTGTTTATGATGGTATAGCCTCGTTGTATAAAGCGGTCACCCA
This sequence comes from Monopis laevigella, assembly GCA_947458855.1. Lineage (NCBI taxonomy): Eukaryota > Metazoa > Arthropoda > Insecta > Lepidoptera > Tineidae > Monopis > Monopis laevigella. Next base: position 6,219,923 of record OX381599.1, on the reverse strand, counting down.
TCCCAGGACCGGTCTGGTCGACATTGCTTAATTTTGTTATCAGTTGCGCAGTGACTGAACCACTAGGCCGCTTTTGTTTGTATTAGGTTAAAATGTAAAGGTAGGCTTCTTTGTTATATAGGTTTTTTTTTAAATTTTTTATAAGTTATTTAAGTTTTCTTATTGTTAGGTATATGTAACTATTTTTTTTCTTGACCACGGCACGTGATTTTGTGAAATGTTACCTGATGGTAAGCAGATCTACAATATAATGAATGTGGTCGATGAAAACATAATAAATACATTGATGTGTTTAACATCATTGCAGATCGCTCCTACTATGCCGGCTAAATGATGCGATAAAAATAATTTGCATTACGAGGCAGCTTTATTGTCAAATGAACTGTAGTTTCTTAACCGCATCGTGAAAGAAGACTACCACCTCGACAAGGAATCGATCGATGCAATAGTCTCCTAAACAGCATTTGAACTTTTCACCGAAAAGTTCAAATGCTGTGTGTCTTTTCACCGGATTTTTTGTGTCTTCCAGTAGATATTTTAATTGATATCTTTTGACTGATACATAGCGAATGCGTGTACCTATAAACAGAATGCCTTCCTCGATAAATGGACTATCCAACATTGTTTTTTCAATGAGGAGTTTTCTAGTAGTTATTATTTAACGCAATAGCTGGCGTTTAGTCGCTATCTACAAAAACTATCAAAAAGGATAGTGGTAATAATTAAATACTTATACCCAAAATTTAGGGTAAATATGAAAATAAATATGTTTATACGATAATTTATAAAATTTACTTAACTTTCTTTTTTTTTTTTTTTAGGTGCAATTTTTCCATTTAGGAAAGGCAAAGGGACTGTGTTTATACAGCCAAGTCAGTATTTAATTGTATTTCTTAATTTTTCTTTCGTTTTTTTTTTATTTCTTTGAAAATGTATTTTATATTCTTTCTTTCCTTTTTCTTTTATTTATAATTTATTCTAAATGTTTTGTACTGTTGTACAAATATATACATATAGGGCTTGTGATAGGTTTCTCTATTTATCAATAGTTCCTGTAGAGAGCGGGGAACTTAACTTTCTTTAATATATACTCTAATATTAGCCTGAGCCCTAAGGTTAAGTTGGAGTGATAAAGTAACTAGACATAAGAAAATATAGACTACTCAAATATAAAAACAGCCTTTTTTGACAGTTTTTGTGGATATCTCTCCTGCTGCCATCTAGTGGAATATTTTGGAACCGGCAAAAAGAAAAATCCTCATTCAAACCAGAGGCTCTATTCTTTATTCAATCCTGTTACCAAAAATAAAGCGGCCCTATTGGTTGTTGCTCGCGTATACGCATACAAATACGTTACGTTGCTACAATGCGCAAACCCATGGTAGAGCCTCTGTAGTTCCTGAGATTAGCGCGTTCAACTTAACAAACAAACTCTTCAGATTTATTATTTTAGTAGATCTAGAAGATGACTAATGAATGGTATAGGCACATTATGACCAGTTATTTAATATAAGTGTCTTACATACAATATAACATTAATAACTACGACATAAAAACATGAGTATTGCGCAAAGTGAGTCAGAGAGCCAATTGATAGAGTTTTAGACCAATGAAAGAGATCATAAATTTTATTACTCGTAGAGAGAATACTTTGTTTCGAAACAGTAGTAAAGTTGAAAGCAGCTACACCAATTTACACAATATTGGTGTGAACGAGGCTTTGGAAGTGTAGTTTTTTTATTATTGGAGCACGGCTTCTATTTTGTAGGTACCTGATGGTAAGTAAAGAGACATATAAAGTTCGTGAATGGATTCGATATACAGGATACTTTGGGGTAATATGGGGCTCTGCTGATCAAATCAAACAACTTTTCCCAAGAACCATGTGTCGGAAATAAAGAAAAATGTTGGAAGAAGGTAATTTTTTTATGTCGACACATGGTTCCATGAAAAAAGTTTTTCGATTTGATCAGTAGAGCCTCATACGAGCCAAAGTCAAAGCCATCCTGTATATATATAATTATATATAAAGAAGTATGGATAACAGTTCCAAAAACTTTTAATTAAACACACTGCAAATAATTACCACATATTACATAGCAATCAAAATAACCACAAAACATACCACATCCGTTCTTCCATACAAAATGTATGATAGTGTCGAATACGAATTCGACACTTGCATTACATACATACATACCTACCTACATTCGCCATTGTTAAACTTGTAAAAAGTCTTCGATTGAACATCAAAAATTGTACACATTGCGTTTTTTAATTATTTTAATGTTACGAATAAAATTGCGGTTTCATATTTAATAAGCCCACGAAATCGTGATGGAATTTGAAAAGAATTTTTGGAAAGTGTACGCACTTTTATTCTTCTACAATAAAATGAATAATATTTATTTCGATCAATTCCGATAATGTTGCTTACTCAAAATTATTGTATTCAATTTTTTATGTTTGCAACACTGAATTGCGAAAGTTATTGTTCCAAATGTAATAATTTGAACAGTTGTGAATTCTCACTGCATTTATTAAAGCATACTGCACATGCGATATCGATAATAATTATAGACTATTATATTGTAAGCTATATTTTATATTACTAAAGAAATAAAATTTCAGAAAATATTTAATTAATTTTATTTCTTATGAAAGCTTTTTTTTTAAACAGCGGAATTTAGTTAAAAAGAAAATTTATAGGTATCTATATATTTATTGCTATAAAAAAACTACAATTCGTTGCAATAATGCATCATTTTCTAATAGAGAACTAGGTAACTATAGTTTGCAAGAGATTTTTTTTTTAATTTTACCTAAAACACCGTCAATATTCGGTAGAGCTTTTGATAGCGAATATTTTTTTAATTTTTTTTGATAAAGAGTCTATTTTATTTCAACAAAATAATTTTCAAAAAATATCAAAAAGCGGCCCATGGTGATTAAGTCACTGCGCAACTGATAACAAGGTTAAGCAGATAACAACAACTGGGATAGGTAACCGCTTTATACAACAAGGCTATACCATCATAAACATCGCAAAAACTCGGCACTTGTTAGGTGTTGCCTCCGACTATAATCGGCAAAATGAGGACAGGTTAATCCCTCCGCTGAGTGCCCTGAGGCCGTTCTCGGGAGCCAAAAAGGCACCCGTGATGGTATTTATAATTTTCAAAAACCCCAAAAAGCAGTCACCGTTTCCTAAAACAATGCTTCCGTACTAAAAGCACGTAACATCCAAAAAAAAGGTCAAAAATCAATCGACCGATTGATCAGAAATCGATTAACTTATCGTCTTCTATATCTAAGAGATTCCTACAAAAGCGTTACATAACATATTTGAACACCAATTTGGATTAAAATAACACCCTTTTTTCTACAAAGGGCGCCGCCGCGTTTTATTTACAAAAACAGGGTTTGGATGGCTCGCGGGGTGTCCGAACCTACAAAATTTTGGGTTATAAAATAATGAGGCGCTGCCGAAAATAAGATGTGATGGAAGATTGTCTGTTCAATAAAAATAGATGCTAATTTTTATTGAGGAATTAAACTAGCCTCTAAGGTTTACACTGTTTTTATTTTTAGGGTGTCGCTTTAATAAATGATGCTTTATTTATGTATAAGTAATCAGAAAATATAAACGTAGGTATTGGTAAAATTTTATTTTATCGATTTATAATTAATAAGTGTTAATAATAATTGTATAACTCTGATTGAATAATATAGATTTTATTTAACAAGCATTCCTAATAAGTAGATATAGGTAGATATGACCCGGTAACTTATACCTAATATTATATGTAAATCTATATCTTTTGGAATTTTGTTTTCATTAGATTAAAAAGACGTAGATGAAGTATAAAGAATTGGGCGGCAGATCATAATCTATATTAGAAACATGTAGAAAAACCTTTAGGTTTTCCTACATGCCTCTAAATAACATTTTAAATTAAAACCTCGGAACATAGTAAAATACAAGCTAAAAACCAAACAAAAATTAACATCAACTTAGGTAGAAAGGTACCTACTAAACCTACCAAAACAAAAAGGAGCACCTAAATTTGTAGAATAGACTATAATTATCTTCATAATAATAGACTAGCGTAGATTAGAACCGATAGCCGCCAACGTAGGTGTTGCCAGTGTTGAATTAGATTACCAGATGACGATGATTTCACCTGGCCACACCGAAGATGCACCTTGCGCTTATTCGTAAAAAAACCCATTTGCTTAATGCTTACACAGTTTATTTTAAATTATATTGTTATTCTTATGAGTTATTTATTATTATTTTGAAGAAGGTACAAAAAGGGATTTATTTCCCTAAATTTGAAACAGAGTGTAAATGCTTGATACCTACAGGTTTTCGCTTAAAATCATGAAAAATTCTCTCGTAGCAATTTGTTTTGCAGATCGATCGACGGTATTGGCGAATATGTGTCGTGTTTTTACAATACGTTCGTTGGACGGTAAACAGCGAAGACTCGTAATGCAAAAATACGTCTTTGTCGCCGCCCATTTCGTAACCGCATCATTTAGCCGGCATAGTGGTAGCGATTAATATTGTTAAACAACAATGTATTGATCAACCCCATTCATGGACTATGCACAGCATAGTCCATGAATGGGGTTGATCAATACATTGTTGTTTAACAATATTAATGCCTGCTGTATCATAAAAAGTCACATGCCGTGCACCAATATAAAATTTTTTTTTTTTTAAATTTAGGTCCTAAAACATTTACAAACTGTATTAGTTTCATAGACTTTATTGTAAAATTAAAAACCACGAAAACCAGCAAAAGGCTAAGGAAAAAAGCTCATGAAATCGCACCCCCATTGATATCCAATCTAATACAAAATCTATTCAAAATCAATTAGTCAGCGATTTCGGAACACACTTTATAAACTCAAAGGCCCAGCGGCCTGTATATATCACATAATGGCGGGAGCTGAGTTTTTGCCTCCTTTTTTTTCATAATAGGGGTAATATAAAGGTGCCAGTGCGGACACCTTTGAAGGACCTCACACGGTTTGAAACCCAGCGGAGAGAATAATTTGGGGTCCCTAATGGCATTAATATCTATTACACATCCCTGTTTATATATTGCGGGTCTATTAACGGTGTAGATTGTTGTTTATTAACTTTTGATGCCGACTGTCCTTTTAATTGCTTTTAGAGAAATATTTTAATGGGCAATAGTTATGGTTATGTACTTATGTTAGATAAGTACAGTTGGCAACAAAAAAGGCCTTAAATTTGATTGATTAAACATGTCCATTAAATATGACATAATAATCTATAAAACTGACGTAGCTAAGTTTATACTTGGTAAGTTTTATTTTGTTATTAATAATAATTATATTAATATAACAATAGCTACTATTGCTATATGCTTTTAATTATTGATCAATAATTAAATAAAATATGCTAAGTATTATATATTTGGGTTTCTCATATATTTCAGTGTTCCAAGCTCAATTATAATATAGATATATTATATAATAAATTATTTAACAAAGAAGGTTTAATTATTATTAATAAAAGTCTTAATTATTAACTTTAAACCATTTAGAAAGAAATATGATTAAGCATTCTAAATCTCAATTAGCCCCAACACAAATAACACACATTTATAAAGTTTCTAACAATAAGTTACTAATGTCCCGCAGTGTATATTATTCACATAGAGCGTCCAAAAAAACCTTATTTCCGTTTGAGAAACAAGAAATTACTTCCTCAATCAAGAGACCTCTTTCTGCCACGGCTCGATGACAAATGACTGTTTGGCGCTTAACGTGTTAATCTCCAACCATATGCTCCATAGACAAGCCCGCCTTTCTCTATGCTATTTGACTTTTTACTTTTAAAAACGCTTGATGTCTTCTTTTGTGGCAGTTACAAAAGATTTTTTGCGATATTATACTTTAGGGCCAATTTATTGTGTATTTAATTTGTAAAGGGCCCGCGTCAATGATTGTGTGCAAGTTTGGGTCTTTAAAAGGGCCATTCATGGGTTGTATGGTGAATTAAGTAGCTGGACGTTTATGAACTTGTATTTTAGATTTAGCATAATGACAGTTAATGACGCATTTTTAAAGAAAATGCAAGTTGTATAATATTTTATTAACACTATGAAAAGGTTTGGGATCACGCCTGCTTTTTGTGTAAAAGTAATATCACAGGAGCCATGTTTTTACCTCCTATCAACTAAGTTCAACGTCCTTTTAAAAAACTTATTTGCAGTCATAACTATAAAGTCGTCATTAAGAAAATATTTTATTACTAAGAATAGGTGACAATATTTTTGAAACTTAAATTAAAATATTCATCTCCCAATGGAGTTTATAGATGATTCATCTGATGACTAAATAAATCTAACCTTGGTCAAAGAATTAACCTATATAAAAGTTTCTAATATGAAAGAAATTTACGTAAGTTTTTTTTTACATATTTGTAATTTGTATTAGGTAAGTATCTAGTAGGTATTTAATTTTTATTTATTTACCTGTATTATAAAATAATATATTTATTATAATATCACTTATATTGCATGCTACAGGGGTTTTTAAAGTATAAAAGCTAGATTATATTAAAAACTGTATGGTACCCTATATTAAAATTTTAACTCTCCTAAAGGTTAGCTGGTAGATATTGACATTAAGCTCGCCTTTGTACAAACCTTTTGGTGCAATAGAGAATTTTAAATTTAAATAAATAAGGCATATACTCGTAATTATATTATTTGCCTATTTACTATAAGCCTATAGGTTATATTATAATATAATTTTAAACTAAATAATTATATTACATTATAAAAAAAACATAAATGCTCGCAAGCTTGCATTGCTTCGTCATACAAGAAGGTGAGGCTTACAAATTTTAATGACGGGCCTCAAAATCACCTGAACATCTTGCGGCCCAAAATCTTTCAATTACACCAAATAGCCGCTCGCCGCTCTGTAATCATCCTGTAATAACCAATATCTTCATTGGCCGATTGGCCTTAGCACATATTATTGGTTCGTGTGTGTCATTCTGCAACTAATGACAGCAATTTGTGACATTTTGCGTCGTGAGTTTTGCGCTTTTGCGCGTGATTGTACTTGTATTTTGGATAATTTTATGTATAGAGGTTTTTGTTAGTGAAATTCTTTTTATTATCTTTAATGACTTATATACATAAACATAAGTCCAAATATATTAACTAAGGCTCATGAGTAAAAAAAAGATATAGGTTCGTTTGTTGGTCGTAAAAAATATTATTTTATTTTAAAATAATTTTATATAGGTTAAATATTCAAAAATCTCTACACTTATATGATAAAATAGATAAATTATTTTTATTTTTATATGGCATATATAGGTACCTGCCTATACTTTCGAGTATAATATAATGTATGGGTAAGTACATAAATTTACTTTATAGGAACAATAATCAGTGGTACGAGTTATAAAATAATCCTATTTCTAAAATAGGTTTAATTTTTTTTATTTAAATAAGCAATAGCAACATATAAAATAATCCTTTGTTTCTAAAATCGTTTTAAATTCCTGTTAAATAAGCAATATAAACTAATCCTTTGATTCCAAAGTCAGTTTAAATCCTTTATTTATTAATCCTTTACTTATTTTTTTCTAAATACCATCACGAGTGCCTTTTCCTCCCTAGAAACGTTTAAACGGCCTCAGGGTACCCAGCGGAGGGATTAACCCGCCCTCATTTCGCCGATGGTACTCCGAGGCAACACCTAACAAGTGGCTAGCTTGTTGCGGTATTTATGATGGTATAGCCTCATTGCATAAAGCGGTCACCCATCTCAGGTCCGGCCTTGTTGTCATCTACATAACCTTGTTAAATAAGCAGTAACAAAATATAAAATAATCCTTTGTTTCTAAAATCGGTTTAAAATCCTTTGTTTATGTTGGTCTGACATGTTCTTTTACCATGTAAATCCCATTTGTCAGTGACACAGTGAAAAATATCTTTTGTTTCTATAATTTTATCACAACTATACTTATAATTATTATTTATATAACTTATTGAAGCATTGCCAGGGGCATTTATATAAATAAGACTGCCACGACTATATTGTCTGCCAGTTAAGTAATGAATTGTTTATGTGTATTAATTACTCTAATTAGGAACCATTTGCTGGCAATTGTGCGAAGACAATAGTATTTGCTCTTTAGCTAGACTATTAATACATCGGCTGACATAGTTTTAATAGTTCTATTAAATGGTATAATAGATATACTATCTTAACTTGAATGTTTAACCCATCATAGTAGTGTAAAAGATACAATGTTAGCGGATTATTAACTTATATATATATGTATGTATGGTTAAAATTAATGTGTTAACTAGGCTAGTGTTGGAGTGTACCTATTTAGGTACACAGTGTACCTAAATAGGTACCGTAGGGATGGGCAACTGTCTGCCTTAATTAAATACCTACTGGTTTTTACTTAGCAGATACCTACTCTAATTTTGTAACATGCACAAGAATAAAAAGTACAATTCTTCAGTGATAATACAAAATATTCTCAGTAGGTAATATTATTTGAATACTACTGACAATATTTAATAGTAATATAATAAAGTTTTTTTTTTAAATAATTGTGTGTTTTTAATAAATGTTCTTAGTTGATATCTAGATTAGATATAGTTAGGTAAATACCTTCTTTATTGGTAGGTAATAGATTTTAAAGGATTGATACATTTATTATTTACTTATTACTTTTATTTATAATTTTTGTTTTTCTGCACTTTTTAGGTGATATAATTTAGCTTTATATACATTCTTGTTGACAATCTAATTAAAAATAAAATACATATATAGGTAGATACAATACATTATATATTTTTTAAGACAGTATGTGGATGTCAGTTTTTTGTTTTATAGTAGGTACACTATTTATATATACACCTACCGTGTTTTTATATTTTAGATCCTTACCTACAGAAGAAAAAATCTAAAAGCGGCGGAGTTAAAATAAATACCATTTTTTATCATAAATACCGCTTTTAGATTTTTTCTTCTGTAGGTAAGGTATCTAAAATATCATCGTTTCTCTAGCGTTGTAGGGTAAACTACCAATTAAACGTATCCTTATTTAGGAAACATATTTATTTATTTTAGTTAGATAAAACGATTAAAAAGAATGATTGCCGTTTTATAAACCATATTTTAGGTTTGTTTATTAAAGCTTACTAGTTAGTTAGTTGGCAGTTTGTTGTCAATATTTTTTAATGTAACACATAAAAAACAAATACAATTCTTGTATAAAAATCAAATACAATTGTTGTTTAAAAAACAAATACAATTCTTGTATTTGTTTTTTATGTGTATGTAATTCTATTGTTTGTAGTTTCTAGCCTAGTAATATCTAACTATAAATCTTCTAGAACATAAATTTATAGAACATAAATTTATTTAAACCTAAACCTATTTTTACCTATTGGATAACAGTATTATAAAGGTATTAAGCTACTTACCAAATAGATGCTATTTAAATAATAGCTTCATGAATTTTAATAAAGAAATGCATAGGTAGTAAGGTAAGACAATTAATTGCACCTACTCAATAAATCGCACCTGTCTCTTTATTTTTACATAAAAGTGTATGTATATCTATTTTTTCCCATAATAGGGATAATACAATTTAGGTAATTCCTATTTAAGTATAAACATACAGTATGTGCAAAATTTTAAAAGTAGACTAACCTCCATTATCCGAGTTATTGGCCTCAAAGGTTTTGCTGGTCATATGAAACAGTGCGTCCAGCGGCGTATGTGGTGCCGACACCTGCGGCGCCCGACGCGGCTCCGAACAGCAATCCGAAGCCGAAGACGACCGCTCCGAAGCCGAATCACAACAATCCGGCAACTCGCGAGGACGAAGCAGACCCAAAGCTGCTAACCTCCAGCGTTCACCGTCCAATAACGCAGCACCAGCCAACCGCTGCAACCTTTGCAGCCTCTCCAAACCAGAAGCATCCCACGGTCTAACAATCCTTGGCGGAGCTTGCGGTCTATGAGACAGTATATCCAATATAGAAAACGATTTGACACCTTCTCCTCTACGTTCTTCAATAGGCTCAGAAGACATCTTCAAGCGCTTCAAAGGCCGGAAATAATCGGGCGAAGTCGCCGGGGATGGTCGACCTACGCTAATATCGTCATCCGACGAGCTGTGCAAAGACTCGTCCTCCATGGGGCTCACAGTTCCATCACCGTCACTACACAGAAACGGCGGACCGGTCCGACGCGCCTCGATAAACTGACGCAAACTACAACACAAAATACCCGGGCGGTTATCAGAGGAGGAGTTTAAATTTTACCCGCCAATCGCACAACTCTGATCACTAACAGCTTTGTTTGCATTGGTCGGTCGCTCGAGCAGGGGCGAGTCGACCTGTCAAACTGTGTTCTCCAATAAAACTTTTTAATCCGACTCGGATTGAGGGGCGAGATTCGTGGTGTGATTAATTTAAGTGTGCGGGGTGCGGGGAGCGTCCAGTTAATTACCGGGATGAAGACGCGATTCTAACTACTACGCGCTCCATTATTCACGCGATAAGGCCGCGTTTGTCACTAAGAAATGACCACTTTCCTCCATTTTACTATTAGTGGTGCGATAAGTATGAATGACGTTCGTTCGCATAATAATAGACGTTATGAATACTGACTAATTAATTGGTTAATTAAGTTGAATATCTATTTATCCGTATATTTACGTATACTATATATAATTTTGATGTTTTTTTTTTTTTATTACTTTTCAAATACTAGGCATTTGTTATTGCTTTATCTATGGATTAAGATCATAATTGTATTTATAACCTAAGTAAAATTCATAACTACCTATATATATTTAGGCCCTTTGTAAATAAATAAATTTTAATGGATAAAAATATCCTTTTTTGATATTTTTACTTTTTTTTCTAATCATCAAATCACCCTTATTGGCTAGCATCAGAATTGTGATCAAGTTGTTTTCAGATATAGACTGTAGGTATGTATATGCCATATTGCTGGCGAATACAAGCATCCTTCTATCTCATTTTTTTTTACATCTCGTCCTCTTTTACTTATAGACTAATATATATATGGATAAGGAATAATAATTACAATAAACACTGTTGTCATTTATGAATGACATTACGATTGAGTGGTGAACAAACATGGGTTGTTTACCCTAAAAAAACTTTACCGCTTTTTTTTTAATTAAACAATTATTTGCTTTTAGGTTCGAAGATATATACCTACATATCGGTTCTGTATGGCTGTCTTCTTCCAGTACCTAAGTAGGTATCTAACTTATATTACTGGATGATGATTATGTTTTGATGATGATTATGTCCTGATGATGATTATGTCCTGATGATGATTATTTAATGATTATTAAGTCTGTCGGGATAAGCTCTTAAATAGTTATGTAATATATAAAAATACCTAACATAAGACTTTTTGGAACCCATATGTAGATTTGGAGCCGTTTTAAAATATAGAACCTACAATTATATTAAATAAGTAATCCAATACAAATGAAAAAACCGTCAAGCGACCTAGTCATGTTTCGGTTTTAGTCGGTGCACCGGTTTTCCGGAGACTAATCGATTTCTTGTCGGGGAGGTAGTCTCCTTTCATGGTGCGGTTACGAAACGGGCGATGAATTTGTAGATAAATCAGCGAGGATATTAAAATATTCAATGTAAATAAGTACGTCTTTTTCGCCGCCTATTTAGTAAGCCCCGGGTTTTCAAGAAAAACTTGATTTCTTGGCTATTATTTTACCAATAAGTGAATTAAAATATGTGGTTTAAATACCATATTAGTACCTACACCTATATAAAGTAAATAAATTATGCAATTATGTCTCTATAACCGTCGATTTTTGTCCAAATTTGCATGCTTTAAGGACACTGCATTCGTAATCGCGAATCTGCTTTCTCCATACAAAATAAGCTTTCGCACTTCCAGTAGGTAGGTATTACTCGACTAGTGTTTGTCGCAGAATTTTTAATATTATTTGTCGGTCTAATTATTGTTTCTGTGTTATTTTTTTTTTTTAATTATTATAATACAAAATTATTTATTACCCACAACTAGGGATGGGTAAATTTCATGAAATTTTTCAACAATTGAATTTTTTCGGAAAAATTTCAATATTAATTGAAAATTTCAAGTGCAATTTGAAATATTTTTTCACAAATTTTTCATTTCATTGAAATTTATTTTTTTCTTGCCCATCCCTACCCACAACATAAAGATTTTTACGTAGTTAACCAACATAAAAATAATTATTAAATTTCGACTAATAGCCAAGTAGTCATTTTGGAAGTAGGTAGTCAAAATGACTGTAGAGCCCTTAATTGGCAAAACATACAGCACTATTATAGTAAACAAGTAGGTAGGTATATTATACACATTGTAACCATATTTTAAAGTAATTTTTGTTTCATTTCGTAACCGCATCATTTAGCCGGCATAGTGGGAGCGATGAATGCTATTAAACAACAATATAGCCCGGGAGGTAACCACACATTTTAGTCACTCATTTCAGCATGGCTAGTTTTCTCAAAAATGCTAGTTTATTACGTGTACAAACACAAAATCGGGTGTCGACTGACGACATTTCCACAAGCTGATCGTCAACTAACTATATTTTTCGTATATCGTATAGAATAAATATTTTTTAGTGAAGTTTCAAGCTTGCTGAATTGACTTGAATTTTTAAGTATCGTCCAAACGTTCATACGAGCAGTGGACGTACTTTCCACCGTTATTTCAGCAGCTAATTTTGTTTTTTTTTATCATGTTATAATCTAATAGAATACTGTAAAAAAAATCAAGTCTACTGGTATTATTTTATTTTCATAAATTGATTGCGCTTTCCAGCATCCTCCTCTACCGCGTTTGCGCCAGCTGACCTTGGTTTCGCGTACATGAATAAACTATCATTTCGGAGAAAACTAGCTGCTGAAATAACTAGCTCTAAAATGTCGTTACCTCCCGGGCTAATATAATGAATCAAATCAAATCAAATCAAATATTATTTATTTCATGTAAATCTTTACAGATATTTATGAATAGTCAAAAAAAAAAAAAAAAAGTTTTAACAATAAGGTCTAGAGTGCGCTTGGTTAGGCTGCTATATATATATTAATTAATAAAAGGTGTCATAAAATAAAAATATTAAAAAAGAAAAAAAAAACAACCAACCGAACGCACGCTACATAACCAACTAGTGTAAGACTAGGTGGTTAGCTGATTCCATTGACCATCCAACCTCATTCATAGATTTTATAGTACTGCTTATACCATCAGTAGATACAAAGTCACAAGCCGTGTGAAAAAAATGTGTTTGAGACATGTTATGCAGGCCACACACAACATACACCACACACGTTGGTGTATGTTATAGTGATGTGTCGAAACTAAATTGAGATGTGTCATAATGACCCGTTCCGAAATTAGAGCGATCAGGGGGCCTTAATGACCCCTAATGCGGTTAGAAGTCATTTCCGGTTTTATAAATATGTCTATTATACCTACCTACGCGGATAGATAGATTGGAATGGATAGAGGCAGTTGTAGGTACCTATTATTAGGTATATTCATGTTTTTATAGAGAAAAAAAAGCGGCCCAGCCTAGTAGTTAAGTCACTGCGCAACTGATAACAAGGTTAAGCAGATGACAACAAGGCCGGCCTGGGATGGGTGACCGCTTTATACAACGAGGCTATTTCATCATAAACACCGCAACAAGCTCGCCACTTGTTAGGTGTTGCCTCCGAATACTATCGGCGAAATGAGGACGGGTCAATCCCTCCGCTGGGTACCCTGAGGCCGTTTAAACGGTTCTCGGGAGCCAAATACCCGTGATGGTATTAATTTATTATTTTTATAGAGATAGTTAGATTTTTTTTGCCTGGTGGTGAGCAGACCTACAAAGTTCATGAATGGGGTCAATAAATAATTGTTCTTAAACAATATTGATCGCTCCCACTGTGCCGGCTAAATGATGCGATTACGAAATGGGCGACAATGACGAATTTCATTACGAGTACATTTTAATATACTCGCTGCCTTATCGTCAATTCAACTACCTACCCATTTCGTAACCGCACCCTGAAAGGAGACTACCACCTCAACAAATCGATGCAGTATTTTCCTGAAAACCGGTGAACCCACAGACGAAAACCGAAACTTGACTAAGTCAATTGACAGTCTTTGCATCTTGGTAACGAAACCATTCGGTCGGCCTAGCGAAATTATAAAGAGAGACCTTTCTCCTACCTAAATTATAAAAGGATAGGTACTCCTAAATTAAGAGTGTCTGTACATCACAAAATACTCCTCTAATCTACCTAAAGTACTATTATATATTTTGTGCTTATATATTATATAGGTACAAAATAACATGAAAAAGTAAGTGCTTGTAAGAAAATGGTTTTATATCAAAGCTTTTTATAACTAGGTATAGATATATTTCGCTGAAATCCTCCGATACCGCACCCGTACACGTACCGAGGACGCTGGCTACATTTCCACGCTGAATTTCTAACATTTTTTTTGCATGAACAAAAGCTCTAGCTCGGCGGTCTCCAGACTTTTCTATTAAAAATTTTCCTAACTTTAAACCAAATTTTATTGAGTCCGGAGACCATGGCTCAAGAGTTTCTACAGCAAAGGCTTACTTATTTATAATACCTACTTATATTGAAATTTTTAAAAATAAAATGCAATAAAAAATTCTTAGCAAGGTACCTACTTAAACCACTGAGGGCCAATTTCACCATTCGCTCTATAAACTGAGTTTAGTAAAACTAAGTTCAGCTTAAACGAGTTCAAATTTCGAAATTAATCTTAGTTTACATGAATCCGATTTCACCAGATAAATTTTGATCGCGTTTACGAAAATCAAGTTTAAAGACATAAACGATACGTTAAGTATTTTTAACAGATAAAAGCGACATACGGCTGCTTTTTAACTAAATATTTTCTTCTTTCGAAACGATAGAATCAAAACGCATACCATTTTGTTAAAAAAAAAACATATTTCCTTGTAGGATTGTTTGACCTTGACAGTAACACTTCTTGAACGAGATTAAAGAGCTAAACGACGAATATCGCGCGTTCAGGAAAGTAAACTGAGTTCAACTTGAACTTAGTTTAATTTGTATGGTGAAACGTAAATAAGAGCTCTAAACTTGGTTAGACGCTTAAACTCGGTTTAGCTAGAATTGATCGCGTTTAGTGTGAATGGTGAATTTGGCCCTGAGTCAGTCACCTCTCACAAAGTTTGTCATTGCTTTTTATCTATTTATACTATGTACATACATATACTTACATATTATCACGGGTGCCTTACGGCGTCCGAGACCGCCTAGACGGCCCTAGGGTACACAGCGGACGTGTGGTTAATCCCAACTCGTCGTAGCCGATGGTATGAGTCTACACCGAACAAGTGGCTTGCTGGTCGCGATGTTTTGAATAGACTCAATAACCCATCTATAAACAGTCACAAGTTGGTATAGTGAAAATACCCCTCTATGTGCTTTCTTCTAATTACTCTATATTAGAGTGAAGTTAGAAGTCCTAGTTTCTAATGCTAGATGGCAGAGAAGTCTGTATTTTTTATTGCTTGTTTTAGTAATTAATGTTTTTCTAAATACCTTATCAGGAAAATCTTATATTAAAACGTTTAAATATAAAATGCATAGAAAAAAAAGTAACTGCATTTTATCTTTAAAAATTTCTACAAAAATGTTAAATTATATTATATACCTAGTAGGTAATATACGTAACTAAATTACCTTCCCAAAACAAACTTGTATATAATCAGCCATTATTATTTTAGTCCCTACCGGAAGCAGTTAGGTGGCCATATTAGATGGGGCAGTTTTCCCGCGTAATGATCGACCAATCAAATTGATTTCCGGTGAGTTATTGGTTTTAACGGTAGCGTTCCTTTATTACTTCTAATTTAAGCTTTAACAAAAATTACCGTGTAAATGCAAAAATAATTTACGTTTATAAACATACCGGGCTAAGTTATTTTACTGTCTATTTATTATATTTTTGTTTATTTTATTTTTCATTTATGTTTTTTGTAGAGTAAATAAATGGTTTATAATACTTTTACTGTCTTAATCCTACTATTACCTATCTAGTTTTTAAATTTTTTAAAAATGAAATCATAGATTTACTTTTTTTTTAACTTTAATTAAGAAACGATTTATGCATTCCGTGCTGTCATTGCTTATTTAACTGAAAGCACATATAATAAATTTATTTTGCAATATTATAATAAGTATTCATGTGTACAATTGTACATAGCCTACTACACTAATACAGCGGAGGGGCGCACAGTTTTTAATGACTTATTGACTTACTTACTTATTATATAAAACACCAGGAATCGAACCTGTTACTTTATGTATAAGTAAACAAAGTAAAACGCTACCTTTAAAATAAACAGAATACCTATGGCCACAGTAAAGTTAAATTTCCTATTACAACTACTTTTTTTTTTCTTTCGTCTTCCTTTAATTTAATAATAATATAAAAAACATTAAACACATATTGCATATTGCACACAAACTAAGCTAGGCTTGTACTATGTGTACTAGAAACAACGATCCTAATACATATTATATTTTATAAGCACCCAGACCATGACAAACTGTACAGAAAAACGTGAAAGGATGTACTTTGGGCTAATATGAGGTTCTACTTATCAATACGAACAACTTTTCCAATGGAGCCATGTGTCGCAAATGAAAAAAATATTGCCTTCTCCATACAAACTAGTAATGTTAAAATGAAACCAATGAAACCAATTTTTTTTTCACTTGCGACACATGGTTCCATGGGAAAAGTTGTTCGATTTGATCAGCCGAACCTCATATTAGCCCAAAGTACATCTGTTCAAATTTACCCTGTATATATATTTGCCATAGGTAGGAATCAAACCCACGAAACTAGTCTACGGAGGCGATCTTGATAAATTTAAGATACCTACTATGTTGTTTAAAAAAAAAATCCTTATAAATAACCATTCCATTAGTACCATAAAAATCCAAGCTGTAATATTTTTGGATTTTACTCGGTTCGATTCCTGTATGCCAAGCGTATTTTCAAAAATCTTTGAATGCAGTTTTACTTACATTTCGTAATCGCATCATTTAGCCAGCTTAGTGGGAGCGATCAAGTTGGGCAATTCTCGCGCTTACGAATCTCGATTCGAGTTTTTTAAACGAAAATTTTAGTCATTTTTCGTTTAAATATCTCGAATCGAGATGATTGTCGAAAGCGCGAGAATTGCCCCTCTGTACCGATTTCTTGTCGATGGGCAGTAGTCTTCTCTCAGCAAGGTACCTACCATTATCTGTGAAATGTTATAAGTATATAAAGTGTTTAACACATTAATGTAGGAAGGTCTATATTTTTACTAGAACACGGCAATGTGACTTTGCCTCTACTTGATGGTAAGACCTCCTATTTACAAAGTCCTTGAATGGAATCGATCAATGAAATTGAAATTTGGGCGACGACAAAGACGATCGTTGCTTTATTTTAAAATCAACTGCCTGTTTCCTCACTGCACCCTGAAAGGAGACTACCACCTCAATAAGAAATGGTAGCAGTAGTCTCCTAAAAATCTGTGAATTCACAGACTTAAACAGAAACATGAGTTAGGTCATTTGATAGTTTTTACATATATCAGTTTCTACTCACAGACTAAAACCGAAACATAACTAGGTCACTTCACGGTTTTTACATTTATGTTTCATCGGTACTACCAGCAATTTTTACATATTTTAGGATGTATATATAGGTTCGTGGTACCAGGAGAACATAAAGGTAATAGAAGTAACATCGCACAGTGTAATGGCGGATAATTTATGAAATTATTTCCCATTAAGCATACAGGGCTCTGTGGTAATGTTCTATAGAATATAGATAGATGTTATCTTTTCGTTTAGATAAGTTAATTGTTGGATATTATATATTTATATTTTAATACTAGCTTACCTGCGCAACTTCGTCTGCGTAACTTTAACCGTTTACGCACGCAACGAAAGCTCTCAAAAGGAATATATTTCTTCAACATTTTCCTTGGTACTCCTATTGGTAGTAGCGTGATCTAATATAGCTTATTTCTTAGATAAATGGGCTATCTAACACTAAAATAATTTTTCAATTCAAACCAGTAGTTTCTAAAATTAGCTCTTTTAACCAAACAAACTCTTCAGCTTTATAATATTCGTGTAGATAATAACAATAATATGTATAACAATTTACATATTTATTTATTTTGTATTACACATATTGTTTTGGTCACAAACTAAGCTCTAGGCTTGTACAATGTGTACCAGAAGCAACGATATAATACATATTATATTTTATAAACACCCAGACCATGACAAACTGTACAGAAAAACGTAGGTACTAACATAAATTTGCCATGGATGGGAATCAAACCCACGACACGTTAGTCTACGGAGGCGATCTCGATAAATTTAAGATACTAATCTGTGGCCCTAGTGTGAGTTTTTTTAACGTTTACTTTCGCGTTAACTATACTACCGCGTTAACATTTTGACCAATCACACGACCGCATTTCTAGTTCCCAAAATTTCCGCTTGAAGCGCTGAACTATTTCCCATACAAATTTTAGTTAACTCAAACGTAAAGTAATAGTTAGAAAACTCACACTAGGGGTACTGTTTAAAATAAATTAATCGTTATGAATAACCACTCCATTAGTGCCATAAAAATACAAGCTGCAATATTTTTGGATTTTGCTCGGTTCGATTCCTGGTTTAGCGTATTTTCAAAAATATTTGAATGTAGTTTTACTTACATTTCGTAATCGCATCATTTAGCCAGCATAGTGGGGGCGATCAATTTTGTTTAAGAAAAAATATTGATCGACCCCATTCATGGACTTTGTAGGTCTGCCCACCACTAGGTAGATACAAAGTTACATGCCGTGCTCCAATATAATAGTCTCGGCTATTTATGTCATATAGTAGGGTGACCAAATTGTGTTCATATACAGGATATTTGATATAATCGTATGGACCGACAAACCTCCCAAAAAAATTGCCGACATTTTTTTAGGGGTTTAGAAAAGTCAATAGTTACGATTATTAAAATATGATAAAACACCGATAATATGCGGTAAAAGCGAATGAATCTCTTTAAATTAATAAAAAATTAAACTACTCTACAAGCATTCTTTTTAAATATTTTTTTTTTTTTAAAACATATGACACCAACAAAAGTAGGTGGGTTCAATCATAATTTTATTAGCATTAATATTAATTTGATTACTAGGTATATAATAATTATATACAAAATATTAATTATATTTTAATTACCTCGGACACCGTTAATTTATATTGTCTCACTGCTTACGATTTATTTATAGAGTCTACCAGTTTATAAATTTAAATTAAATCAGTCCCATTTTTTTTTAATGAAAATTAATCGATTGATTTTTTCAAGACAACATCACTTCCATACATTTAATATTTTCAGTAACCTTGAGTAATTTGTTCGTTAAGAACGCAGTTAAGGACACTGCATTCGCGATCGCGAAGTCCGCGTTCTCCTTACAAAATTAGCTTTTGCACTTCCATTATTTCTTCACTACTGTTTGTTGCTGAATTAAAATAATATTTTTGTCGGTCATTGTACTGTGTTGGTCAGTTTTTATTTTTAATCAGGAAAAAACTTTTTTTTGTATTAATATCTAATTACCCGCAAAAAAAAAATACGGCTTACAGCCTAGTAATATTAGAAGTACGTTTGTATAAGCGTCATCACGACTGCATAACCTTTAATTACAATTAGTTGACTCATTTTAACCTATTTAAAGCTAAAGAAACATTAAATTAATACTTTTAGAATACATACGGGCTTTTCTCCTACCTACTTTATTTATTTATATGAGTATCGAAAGAAAAACCCACATAATGGTCACCCCATCAGTCTGTGAGACACATCTGCTGTCGACAATAGGGCTGTGATTAGTTGTCGACACCAAAGTTGACAACATACCACTCTATTAAACATTGTCACCAAGTCATGAGGTGACAACCGTGACAAGCCGCCACTTAATATCGATTGAATGCGATGAGATGCCATCTGTATTCGATCTTACTTACTAAATCGATTTTTTTTAACTATTGATCATTATAATCTAGTTGGTAATATAGATTTTTTTGTTATGCTTGGTGAAACTGGGCCATTCATGTTTCGGTTTCAGTCGGTGGGTTCATCGGTTTTTCAGGAAATTCCATGTTTTTAAATTATTTTTTTAAAGATAAAAATGCAACTAAAAAAATCCTGGTGGGCAGGACTGACGAACCTCGCTTTCGCGGCAAAGCGCTCAACCGCTAAGCCAACCAGGTTCCAGACACCCCTTACCTATTTTGTCATTGCTTTTTATCTACTTATACACATACGCTATTACGCGCTTTCTTCTGATAACTCTATACGTGTGAAGTTAGAAGTCATAGTTTCTAATACTAGATGGGAGAGCAGTGTTTTTTTTTTTTTTTTTTTTAAATATACCATTGATTAATTTAAGGACACTGCATTCGCGATCGTAAAGTCGGTGTTCTCCATATAAAATTAATTTTCGCACTTCCAGTATTTCTTCACTAGGTACGTTTGTCGCAGAATTAAAATAATATTTTTGTCGGTCATATTATAAAGATTAGCATAACGACACTCCAAAGTTTTAAAAATCATATTCTAGTTTTATGTAGTAAGTAGAGGTCCTTATAATACATTTATTCTAAACTAGCTGATCCGTGCAACTTAGACTGCGTAACTTCAATCGTATACGTAGTACGATTGAAGTTACGCAGTCTACGTACGCTTCAAAAGGAATAACTTTTGCCCGTTTTTGTAACTCCACTCCTATTGGTAGTAGCCTGATATTAAATAGCCTCGCTAAATGGGATTGGCTATCCAACATTAAAATAATTTTTAAATTCGGACCAGTAGTTTCTAAGATTAGCGAGTTCAACCAAACAAACGATTTTTTTTTTTAAATGGGATTATAAAAAAAAATTAATCCACCTTTGCATAATCAATAGAGGCAGCTTTTAACGCCTCTAAAATTAAGTTATCCATGTCAGCAGTCATCAAATGACAGAATATGTCATCAACAAGATCCGCATTAGAGACCCAATGTGTACTATAAAGGACCTTTACCTTATTGGGAAAATTTAAAAGATTTACTCATCCATCAATCATTTCAATCTCGTTGTATTGTATTCGATTCTATATTGATGAGAATCGATCCTTTATCGATATACTCGTAAGTAAAGTTTGGTAGGTATAGGTACGTGATTGAGTGGTTAGATTATTGGGTTTTATTTTATTTTACTTTATTAGGAATATGTATATATTATATATGGACCTCTCTATGCCGCTTAAACGGCACAGAGCAACCGTAACTATTAGTGTTGCTACATGTGCAGTAGTACTACATGTCATTGTAATAGAGGCATACCTATCTACAGGAAAACTATATGCCGATAATTTAGCTTCTTTGCTTAGTATAAGAATAATATGTAAAACAATTTACACATATTGCTCCGGTCACAAACTAAGCTATAGGCCTGTACTAAGTGCCTATACCAGAAACAATGATATAATAAATACATATTATATTTTATAAACAACCATGACAAAATGTACAGAAAAACCTAGGTACTAATATTTTTAAGCCATGGGTGGGAATCGAACCCACGACCTCCTTATACAACGCCGAAGGCGCAACCACTTGTCTACGGAGGCGGTTATATAAGTAACATTAGACATTGAGTTTGACATTTCAATCTTTTCTTTCAGTCGCACTTGTTCACTTGTTTTCTTTCATTCGTTTGACTAGATTGATGCGCAAGCTCATCACATGTATAACTTCGCTTATTGCACTATACTTCTGAATTCAGAGCACTAAATATTGAGGGATGAATGTCTAGCGTTAACGAGTAACAATTTTAAATGATTACAAATTAACAAAATGGATAACCATACGCTTTTCTAAAGCTATTTAGGTGGACCAAATCGAACTATACATTAATATTAAAACCATTCAAATTATTGAAATATATATTATCTAAGAACTTGAATAACTCCTTAAAAACAAACCGGTATTATTGAAATAAAATACTTTATAAAAAAATATACATTATTAATTTAAAAAAAAAATTTTTTTTTTTTTTTTAAATAATTATTCATAATTTAAAAAAAATTATGTAAGATTATTATTTATTATAAAATAATATGTCAAACGACTGAAGCAGCCTGTGGCGAAATATATCGTTTATATTTTTTTATGAAGTATTTTATTTAAATAATACTTAAAAACAAACGCTAGACAATTATCCCCCAGAAGCACTAATGAATAACAATTTAAATGATTACAAATTAACAAAATGGTTAACTATGCGCGTTTCTAAAGCCGTGTATAGTGTTGCCAGATACCCTGATTTTAGTGGAATGTCCCGTTTTTAACCCTTATGAGTGTTACGTAGACGCGCCTTTTTCTTCATTTAGATCCAATCAAAGCAATTATTTATGAATATAGATAATATTTATTGTAGATGACAGTTCCTTTAACAGTTATCTAAGCCCTGCCCGAAGACGTATAAATTTGATTGGTAAACTAATATTTATTTTATACCTATCTATGTATAAAATTTCGTTTTTCTAGATCATTATGTACATACATACATATCATCACGGGTGCCTTACGGCGCCCGAGACCGCCTAGACGGCCCCAGGGTACCCAGCGGAGGGGTTTTAATCCCACCTCGTCGTAGCCGATGGTATGAGTCTACACCGAACAAGTGGCTAGCTCGTCGCGATGTTTTTGAATAGACTCAATAACCCATCTATAAACAATTTCACAAGTTGGTATAGCGAAACCGGGACCGACAGCTTAACGTGCTCTCCGAGGCACTATAGTGGTGTTGTCAAACAAATGTACATAATTTTTTATTAATTAAAAACTCATTGGTACACACCGGGATTCGAACCAGGGACCTAAGTGTTTTTAAGTCCAGGGTCTAACCAACTCGGCCACCACGTATATACGATCATTATGTATATGTACTTTATGTATTATATAAGATATATTTAAGTAGTGTATATTAGATTTTATAGTAAACACTTTGTTTTATACTCCGTTACTGTATTGCACCTACTTCACTTATTAACTGCTTTGATTGTCCCGAAGGTTTGACTGGTAGAGATAGCCTAGCGGCATTAAGACCGCCTTTGTATTTTGTATACAATAAAGTTTTAAATAAATAAATTAAACTGATATTAAAAATAATGGTTCTGGCAACACTATCCGTATAGTCAGGACCTAAGTTGGTGTCGCGGGCTCATTGCTTCGCGCCCTAATTGCACTATACTTCCGACTTCAAAAGGCGCCGCAAAGTTGCTTTCATCTTGCCGCCCGCGAGCCTTTGTGTTTGCCGCAGTCAGTCTAATTGTTTTTTATTCATTTATTGCACTCTATAAGAGCTTGTAAGGTGTAGAGGTTTAAGATTTGAGTTGGTTATCGAATTATTTTATAGGTATGTATAACGTTTTATTACGATTTGATAAGTGTTTGAATATTTATTGGAAAGGTTATTATTATTAGAATGCTACCGGATGCGTTCGTTTTTGTTTTTTAATAAGAAAAGCGTACTTGTGGAGTTGACAGTTTTCTGATTTGACAATAAACCAGCGATTGTATTGAAGTAGAGTAAAGAAATGCTAACTCGTCTTTGTCACCGAGAATTTCGAAACTGTATCATTTAACCGGCATAGTGAAAGCGACCAATGCTGTTAAACAATCATGAATATTTATCATGGACTTTTTAAGCCAGATTGATACTAAATCCGTGCTCCATTTAAAAAAAATACATTAGAGTTTTAATTGTCTATGGGTAAGGTAAAAGTAGAATCTTTAATTATTTGGAGGTAGGCGTTCCTGGTAAATCCCGGTACTGAATTTCTCAGGAAATTGAACGTTCTTTCAGTACTACAAATAGAACCTCCAATAGGATCGCTTTATTTAATCCTGTTACCAAAAATAAAGAGACCCTATTGGTGGTTCCTCACGTTTTGTTCTCTAGTATTTTTGTCGGTCATTGTATTTGTTTATCTTTCTGTGTTGGGTTTTTTTTATGGTAATTTGGTTCATACGTAAATATGTCACTGCTTATGGGGATGGTAGCCCCTTTCAGGATGGGGTTACGAAACTGGCAGTTGAATTGAAGATAAAGCAGCGAAGATATTACAGTAGGCTCGCACAATGCAAATTTATCTTTGTCGGCGCCTATTTCGTAACCTCACACTAAGTATATAAGTATGATTTATATTAGTTTATAAAATTAAACACCCGACCCATCTTCGTACAATCTTAAAGGTTAGCTTGTAGATAATGCCTAAGGTATTAAGTTCGCCTTTGTACATAACTTTTGTTTACTCCCCAATAAAGTGTTTAAATAAATAACTAAAGTGTTGTTTAAGGATTCAATAATTATTTAAGAAGACCAGTGTAAGTACCTTACTAAGGGCTAATTCGACCAAAAGAGGGCATAACTTATACTGGGGATAGTAATGTCAAATTCCATACAAATATTTATTCGTAGATTAAATTATTTATACTCAGTATAAGTAAGTAAGGGGTCTAGTGTGAGCATGCTGTGCAATCTTCGAACAAAAAATATGGAAACAAATTTCTACAAGGAGAATAATGTAGTTCGGGCTTTTCGTAATAGATGTCTCTGATCTTTTTTTAAACTTGCCAGATTAAAAAACAAAATACAGTGACATTACTAATTAAAAAAATAACAACTCAGTTTCCGGATCCTGCCGAATCCGTCGTTCGGCCGTTCGGTGAACTTCGGACGACTTCGGTCAAGTTCGGTCAACTTCGGTGATTGTTGTGCGCTTGATGCTTGAGTCTGTAACTCTGTAGATATATTATTTTAAATTACGTACTTTTAGTATTCTTAATTCGTCTCTGTTTGGTGTTCGTATACTAGTGTATAGTGTGTATAGTCGAGTCGAGATTTTCTCATCCGTATTCACTGCTTCAAAAACAAATTTTTAGAGTTAAGTGAAGTTGTTGTTGTTGAAATCATGCCAAATAAATCAAAATGTTGTTGCGTGGGTGGTTGCAAAAGTTGTGGTAGACTGTATCATTAACAGCACGGTAAATTTATTTTTAAACAACTATTGTAAAAATATAAACAACATATGTGGCAAAAGGCAAATTGAAGACGAAAACGATTATGTGTAAACTTTAGGCAAAAATCATTTTAATAAATCGAGAAAAAAGTTTTTGTTTGTTTTATTTTCTCTTATATATTATGAAAGTTACAAATATAAGTTTCATAAAAAAAACATTTAAGCTGATTTGTACCAGCCTGTTAATGTAATGTAACGATTAAAATTAAAAATGCTACGTTAATGCTAATTGACATCGACTTGCAAAATAAATTTGGTACTTTCGACGCCATTTTTAATCGCTACATTACATTATCAGACTGGTACCACTCAGCCTTAAGATCTATATATATATGTGTATATATATACGTATATAAATAGTTGACCACCAGCGCCATCTATTGAAGCATGGTCTAAACATTTCGATTTTCTTTCTGTTGTTCGGGCTAAAAATAAAAGATGTCGCTGCTGTTTCGTTACTCAAAAAAAACCCTTGAGTTATCACTCTATTTCTAGTATAACAAAGTACTCTTTGAGTGTGAGTTTTGTAACTACTAGCGTTTGAGCTAACTAAAATTTGTATGGGAAATAGTTCAACGCTCCAAGCGGAAATTTTTAGAACTAAATATGCGAGCATGTGATTGGTCAAAATGTTAACGCAGGAGTATAGTTAACGCGAAAGTAAATGTTAAAAAAACTTACACTAGGGCTACAGAATAAATATTTGACATTACCAATCTCGGAATAAGTTTTAACCACTTTTGGTCGAATCGGCCCTAAGTAGGTGAATATCCGTGTGTGGTCCGAGTGTAATTAGCGTAGATATAGTGTTATGCCTCGCTTTCTTCGTGAGAACACGATGCTACATAGGAGGTCGTAAAATGTAGCTTGTGGCTGTATGTATGGTTATGATTTCTAAATTCAAAAACGCACTAGCACGATTTAAATTCAATATGTTTTAGTCTGTGGATTGTAACCGAAGTAAACCATACGGTTTACTTCACTCTCTTCGGTCACCGTACCCAATTTCCTTAGGGTAACTCCTTCAGATCCTAGTAGAATACCCACAATTACAAGATCTTATAGGAAAATATATATAGTTTTTTATTCAGCCTTGTCAGGCGTGCAATACAATGTTATCATTGGTTATTATTTATTATCCTTTATCAAATTATTTAAATATACGTGGTGGCCGAGTTGGTTAGACCTTGGACTTGAAAACACTTGGGTCCCTGGTTCGAATCCCGGTGTGTACCAATGAGTTTTTAATTAAAAAAATTACTATAGTGTCTCGGAGAGCACGCTGTCGGTCCCGGCTTCACTATACCAACTTGTGAAACTGTTTATAGATGGGTTATTGAGTCTATTCAAAACATCGCGACGAGCTAGCCACTTGTTCGGTGTAGACTCATACCATCGGCTACGACGAGGTGGGATTAAAACCCCTCCGCTGGGTACCCTGGGGCCGTCTAGGCGGTCTTGGGCGCCATAAGGCACCTGTGATGATATATATATATATATATATATATATATATATATAATTATTTACATTATTATTCAATTATTATTAATTATACACAATTTAAAAAATATTATATTATGACATGAGTTTATTAGGCAATATGCCCATATACAATCCTATATAGATGCAATAAAGACTTCTATTTGTTCTATTCCCTTCACAAATATTTAAATAAGAAAACTAACATTTAAATGGCCAGTAGTAGCATTACTCTATAATACTCGTAGAGAAGGTTACAGGATTTACTAGTATTTAGGAGACTATTAGATTGACTTCTTGTATTAGGAGAGTGTTTAAGTGCATTCTCATGCACTTAAACACTCTATATGCTCTGCTATAATGGTCGCGCATTTTGCGTAAAGTACGGGTATTGAAACGTAATTCTATCCTGTTAATTATAAAGTTGAAATTCCAATGCTCCATACATGTTCAAACTTGCGAAGAAAACGTGTATTTCAAGATGGCGGTATTATAATAGCCAACCTAATACATACTATATAACCATTGGAATAGAGCTTATATTTCCATATTTATAGTTTGCGCAACGTCTTGTCGTGATTAGCGGTTGCAAACTCGGAATAAGGCCCCTGTCCACCCGCTCCCACCTACATAGTATTTTTTTTTATCAGATTCCACTAAATTATAAATTATAAATGTAAAAGTTTTCTATTAACTTAAT
Source organism: Monopis laevigella (assembly GCA_947458855.1). Classification (NCBI taxonomy): domain Eukaryota; kingdom Metazoa; phylum Arthropoda; class Insecta; order Lepidoptera; family Tineidae; genus Monopis; species Monopis laevigella. Next base: position 6,192,447 of record OX381599.1, on the reverse strand, counting down.
ACTAACACACTATCACAAGATCTAAAAACAACGGAAATGTTAAAGTCACATCACTTCTTGTTCAAAGCGTGTCAGTGCGGCGGCGGAGCAAGCAGTCAACAATGTTGACTCAACATTAAACGTAAGAAGTACGCAGAGCTCCTGAACTCATACCTGCAGGGTAGCCACCGACTCCGATACCGTGAGATCTCGTTCGAGTTGACATCGAGAACGATGTTTCTGGTACCACGAAAAGTTAAACATCGTTATTTGAATTGCCCAATGCATAACTAGTTCGAGTACCTAATTAATTACAAATATATATATATATAATATTATGAAGTTTGTAAATATGTTTTGTATGAAATGACGTCATTTTTGATCTTAACTCGAACGAGAACTCACGGTATCGGAGTCGGTGGTTACCCCCCTGTTTTTGGCATTTTCGGTTAAGACGATGGGTCCTTGGTCCGAGGACGCTAGTGAATTTATCCACGATTTAGGAAAAAAAAAAAAAAATTGCTACTGAAGATCCTCTGAGCAAGGAGTACGTCTAACATTCAAAATTATTGTTATTAATTTGTAGGTATTATATTAGATTTTTTTTAAATATATATTAGGTTATTAGATCCAAGTTAAAAAAGATTTGTTGGATCAGATTGAATCCTACCTAAATACATAGATTGTTTCTTCCAAAGTAAGCAGATTATAAGCCTGTACTTTATTCTGTTATTGTTCTTTTGTGTACCAAAAAATGTAACAAGAGCAACCTGCCGACAAATAATTTATATAGTTTGGCAGAGAAATACTAATAACACTCTTGTTGGTAAAATAAAGAAAAAAAAAATCAACGAGCCAGATTTGTGACACCGGCCGGGGCCGCCCTGGGCAATGGCCCATTTGGCCCATACGTAAATATGCCACTGCTTGTGGGGATGGTAGCCCCTTTCAGGATGGGGTTGCGAAACTGAAGTTGAATTGACAATAAAGCAGCGAGGATATTAAAGTAGACATGGCCATTCAAAAATATCTACAGCTAATATAATGATAATAATATAATATAAGAACTAATATTTAAGGCGTGGATACGGTTGGTGAGGTTGGTCGCCTCGGTGGCACTCTTGTATGGCAGATGATAATCGGATGGTCAATGGAATCAGCTAACCACCTAGTCTTTCACTAGTTGGTTATGTAGCGTGCGTTCGGATCGTTGTTTTTTTTTAAATATTTTTATTTAATGACACCTTTTATTAATTAATTTATATATAGCAGCCTAACCAAACGCACTCTAGACCTTATTGTTAAAACTCTTTTTTTTTTTGACTATTCATATCTGTAAAGATTTACATGAAATAAATAATATTTGATTTGATTTGACTCGTATGCCTTTGTCGCCTCCAATTATGTATGTTTTTTAAGAGTCTCATAGAAAAAAAAAAACCCCAAATAGAGAAAAGTGATATATGAAGCAAACTTGGGTATAAGTATTAAAATTACATAAGATTTTAACATAATTTTTAAGGAAACTTTTTTTTTGTTTAAAAGCTTTTTCAACTTTTTTGCTATAATAACTTACTAAACTTAGAAAACTATTTAAGTACCCTTTTTTTTAAACTTATTAATGCGTGCGAAGCCGCGGGCACAAGCTAGTAATAGATCTATTTCATAACCCCCATTAGTAAAGGAGGTTATGAAAATTATTAATAGTGTTCCAGTAAAAAAAAACATTACCACATTACTAGTCAAGTACATATACGTGGTGGCCGAGTTGTTTAGACCTTGGACTTAAAAACACTTAGATCCCTAGTTTGAATCCCGGTGTGTACCAATGAGTTTTTAATTAAAGAAATTATGTACATTTGTTTGACAACACCATAGTGGTGTTGGTTAGTAGTGGGTTATTGAGTCTATTCAAAACATCGCGACGAGCTAGCCACTTGTTCGGTGTAGATTCACACCATCGGCTACGACGAGGTGGGATTAAAACCCCTCCGCTGGGTACCCTGGGGCCGTCTAGGCGGTCACGGGCGCCGTAAGGCACCCGTGATGATATGTTAATGTGTGTTATCACCATCACGGGCGCCTTACCAACACAAAACCGCCCAGACGGCTTTAGGGTACCCAGTGGTGAGGGTTTATTCTCACCTCGTCATAACCTATCGTATTCTGAGTCTACGCCTAACTAGTAGTCAGATGATCGCGATATTTTGATTGATTGCGTCAATCAAAGCCGATCTATAAACAGTTTCGCAACTTGGTTTAGTGAAACGGGGGCCGACACTAGAGGTCAAATAAATTATTAAGTAGGTACATATTTTATTGGTACACACCGGGGTTTGAACCAGGGACCTAAAAACTGTTGAGACGCGACGAGCTCGCCACTTCTCGGCGTATATTCAGAAAACCCTTCTGTTGTTATTGGAGCACCATGTGACTTGTATCTAGTTACCTGGTAGAGAGCAGCCCAAATTCCATGAATAGATAGATCAATAATTATTATTGTATAACAACATTCATCGCTCCCACTATGCCGGATAATAGATGTGATGGCGAAATGGACGATTAAACCGCCCTGAAAGGAGACTACACCTCCACATGAAGTCGATGCAGTTTTCTCCTGAAAATCAGTGAACCCACAGACCAAAACCGAAAAACTTGATGGTTTTTGTTGTGGTAACGAGGCCGGTCGATCGCCCTAACGAATTTATAGAGACCTTCCTCCCAACTAAGATTTACATATTACATTGACAGTTTTGTACAAAATACATGGTGACTTTGAAAGGATGTACTTTGGGCTAATATGAGGTTCTACTGATCAATACGAACAACTTTTCCCATGGAACCATGTGCCGCAAATGAAAAAAAATATTGCCTTCTCCATACAAACTGGTAATGTTAAAACGATCAATTTGTATGGGGAAGCCAAATTTTATTTTGATTTGCGACATATGGTTTCATGGGAAAAGTTGTTCGATTTGACCAGCAGAACCTCATATTAGCCCGAAGTACATCCTTTCAAATTCACAATGTATATTTACTTAATTTAAGTATGATTTCATATAATTTCCAAAAATTGGAGTAATTGTCTAATATTTTACCTTATGGGTTAATACCCATTTTAGAAATTGTAGGTAATAAAAAAAAATACAATGCGTGATCAAGATAATATAAATAGCCGAGTAACAATCAAATAATAATAAAAAAACAAATTTAGACTATTACCTATTTTCATTTATAATACACGAAAAATATTACATAGATAATAGACACATTATTTCGTAATCTGTTAAACTAAATATCGGTCTATTGTTGTTAGGAATAGAATACAAATTTCAGTGCGTTTTTAATTGCGATATTTCGTAAGCTTAATTGATTTTTAGCTCCATTGGACAGTTAGGTGTAGGGAGACCATACATTCTAATCTTGAAATAATATAATCCATATCTATAATAATATTATAAAAAGGTAAAGTTTGTGAGTTTTTAATTAAAAAATGTATGTACATTTGTTTGACAACACCACTATAGTGCCTCGGAGAGCACGTTAAGCTGTCGGTCCCTGTTTTAATATACCAACTTGTGAAACAGTTCATAAAGGGGTTATTGAGTTTATTCAAAACATCGCGACGAGCTAGCCACTTGTTCTCTTGAGGTGGGATTAAAACACCCTACGCTGGGTACCCTGGGGCCGTCTAGGCGGTCTCGGGCACCGTAAGGCACCCGTGATGATGTGTATGTATGTAGGGGGTAACCTCTGGATCTACTGAACTGATTTTGAATTATTTTAGTGTTGGATAGCCTATTTATCGAGAAAGGCTATATGCTATATAACATCACGCTACGACCAATAGGAGCAGAGCATCAATAGAAAACAGTAATATTGGGATCCTTTTGAGAGCTTTCGGTGCGTGCGCTGCGTAAACGGTTAAAATTACGAAGCTGGCACGGGTCTAAATAAAGTGTTAAACAAATAAATATTATAGAAGTACAGTTAGGGACTTACTGACTTGATTGACTGACGGGCTTAGGGTACTCAGCGGTGGGGTTTTATTCCCACTCAGTCGTAGCCGAGATTCTAAGTCTACAAACGAACAAGTAGCCAGCTCGTCGCAGTGTTTAGTTATACTCAATAATAACACATCTATAAACAGTTTCACAAATTGGTATAGTAGTTTTTTTTAACACGGCATGTGACTGTGTATCAACCTGATGTTAAGCAAACCTACAAAGTACATAAATGGGGTTGATTAATACATTGTTGTTAAACAATATTGATCGTTACCACTATGCCGGTAAGGGTTTATTTTTGACAAACAAATTTCGGAACCTATAAATAAACTAACGGGCTATATATAATAACTAAATTCGGACCTCACGAACTAATTTATATCACCACAGTAACTAATATAGAAAAATAAAATTTTCACAGAGTTATGCTAACTAGAACTTCCTGTGATTTGGAGACCTTTTATTATTTTATTTAATAGTAATAAATAATAAACAGCTAGGCAAGTATTTTTTATTTTATTTTTTTTATTTAAAAATTAACAAAAGAAATACAGATAAACAAAGATGGGTGAGTCCCTGATTCCCACACTAGGTTTTCCTGTCACGTGAGAATCAGTTGCTACCACTGTAGGAATATAAAAAGAAAGAATATAAAATATAAAAAATAAATTGCGGGTTTATAACTATTTGTGTTTTTATAATTAAGTTGTGTGTGAGTATACAATGAGATTTTATTAAGGACACTGCATGCAAAATTAGCTTTCGCACTTCCAGTATTTCTCCACTATTGTTTGTCGCGAAAATAAGGGCTTTTTTTTTTCTTTTTTTTTTTATTGGAGCACTGCATGTGACTTTGTATCTACCTTCTGGTGAGCAGACCTACAAAGTCCATGATTGGGGTCGATCAATAATTGTTCTTAAACAAAATTGATCGCTCCGCATGCCGGCTAAATCGATTACAAAATGGGTGGCGACAAATTGCATTACGAGTACATTTTAATATACTCGCTGCCTTATCGTCAATTCAACCCATTTCGTAACCGCACCTTGAAAGGAGAACTTACTACTTACTCTGTAGACGACTTGACGCCCATACAAACGTAATTCCAATATTACAACTTGGCTGTTAGACAAAGTTCAATCATTATAGGTATTTATATCTTGGTAATTGTACGTAAAAATCTTTCTGTTTTGGGTAATAAATCATTTGTTTTTTTTTTTTTTTTTTTTTTCGAAAGATTAATTAATACAATGATCTACTTATAAAAATGGTAATTTTTATTATAAAAAATGTGGCTCCTCAATCCTGATGGTCATCTATTTATAAGCATCAGGATTGAGGGACCACATTTTGATAATACAACAAATACATACATCATCACGGGTGTCTTACGGCGCCCTTTACCGCCTAGACGGCCCCAGGGTACCCAGCGGAGGGGTTTCAATCCCACCTCGTCGTAGCCGATGGTATGAGTCTACACCGAAAAAGTGGCTAGCTCGTCGCGATGTTTTGAATAGACTCAATAACCCATCTATAAACAGTTTCACAAGTTGGTATAGCGAGCTCTCCGAGGCACTATGGTGTTGTCAAACAAATGTACATATTTTTTTTAATTAAAAACTCATGGTTAAAATAAAAAGGTACATGTGATTTTTTTATTTTAATATTTCCGTTAATACTCGTATTAATCGGATTGAAGTGAGTTTGGCGTCGTTCGACAATATATTTTTCTACAAACTATAGACATATTTTCCAATTTTGCAACTATCTACAAATCCACACAATTTTTTTTTTTTTTTTTTTAATTCTTTATTGCACAAAATTGTACATAGGCAAGCTTAATGCCTTAGGCATTTTCTACCAGCTAACCTTTGAGAGAGTGAATTATGCTTAGGGTGCGGAACTAGTTAATGAATGAAAAAAATGGAAATCTCACTTCAATCTGGGAAGTATTTAAAAAAGAAGGTACTGAAATGAAATGAAATGAAATTTTATTTATTAAGTAACATGATCAATTAGCAGTTCTTTATAAGTTTGTTGGTCAAACCGTCAAATGACCTAGCCATTCTTTGATTTTAGTCTAGTGAGTTTTGACACTGGTTTTCAGGAAACTACTGCAATGATATCTTGCCGGGGAAGTGTATCATTTCAGGGTGCGGTTATGAAACGGAAAGTTGATTTCACGATAAAGCGTTGTAGATTGTAATATCTAGATTTTCTTCTTTAATATATTATTATTGATTTTCCACTAATTAATGATAAGCCCTTCTTAACTGTCTAATATTAGATACATTATGCGTTCCATTGTACCCAATAAAAATATTAGACATAGGTAGTAACTGGTGAGAGCCAAAAACGCGATATCGTATGGGCGCAACGACCGGCCACTTTTTTTTATTTCTATTTTTTATTGGAGCACGGCATGTGACTTTGTATCTACCTGATGACAAGCAGTCCTACAAAGTCCACGAATGGGGTCAATCAATACATTGACGTTTAACAACATTGATCGCTCCCACTATGCCGGCTAAATGATGCAGTTACGAAACGGGCGACAATTTTTCTTATGCAACCGCCCGTTTCGTAACCGCACCCTAAAGGAAACTACCACCTCGACAAGAAATCGGCTAAACCGAAACATGTTAGGTCACTTGACGGTTTTTGCATCTCATTCGGTAACGAGACTGGAGCTGCCAGTTTCATTCCCAAAAAAAAACAAAATATTTGGTCACCATACTGAATACAGAATAATGATATTGTACAGACACATAATACTATAAGTAGGTATACCTATTAGCTAGGTATATCATCAATAATCGTAATGCTAGCGTAATAGGCAACCATATACTCGTATAATGGGTTTCGGTACCCGTACTATGTAAGTATTTACGGGTAATTTCGATATTAAGTTATTTTCAATCGTGCGTTCCAATTTCACGTTGTGTGGCTTTCGTTATTAATCTATGAATTATAAACATTCTATTATACAAAGTTGAATTTGGAAGGTTGTACTTTGGGCTAATATGAGGCTCTATTGATCAAATCGAACAACTTTTCCCATAGAACCATGTGTCGTACCTATTTGTTTTTTTTTTTATGTTTGTAAAAACATACAGAATATTGAAAAATTTGGGAAAAAAAATCTGTTTAAAAAAGCAAATGAGACAAAAGCCAGTAGGTACTTTGAAAATATTGACGGATTTACGTTTAGTTGTTCGGTTTTAGCTATAAATGTTACCGTACCGATTAATAAATTTAACAATTTGTCAGAAAAAAACTTAGTTTTTTGTGAAAAAAGTAGATATCTACCTTTTTTTTCTATTGGAGCATGTAAACACCTGATGTGTGCTTACCACACCTACAAATTCCATGTATGGGGTCGATCATTGTTGTTTACCAAAATTGATCGCTCCCACTATGCCGGCTAAATGATGCGTTTACGAAATAGGCGGATTTGCATTAAGAGTCTATTTTAATATCCTCGCTGTTTTATCATCAAATAAATCCCCTTTCTAGTAAAAAAACACATCGTGGTAAAGGAAGAATTGGTCTCATTTTGTGTGTAATAATTATTCCTATATTTAAACTAAAAGAACACGTGTAAACACGAGCTCCATTTATCTTTTATCATTTCAAGTAAAATATGAAATAAAATTAGCTCTGTCAAAGTTCGTCGTTACGCCGCAATTAGCGCGCGAAGCTGTTGTGCGTTTCCATTGAATTACGAATAATTATATCGCACGTATGCCGTATCGAGGCAAAACTATAAATAATTCAGAAAGTTGCAAGTATTTTTTTTTTAATGTCATTATGTTATTTTTGGTATGTGTGTTTTACATGATTAATACGTGCGTGAAACTCGATCACGATATTAGGTACATTACTTTTTTAAGGCGAAGAGTATTTAAATTCCTTTATTCAGTAATTAGACTGAATAAGCACCTTTACATGTTACTTATTACACAAAACAATACTAATAGGTACATATTTTATAACAAAACATTCTTATATAAAAAAAATAACCATTACAACTAGATGCTATTATAAACTCATGCTCGGGATACTGGGCCGCCCCGTGATACATAAAGTTACATGTCTCAATATGTTAAAGCATAAAATATATTAATACAAGTGTTTTAACATAATATATAGTCTTGCCATAAATATTGTACATTACATTTATTACATTTACGGTGTGTTAGTTTAATACATAAATATTAAACAATTTAAAAAATAAAAAGCTTAATCTAAGTGATCCATTGGTTGCAATACAGTCCTTTAAACGTTGAGGCCAGTTATCAATGGAAGCACGCACTATTTCCATGGGAAAATTCTTCACTGCCAATCGTATGGATTGTTTTAGGGACTCCAAATTATCATGGCGTTTAGAGCAAGCTGACCATAAATCATAATCCAGCGGATTAAGATCGGGACTAGACGACCGTCAGTCTTTAGCTCAGATGAAGTCCGAAACGTTCGCTTCCAACCAAGACTGTACCGACTATATGGCGCTATATATACCCGGCGCCGAGTCTTGCTGGAAGGACCATACTTGGTTATTGAACATGGTGTTGTTAAGGGGCTTAACTACCTTCTCAAGAATGGTATTTTGATACACTTGTGCCGATGTTTTGATACCTTTTTCACAAAAATATGGCCCAGTCACTCCTTCATAACTAATAATGCCCACGTTGCACGACTGTATGTCGACTAATTGGGAAGCTTTTATAAACGGTCATTTTGTTTGTTAAAATGTTGCTCAATTAAAATGAGAAAACACAATGAACAATCGTGTGAAAATGACAGATTCCAAATTTAAATGTAATATTTTTTAAATATTTTTAATTGTATTTATGACCAGACTTATGTATTGGGCGACTTTTTTTGTTTATAAAGTAATAAAATGCAAAATTTTCGAACCGTCCAACAATGGAAACGCGCTACTAACAGGAATCTGTCAAGTGTACTGATTACATATGAAGATAGCAATGAGACATGGTCGTCTGCTTGTCTGTCCATCTGTCTAGGCATGGGCGGCGTGGCATGTAGGCAGGCATTATGTTATTGTGGCTGGAGGGTATAGTACCTAATGAGAGGGTAATTTTGATCTTTACAATGTTTGTATAGACGTTAAAGTAAGTAAAGAAATCTGTAGCCCTAGTGTAAGTTTTTTTAACGTTAACTTTCGAGTTAACTACTTACTGCGGTAAAATTTTCGAGTGTTCTCGCATTTTTAGTTCCCAATATTTCCACTTGAGGCGCTGAACTACTTTCCATACAAATTTTAGTTAATTCAAACGCAAAGAAATGTTAGAAAACTCCCACTAGTGATACTGAATTGTATAATTTCTGAGGCCAAATTGTTGTAAGCAAAGTCAATAAATAATATGAGTATGCTCCAATAAATGAATTCCTAAATGTTTTTGCATATAGGTAATAAGAATACCGTAAAAAATAGCTACCATGTTTGCATCTTAATTTTATATAAATTAAGATTCAAACGTAGTTTTACCGTTACTCTTCTTATATGCAAAACATGTGTTCAAGTTTGGGAGCATATTGATAATTATTAAGATGCCCTAGGTAGGTATTTTTATACTAAACGTTCTTGGGTCGGGTGACCGCTTTATACAACGAGGCTATACCATCATAAACACCGCAACAAGCTCGGCACTTGTTAGGTGTTGCCTCCGAATACCATCGGCGAAATAATCGGGTTAATCCCTCCGCTGGGTACCCTGAGGCCGTTCTCGGGAGCCAAAAAGCACCCGTGATGATGGTAAAAATGCTAGGTACCTACATTAAAACATACTAAGTAAGCAATATTGTTTTACCATAAGTGGGAATCGAACCCACGATAACGGAGTAATAACTAGGTATATTAGGAACGAGGTGCAAGCTGACTAAGATACCTATAAATAACGTAGGTAAAAAAAACATAACGTTTTTGTTATCCACGGTCGGGTAGCCGTTGCGATCATTAAGAACCGTTTAGTCCAGCCAGCCAGCTCGCCAAACCTGGCTCCGTAATTAATCGTCCAATTCGGAGTAACGAGCTCATATGATGACACTATGCTATAAAGACTATGTCCATTGATTGCTATGAAGCTAGCACGGTGTATATAGGTAAGCCCATAATATATCTATTTATATATAGGCCCATTCAATACAAAATTCCCTAGAAAGAGTGCCGAAAAAACTTGCAATACATCGATGTCCAACTCTTAAAAAAATATATTATACAATAGAACCCCAGAATTTTGCCAAAATTTAAAATGTAAATCTATTTCTCGTTAGATGTTTAATATGGAAATATCTTAAGACCCTAGAATGGAGCCCTATATACCCTGATATAATTTATTTGGGTAGCTACAGGCGATACAGATATACCTATCGGGTACTGTTTTAAAAGTCTTTTAGGAAAAGTTTTAAAATAAACCAGATCCAAAAGTCGTCTAAGAAACAAAGTTGGACATATTAAAATGACATTAAACTGCATTTTTATTTTTTTCAAATATAAAAATACAGAGTATATAGAAAAGACTATATAGATAGTTAAACTAAAAAAAAACAACAACACATAATACAGATTTTTCGTCCGAAGCCGCGGGAAAAAAATATAATAAGTAATTAGTATATAGGTGATATATAGATATATATTTCAGGTAGATATATTCCACCTATTTATTCGCGTGATAAAATCTAGACAGTGATTTCCTTCTTCTCCAGGGTCCTTAGAGAAAAATCACCCTATTCCATTGATGGAATCGCCTTCAGCCAAAAAGTATGTATTTTGACACCGAATGTCACGTCTAGAGAGCCGACTGAAAACTGTCAAAATCCATTGTAATTTGACTGATGATTGGGCACTCCTTGGGTAGCCACTAGCCCGAAGAAAGTAGTCGTGTGTTTCTGATATATTTTTCATAGTTAAGTTTATAGGATATTATTGTGCAAAAATGTACCAATTTTGTAGAATAAGCATTCCGTTGTGATCTTAAGTGTGAGAAGTATAGCATTTACGCAGTGTCTCAGTGTTTGAGCATTTTTGAATCCCTTAATCTTCGATAAAATGGCGGTAGGTACCCATTTTATCGTTGGTTTTCTTCCTCTTTACTTGACATTGGCAGGACTATACCGTATGTCTGCATACGGTCATGTCGCTATTCCTTTTTCTACCCTAGTCATTTCCATACTATTATCCCTCCTTCACAAATAATAATAATATTTTTACAATTACCCACTAGACATTGGCAAAATTTGCGAGAGGCCATATACCGATATCACAGACTCTCGTAGTTTTAGTACAACCATTTACGTAGTACCACAGAAGAAATAATAGTACAAGGTAGTACTTAGGTACCTATGTAGGGTGCGTTCGAATTGGCAATCATTATTGCCCAAAACGCCACCAAAAGTAATACATTACTTGTTTTATTACAATACCAAGATAATGAGATAATGGAAAACATTCAATGTATGACATTTAGTTGACGTTTTGGGCAAAAATAATAACCAACTGGAACGCCGCCGTAGTCCCCATTGATGTCGCCTGACACCTTTCTCGACATCCATCTTGTGTCCCCTTCTGTTAGGCTTGAGCGAACCCACGACGAACTAATTAGTTATCTAAAATAGGATTTAGCTGTCAATGTCCTAGCTCTAAATTTAGTGATGTAAATTAAACAACACCTTTGTTGGAGCTTTTGTAGTATAAACAAACATACCTACTTGACGTGGACGCCGTTTGTGAAAATGGCGGCGGCGGCGTGCTGAAGACCTGGGGCTCTAGAGAAAAATCAGGCGAAGCGACGTGTCGTGTCGCCTTCAATCAAAACTGTAAAGACTTTGGTAGGTGACAACGTACTTCACGCCTACTGTCGCAGTCAAAAATGTATGTATTTTGACACGTCTGCTTTTTCTCTAGAGCCCCTGGGGCTTTATTCCGAGTTTGCAACCGCTACAGACAACAAGACGTTGCGTAAACTATACATATTGAAATATAAGTTCTATCCTATTAAATATAGAGTTGAAATTCCAATGCTCATTAGATGTTAAAACTTGCGAAGAATTCGTGTATTTCAAGATGGCGGCATAACTATAGCTAACCTAATACAGACTATATTTCCACTGAAATAGAACTTATATTTCAATATAGAGTTAACGCAACGTCTTGTCATGTTTAACGTTTGAAAACTCGGAATAAGGCCCTAGGTCGGCGGCGGCGGGGCGCCGGCGGCGTGGAGTTTTCAGTGTTTTTAAAGGAAAACTTAATTTAATCTACTTAGAGTACCTAAAATGTAAAAAGTAACGTCTTCGCTTTCTTTTTTCACAGCATTCAGACATGCGCGGCGCCCATACCTAATACCTACTATACGTACCTTTATAGACCGACTCCGTAGACGTTGTATACGGAGGTTGGGATTCGATTCCCATGGCAAAACAATATTTTCAAGGTGTCTAAAGTCGGGGTGTTTATAAAATATAATAGGTATTTAGGTGTGTATTTTATCATTGTTTCTGGTACACATAGTAGAAGCCTAGAAGCTTAGTTTGTGACCAGAGCAATATGTGTAAACTGTCCTACATAAAAAGAAAGTATATAGTTTAGTACTTAAGTAGGTAGTTCAGGTAAGTACCAACAGAAGATAAAATAACTACCTACTAGTCTGTCTAGTGCTTTATGCATCAGCAAAGAAAACAGCCACCAGTCTGTCTAGTGCATGTCTAGTGATACATACTGAAATATCTTTATTTGCCTTAAAATATGTTTACATATATAGATATTCAATTGTAATAGTACAGCATATTTTACCGGTTTCATACATCACTAGACATACTGGTGGTAATGTTATTAAGGTGGTTATGCACGTTCTGCTAATGCATACAGTGCCCCTAGTGTGAGTTTTCTAACTATTACTTTGCGTTTGAGTTAACTAAAATTTCTATGGGAAATTGTTCAGCGCTCCAAGCGGAAATTTTGAGAACTAGAAATGCGGGCGTGTGATTGGTCAAAATGTTAACGCGGTAGTAAACGTTAAAAAAACTCACACTAGGGCTACAGTACAGTACTACACAGACTGGTGGTTATTTAATCTTCTGCTGATGCATACTTCGATTTGGGTTTATATGGCAGACGAAAATCTTTTGCACACGAGGCAAGAGATATTAATTATGCCTTAGGGCATTTCCATATTATTCATACATCTACATACTACACAGATAGGTATAGACGAGCATTATGGCACATAGCCAAAGACTAATTAATTCAAATACAGGCCACTTCATTATGTACGCCTTGGTAATTTAACCATCCGAACATAATGTGACGACCATTTCCTATGAGGGGATAAAATTAACTCGACCGAATTACGAATTAATTAAAATTATAAGTAATACTTATAGAAATAGGTACTTATTGCTATCTCGTTGGCTTTTTTTTTTGTTCGGTTTTCTCATATATTTGATATGGCAAAGGTCTCTATTAACCATACAGCCTAGATATCTCGTTAGCTATAAAATTTAAATATTTAGCAATTCTGCAATCTAATTAAGATTTCATAGGACTCCATATTTTTTATAAAAAATCTATATTTATTTAGTTATCCGAGTACCTAGTATAAAATTAATACCTATAGATTTTTTTTTCATCTCTTCGTGTAATCTTCGTGGAGGGACTTATGTATACACTATTAATTAATATATACGATGCCAGTAATATGTGATGTACAGACAGAGACGTATGTACAAAATACGTTTTTACTTACTAACTATTATTATACTCTTAAACAAAAACTAATTGCGTCCATAAATAACACTTTTTTTTTTCTCTTTTTTAGCAAGAAATATGAAAATGCTTAAATAGATAAAACATAGCTGTAACTAAAGTGTTCTTGTAGGACTCAATAACTTTTTATGAATAAGGCCATTCATTTTTCGTCGGAGTTAGAAAATCAATAATTATTCGACCCAACAAAGCCATAGAAAATTAGCAGTTCTATCAAAAGTCTATTGGAGCACGGCATGTGATTTTGTATCTACCTGGTGGTGAGCAGACCTACAAAGTCCATGAATGGGGTCGTCAATAATTGTTCTTAAACAAAATTAATCGCTCCCACTATGCCGGCAAATTTTAATATAGGGTAAATACGCTAAATGTCGGCCCCCTAACGGATTTTCCAACTTTGGATCGCTCTAGCACTGTTAATTGCAACGAAAGCATAGCTTGTGATGCAGTTTTAGACAGGTTAATAAATCTATTTTACGTTTCGAGACTTAATTCTGATTTATCTATTTAAAGAAAAAAGTATTAAAGGTTTAAATGCGCGGAGGACGTAAAACCTTAAACTCGGCCTTTTTTGGCCTATGATCGGTCGCTTTTTTCCCAAATGTCGGCCGGGTACAGGGTGTTTGAAATTAAGACAAGACAACGGAAAATATTATTAATAGGTATGTTTTATTTTTATAATATCACAACAAGTCTAAATTTGGTAGTTAAAATTGCACTTCAATACAGTTACAACATTATTAAAATATAAAAATCACAATAAAATTAAATAAAAAATTATAACCATGAGATAAAAATTTGAGCACATAATTTAATAAAATATTAATTAAGTCAAAGGGATTAAGTGATTGTTATTTAAACTTTTAAAGTCTTCATTTTTACATAATTTACGATAAAATTAAATATTTGTCAAAAAGTCGTCGTTTAACAATAAAAAAATGGTATAAAATTGTTATGCTGTGACAAAACACAAACGTGTTCATTCGTTTGTATTGATAATTAAAATTAAACAGAAACTCAGTTTCATAAAATAAAATTAAAAAAAATTAATTCAAGTCATTTATAAAATATTCAACAGTTTCGATTATTCTACCTGTAACAAACGTAGGTCTAATATACAATAACATAGTAAACTATTAAAAAGAATAATACTGGTTTTGTTTGTTCATTTAAAAAAACAACATTATTCATCACACCCAGCGAATTTTGTGGTGTATCGTCACACATTGATCCACTATGTTGTGGACATAACTGCGGCTGTGGCAATATTGTCGCTTTATAAGTGACAAGACCAAAAACCAAAATTGAATTAGTACCGGCAGCTTTTTGTGCCACACAGGTTAATGAATCAATTAAAGATTTACCATTAATTCTTTATGTTTTAAAGCTGATGAAATTGAATTAATAAAATTACAACCTAGGTTCAATAGTAGCAAGTTTTTAAGAGCAATTTATATTTATAGACCAATCATATAAACAGCCTGTATAGTAGCGGTCGAAATCGTGGCTGGCCGACATTAGGTTCTTTAATATTTCTAAAGTCGGCCCCTGTTTTGTGCACCTTATTTCTCTAGATTAAACTAATATCTCCCTTGCCGGATTTTGGCTATTAATCGTAAAATAGATTAATTTACCTAAAAGATCTGCAAATTCTCGTATTAAGCCAATAGAATTAGTAAAAGTCTTATTTATAAAACAGACTGCATTTACTTTAAGTCGGCCCCGGCCGAGAATCGGGTTATAAGTCGAAACTGGTGACCTAAAGGCGGCCCCTATTTTTCTCTAAAACCAGTACGCAAAACATTAAAAAAACTAACTCAAAATATAGTAAAAATAACTTATTAATGATAACAAACCTTAAAACTAATATAAAAATACGTCTTACCTTTAAAAAGTCAATCCCCAAAACGTGGGTATTCACGGGAAGTAAGCTACTTTTACAACAAACTGGACCCTTCAACAGGACGAATGTTAATGACGCTCAGTGTAAGAAGAGCGAGTGACGTGATTGCAAAGTAACGGTTTTTACGCATAGAGTATGAAATAGGCTTGCAATTTGAATAAAAATATTTACACTTATTTACCTTTTAAGTGAATGCAAGCTAAAATGAATTAGACGGCCGACAATTGGGGGGGGGCCGACCCAAAGCGTATCTACCCTAGGTACTCGCTGCCTTATCGTCAATTCAACCCATTTCGTAACCGTACCCTGAAAGGAACTACCACCCCGACAAGAAATCGATGCAGTAATCTCCTGAAAATCGGTGAACGCATAGACTTAAACCGAAACATGACAAGGTCACTTGACGGTTTTTACATCTGTAGCCCTAGTGTGAGTTTTTTTAACGTTTACTTTCGCGTTAACTATACTACCGCGTTAACATTTTGACCAATCACACGACCGCATTTCTAGTTCTCAAAATTTCCGCTTGGAGCGCTGAACCATTTCCCATACAAATTTTAGTTAACTCAAACGCAAAGTAATAGTTAGAAAAGTCACACTAGCGGTACTGTATGGACGGTGGTAACGAGACCGGACGGTCGGCCTAGCGAAGCGAAGTTATAGACCGTCCTCCCACATAAAACTGCCACTCATGCGCCATCTATGTTTGAGTAGCTGTACTTTAGAGTTCCTATTTGCAAATTTCATTAAAATCAATGCGCCATCTGATGTTCTGAAGCTGTACTTTAGAATTCCTATTGGCACATTTCAAGTCAATCGAATACAAGAAAATTGTTAAATATTTTAACCAATACATTAGGCCGGCATAGAAAAAGTAAGTGAAAAAAAGAATAATTCAGTGCCTCAGGTGCTAAATGATACATCCCAAAAATAACAACTTTACATGAGAGCAAAAACAAACTAGTTTTTTATTTTTCTCATAAATTATACTAGGTATAATATAGGTACAAAAAGAAAAAAAAATACTATTAACCTCAACGTGTATTTTTATGCGACATAAACTACATGAAAAAAAAAGACAAGATTTGATTTGTACCTATATTTTTTTTTTTATATATGTTTTATCGTTCCAAATAATACATTCAGAGTTGTATCAAATAGCACTAAACATTAGACGTTGGTGCATATCATTACAACTTTGAATACTTTATGCATGAAGGTAAAAACCGTGCCCGTCCGCGCGCCGCTACTGGAGTAAGCATCATTCAATTTGCAGGATGCCGCACGAGTGACAAATTTGTCACTCACACACGATTTCACATTTTTTTTTTACAACCTCAGTCTGATTTGTGCGTTCGGTGGAGAAAGTGAAAAAATGGGTAATTGTGCATTAAAGCTGTGTAGAAACTAATCTTAAAAAAAGTACCTAGTGTCGCGTTAAAACGTAAAAGGGTAGAGGCAATTAAAAGAGAAGAAAATTGGTTAACAACAATCATATCCCATGTATGTTCAGTACATTTTGAGGAATCATGCTACGATTTAATTGTTTTTCGCCTTGTAGTTTGCAACGACCTTTATAACTTCCTTTTGGAGGTCGGTCAAAAATTTTGAGATTGCGTTTAGTAGGTAACATGTAGTTAGTTGTGCATGTGTTTTAATTTAATAAATAATTTAATTTAATAAAGTAGGTATTTTAATTTATTGTTATATATACCTACATATTTTAAATCAACTAGTATTATAAATGCGAAAGTGTCTATCAGGGTGAATTTGAAAGGATGTACTTTGGGCTAATATGAGGTTCTGCTGATAAAATCTAACAAATTTTTCTATGCTGTTAAATAATACATGTTCAGGGGCCCTACCTGGGACATTAGAGAAAAATCAGGCGAGGCGACGTGTCGTGTCGCCTTCAATCAAAACTGTATAGACTTTGACAGGTGACAGCGTACCTCACGCCTACTGTCACTGTCAAAATACATACGTTTTTGACTGAGGCGACGCGACATGTCGCCTCGCCTGCTTTTTCTCTAGAGCCCCGGGAAGCCACATGAAATACCGATCGCCACGTCGCCCGATCGATGGCGAAAATAAAATGTATGTGATTTGACGTTCGAGTGACGATCAAGTTCTATCCATAAACAATATTTCCTACACAATTTCATCCATCGACGCGTCGATCGGTTTGTCGATGTGGCTTCCCGGTAAGGCCCCGGTTAATAATTTTGACAATGTATTTACAATCAGGTAGGCGATTCTCGCGCTTTCGAGATTCATCCCGATTCGAGATTTTTAAACGAAAAATGACAAATATGCCATTTTTCGTTCAAAAATATCGAACATTAAACGAAATAAATAATAAATATTAATTATTAAATAATAAATATAGAAATATTGAACGAAAAATGACATATTTAGTCATTTTTCGTTTAAAAATCTCGAATCGAGATGAATCTCGAAAGTGCGAGAATCGCCCACCAGGGGCTTTATTCCGAGTTTTGACACGTTCACCGTCGCGCATTTTGCGTAAAGTACGGATATTGAAATGTAAGTTCTATTCTGTTAAATATAAAGTTGAAATTCCAATGCTAAATTCATGTTCAAACTTGCGAAGAATTCGTGTATTTCAAGATGGCTGCATTATAATAATAATAAAAAAAAAAAAAAAAAAAATTTCACCACAAAAATACAATAACAAACAAGTTTGTGCCCTGGCTCCTGAACTAGTCGTGAGACTGTATCTCAGGAGCCAGTGCTCTTCTCCTGGTACATGATAATAGCTGATAATAGCCAACCTAATACATACATACATAATATCCATTGGAATAGAGCTTATATTTCCATATTTATGACGTTGCATGTCGTGATTAGCGGTTGCAAACTCGGAATAAGGCCCCAGATGAAAAAAGGGAGAAAATATAAGATTTATTCGACTTAATATTTTTGATTAAACTCAAATTTTAAAATAATTACAATTATAGAATTCTGTAAGTATGGCGACGGTCTTATTCATAAAAACTTACGAAGCCTTTATTGATGCTTTATAACAGCTCAATAGCAAAACACCTCAAAATGTTATTCATAAACACTCAATAAACCTCTAATAGTGATAAACGTCAAATAACAGCTCCATAACTTTATTGAAGGCAGGAGCCCACTATAAACCTATTTTAACCTCACTTTTTATACATATTTTATTTTTTGGTTTAAAATTTTATTAAATGACTTCTATTACTTCATAAAATTATATTACAAATAAAAATAATAATGCCCAGTCGGCTTCCGATCAACAAATTTTCAAAATTTTACAACTCGAATGGACTTGAACCAAATTAGGTTGGGCGCACACTGACAGAAATTTGTAACAAAAAAATATTAACATTTAATCTTGTTTCACCGCGGTAATTTGTCCAAAAAGACAAAGTTGTGCCGCTTCAAACTACAAAAATTGAATGGCGGTGCCGACTGCCGTCACATCTAGTTACATATTATCATACAGAGATGCAATCATAAAAAATCACATAGGTACAGATATAGAGAGATGCAACATACGCGACAAACAAAGCTGTATTCTATTTTTGATACAAATTATTTTAATTTAAATGACGGCTGAAACCGCGGGGCACAGCTAGTGTGACTAAATTTCTATCAGTGTGCGCCAAACCTTATTATAATTATTTCATTAGAAGTGTCAAAAACGTTTTTTTTTTACTTTTATGGTCTTGGTTTTCCGCGATTCTGCCAACTTTCTTGGCAATCAATTATTTTTTTCTATCAACACATCACTAATTCAGCTAATAAACGTCAAATAGTTATAGGAGCTTTATTGGAGGTTTATGAATAACAAAAAAGTTATCGAGCCAATAGCCTTATTGAACGTTTTAACTATTGAGCTCTTTAAGAGTGTTTTAAGGATTTTTTATGAATAAGACCGATTACGGTCTAAATATAATATAATAAATACCTACGTAATATGTAGCTAATACCCTTAATTTTACTCACAAATTAAAATATTTTTCAAACATATTGAGCATTTAAATAAGCATGTATAAACTTACCC
Organism: Monopis laevigella; assembly: GCA_947458855.1. Classification (NCBI taxonomy): domain Eukaryota; kingdom Metazoa; phylum Arthropoda; class Insecta; order Lepidoptera; family Tineidae; genus Monopis; species Monopis laevigella. The sequence continues at coordinate 6,172,710 of OX381599.1, read as the reverse complement.
AACAATCAATAAACAAACTAAAATAATAAAAAATCCTCTTTCCCCCGAACCGCTATACAGTGCAGACGAAATTAGTGTATTTTATTTATTATTTAACAAAAAATTAAAATAAAATGAGAGAATAGGGATATTATTGGTATACAGAGCATAAAGTGCGGGCCAGAGGCAGCTCTTCTAAGGGACACCTGCTTCAATGGAATCCTCAATAGATTAGAGGTTTTTCCCTCCACGGCCATGTGGAAATGGCGGTCGCTGAGGAAGGATGCGAGCACCTTGGGCAGCACCGGCGAGTTTACGAGCTTGGAGAGGAGCCCGGCGTGCTAAACACGCCCGAAGGCCTTCTCGATATCAAAAAAGAGCCCGACAGTGACTTGGACCCGGTTCATCTCACTCACCATGTGGTGTGGCAACCCGGGTAAGCTGGAGTGTGGTGCTGTGTCCCTCACAGAAACCGTACTGCTCTATCATCATCATACCAGCCTTTCACGCGTCCCCTGCAGGACATAGGCCTTACCCAAGGATCGCCACAACGACCAGTTGTCCAACGTCGTCGGTCCATCTTGTGGGGGGCCTGCCTCTGCTGCGTCCTCCAGCACGCGGTCGCCACTCGAGAACCTTTATACACCAACGGCCGTCCGTTCTGCGAGCTATGTGGCCTGCTCACTGCCACTTAAGTTAGGCGATTCTGGAGGCTATGTCGGTTACTTTGGTCCTTTTGCGGATCTCATCATTTCGAATACGATCCCGCAAGGAAACGCCGAGCATAGCACGCTCCATCGCCCTTTGTATAACTGTGAGCCTTTACATGAGGCCCATAGTAAGCGACCACGTCTCTGATCCGTAAGTCATTACTGGCAACACACACTGCTCGAACTCCTTGGTTTTTAAAACACTGCGGTATTTGGGATGAGAAGATATTACGTAGGCTCCCGAATGCTGCCCAGCCGAGTTGGATTCGATGAGAGATCTCTTTCTCAAAAGTTGGATTTACCTGTTTAGATTGACTGTCCTAGGAAAATGACAATGAAAAATGACAGCACAAAATATGAATAAGCGACCTACAGCGGTGTCTACTCCCCTTTTTCACATGGATTTCGCGAATATTCGAGGAATCCATGCTAACTTAAATGCCGTCCACCACCACCTAGAGACAGTCAAACCACAAATGCTTTTTCTGACGGAGACACAGATTATCCGACCTGCTGATACCTCATATCTGCATTATCCTGGGTACACATTGGAAGAAATTTTCGTACCAAAGGCCGGGGTATGCCTATACGTATGTCCGCTCGGATATTTCTTGTTACCGTCTTCGCTATATGGAGGACCCATCGATATCCGCTATGTGGGTGCGCGTGCAAGAGGGTACACAGACCCGAATCTACGTGTGCATATATAGATCCCATAAGGGAGATCTGGAGACAACCCAACTTTTTGATTATCTGATTAGAGCGACAGATAAAATTCAAGAGAGATTTCCTTCTGCAGAGATTGTTTTCTTGGGAGACTTTAACGCCCATCACGAACACTGGCTCGGCTCTCTGAAAACGGATCATGTAGGGAAATCTGCTCATAATTTTGCCCTTTCCCATGGACTGACCCAACTCGTAGACCAAACCACCCGGATACCTGAAGTGGTCAACCATGCACCTTCAAAGTTAGACCTTTTCCTGACGAATCAGCCCACAAACTACAATTTTTCTGTATTAAGCCCGCTGGGTGGATCAGATCATTGCTTAGTTGCCACGACTGTGCCAAATGCTTCTCCGCCACCTCGACGAATTATATCACGAAAAGTCTGGCACTATTCGTCGCGGATTGGGAAGGACTTCGGGAATACTTCCAAGTACTTCCGTGGGGGCCTCGCTGCTTTAAGGATGAGGATCCATCTAGGTGTGCTTTGTCAATTGCTGATGAGATACTATTGGGTATGGAATATTATATTCCCCACTCGTTTGTTATCAGCAAGGGGAGGAGTAGACCGTGGTACAACAGTGATTGCACAAAAGCTGTTGCAGCCAAAAATTTTGCGTATCGACAATGGATCCAAGGTCGTTCTAGTGAAGACCTCAACATCACTTCCCTAAAAGCAGCCTATGACCCTGCCTCCAAAGTCTGCGAAAAGGTGTTTAAACGGGCAGAAAAGGAACACATTTCACGGATAGGGCAAGAACTGCTCATTCGACCTGCTGGTAGTCGTAGCTTTTGGCAGCTTGCCAAATCCGTGGAATCAAATTCTGTCGCTCCTCGTTACCACCGCTGCGGAATCATGATGGATCACTGGTTTACATTGCAAAAGAGAAAGCACAACTTTTAGCTAAACTCTTTGCATCGAATTCCCGAAAAAATGATGGAGGCGCGCTTCCACCTACTATAACCGACTGTGGCTTCACAATGCCTAATATTCGCATTAGGCAACGTGATGTGCGCGAGGCCCTCCATTCACTTGACATTCGGAAGGCCAGTGGTCCTGATGGTATTCCTGCAGTTGTATTAAGGAACTGTTATCTTGAGTTGTCTCCCGCCCTCACTCGACTTTACCGCCTTTCATATTCCTCTGGAGTTGTCCCTGCAGCTTGGAAAGTAGCCAATGTGCAACCAATTCCCAAAAAGGGAAATCGATCCGACCCCAATAACTACCGCCCCTTTGCCATCACCTAAGTCCTGTGCAAGGTTTTAGAAACCATTATTAATACACAGATCATGCGATACCTTGAAGGTCACTCTATTCTGAATGATCGCCAATATGGTTTTCGCCAAGCAAGATCAACGGGTGACCTTCTCGCGTTCATTACGCATGTTTGGGGTGAGGCAGTGGATAAATGTGGGGAGGCCTTGGCAGTTGGTTTAGATATTTCTAAGGCCTTTGACCGCGTTTGGCACAAGGCTTTGCTCTCCAAGCTGCCTTCTTATGGATTTTCGACGCGGCTATGCAACTGAATATCCAGTTTCCTCTCTGATCGTAGCATTAGGGTCCTAGTAGATGGCGTAGCCTCCGACTGGGAGTCTATTGATGCTGGTGTACCCCAAGGATCAGTGTTGTCTCCTTGTCTTTTTCTTCGCATATCAATGACCTGTTGTCATGTGGCAACATTCATTGTTATGCAGATGATAGCACTGTCCACGGTCGGTACTTTGCTCAACGTCCACCTAGCCGCGTCCAAACAGAGGAATTCAGAAAGGTTTTGATAAGTGAGTTGGATCAAACCCTGCTAAAGGTTTCGACTTGGGGTTCGAGAAACTTGGTCCAATTTAATCCGAGCAAAACACAATGTTGTGTAATGACGGCGAAAAAATCCCCTTTTACTCATTTTCCTTCTCTTCAGAGCACCCAGCTATCGCCTTTACCATCCCTCAATGTCCTTGGTTTAGATATACGTTCCGATCTTAACCACCGCAATTATATCGAGAGCATTGCAAAAACAGCTTCAAAAAAACTTGGCATCATTAATAAGGTGCGTCGGTTTTTCACACCCAGGTTAAGAATAATGCTATATAAGGCTCAAACTCGACCGTGTGTGGAATACTGTTCGCATCCACACCCTGCAGAAGCGAGCGACTAGAATTATTGAAGACGAAACGCTCAATAAAACCTTGGAGCCGTTGCAGCTTCGCAGGGATGTGGCATCGTTGAGCGTTTTTTACCGCCTATACCATGGACAGTGCTCTGAAGAGCTTTTCAACATTATTCCCCCTTCCCCTTACAGGACAACACGCACTGGTTGCAAAATGCATATGTATACCGTGTCGGATGTACCAACTCGTACCAAACGTTTTGGCGATTCATACATCTGCTGTACTATTAAAATGTGGAATGCCCTACCAGCTTGCGTGTTTCCTTCCTCTTATAACCTAGAGTCCTTTAAACGAAGCGTGAATAGGCATCTTAAGCCGGCAAAATGATGGCAACCAGCGGTGCACCTGTATGCATCCGCTTGTTGCTATCATTCCTGGACATTGCATACTGCTTAACATCAGGTGGATGCAAGGTCACATGCTGAGCTCTTATAAAAAAAAAAAAAAAGGTATATGTAATTGACGACAATTTCGTGTTTTCCTATTTTAACAGGAGTGGGTATAACATGGGCGTTCGACATGACTTTGGTCTTATCCATGTTCATGTTTAGGCCCACTTTTTTAGAAGCCCCACTGAGATCATTGAGCATTATGCCGAGGTCCTCCAGGGTTTCAGGTACTGCTCTATACGACGTTCAATATAGATTTTCAGTCTCCGGATGAACAGTCTCTCAAATAGATTTGCTGGGTGCGGAAGCAGGGCGGTAGCTGCCCGGCAGACGTCCTTGCCGGGCTTGTGGATCATGATGACTTCCCCTGCTTCCATGCACTGGGAAAATGATCTGTACGAAGTATTCCATTGCAGAGCCGGGCGAATTCGACTATGGCTCTGCGCGGGAGCTGCGTTAGTTGTGGATTAGTGACCCCGTCTGGACCGGGTCACTAATCCACAGGTGCTTAAGGCGGAGCGCGACTCGCTCCACCTCAGCTGGCGAAATGAAAGAACGTTGGTAATGGGTCTTTTGTTGAATCACACATGAATTTCTGCACTTTATCCTCTGTATCCGTTGAAAGCCTGGTCGACGACGGAGAAAGATTTGAATTGCTCCTCCATATGCCTGCCAAGAATATCAGCTCTGTCTTGGGAGGCATAGTCCTGCGTCGTCGAGCAGCCGATAAATGGCCAAGGGCGTCCGGGTTAGTCACCTGGTGAGACGGTACAGGGACCCTAAGGTAATGTCATTACCAATGGAGTCCACGTATTCTTCTCACGACCTTCCCCGAAAACCGGCGATCTCCGCCGCGAGCTCTTCCTTGACCCGGTTGAGTTCGCGTTTAATGCTGGGGTCACGAAAGTTGGCCCAGCGCCTCTGGAGACGCCTTTTAAGCTGAAGCTTAAGTCTGAGGGGATGTGTGAGGCTTTAAGCCGGTGTAAGGAGGCAGCTCACGTGATGCCGCTTCCTTAGAGTGCACTAGGGACTCTATGAAGCGAGTCGTTGTGGCTTCTACATCGTCCGGCGAGTTTATGGGACCAGCAAGATAAGCGCTGTTAAATATATATTAGTACAGGTCCCAGTCCGTTTTGAATCGCTCCTTCGCGGCGATCACCTCAACTTGTGTGCCCAGCACCACAAGTATTGGGAGGTGTTGTGTGTCGACGTCGTACAAGACCTCGACGTAGACTGGAACTCTAATGGCCAAGCCTACAATGTCAATGTCGACGTAGGAAAGTGTGCCGGTGAATCCGGTCCTAGGAATTTATAGTCCTTGTCATCCTGTCATCCAACATGCATTAGAAAACTCAAAAACAATATAACTCAAGTTGAATCATTTAGCACCGGAGGCACAGAATGCTCCCCAAAGTTAGGCTAAAAGTAACAAAACTGTCACAGAAGCGCCACCTAAAATTCGGTAGCTTTACTTTATTATTAAGAGTAGCATAAAATTAATTGGTCCTAATTCCCATCCGTACATTACAATAAAATCAATATATTTCAACATGCAGGCTACTTATTTGTTCACTGGTGCAGGCATAGAACAAGTAAAATATTAAGAAGACAGCGGCTTACACAATCCTGGGGCTTTATTCCGAGTTTTGACACGTTCACCGTCGCGCATTTTGCGTAAACTATAAATATTGAAATATAAGTTCTATCATATTAAATTTAGAGTTGAAATTCCTAATTATGCTAATTAGATGTTCAAACTTGCGAAGAATTCGCGTATTTCAAGATGGCGGCATTATTATAGCCAACCTAATACAGACTATATATCCATTGTAATAGAACTTATATTTCAATATTTATAGTTTACGCAACGGCTTGCCGTCTTTAGCGGTTGCAAACTCGGAATAAGGCCCCAGGTGCTACCCTCAGATGATCGAAGGTGACAATGGCAAAATTACGCGCAATGCGTAGAAACCATTACCATCTTTTGTTGAAAGTAATTGTGTGTGTGAAAATTGAGTTTGGCCGAAAGCTAATGGTCGGATTAATAGGTGTTGCTTAGCCTGAGCCATTGCTTGGAAATGTCAAAATTAAGATTTTTTATATGCAGTTTGACAGTCCGAAGCATCGGCTAAGCATTAGCAATGACTATTAATCCCTCAGATTAATAATAATTAATCTGAGATTAATTCTACCATAAGAATAATCTACCCACACTAAACACTGACATAACTACTTGTAAAGAGTAAAGGCCATTATAAAAGAAGAAGAATTTCTCAAAGAATCTCATCGGTTAATTTAATCGTGATTCCTTGAGGGTAGCCCGAAGACTGTAGTCGTGTGTTTCTAGTATATTTTTCATAGTTAAGTTTATAGGATATTATTGTGCAAAAGTGTACCAATTTTGTAGAATAAGCATTCATAAGTAATCTTAAGTGTGAGAAGTGTAGTATTTACGCAGTGATCTCAGTGTTTGTGCTATCTCAATGAATCCATTTCTTCAGTAAAATGGCGGTACCCATTTTACTGTAGATTCCTTCCTCCTTCACTAGACACTGGCATCACTATACCGTATGCTTTCATACGGTCATGTCGTCATTCCCTTTTTCTACCCTAGTCCTTTCCCGATTACTTTCCATCCTCTTATCCCACTTTTAATTTACATTCTTTCACTTTTTAAATCTACCCACTTTACAATGGCAAAATTATGCGTAAAGCGTAGAAGGCCATTTAATTAAAAGAATAATAATATTTTTATTTGCGTTTGCGATGAACTGTAAATACTGTAATTTTAAATTATACAATTTAAGATGAATAATAACAACATAATCATTGAAAAAATCATAAAAAATTACAATAAATCATCTCCAAAATTTAATTATACAAATCCTTTACTTGATCATGGAGTAGCTAAAATATTATCTAAAAGTATTGTTCAAATATTAATTACTGGACACAAAAGTGAAGTGAATAACAAATTAAAACAGTGTGTATTGGAGAATATCCGAAAAATATGTTTAAATCAATCCAAAAATCATATAAAAATAAATGCAGATACTGCGGAGACACTAATAAATTATTACACGAAAAACGAAATATATTACGAAGAAGATGATATTGAAAGGACTCTGGATTGTTATTTAGTGAAAAATATAAGAAATACATTAGTGAGTTCAAGTTTGAAGCCAATATACAACCCTGAAGTTGTTCAATCATTACTTAATTTAAATTGTAATAATAATTTAGACTTTATAATTAAAGATATCATAACTTGGGAATACAATGATAAAACTAAAACCGTCCTAACTGAAATTTGGAATAATCACACTCTAGATGATAAAATTCTTGATATATTTACTATAAAATGTATTCCGTTTATTGAAGAATTGCTACTTAGTGCTTCAATAGATATTATAACTCAAAATAACATTAATGAATTATTTGTAACTAATTCTTTAAATAATGTTATAAGTAATTGTTCAGTTTCTCCTAAATGTTTTCAGATTTGTATAGAAATTTTAAATTATGTTTATATAAAATCAAATTTCAATACTAAACTTTTAAGTTTTATTATTGAATTTATTGATAAAATTAAAATTAAAAATAGAAATTTAGCTTTATTATATCCTGTACATTGGCAGTCATTGGTTTTACTGCTTAATATAGAGATAAACTTAATTAATAAAAAAAGTTATGAAACTATTGTCAACAATACAATGAATTTGTTAAATTCTTTACAGAAAACCAATGAATGTCAGTTAATAATGTTATTATCTCATTATCCTGAATGGTGTGTTTTATTTTTTAATCAATAAATATTTTATTTATAAACTTTAAATAAAAAATTAAAATCAATTTCAGCTAGCCTTGGCTTATTTATCTAAACAGATTTTCATACATATCATGTTTAAAATAAATATATATGTTGCTAAAATGCTGAGAGCTAGCGCACTAATGAAATTTTAGTTGGATGACAGTTTGATTGGTCAGGGAATTAGTATGAAGAAGTGTGGATATTTGATTGTCTGACGAATCAAAATGTCTTCCAACTATAAGTCTAGTTCTAACCCTAAAGCAGTTTGTTATGTATGTTATTTTTGTTTACTTTTAAACCACAGCTTTTAATCCTATTAAACACTAAATTCAAAGTTTTAATATGCTCAATATCATCTTTTCCAGAGATTAAAATGTCGTCAAGAAAAATAGCAACGTTATCTAAATTTGCAAAAATCTGTGACATAGTTCTTTGGAAAATTCCCGGACTCAATGACAAACCAAACATTAATCTATTAAACCTAAACAAACCCTTATGTGTATTGATTACAGTATAGGGTTTTGATTCGTCATTTAGGCATAATTGTAAATAAGCTTGAGATAAATCTATTTTGGAGGATTTCTGACCTTTCGAAAACTTTAACAATAATTCATCTATAGTTGGCAATGGAAAACGATCTATTTCTAAAACTTTGTTAACTGTTACTTTATAATCAGCGCATATTCTAACTTGACCATTCGGCTTTAAAACCGGAACAATAGGTGTCGCCCATTCTGACGTTTGAACAGGTTCAATAACCCCTTCTATCCATTTCTCTAACTCCTCATAAAATAATTTAGATGATAACTTACGAGACCAGTTTGTATGCGGCATTAGAAGTGAATTTACACGTCAGACATTATTCATACAAAAAGAATTGTCCTTTGAAAAAACGTTTTAAATGGCTTTAAATATTGAGACTGCTAGTACGAGTTCTAACATTGTTAAGCCTGAATATGTTAATATTTATCCAAGCAATTCTCATTCTATAAATATGCAAAATAATGCTAATAGATGTGGATGCTGTGGTCGTCGTGGGCATATGATGGGGAATTGCTATTTTAAAGATTTTAAATGCAGACGATGCGATAAAGTTGGTCATTTGAAATATGTTTGTCCACTTAATAGAAGACGATTCAGGCAAGTCAATCATACTGAGGCTACAGAAGTAGATGAAAATGTGCAACCAACCAATGAGCTGAACTGTATATCTGCGGGATCTGGTGAAGGTGTGATATACTATATTAATAAATTTAAATGCAAGCCAATTATGGTGAATGTATCCTTAAATGGAAAAGACTTTTTAATGGAATTGGATACAGGTTCCGCAGTATCGTGTGTCAATGAAGATATGTATAGAAAATTTCTGTCAAAATTAGATTTGAAGACTTCTGATTTAAAATTAATATATTATACTGGAGAGACTATTAACCTTAACCCACACCTTAAAAAAAGAAAAAGGAAATTTGTCGAAGGAGATAAGCCCCCCTAACCAAGAGCATGAGCGCTAAAAGCGCGCACGAAAGTTTTGTATGAAGATGACATTTGGTGATGACGTCACGTTCGTTAAATGCGTTGACAGAACAAATGCCAGCCAAGAACACGGACGGTGAGCGTTGGGCTTTCGTTTTCGTTAAAGCGCTCGAGAGAGGCCAATTTCCCCATACATTTTGACAGGAACCGCTACATACTCGGAGGGAATTGCCAGCCAAGAACACATTTTTGTTCGTTTTTTGCGAATGCTAGACGCTAAATTCGACTGTATACGAGCGGGTGGTCGGGGTCTCACTTTCGAGCTATATTCTATCAAAGCGACGCCATTGTTTTGATTTAAATTAACTTAAAGTATTGTTATTTTTGTTTTAGAAGTTTTTTATTGCGTTGTGTAAATTAAAATGCATAAATAAAATTTATTAGTAAGTGCAAATAACGAGTGGCGTCTTCATCGACGCCAAATATAGATTAGAGCAACGAAAAGTTCTCTCTATTTCATACTTACAAAGCATCTCAACACAAGAGTGTGATCAAACTAAATATTCAAGAATCATAAGGGCTAAGGAGTAATATAACAATTTTAAAACTATAAGTAGGTACCTACAGCAAAAGTACGACTAGGAAAAATTGGGAAGAATTACAATAAAAGAAGTCCGACAAGGAAACCTATTATCCCTCAAACTCTTTTCGGCTGTATTGGAGGAAATTTTTCGTCAATTACATTGATTGGAATTATTTGGAATAGCTATGAGCTTAACATAAATGGAAGTAATATATCTAAATATCAACTGAGATTTGCGGATGACCTAGTTCCAGTTATTATGCAAACAACTAGCAACAGAGAAGTGAAAAAGCGGGGCTTATAACAAACCAGGTGTGAAAACCAAAGCTATGACAAACAGACATAAACCAACCCTGAAAGTAAATTATCAAGAAATTGAATACTTTTATTTAGGTCAAACAATTGCTCCAAAACTTTAAATGTAGAAAGAAATACATAGAATAGTATGTATGTTCTTAGGTCTCTGAAGAAAGAAGTATAAAAAAATCAAGATATCCCAATGCCGAGTAGATGGAGACCGCTGCCAATGGTATTTGCTGGAGAAGGCCTATGTACGAGGACAACCAGATCTTGATTGATAATAGTGGATAGAAGTGTTACATCATTAAATTAAACAGAACAATATTAGGCAAAAGGTTAAGAAAAAATGTATAAATTCTTGTAAAATATCAACAAATTAAGTTTATTTTTATTTATTTCTTTATTTTTAATGAAAGTTCACATTTTCAAAGAAATAGGGGATACCGGGGAGAGTTTAGGTAACATTTGTGGCTTAACAATGGACTTTTCAGAGCCTCTGTGAAGACCTAGAATGTTTCACAAGCCGCACACACTTATGGTTTAATATATTAGTATTGCTATATTCTTCTTTAATCATATAATTGTATAGTGTCCTAAAAGAATATGATTTTCCTTGACCATTCCTAATAAAATTTGTTACACCTTTTGGTATTCCAGGGACTGATGATGGTCTTTGTGGTTGTACAGACTTTTCACCCCCTTGAGTTTTAAATTTAAAAGAATCCTTTTATAGCGGTATATTATTATTAAAAAAAAATATTCCTAGCCTTAGTAATAATAATACAATTTTTATTCAGCCACTATAGATATTTACAATATTAGGTATTTTATTATATACACTATATGACCCATACATGCACACACATCCACCCAAATATTCACTTAATGCTATAATATATATATTATGTATAATATTATTAAGTAAAAACTATTTAGTACAATTATATAAATGGTACTAAGTAGGGTATGTGTACTATTATACCTATATTGTTTATACAAGCTCTTTTATTTATAGGAATTTTAATTCCCATGCAAGCATAGATAGCACTATAAATAGTTAGGATGGTACCTTGAGTAGCGTTTTATTATTTTATATTAATACTATTAGGGAATTACATATATGTATCTAATGTATGGTAAGCATATCTACAAAGCTTAATATAAAATACAATGGTATACATAAAATAACTTTTTGAGTCCTTGAAGAACACTTGTATATAGTAGGTTATCTATCTTTTTTTAGCAAACAAAAATAAATAAGTAAAAAAGAAACAAAACTTATTTCAACTAAAGTTTTCTGTTCTTCAAGGACTTTTAAGTTTTTATGATTAATAATATAAACATAGAGTATTGAATAAGAAATGCTAGTATCCTTATTAACATTTCTTATATTTGTTTCATTTAAATGGGTCAGATTAATGTTAATTAATAATGGTAACCATTAATAATTAAAATTCAATATAAAATTTATTAATCTGACCCAATTAAATGACACAAGTATCAATAAGAAATGTTAATAATGATACTAGAATTTCTTATTCAATACTCTATGTTTAAATGGATCCATCCGACAGACCTAGACACCTTTAAACTTATATTATCCACTATATGTCTATTAATTCTGTTAATGTATATTTAATGAAATATTTCCTAGAATATTGTTTCCTTAAAATTTGGATATACTAGTATTCACAATAAAACAAACAAATTAAGAGTAAATATTTATTTAATAATTTTCTTTGGCTTGGGCCACTCTAAAACTTTGAGCACCATAGTTTGTGACCTCTCTTGATTGGAAAGGGGGTAGCTATCCTTGAAACTCTGCAAAGGAATCCTGAAATAAAAAAAAATACAAAATTGTACTTAGTTTAATAAAAATAAAAAAAACTTTTTTAAATACCAAAAATCACAATTGCAACATAACCGGGTTGGATTTACCTTTTACCATCTGTGTCAGATGACTCCGCACTTCCAAATATAAAAAAAGATTTTTCTTAACTCACCTATAGTATAACATCATATTGGTTAGTATGTTTCACAAGCCATTATAATTCAAGAATATCGTTCAGAATCATAGTACATAACTCTGTCTATTCAAAGGTATTTTAATGACCCCCTTGAGATAACATTTGCCTGCTCCACACATATCTTGACTTGGCAGTGTATTGGTCCGCTGAGGTATTAATTAGGTACGGCATCCATGGCAGGGGTCATCAATCATGGTTCCAAGGCATATCCGAAATCATCTGAAATAACATTTATTTATATGAGAAACAAAGGTAAATAGATGGGTGTTGTAAACACAAAGGTCTGCTTTGTTTCGCCTATTCGGCATACAAAAGTTTTAACAACGTGTCTAAGAAATTATTAAAGATATAACCTTAAAAGTACTTGTTTTGATTCTTACCTATTCAAAAAGTAATTTCCAATGAATGATTCGATATAACTGCAATTTTTCTTCCTTGGTCAGAGAATTGTTAAAAATAAATTGGCCGTGGGCCGCCCCAGAAACCTCAAATTTATATTTAGAATTCTTTAGTTTATATTTACAACTTAAAAGTGCCATATTAATAATGACGAAGAGTTTGTCTGCAATGTTTTTAACCTAAGTTTGTTTGTTTGTAATCAAATATTGAAATATAATGCATGGCCTATTATAAAATAAAACGAGATATCATATAGGTAGTTACACCAATAGGATTTATTTTTTATTATCTCTCTAACACTAAAATAACAAATATCGTTCCGATTACGCATGTAAGTTAATATACCTACGCATTAATATACATAGGTGTAAAAACTGTACAATAATTTTTACACCATTAATATGATGAAAAATATATATTGCTTTTAATTTATATTCTTAATTCATTCGTATTTAATATAATTATTAAATGTTACAAAACAACAAACTCAAAATTACTCGCGGGGTTTTAATATAGCATGAGCGCTAAAAGCGTGCACGAAAGTTTTAGATGAAGATGACATTTGGTGATGACGTCACGTTCGTTAAATGCGTTGACGAACAAATTTCCAGCCAAGAACACGGGCGGTGACCGTTGGGCTTTCGTTTTCGTTAAAGCGCTCGCGAGAGGTCAATTTCCCCATAGATTTTGACAGAAACCGCTGCATACTCGGAGGGAATTGCTAGCCAACTACACATTTTTGTTCGTTTTTTGCGACCGCTGAACGTTAAATTCGACGGTTTACGGGCGGGTGGTCGGGGTCTCCCTTTCGAGTTAAATATATTCTATTCTATCAAAACCACGCCATCTTAAGATTGAATTAACACCCAAAAGTATTGTATTTTTTTTTGTTTTAGACTCTTTTATTGTGTTGTGTTGTAGTATATAATGCACAAATTAAATTTATTATATAGTGCGAATAACGAGTGGATTCTTCGTCGACGCCAATTTCGTTTAAAGCAACGATAAATTCATGTTATCGAAGAAATGGGGGAGAGGGAGTTTGTGCAAAATTTTAGACTTACGAAAGGAGCTTTTCAGCGCCTTTGTGAAGACCTAGAACGTTTAACAACCTTAAGTGGAACCGAAGAACACCCAATGAAGGTTATGGTTAGTTCTTTTAGTATTTTTTTTTATTTGGCCGCCTGCACCGTGTTGATTACGCCACTGCATCCGGAGCATATCCGGGGTTCGTGGGTTGTGGATTCGATTTTCGAAAAGGGTTTAAACCGTATTGTATAGGAATAATATCAAAAATAATAGGTTCACGCAATTATAAAATTAGGTTATACGAGTATGATGGTAGCATTGTAAATAGACATATTGATCAAATTAAAAGGGCTAATAATGGCACCGATTCTAACTTAACTATTCCACCGGTACCTAATTCTTTAGATAATTATCATTCACCGTTACTATTTGATTTGGTAAATGAAGCATCGGTTAGAGATCCTGTGATGATTCAGGATCAAACAACTTAGAAGTGGTAATGCCATTCACAGAAGATGTAACCGCACCACCTATGCATTTGCGGCTATTTTGCATTCGCTCAAATAGAGCCGTCCGTGCCCCGGTTAGGTTAAGTTATGGATAAGTGTAAGGGTGTTATGTATGTTATTTTTATAAAGAATAAATTAATTTTGATGTCTGTCATTTTTCTATGGTTGTAGCCCTTTACACCCTGATTTTTTTTTCCTTTAAAATTTTGATTTAAACTAATAATTTATGTAATATAGCCCATAGGAGACACGAAAAAAATAATACAATAAATCCTTAAAATCAGGGTTTCTGAAAATGTAACACGCACGACCGTGTCAATCAGAAATCATTCGAGATGGGCACGATCGTGAAGCTATGTTATCTTTGTATGAAAAAAAAGTTTATATATTAAAATATTTATTACTATTCAGTTTTTTTAAGTATTTATATTCAGCCTAACAATGTCCTTAATTAAGATAATTTTACTTAGTACAAAAATAATTCCCGGTAAACTAAAATAAAATTAAAACAAAAAATAATATTTTCTAATTAACAAAATAAGTAAGAACAAATACTAGATCTAATAAGTTATGTTAAATATAATAATGAATTAAGGACGTGTGTGAAGTTGGAAGCAATCTTTTTCCTGTGAGAGACACAAATACACGGTACATTTTATACAGCGAATTTTGCTTCGGCTGGTGCATATTTCGTGTCTACACGTTCGTGGAGTCGTCAATTCGTCAAAAGTTGTTAGGTGATCATAGCCATCGTATCTCTTAGACTCGGAGGGTTTTGCTGGAATATATTTCTTCGAATATATAACTACCTGGGGGAATAGTCTTTATTAAATGTATTACTACTGATGGACCAAGGCCTAGAGTTGAATTGCCAAACATAGTTTTCGCTCCTTTATAAATCTCAAAATCAAGCATAAGACTATCGGTTGTTGTTAGCACAAAGTTTTTCAAGCCTACTGGTCTGGGCTTATTTTTAACCACTTGCCTCAAAGAACAACGACCAGTAAACGGTATCATTTGCTCATCAATACTATAGTATCCAGGTACTCTTTCTAGTTTGTAACAAGCATCACGGACTCTGTCGATTATGGGTTGAACCTTCCACAGCGGGTTAGGTGCGACGCTAGGGTAAACTGCAGATGGTGGGGTGTCAGAATCAACGACATGTAGTGCATTTCTCAAGGCTATGAAGCGATCCCGGCCCATTTTATCAGCAATCAATGGTAATCTAGTGGATGATTGCCAGTACTTTGGTAAACGAGGATATGGGATAAGACCCATGACTAAATGTATACCAAATAACTTAGCAATCTCTTGCGGATTGGTTTTTAAATCTACTCCAGTTTTGCGCATGTGATATATATTGGTACAATAAGCTGCTAGTTTATAGAATTCATCATCAAAATAACTTTTTACATATTCTATTGGTGTCGTGACTGGCCCAGCAGGACAAGGTAAGTATTCGTGCGGTTTGTCATGATAAGGAACCTGTTTCCACGTACCAGATCGCTCGGTGGTTCTACTTCTAGGACGTTGAGCCGAAACTCGCGGTTGATGTTCTAAAACCTGTTGTGGGTGTAGGGGTGGGGACTCAGAAAGTATTGGCCGCATAGGAACTTCATCTCCGTCGTCCTGCATGTTTTCCAAAACACTAGATAAGTCATCAATGTCTTCTAAATCTTCAAATTATTCTATATCAGGAAACTTTCCGTCCTCTAGGCTACTACATCTTCATCACGCAATGGTTTGCCTACAATATTATACATACCTACTATAATATATCGAAATAACTTGAAATTTACTTTTCAATTACTGTTTTTAAAACAAAATATCATTACCACATCTAGGCATAAAAATTGTATTTAAACCCGGATTATATAGCTAATTGTTATTTGAAAGAAGATTTCAGAAATAGTTCAACAGTTATTTAAAAACAAATCATATTTATTTATTTAAGAATATGTGAATAATATTATTTAATAGAAAACTGTATACTTTTTAAACAAAAATATATAAAAACAAATACTAACGTGAGCGCGATCCTTTACCAAAATACACAGCCATCTTTGGTAACGTCTACTAACCGACTATCATGTAATACTGTGTTCAAATATGTTTGTACGTAACGGCTAGTCTACGCACGTACGTGCTAAACCGTTCGGGTTCACAAAAATAAATTGTTTACTGAGATTTTTTTTGTTTTTTAGATGCGCACTTTGATATAAAACCGGGTGTAAAGGGGTAGACAACCATAAAAGATTTGGAAATGAAAAGTTCTTTCATTTCACAGTTGACCATATTTTACAATCAACTTATAGATTAAAAATACATGTGGCACTTAATACCCTATTATTAAATTTTTAAAGATAAAAATGCAATGAAAAAATTCCTGGTGGCGGGACTCGAACCCACAAACCTCGCTATCGCGGCAAGGCGCTCAACCGCTGAGCCAACCAGGTTCCAGTCAGCCCTCACGAATTTTGTCATTGCTTGTTATCTACTTATACACAGACGCCCTCTATTAGCTTTCTTCTAATAACTCTTATACGAGTGAAGTCAGAAGTCCTAGTTTCTAACACTAGATGGGTTTGTGGGTTCGAGTCCCGCCACCAGGAATTTTTTCATTGCATTTTTATCTTTAAAAATTTAATATAAGATTATCCTATAAAGGAATTTATAAAAAAATGCATAAATATAAAATACTGAAAAAAGTAAAAACAAAAAACAGACTCCTCTGCCATCTAGTGTTAGAAACTAGGACTTCTGACTTCACTCGTATAAGAGTTATTAGAAGAAAGCTAATAGAGGGCGTCTGTGTATAAGTAGATAACAAGCAATGACAAAATTCGTGAGGGCTGACTGGAACCTGGTTGGCTCAGCGGTTGAGCGCCTTGCCGCGATAGCGAGGTTTGTGGGTTCGAGTCCCGCCACCAGGAATTTTTTCATTGCATTTTTATCTTTAAAAATTTAATATAATATTATCCTATAAAGGAATTTATAAAAAAATGCATAAATATAAAATACTGAAAAAAGTAAAAACAAAAAAACAGACTCCTCTGCCATCTAGTGTTAGAAACTAGGACTTCTGACTTCACTCGTATAAGAGTTATTAGAAGAAAGCTAATAGAGGGCGTCTGTGTATAAGTAGATAACAAGCAATGACAAAATTCGTGAGGGCTGACTGGAACCTGGTTGGCTCAGCGGTTGAGCGCCTTGCCGCGATAGCGAGGTTTGTGGGTTCGAGTCCCGCCACCAGGAATTTTTTCATTGCATTTTTATCTTTAAAAATTTAATATAAGATTATCCTATAAAGGAATTTATAAAAAAATGCATTAATACCCTATTGTAAGAATAGCTAAAAATAGTTTTTATAATTTAAACTATAGGTATTATGTATTAAATGCAGAAGATTAATTAAAATAATTTAAAAATATTTTTATACTGACGGTGGGTGTTTGTGGTCTTGAATCAAGATCAAGACTCACATCACCTAAGATCAAGACTCTTGATCTTAGGTGATTTATGGGGTCCAAAACCAGTTAATCCTGTTCCTGGGGTATGAGGTGGTCATTTTTTATAATCTGACATCCATTACCCAAGGAGCTGACTATTTATTTATTACTAATTTTATATATTTATTTTATTTAACATATTGTTTTTTTTTTAATTTATTTTAACATAGCACTGGATACAAGTCCATCGGCCTATGTTATTATTCTACTTCTATTTTTTTTTTATAATTATTTTAACGGCACTGGATTCTAGCTTTATTCCGAGTTTGCAACCGCTAAAGACGACAATACGTTGCGTAAACTATAAATATTGAAATATAAGTTCTATCCTATTAAATATAGAGTTGAAATTCCAATGCTCATAAGATATTCAAACTTGCGAAGAATTCGTAAATATATTTATATATGGCGGCATTATTATAGCCAACCTAATACAGACTATATATCAATTGTAATAGAACTTATATTTCAATATTTATAGTTTACGCAACGTCTTGACGTGTTTAACGTTTGAAAATTCGGAATAAGACCCCAGGGGCCTGGTCCATTCCGATGCATAGCGCGGCAATATTTCGTGGCAACATAAATACCAGTGATTTTATATTTTAGGTATCTATTTTATGGCTTTCTTCTAAAATCTTACGTACAGTGTTGTGGTGTTGGTGTTTTAAGAAAAAACGATTTATAAAACAGCAGATAAAAAAAAGTAGTATTTGAAGCAAAATTATAAAATGACATGAAAATATTTTCGAATGCCTATTGATATACACACGGGCGTACACAGGATTTAAAATCGGGGGGTTTAAGCTTCGTAAAGTTTTGTTTTTTATTTGCCCCAGAATTTGTAATGAGCCATAAACGCCACCTTCACAATACAATATCACCTATTATGTAGTGTCTCGACCTTGTTCAGAATTTTGATAAGCACAAAAAAGACGCCATCGTAGGGATGCGCGATCATCTTCGTCGACCCGATTTTAAGGATCGTATCGGATCGCAATGCCTCGATCCGATCCTCGGGTCGGATCGCAAGCCGTCGATCCGATATTTAGGGAATCGATCCGGATCGGATGCAAATAATTAAGAAACAATATATATATAAGGAATAATTTGAAAGAATATTCGCGATATATAAGTTGTAGAGGAACTATTTTTTCACTAAGCAGTTTTATAAAAACAAAACGTCCTTATGTCTGAAACACTCAGAGACAGTAACAAATAGAAACTAAACGGGCCACACATTTATGTTTACTTACCTACAAAATATGTTAATAATAAAATTAAATAAGATTCGCGTATATTTACCGGCAAAAGATGCCACCAAGTTAGGAACTTAACGTAAACAGAAGATTATGATCGGTTTACAACAAAAAAATCCAAAGTACACCCTACTCAAATGTAGTAAATAAACTGCCTTTCAATTCATACGATCAGGGCGATCCGATCTTTGAAGTTTTGTATCGATCCGCCAAAAAATTGTATGGTCCCGATCCGATCTAAAAATCGCCGGATCGTATGCTCTCGATCCGATTTTCTAAAAGATCGGATCGGAACATCCCTACGCCATCAATTTTACATATTACATATAGTAATTCCTTGTCCAGAAGTTTGGGGGGGAGTTCCATCCTCCGACAACTCCCCGTGCCAGATTTACCAATTTTATAGATTTCGGAGGGGGTTTGAACCGCCCGCCCTTGGATATACACGATAATATGAGGTTCTGGTGATCGAATCGAACTTTTTTATCATTCGCGACTCGCGAATGTAAAAAAGAGGGCCCTCCTTCTAACCTCCTTGTAACTCTTTTGAAAGGGAAACCCCTATATTTAACAGGTTAGCCTGTAAGACTTACTCTTAAACAGCCAGCAAAATATTGGTACAATTCTTTTAGAACGTTGGAAGAGGGAGGGAGAAAAAAATAAGTTGATAATTATTGCAATTGATTAACATTGAACATTTTGCTGATAAAAAAAATAAGCTAAAATGACTCTTATAATATTATACACAGTGTGTTCGTTTACTACTGTTTTTTACTAAAAACGCTTAGCCTTTAAGTCAATCGAATCTTCCGTCAAAGTACACAAAGCGAAGCAAAGCAGCGTTTGCAGGAGTACTCAAACAGTTTTATGTTCATAAATAAAAATCATATAAAATTCATAAGAGAATACAAAATAGAGTTCAGAAACTGTTAAGTGAAAGGGAGAGAACCATAAAAATAAACAAAAATAGTCAAATTTGACACAATTGTGACCACAGACAATTTACTTTGATTGCACTACTCGTATTTTCCAAGCGTTCGCAGCGAATTTGATGACGTAATTTGCTTTTTTTCTGTGACGTAATCAAAAAGCCAAAAAAAAGCGAAGTACCTAATAAACACCTGTCAAGTAAATTAAGCTAGCTTTGTAAGCCTTTTAAGCAGTACTCAAACGTACCAACAGTAATATCAAAATCGTTTAAAACCCTTAAAAAAATGAAGCGGTTTCCTATTCATTGGTTACACTTTTAAGGGCATTTGATTACCTACCTCATTTGGTAACGTTTAATAGGGGTAATGCTTATTTTGATTTCAATAGGTTAGCGCTTTATAATTGATTTTTGAGGTGCAACGGGTTTGGCAAGCAAACCCATATTAAAAACCCATTCAAAAACCCCCGAAGGGGATATAGGTCCGGTCCCTGGAATTACCCACGTAAAAAAAAAAGGTACGCATGGACCTTAAACCGCCTCTCCACATTTGAGAACATAAGATAGCCGCCGTCAAACAAATAAAAAAAACTGAAACAAAAGAAATCACTGAGCGTTGATTTTTTTTAGGTGGAAGGAACGTCTATATAACTTCGTTAGGGCGACCGAGCGGTCTCGTTACCACCGCCCATACAGATGCAAAAACCGTCTAGTGACCTAGTCATGTTCGGTTTTAGTCTGTGGGTTAAACGGTTTTCAGCGGCTACATTCTGTTTCTTATAATGTGATCGTTGGATTGTCAAAATAACGATTTCCGCTATAAGCGCACTCTCCTCCAATCAGAGAAGTTTTTTAACCTTCGCTGATTGTAGAGAGCGTAAATAACGAAATTTGTTATTTTGACAATCTAACGCTTACGTTTTAAGAAACAGAATATGGCCGCAGGAGATTACTGCATCGATTTCTTGTCGAGGTGGTAGTCTCCTTTCAGGGCGCGGTTACGAAATGGGTGGTTGAATTGACGATAAGGTAGCGAGTATATTAAAATATACCTAGTCGTAATGCAATTCGTCTTTATCGCCGCCCATTTCGTTATCGCAACATTTAGTTTCACGGCATAGTGGGAGCAATCAATGTTATTTAAGAACAATTACATATTGATTGACTTTGTATGTATGTTCACCACTAGGCAGATACAAACTCACATGCCGTGCTCCAATAAAAAAATAGCAATAAT
The DNA here is from genome assembly GCA_947458855.1 of Monopis laevigella. Taxonomy (NCBI): domain Eukaryota; kingdom Metazoa; phylum Arthropoda; class Insecta; order Lepidoptera; family Tineidae; genus Monopis; species Monopis laevigella. The sequence continues at coordinate 6,151,678 of OX381599.1, read as the reverse complement.
AATTCCAATATCATTAAATTATTAAAAAAACATACTTTTATTTCATAATATATATGAAATAAAAGTATGTTTTTAAACTATTTTTTTATATATAAAGAAAGAAAGAAAAACTTTATTTATACACCAAACAACACACACTCAAGTTTGACAAATTATTATAATATATCTTATAACTATGAACAGATTGCGTATTGCGTGGTGACAATTAGGTAATCGGCTCAGCGGCTAAGCAGAACAGTTTGTGTTGTAGCGCTGATTTTCAGCCGATGCCTATTATGTACGAGGACGGTAGAAGGCATATTGTTTAAATTTAATAAACATAATTTAAAAATGTAAGTAAATAACACAGAAAAAATAAAACAAACACATCTAAAACCACCCAAGATATAAAAAATAAATAAATATAAACAAAAATTAAAGCAAAAAAATAAAAATAATACCTAAATACACAACAATAAGAAAACTTAAAATTACCGTAGAAAAACTACGTACCTAAGCACACGTAGTAAAAGTTTAATTTAAATTATTTAAATATAAAAAAATACTTCTGGACAAAAAGTAGTTTTGTTTCAGAAGCTCATACTGACGATGACGATAAAAAACTAGTATGGTTTCACAGACGAGGTTTAACTGTTCGTGGCGCTAGTTTATTCTTCGATTCGTCTGAGAGTTTATTAAATCATATTAGCGAGTGAAGCTGGCCGCGTTATTAAATGCTTCCTATAACTCTATGTATTAAATGGAACTTCAAGTTTTCAATTTATTCTACGTTCCGACCTCTTCATCGCTGCCACGGATCGCTGGTTTTTTTTAGCCCAAGTTGTTCCAGGTGGGCAATTCTGGCGCTTTTGACATTCATCTTGATTCCAGATTTTTAAACGAAAAATGACTAAATATGCCATTTTGTATAAAAATATCGAACATTAAACGAAATAAATAATAAATATTACTTACTTACTTACTTATCATCACGGGTGCCTTACGGCGCCCGAAACCGCCTAGACGGCCCCAGGGTACCCAGCAGAGGGGGTTTAATCCCTCCTCGTCGTGCCGATGGTATGAGTCTACACCGAACAAGTGGCTAGCTCGTCGCGATGTTTTGAATAGACTCAATAACCCATCTATAAACAGTTTCACAAGTTGGTATAGTGAAACCGGGACCGACAGCTTAACGTGCTCTCCGAGGCACTATAGTGGTGTTGTCAAACAAATAAACATAAATTTTTAAATTAAAAACTCATTGGTACACACCGGGATTCGAACCAGGGACCTAAGTGTTTTTAAGTCCAAGGTCTAACCAACTAGGCCACCACGTATATATAATAAATATTAATTAATAAATATATAAATATTGAACGTAAAATGACTAAATATGCCATTTTACGTTCAAAAATATCGAACATTAAACGAAATAAATAATAAATATTAATTAATAAATAATAAATATACAAATATTGAACGAAAAATGACATATTTAGTCTTTTTCGTTTAAAAATCTCGATTTGATATTGTTGAACGAAAAATGACATAAGTAATATGTCATTTTTCGTTAAATATTTATATATTTATTGATATGAAATGAAGATCAAGCAAAACACGTGGGTTTATTTTTACAATTCAAGTTATAAACTCGTGAAAAGTTCAAAAACATTTATAAACAAAATATTAATTGAAAAAAAAATCAACTGGGACTAAAACTGCTTCAAACTCGTCCATTTATTGAGAAGATTGGGCTTTTTGTGAAACCTGCGTCCGCGTCCTTTGGTGTCTCAAAATTTTTTTTTTGTTGTTTTCTTTTGAGTATTCTATTATTAGTTTTTTTTATTTATTTTTTTGGGTTATTAGTTAGTTTTTTTTGGATGGTGTTTTTTTTTTGGTGTTATCTAATGGGTAAGTAGTTAGTTTTAAGATGAATGAACCTCCTGATCCCCCCGATTTGGGGGTTTCCACACCGGAATTATCCCATCGTAAAAGATCGTTACCAAATGAACCAGAGAGCAATGAAAACAATAATCTAAAACGTCAATTTAATGTAAATACCCCTAGTGATGAAATTTATAACCATCCCTTGTCATCAGGTCCTTCTCTTTATTCTAGCAATGATAATTCTCCTTTTATTGTCCATGTCTCCCGTTCCACCTTTGACTCCTCATCCACTCGTATTCACCCAGCAAAGTTTGGTCACCTACTTTTTAAAAATAAAGTTGCTAACATTACACAAGATGGAGTAAAAAGTATTGGTAGAACTAAGATTTCAATAGAGTTCAAGACTGGAAACGATGCTAATAATTTCCTAGAAAATAGTATTTTAGATGATAATAATTATAAGGCTACAATCCCAAAATTCCATGTCTCCCGTATGGGAGTTATGAGACAGGTCCCAGAAGAATGGTCAATGGAGGAATTTGTAAATATGGCAGAAATTCCGCAGGGATGTGGTATAATTCTCAGAGCAAGGCGCTTAAACCGAAAACAGTTTATTGATGGAGCACCTAAGTGGGAACCAACACAATCAGTGTCGGTAACCTTTAGTGGCCAAACCTTACCACAAAAAGTATACTGTTGTTACACATCTTTTCCCGTTTCAGTTTACCATTATCCGATAATTCAATGTCTAAACTGCTGCAGGTTTGGTCATGTACAAGCAATCTGTAGATCTAAGTCAAGATGTTTTAGATGCGCGGGTCCTCATAATGGGAAGGAGTGTTTAGTGAGCAAGGAGTTGTCTTCCTGCCTACTTTGCACTGGTTCTCATGAGGCGACAGATAAATCCTGCCCAGAATTTGCTCGTCAAAAACTAATCAAAATAGCCATGGCTGAGGATAATATATCATACTCCGAGGCAGCTAATAAATACCGACGATCCCAGCGTCCATTTTCTGAGGTTGTCCGGTCGTCATCTCCCCTTTCGCAATCCCAATCTCTACCTAGTACCCAATTCCCACACCATCAATCACAACCTAATTCTCAATCAGGAGGCCCATCTCCAACTTACCAGTCTTACAGAAAAACCATCAATATAACTCCTCGTCCAAGACCTGCCCCTCAGAAGGGCTATGATAAACTTGCTCACGCAGACCTAATTAAAGATTACTCCCTCCCTCCTCCAGCTAAAGGCTGTGGGTTCTCCCCAGTACCTAAAGATACTCCCCCCGATAACCTTCTTGACCTTCTACTTCTCACAATTGTCAATATTGTGTCAAAGTTTAATGACACTGACTTACCGTACTCCGTGGCTGATAAATTATCCCAACTGCTCCATAACCATTATGATGGACAAGGTCCAAATATCCAAAATAGTTCAGTGGAACACCAGAGGAATCTCCAATAAAAAACACGAGATTTTACATCTCATTAATAAGTTCTCCCCGTCGGGTTTGGCTATCTCGGAGACATGGTTGAAACCAGGCTCTCGTTTTAGGGTGCCAGGTTACTCATGCCTCCGAGATGACAGACCCGACGGTTACGGTGGCTGTGCTCTCATTTTAAAAGATAATATCTCTTTTAACATTCTCACTCTCCCATCCCATAACTCAGGCTTTAATGCCATAGCAATCCAAACCTCAAACATCTCCATTCTCTCTATTTATATTCCTCATCCCCATGTTAATTTAATCTCTGAAATTAAGTCTATTATTTCAACTATTCCTACTCCATTCCTAATTCTAGGTGATTTTAACTGTCATCACTTAATGTGGGGTTCCTCCCAGTGTGATTCTTTTGGGTCAGCACTTGTAGGTATTTTTGATAGCCTTAATATTTGCCTTCTCAATGATGGTTCCCCTACCAGGCGTTCCTCCCCAACTCAAAATCCCAGTGCAGTGGATTTATCACTATGTTCTCCCTCCCTATCCTCTTTAGATTGGAATGTTCTCCCACTATCCTATGGCAGCGACCATCTCCCTATTTTAATCACATTCCCATATATATCACCCCCCGTAACTGACCCTCCCCCACTTTTAAAATACAGACTAGAAAACGCAGATTGGAATAAATTTGAAGACAATATCCATAATAGTCTGTTGAATTTCCCAATGATTCAAGAAAGCAATGTCCTATCCTCCTACTCCCATTTCACTGAATCGCTAATTTTAGCCGCTGATCAGACATTTCCTATTAAAAACTCATCCTTAAAGCGATATTCTTCCCCACCATGGTGGGATGCAGAATGTACAAACAAAATTAAAGAGCGAAAACAAGCCGAAAAAACATTTTCCCGGTCGATGACCATGGAAAACTACTTGTATTTTAAAAATATTAAAGCCTCCTGCCAAAAGTTATTCCGTAAGAAAAAAAAAGCATCTTGGTCCCGTTTTTGCGAAAACCTCTCTCCCCGTACTCCTTCCACACTTGTTTGGAAAAGCATACGAAGATTCCGTTCTTCATTCTCTGATAAAACTCCTATAGTTGATCCATCTAGATGGTTGGACCATTTTGGTGACCATTTGGCTCCCCCCTATGTACCTGAAAACAGTTGTTTTTCCAGTTCCTCCCAATCAAAATCTAAATTTGACAATCCATTTTCCTTAGTAGAACTAGAGGCCGTTCTTGGTCATGTTAAAGATTCAGCCCCAGGCATTGACGGCATCCCTTACTCATTTCTTGTAAATTCTGGTACGGTGGCTAAATCTATTTTCCTAAATATTATCAATAAAATATTCCTGTCTGAACAAATCCCCGAAGAATGGAGAACTCAAATTATTATTCCAATCCCTAAACCCGGTAAAGATCCTAATAGTCCCACTAGTTATCGGCCCATAGCTCTGTCCTCTACTTTACTCAAATGCATGGAACATTTGATTAAAAATCGCCTAGAATGGTTCCTCGAAAATGAAAATATTATTCCACACTCCCAATTTGGCTTTAGAAAGGGCTTTAGTGTTATAGACAATATCAGCACACTTGTTACGGATATCCATGCCTCCTTTAGTAAAAAAAAATCTGTTGCTGCAGTTTTCCTTGATGTCTCTTCAGCATATGATAATGTCTTAATTCCAGTTCTCAGAAGCAAAATGCGACAGCTGAGAATCCCTGTAATGTTAAGTAAATTTATCTGTAATCTCCTGAGTGTCCGTTCCATTAATGTCCGATGTCAAAATGTCTTCCTTCCCCCACGAACCCTTTGGAGGGGTCTCCCTCAAGGTTCTGTACTAAGCCCTCTGCTTTATAATCTGTTTACTTATGACTTAGAAAAATCCGTTTCCCCTTACTGTAGAATCTTGCAATATGCTGATGACATTGTCTTGTACCTTCCCTTCCTTGACCTACTTGAAGCCTCTTCCTCCCTTAACTCAGCATTATCTGACCTTTTTTGTTGGCTTAATGACCATGGTCTATCCCTATCGGCCTCAAAAAGTGTCACAGTCACATTCTCTAGAAAAAAGCTCATAACACCTCTAAACTTATATATTGATAATGAAACTATCCCCTCCTCCAACAGTGTAAAATTTCTCGGTGTCACTCTGGACTCCAGGATGACAGGATCATTACATCTTAAAAATGTTGCTGATAAATGTGAGGAAAATATTAATGTTCTTCGATGTCTATCTGGTGTATGGTGGGGCTCTCACCCTTATTCTCAAAAATTGTTATATAATGCTATTATTAGAAGCCACTTGGACTATGGCACTTTTGTGCTAGAACCATGCAGTAAGAAATCTATGGGTTTATTAGACAAAATTCAATCTAAAAGCCTCCGTGTGGTCTGCGGCGCTATGAAATCCTCCCCAATAAATTGTCTTCAAGTGGAGTGTGCTGATGCTCCCCTTCCTCTCCGACGTCAGTATCTTGCAGACCGGTTCTTAATCAAAGCTTTTCAGCACTCTTCTCATCCATTATTTCATTCGCTTGAAGAACTTTCTCAATCAATGACCAATAAGTACTGGAAACATAAAAGCCCTCCATGTATATATAACACTTTTTTACAACTTAAAAAAACCCCTGACTTTTTTCGATCTCCTAGAAATCCCTTATTTTTAACAGATTTTGATGTTATTTTGTTTCAACCTAATATCTCCCTTGATATTGATATAGTCCCAGAGGCTCCTAATAATGAAAGCATGTTTCAAAAGATAGCTAGAAATCGTTGGCCAAACAGATTACACATCTACACTGATGCATCAAAATTATCAAATAGTGATAATGTCGGTGCAGCTGTTTGGATTCCACATTATAATGTTGTTTTGTCTTATAAATGCCCCCCTAAAATTTCTGTTTTTACTGGTGAGGCTATTGCAATTCTCCAGGCTCTCTTGTACTGTGAATCCCACTCTCTGAATAATTGTATAATTTTTTCGGACTCTTTAAGTGCTCTTCAAACCATTAAATCAGTCTTATTTTAAAAGTCTAAAATTAAACACAAGGTTATATTAGATATAAAGAACATTCTTTTCAAACTCTATAAAGCCGGAACTAATATTGAGCTGGCTTGGGTTCCAAGCCACTGTGGCATTATTGGTAATGAAACAGTAGACACATTTGCCAAACTGGCTGCCACTACGAGTAATTCTCAGTATAATATAATTTACTTTAACGACTTTTTAACTGTAACCAAACCGGACCTTAAAACTAACTGGCAAAACAATTTTAATGAAACCTCTGCCAAAAAGGGTCTATACTATTCTTCCATTCAACCTATAATCCCTCCCCGTCCCTGGTTTTTCCTATTTCGTTCAGCAAACAGACAAGTTACTTCTACAATATGTAGATTAAGATTGGGCCACTGTTGCTCCCCGGTTCATTTGGCTAAATTAAGAATCAGAGATCATTCTATTTGTGAATGCGGTCTGGATGTGGGCACCCCTGATCACATTTTTTTTAGCTGTCCATTATATTCATTCTCATTATATGACATTCTCCCGCCTAAAATTGATCGCCCAACAAATCTTAGAAGCCTATCCTTGGCGTTTACGCCATTTATTAAAACTTTGTTATACTACATCTCGCATTTTAATATTAAACTATAGTTTTATTAATACCTATATGGAGTACTATTTATTTTATCTTCTATATCATATAAACTTATTTTATTTTTTGCATACTAACCCCATTTTCATCTCTCATTTTTGTGTGAATACTAACCAATGTGTGTTTTTATTTAATTTTGATTTTTAGAATACTCAAATGTTCAAGCTTGAGTTTTTGGCAATTGACAATCATTGGCGTGTATATTAACAGCCCTCAACTCTGAGTACTATAATCCCTATATAGACTTTTACTGTCCCGAAGGTTTGACTGGTAGAGAATGCCTAGCGGCATTAAGTCCGCCTTTGTATTTTGTATGCAATAAAGATTTAAATAAATAAATAAAAAAAAATAATAAAAAAAAAATAACAACAATTCATAAGAAGACAACTGCTAAGAAGACTAGTACTCTTAAATATGTGAAGACTTGAACACCCAAACACTACTTGTCAGTGGCTAAATTATCACACCAGAAAAAGCGATAGAAAAAGCCAAAGGAAAAAGAAAAAAAATATATATATATTTATTAATTAATATTTATTATTTATTTCGTTCAATGTTCGATATTTTTGAACAAAAAATGACATAATATTTCAATTTATCTACAAATTGGAATTTAATTAATTATTTTATATATTCATATCTGGGGCCTGACCAAAGAACACAATCGGCAATCGAATCGCCGCATCGATCGTTAAAAATGTATAGGAATTTTACTCTATGGGTAGAGCCTGATCGCCGAGAAAGATCAAATTCCATACATTTGGCTTTCGATGGGTATTTCGATTCGATTATCGATTGGCTCTTTGGTAAGGCCCCTGCTTTAGTTTTAAAAGTTCGATTAAACCTAAAAAATAAATATGGTGTAACTAAATTCAGCTTTGGTATGTTTAGTTTGAGATTGTTAATTAAATTAATTTAGGGCCGATTTTTCAATACCCAGTTAAAGAGTCTGATTGCAGTTATTCTATAGTTAGCAAGAAATTAGATTTTTCAATGGTTGGATAGTGTTAAAGTGACAGATAAACACATTAACAGTGGAATAAATTTATCTTGGCAAGACTATACCGTATGCTTTCATACGGTCATGTCGCCATTCCCTTTTCTACCCTAGTCCTTTCCCAATTCCTTTCCATCCTATCATCCCACTTTCACTAATAATAAAAAAGTTTTTTAATCTACCCTACTCGACACTGGCAAAATTACGCGCACGCGTAGAGGCCATTCATAAAAGCTAATAATATAATAATAAAAAAATATCTTGTAGTTCAAGCGTCACACGGCTGCCCCCCTAGCCAAGAGCATCGGCCCCCCTAGCCAAGAGCATCGGCGCTTTATGCGCCCAAGCGTCGCAGAACGGACAGTGATCGAAAGAAATCGGTAGCCATGAACAATTTTTGACGTTAACTTTCATTCTGTCGAACGAGGGAGGGCGACCGCTCGGCTCGATTATTTACGTTCCGATATTATATTCAAAACCCGCGAGTAATTTTGAGTATGATGTTTTATAACACATAATAATTATATTACGAATGAATTGAGAATATAAATTAAAAGCAATATACATTTTTTATCATATTAATGGTGTAAAAATTATTGTACAGTTTTTACAGATTTGTATATTAATGTTATAATTAACTTACATGCCTAATCGGAACGATATTCGTTATTTTAGTTATAAAGAGAGAGAGATAATAATAAATAAATCCTATTGGTGTAACTATGTGATATCTCGTTTTATTTTATGGGCCAATGCCAATGCTCTTTACATTTGATTACAAACAAAACCAAGGAACTTATACTTAATATTACTTAATACTCTCTACTCTCTCTACGAACAAACCTATAAACCTAATAGAAAATAGAAACATTGCAGAAAAACTCTTCGGCATTATTAATATGGCACTTTTAAGTTGTAAATATAAACTGAAGAATTCTAAATATAAATTCGAGGCATCCGGGACGGCCCACGACCAATTTATTTTTAACAATTCTCTGATCAAGGAAGAAATATTGCAGTTATATCGTTCTCGGATTGGAAACTTACTTTTTGAATAGGTAAGAATCAAAATAAATAAGTGCTTCTAAGGTTATATATTTAATAATTGATTAGACACGTTGTTAAAACATTTGTATGCCGAATAGGCGAAACAAAACGTACCTTTGTGTTTACAACACCCATCTATTTACCTTTGTTTCTCATACAAATAAATGTTATTTCAGGTGATTTCGGATATGCCTTGGAACCATGATTGATTACCCCTGTCATGGATTCCGTACGTATATATTAATACCTCAGCGGACCAATACACTGCCAAGTCAGGATAAGTGTGAAGCAGGCAAATGGTTATCTCAGGGGGTCATTAAAATACCTTGGAATAGGCAGAGTTCTGCACTATGAATCTGAAGAGTCTTCCCAAATTGTAATGGCTTGTGCAGCGTAATAACCAATATGATGTTACACTATAGGTGAGTTAAGAAAAATAAATTACAAATTGTCCACTTACTTTTTTAAAAATTAAATTAATAGTATTTGGTTGAGTAGAGAGGGTAGTGAACACAGTGCAGGTGAGAGTTTAAAAGGCCTTAAAACCTACCTCACGGTCTCAAGTCCGGGAATGCTGCAGTTCATTACCCTGCCTTTCAACCACGAGATGGACCCGGCATCCGCACGGTGAATCCATGGTTTGCTAAGAACATTGTCTCAAATTCACTCTCCTACTATATTTAGAAGCGTGGAGTCAACTGACACAGATAGTAAAACCTGTCTCCAACCCAGTTATGTTGCAATTGTGATTTTTGTTATTTAAAAAAAATTGGTCTTTTTATTTTTTTATTAAACTAAGTACAATTTTGTATTTTTTTTATTTCAGGTATTTATACTTTGCAGAGTTTCAAGGACAGCTACCCCCTTCCCCATCAAGAGAGGTCACAAACTATGGTGCTCAAAGTTTTAGAGTGGCCCAAGCCAAACAAAATTATTAAATAAATATTTACTTTTAATTTGTTTATGTTTTATTGTGAATATTATCCAATTTAAACATAGAGTATTGAATAAGAAATGCTGGTATCATTATTAACATTTCTTATTGATACTTGTATCATTTAAATGGGTCAGATTAATGAAGATTAATAATTTTTATTATGAATTTTAATTAATAACGGTCTTAATGATAAAAATTTAATAAAGTCCTTGAAGAACACTTTAGTTAAAATAAGTTTTGTTTCTTTTATACTTATTTATTTTTGTTTGGTAAAAAAAGAGAACCTACTATATACAAGTGTTCTTCAAGGACTCAAAAAGTTTTTTTTTATGAATACCAGTGTGTTTAATATTAAGATTTGTAAATATGCTTACCATTTTGGTAAGTATATCTACAAATGATAAGCTTATCATTATGGTAAGTATATCTACAAATGCCCACATTAGATACATGTAATTCCCTAATAGTATTCATATAAAATAATGAAATGTTACTCTAGGTACTATCCTAACTATTTATAGTGCTTGCATGGGAATAAAATAATAAAATTCCTATAAATAAAAGAGCTTGTATAAACAATATAGGTCTAATAGTACATACTACACATACCCTACTTTATATAATACCATTTATATAATAGTACTAAGTAGTTTTTACTTAACAATATTATACATATATATTACAGCGTTAAGTGAATATTTGTGTGGATGTGTGTGCATGTATGGGTAATATAGTGTATATAATAAAATACCTAATATTGTAAATATCTAATGTGGCTGAGTAAAAATTGTATTATTATTACTAAGGCTAGGATTTTTTTTTTTAATAATAATATACCAGTATAAAAGGATTCTTTTAAATCTAAAACTCAAGGTGAAAAGTCACTCTGTACAACCACAAAGACCATCATCAGTCCCTGAAATACCAAAAGTTGTAACTTTATTAGTAATGGTCAAGGAAAATCATATTCTTATATACAATTATATTATTAAAGAAGAATATAGCAATATATATTAAACCATAAGTTTTTGCGGCTTGTGAAACATTCTAGGTCTTCACAAAGGCTCTGAAAAATCCTTTGTTAAGCCTAAAATGTTACCTAAACTCTCCCCGGTATCCCCTATTTCTTTGAAAATGTGAACTTTTCATTAAAAATAAAGAAATAAATAAAAATAAACTTTATTTGTTGATATTTTACAAGAATTTATACATGTTTTCTTAACTTTTTGCCTAATATTGGTTTGTTTGATTTAATGTTGTAACACTTCTATCCAATATTATCAATCAAGATCAGATATTTGTTCAGGTTATCCTCGGACATAGGCCTCCTTCAGCAAATACCATTGGCAGCGGTCTCCAACTACTCGGCATTGGGATGTCTTGATTTTTTTATACTTCTTTTAGAGACCTGAGAACATACATACTATTCTATGTATTTCTTTCTCCATTTAAAGTTTTGGAGCAATTGTTTGACCTAAATAAAAGTACCTATTCAATTTCTTGATAATTTACTTTCAGGGTTTGTTTATGTCTGTTTGTCATAGCTTTGGTTTTCACACATGGTTCTTTTAAGCCCCGCTTTTCCACTTCTCTTGCTAGTTGTTTGCATAATAACTGGAACTAGGTCATCAGCCAATCTCAGTTGAGATATTTTACTTCCATTTATGTTAAGCTCATAGCTATTCCAAATAATTCCAATCAATGTAATTGACGAAAAATTTCCTCCAATACAGCCGAGCAGAGTTTGAGGGATAATAGGTTTCCTTGTCGGACTCCTTTTATTCGTAATTCTTCTCCAATTTTTCCTAGTCGTACTTTTGCTGTAGGTATAGTTTCAAAATTGTTATATTACTCCTTATAATTCTTGAATATTTAGTTTGATCACACTCTGTATTTTGAGATGCTTTGTAAGTATGAAATAGAGAGAACTTTTTGTTGCTCTAATCTATATTTGGCGTCGATGAAGACGCCACTCGTTATTTGCACTTACTAATAAATTTTATTTATGCATTTTAATTTACACCACAACGCAATAAAAAACTTCTAAAACAACAAAAAACAATACTTTAAGTTAATTTAAATTAAAACAATGGCGTCGTTTTGATAGAATATAGCTCGAAAGGGAGACCCCGACCACCCGCCCGTAAACAGTCGAATTTAGCGTCTAGCATTCGCAAAAAACGAACAAAAATGTGTTCTTGGCTGGCAATTCCCTCCGAGTATGTAGCGGTTTCTGTCAAAATGTATGGGGAAATTGGCCTCTCGCGAGCGCTTTAACGAAAACGAATGCTCAACGCTCACCGTCCGTGTTCTTGGCTGGCAATTTGTTCTGTCAACGCATTTAACGAACGTGACGTCATCACCAAATGTCATCTTCATACAAAACTTTCGTGCGCGCTTTTAGCGCTCATGCTCTTGGCTAGGGGGGCTGCGCTTTATGCGCCCAAGCGTCGCAGAACGGACAGTGATCGAAAGAAATCGGTAGCCATGAACAATTTTTGACGTTAACCTTCATTCTGTCGAACGAGGGAGGGCGACCGCTCGGCTCGATTATTTACGTTCCGATATTATATTCAAAACCCGCGAGTAATTTTGAGTATGATGTTTTATAACACATAATAATTATATTACGAATGAATTGAGAATATAAATTAAAAGCAATATACATTTTTTATCATATTAATGGTGTAAAAATTATTGTACAGTTTTTACAGAATTGTATATTAATGTTATAATTAACTTACATGCCTAATCGGAACGATATTCGTTATTTTAGTGATAAAGAGAGAGAGATAATAATAAATAAATCCTATTGGTGTAACTATGTGATATCTCGTTTTATTTTACGGGCCAATGCTCTTTACATTTGACTATATCATCTGTGACATTTGATTACAAACAAAACCAAGGAATTTAATACTCTCTACGAACAAACCTAATAGAAAATAGAAACATTGCAGAAAAACTCTTCGGCATTATTAATATGGCACTTTTAAGTTGTAAATATAAACTGAAGAATTCTAAATATAAATTCGAGGCATCCGGGGCGGCCCACGACCAATTTATTTTTAACAATTCTCTGATCAAGGAAGAAATATTGCAGTTATATCGTTCTCGCATTGGAAACTTACTTTAGGAATGGGTAAGAATCAAAATAAATAAGTGCTTCTAAGGTTATATATTTAATAATTGATTAGACACGTTGTTAAAACATTTGTATGCCGAATAGGCGAAACAAAACGTACCTTTGTGTTTACAACACCCATCTATTTACCTTTGTTTCTCATACAAATAAATGTTATTTCAGGTGATTTCGGATATGCCTTGGAACCATGATTGATTACCCCTGTCATGGATTCCGTACGTATATATTAATACCTCAGCGGACCAATACACTGCCAAGTCAGGATAAGTGTGAAGCAGGCAAATGGTTATCTCAGGGGGTCATTAAAATACCTTGGAATAGACAGAGTTCTGCACTATGAATCTGAAGAGTCTTCCCAAATTGTAATGGCTTGTGCAGCGTAATAACCAATATGATGTTACACTATAGGTGAGTTAAGAAAAATAAATTACAAATTGTCCACTTACTTTTTTAAAAATTAAATTAATAGTATTTGGTTGAGTAGAGAGGGTAGTGAACACAGTGCAGGTGAGAGTTTAAAAGGCCTTTAAACCTACCTCACGGTCTCAAGTCCGGGAATGCTGCAGTTCATTCCCCTGCCTTTCAACCACGAGATGGACCCGGCACCCGCACTGTGAATCCATGGTTTGCTAAGAACATTGTCTCAAATTCACTCTCCTACTATATTTAGAAGCGTGGAGTCAACTGACACAGATAGTAAAACCTGTCTCCAACCCAGTTATGTTGCAATTGTGATTTTTGTTATTTAAAAAAAATTGGTCTTTTTATTTTTTTATTAAACTAAGTACAATTTTGTATTTTTTTTATTTCATGTATTTATACTTTGCAGAGTTTCAAGGACAGCTACCCCCTTCTTCATCAAGAGAGGTCACAAACTATGGTGCTCAAAGTTTTAGAGTGGCCCAAGCCAAACAAAATTATTAAATAAATATTTACTTCTAATTTGTTTGTTTTATTGTGAATATTATCCAATTTTAAGAAATCAATATTCTGGGAAATATTTAATTAAATATACATTAACAGAATCAATATAGGTGGCACAGCCATATAGGTGGACAAGTTTAAAGGTGTCTAGGTCTGTCGGATGGACCCATTTAAACATAGAGTATTGAATAAGAAATGCTGGTATCATTATTAACATTTCTTATTACTTGTATCATTTAAATGGGTCAGATTAATGAAGATTAATATTTTTATTATGAATTTTAATTAATAACAGTCTTAATGATAAAAATATAATAAAGTCCTTGAAGAAAACTTTAGTTAAAATAAGTTTTGTTTGGTAAAAAAAGAGACATAACCTACTATATACAAGTGTTCTTCAAGGACTCAAAAAGTTTTTTTATGAATACCAGTGTGTTTAATATTAAGATATGCTTACCATTATGGTAAGTATATCTACAAATGATAAGCTTATCATTATGGTAAGTATATCTACAAATGCCCACATTAGATACATGTAATTCCCTAATAGTATTCATATAAAATAATGAAACGTTACTCTAGGTACTATCCTAACTATTTATAGTGCTTGCATGGGAATTAAAATTCCTATAAATAAAAGAGCTTGTATAAACAATATAGGTCTAATAGTACATACTACACATACCCTACTTTATATAATACCATTTATATAATAGTACTAAGTAGTTTTTACTTAACAATATTATACATATATATTACAGCGTTAAGTGAATATTTGTGTGGATGTGTGTGCATGTATGGGTCATATAGTGTATATAATAAAATACCTAATATTGTAAATATCTAATGTGGCTGAGTATAAATTGTATTATTATTACTAAGGCTAGTATATATTTTTTTTAAATAATAATATACCAGTATAAAAGGATTCTTTTAAATCTAAAACTCAAGGTGAAAAGTCACTCTGTACAACCACAAAGATCATCATCAGTCCCTGAAATACCAAAAGTTGTAACTTTATTAGTAATGGTCAAGGAAAATCATATTCTTATATACAATTATATTATTAAAGAAGAATATAGCAATATATATTAAACCATAAGTTTTTGCGGCTTGTGAAACATTCTAGGTCTTCACAAAGGCTCTGAAAAATCCTTTGTTAAGCCTAAAATGTTACCTAAACTCTCCCCGGTATCCCCTATTTCTTTGAAAATGTGAACTTTTCATTAAAAATAAAGAAATAAATAAAAATAAACTTTATTTGTTGATATTTTACAAGAATTTATACATGTTTTCTTAACTTTTTGCCTAATATTGGTTTGTTTGATTTAATGTTGTAACACTTCTATCCAATATTATCAATCAAGATCAGATATTTGTTCAGGTTATCCTCGGACATAGGCCTCCTTCAGCAAATACCATTGGCAGCGGTCTCCAACTACTCGGCATTGGGATGTCTTGATTTTTTTATACTTCTTTCAGAGACCTGAGAACATACATACTATTCTATGTATTTCTTTCTCCATTTAAAGTTTTGGAGCAATTGTTTGACCTAAATAAAAGTACCTATTCAATTTCTTGATAATTTACTTTCAGGGTTTGTTTATGTCTGTTTGTCATAGCTTTGGTTTTCACACATGGTTCTTTTAAGCCCCGCTTTTCCACTTCTCTTGCTAGTTGTTTGCATAATAACTGGAACTAGGTCATCAGCCAATCTCAGTTGAGATATTTTACTTCCATTTATGTTAAGCTCATAGCTATTCCAAATAATTCCAATCAATGTAATTGACGAAAAATTTCCTCCAATACAGCCGAGCAGAGTTTGATTGATAATAGGTTTCCTTGTCGGACTCCTTTTATTCGTAATTCTTCTCCAATTTTTCCTAGTCGTACTTTTGCTGTAGGTATAGTTTCAAAATTGTTATATTACTCCTTATGATTCTTGAATATTTAGTTTGATCACACTCTGTGTTTTGAGATGCTTTGTAAGTATGAAATAGAGAGAACTTTTTGTTGCTCTAAACTATATTTGGCGTCGATGAAGACGGCACTCGTTATTTGCACTTACTAATAAATTTTATTTATGCATTTTAATTTACACAACGCAATAAAAAACTTCTAAAACAACAAAAAACAATACTTTAAGTTAATTTAAATTAAAACAATGGCGTCGTTTTCATAGAATATAGCTCGAAAGGGAGACCCCGACCACCCGCCCGTAAACAGTCGAATTTAGCGTCTAGCATTCGCAAAAAACGAACAAAAATGTGTTCTTGGCTGGCAATTCCCTCCGAGTATGTAGTGGTTTCTGTCAAAATGTATGGGGAAATTGGCCTCTCGCGAGCGCTTTAACGAAAACGAATGGTCGACGCTCACCGTCCGTGTTCTTGGCTGGCAATTTGTTCTGTCAACGCATTTAACGAACGTGACGTCATCACCAAATGTCATCTTCATACAAAACTTTCGTGCGCGCTTTTAGCGCTCATGCTCTTGGCTAGGGGGGCTGGTATTATTATTATTATCTTATATTAATGGCCTCTACGCGTGCGCGTAATTTTGCCAATGTCAAGTAGATTGAGGGTAGGTTCAAAATTTTTTAATTACAAAAGTTAAAGTGGGATAATAGGATGGATAGGAATAAGGAAAGGACTAGGTTAGAATTAGGAATGGCCACATGACCGTATGCAAACATACGGTATAGTGATGCCAGTGTCTAGTGAAGGAGGAAAGAATCTACAGTAAAATGGGTACCGCCATTTTACTGAAGAAATGGATTCATTGAGATAGCACAAACACTGAGATCACTGCGTAAATACTACACTTCTCACACTTAAGATTACTTATGAATGCTTATTCTACAAAATTGGTACACTTTTGCACAATAATATCCTATAAACTTAACTATGAAAAATATACTAGAAACACACGACTACAGTCTTCGGGCTACCCTCAAGGAATCACACGGCTGGTAATCTTGCTAACAAAAAATCTAACCGTAGTGTCTATGGTTTCAAATTAGAACATGACGTTTATTACCTTGCATTTCGCCCCCCTTACCTCCCCTCTACTGCGCGGGCGTCGTCTATCGTCGGGTTTTTAATAACAAATAACATCCGTACTGTTTTTTTTTGTCGATCGAGTAGTAAAGTTTTATATCTTTATTGTGGCTCTCCGTTTAAAATTATAATATTTCACGTGTTTTTCATGCATCAATATGTATATTCCATAACGTGTGCTGTGTTTGTGGGTGTAGTTGTGTACGACAGAACGTTAAACTTCACCGACTACCAACTATTGAACAAAAACTATTAAAATGGTTAAAATAACTTCAGGATTCTGAAATTGAGAGTTTAATCTTGGAACAGCTTTACAAGCTCCACTTGTGTCACAAACATTTTGAAAAAGGGTTCGTCATATAACGAACCTTTTAACATTATTTACTGCTGATGCTGTCCTATATCATCTGTGAAGCGTCAGTTAAAACTTATCAAGCTGTTATTGTGGTGTGTCATGGTTATCATTTTAAAGTATTTTTTGTATGTTTTTTCTTTTAAATTCGGAAACATGGAAATGTTTGACTCAATTTACTTATCGAAGAAGAAATTATGATGGTGAATTATTTAAAACCAAACCGGAAAAAAGAGTAGTCAGAGAATGATTTGACCATACCAGCTGGGATGAGGATGAATTTAGGAAAAGATTTCGTCTCCAGAAAGAAACTGCCAATATTTTACTTGCAATGATTAAAGAAAAGATGGATAATCCAACAGAAAGGTACCTAAACGATTTAATTATATTTTACTTCCTTTTTTCTAACCTAACTACACCTACATACTCATTAGTAGCTATTTCTAGTAGTGTTTATTTACTTTTAACTCATGAAGATATAATCATATCAAACTCAGTGCTTAAAATCATCACTGATAATTTAAACATTAAGTACCTACCTATATAAACTTTTTTTTTTCAATTTTCAGAAACAAATATGTTCCACCCATCCAGCAATTACTCCTCCAGATGAACTAGCAGTTTCCGCCTATAGACCAGACATACTGGTGTACTCTCGGTGTTTGAAGAAAGTAGTTTTTATAGAACTCACCCAACATCAAGTCGAACAAATCTTTTGATCTCACAAACCAAATTACTAGAAACAGATTTCAAACTCAACTTTATGCAGTGGAAGTTGTTGCAAGAGTTATCCCAGCAGTCTTTGAATCGACTATTGAAGGAAGAATCTTGGCCTTTTGAAATCAGCCGTCGGAACTTTTACGGAGCGTGTTTCCAAGATGGCGCTAACAGGATCATATAGTATTTGGTTGAGTAGAGAGGGTAGTGAACACAGTGCAGATGAGGGTTCAAAAGGCCTTTAAACCTACATCGCGGTCTTAAGTTTGTTCATACTTTATAAAAAGAAATAAAAGCAAAATAATAAATGTTTTTAGTTTTTTTATTATTATTATTAGCTTAATTTAATGGCCTCTACGCGTGCGCGTAATTTTGCCAGTGTCAAGTGAGTGTAGAATTAAATAGTTTTTTTATTATAAAGTGAAAGTGGGATAATAGGATGGAAAGGATTAGGGAAAGGACTAGGTTAGGATAAGGAATGACCACATGACCGTATGCAAACATACGGTATAGTTATGCCAGTGTCATGTGAAGAAGGAAAGAATCTACAGTAAAATGGGCACCGCCATTTTACTGAAGAAATGGATTCGTTGAGATAGCACAAACACTGAGATCACTGCGTAAATACTACACTTCTCACACTTAAGGTTACTTATGAAAGCTTACTCTACAAAACTGGTATACTTTTGCATAATATCCTATAAACTTAACTGCGAAAAATATATTAGAAACACAGGACTACAGTCTTCGGGCTACCCTCAAGGAATCGTTTTATTTTTAAATTATACACAAAAATCAACACATAATATAATAGACAGTAATTAAAAATAATATAAGTTACCTAATGGTAATTAAACAATTTTAAAAGAGCCAATTTTAATGGAGATACCAATAAATTTTGTCATTTCCAACAACCCAAAAAGGTTGTTATTAGAAAAGTTGTTTTTTGATTAGGTGAGCATTATATTAGCCCAAAGTAAGAAATAATAATGCTTTCATACTTGACTTTGGTAGTTTTTGGATTTCTAGGTATTAAACCTGATGTAGCATTAAAAAGGGAACAAATTTTTTCCCATGTCCAATCTTTCTGTTTATTGGTAACAGCATCAGTCTTTTTATTTTCTATAATGTACCGGTATTTAGCTACTAGGTCAGCTAAAATGCGTGTCTCCGTTTTATTAAAATTTGCTGATCGCTCCCGTTTCTTTTCCATATTTTACTGAAGAAAGGGATTTGTTGAGATAGCATAAATACCGAGTAATGCGTAAAAGCTACACTTCTCACACATAAGATCACTATGAATGGTTATTCTACAAAATTGGTAATTTGGTACACTTTTGCATAATAATATCCTATAAACTTAACTATGAAAAATATAACTTAAACACACGTCTAGTCTTCGGGCTACCCTCAAGGAATCTTCTCCCCTATATCATCTGTGGGAATCTTTTTTAATAATTAGGTATATACGAATATAAAAAATTACAAAAATTATAAATCCTAACCTAAAACGTCAGTCATACGCTACTGATAAAATATCACACTCTCTTTCTAACATGTGCCATTTTTGGTAAGTTATTCTCGCTCTGACAAAGTTATCCTCAGTTAACTAGCTGACTGAATAAACGTGATTGAAAAATTCAAAACCTTTATTCCACTGTTAAACAAACAAATAAATTTAATATACTGATAACTAACTAGCGAATTATCAGACGATTGAAAAATCGACCCTTAGTGATATTATAAAATTATTGTATTTAAACTATTGTTAAAAAAAAAATATTGATTTATTATATAATGATAAGGTAGTAATATTTTTAATTTAAATTATTTAATTCAAAATAGTGCTTCTTGTCAAAAAGTAGCATCAAAAATCAACACCGATCGTTTCAGAGCTGCATTTTAGCATCGCTAAAAATAATTATATGGCAAAGATAAGCGCGAGCTTATCTTTGATGTCACCACTAAAAATGCCCGCGCTACCGATCGGGACGTTCTTTGACACTACGGTGACTCTGTGAAGTGGAAGACGCTATTTATAGTCTGTGGTTGGCTTTTTATAAACAAAATCTTGTAATAAAATCTTGAAAAAATACAATATCTTTTGGTAATCACTCTTAAATTCTTTATTATTGGTAAGTTTATTATTCAGTGACTGCTAATAATACCCTACTTTTTATTTTAGTTTTTTACCGTTATTGAATTTTTACCAGTTTTTAGAGGTTTTCATTCCGTTGTGACTGAAAATGAGTAAAAGAAGACGTGCCTCGTCAGTAGCGAGTCGTGGTGCCGATGGTGATGACAGTGACGATGGGGACCCTATTAGCCATATTTCTCATCCCACTGGCCGTAAAAGAAAAAAGCTTGACCCGGTAAATATAACCTATTAAAAATCTTTGTTATACTGCTGACTTACCCCTTATTCTAAGTGGTATTATGGACTCATCAAGGAACGTCTGTCTCTATCTAACAAATGGTAAATCAAAAAACATAATTAGGGATATTCCTTAAGTAAAAAGTGTAGAGGTGAGGTGAGTTAAGGATACACTTTAAATATTCTTCAATTATCATGGAATGTCTTACTAATTCTATCTTTCTCATTTGATAAGTGTAAACATATAAGATTTAGTATTATATTTTATAAACACAGACCATGGCAAACTTTACAGATAAACATAGGTACCAATATTATTTTGCCATTGTGACAACCTATATATTCCATGTCACTGAGACTGTTAATTGCACATTGTAAATATACTAAAAAATCACTTGGATTTAAAATTCATAAATGTTGGGGTTATTAGTTTTGTGTTTACCTCACTCTGATAGAACAACCTTAGTCCATGTGTAAATTAAAAACAATATGCTTCTGTATAGATCTTACTAAAACTATCGGGGCAAGAAATTGCAGCCAGCATTGTCATGGCATTATTCCATGCTGACAAGATTTTTTGTATCAAACTGAAAAAAAAAACTATCATTGTTTTAGGGTGAAATGTGCCAATCCCTATATGACTCCATAAGATCATACAAGAAAGAAGATGGGTCCTTGTTATGTGATTCCTTTATACGGGCACCCAAAAGAAGGCAAGAACCACAATACTATGAAATTGTATCTCAACCTATTGATCTTTTGAGGGTAAGTTTTATTTTAATAGATACACACAAACCTCTGGTAGGTTGAAGGCAGTGGGTAAAATATGGTTCTTGACCTTTACATTACTAGTAGCTTTACAATGTATAACTATAGTCACTTGCATCTACAAAAATATGACATAATTATTTGTTTGGTTATTTAAAAAAAAAACTCTAAATATCACTGACAACAATATTTAGATGTTTTTAGACATTAATTTATTTCCTGCCTTCTTAATTGGAGCTATATTTAAGTCTTTGTCAGTAACCCCATCATCTAGCGTAGATTGTGAGAGCAACTAATGCATTAATAGAACCTATGCACTTTGTAGCTTACCATCAGGTATAATACAAGGTACACACTACAATGCTACAATAAGAAATAACTTATACTTATAATTTTATTTAGGTTTCATTTTTTCTAAACAGAATTTTAAAGCTTGATCCAACTAGAATTATTAAGTTCATACAGTATGGAATATAATTCTATAAATTTTTAGGTACAACAAAAACTAAAAACAGATAGCTATGAGGATATGGAAGAACTATCGGCCGACATAGAGCTTATGGTGAACAATGCTAAGGCTTTCTATAAAACTGACTCCATGGAGTACAAGGATGCTACAGACTTGTGGAAGTTATTCCTGCAATCTAAGCTGGCTCTGGAAAATGGTAAGTAAGGGTTCATGCTCATGGCGGGCTCGTTTTCCGCAATTAGATAAGAGGTTAGGTTTTTTTTGCATTAGTTGACTGACTATTCTAGCCAGTTAACTAATAGCAACTAGCTTCTGCCAGAAGGAGACAAGAAGTCCGGGGCTTCCACAGGCCTTATGGAGGGAGAGTTGTAATGACACTCATACAGATGCAAAAGCTGTCAAACATGTTTTGGTTTTGGTCTGTGGGTTCACCAGGTTTTTGGAGACAAGGCGCAGTTACGAAAGAACTATTGATTTGGAGATAAAATATCAAGGATATTAAAATAGACTCATAATCCAAGTTTGTCTTGGTCACCACCCATTTGTGCTGACATAGTGGGAGAGATCAATGTTTTTAAACAACAATATATTGACCGACTTCATTCTTAAATTTTGTAGGTCTGCTTACCGTCAGGTAGATACATGGTCCACAAGCCATGCTCCAATTTAAAAAACATGGTATTATGAATGATAATTACAGAAATGGAAAGTAAACTCCCATGCACTTTATGTCTTTTTATTAAGGGTCAATTAAAAATCAATGTTTTCTATGCATGGATATTATTTAACACGGCAGGAGGTGCTATTGGGTAAAAAATACCCATGGTAAAAATTTTTTTCATTATTTTTTTGTTGTAACTCAGCTCGGCACCATTTTAGATATTTCCCTACAAAAATATTCCCATAAGGCCACCAAGCTTGTTTCATGATCTTGGTCTCAAGAGCCTTCTTAAAGTAAATCTGGGTGATTATTTTTTAAGGAAAAGTTCTATATTTTGTTATATTAATAATAATATGTAGTACAATTTACACACGCGCTCAAACGTAACACGTCACAAATTAAGATTTAGGCATGTACTATGTGTACCTGAAGCAACGATATAATACATATTATATTTTATAAACACCCAGACTATGACAAACTGTGCAAATAAAACATACTAATAGTTTTTTGCGATGGGTGAGAATCGAACCAGATACAGTACCATATACAGATCATACAACGACAAAGCCGCAACCACTAGTCTACGGAGGCTGTTACCAACTAGATTTTTACATTAGACATGGGTTTTCGTAATTCAGTTTATTTAATACATAGTCTGGTCATAAATTCTGTTAAAATATTAAATAAAAAAAATATCCATTTGAATTTGGAATCTGTCATTTTTATATGATTGTTCATTGTATTTTCTTATTTTGGCACCAATTTGCAGCATTGTACAATATTTTGCGATATTAAAATGGAATGGGTGATAAAGAGAACCGAATCGCTGTGATTGCATTGCACAAAGTAGAGCCAAATGCAACTTTTAAAACTCTCCATACACTTGGTATTAGTCAAATGTGTGTACCGGGCTATAAATAGGTACAATGAGATCTCCTCTGTTATAGTATTATACTATTCACTGTGTGATAGAAAAAGATCTGTCCGTCCACATAGTATTTGTAAGAAAAAGGTGGTCAAAGCAGTAAGGGAAAAAATTCGAAGAAATCCTGTCCGAAAGCAAAAGTTTTTTTCTCGGGATATGAAGATGGCACAAGAACCATGTCGCGTATTTTAAAAGATGACTTAGGACTTGCAACTGGTCATTTCTTAACTGATAATTTAAAAAAGAATAGTGTGGTAAAATCGAAACAACTACTGAATTGGTATGCATAGAAAGGTCATAGAAAAAAATAGTAAATTTTTACAATTGAGCAACATTTTAACAAACAAAATGACAAATTTCTGCTCAAAGTTCTAAGGAAGCTTCCCAATTAGTCGACAGAGTGCAACATGATAAATTGGAGTCCTTAAAACAATCCATAAGATTGGCAGTAAAGAATTTTCCCATGGAAAGTGTGCGTGCTTCTATTGATAACTGGCCTCAACGTTTAAAGGACTGTATTTCAGCCAATGGAGACCACTTTGAATAAGCTTTTTATATTTTACTGTAAAAGTAATAAATGTTATTTGCAATAGAAAAAAAATGTTTTCTTTGTTACAATATTTATGGCAAGACTAGGCTTACAAAAACATTTAAATTGAAAAAGTTTTGGATACTTTTATTTTGTGGTAGGTATTTGTTCCAAATAAGGGTTAAAATCCTGCCGTGTTAAATTAGTTTAAAAAGTTGTTATTTTAACTTTTTTTTGGTATAAATTTATTGTTAATAACTTACGCAAATACTAATTAATACACTGGGTTTTTTAAGGTGAAGAAATCAAGCGCCATAAGTTGTCCCGCAACGGATCCTCATCTCGCCGCTCAGATATCACAGAAGGAGATCTCTCAGAGACTTCTACCAATAATGATGAAGATATCTATGAGGAACTTTTTAATTCTGTAAGTTTTTTCTGTTTGTTTTTATTTAGCAGACAAAAATACAAAGTATGAATGGGACGATCAATGTATTGTTTTTTAACAACATTGATTGCTCCCGCTATTTCGGCTAAATAATGAGGTTACGAAACAGGCAGTAGATTTGACTATGAAACAGCAAGGATATACAAATTCATCTTTGATATTGTCCATTTTCTAACCGTATAAATTAGCCAGCATAGTGCACGTGGTACACCCTGCTGAACAACAAACGAGGCTCTGGCGACCGATCGATGGCGGTATAACCAACATGAAAAACCGGACATCAATAAATACTGTCTGGAAATGGGCAGCAACATTACCAAGACGTGAGGTCCGGATCTGCGATCGCCAACACGCATGCCCAGCGCGGCGATTACGGGCAAATACCTCCCATGAAAAACGCCACAAAAAAACGGCCCCCAGTACCCGGCAGCCCCATTATTCCTGGCCACGGCAGCGGTCATGGTAACGGTGGGGCGGGGGATGCTAAGAATCCCCGGCAGATAGGCTGCCAACCAAAACTGACTTTGGCGACGTATAACGGACGGACCCTACGGCTGGACGGACACCTCGCGGAACTGGAAGTGGAATTGCAAACGATTAGATGGCACGTTGTGGGGCTGTGTGAAACCCGCAGAGCCGGAGAAGGCATGATAACTCTGCAATCGGGCCATCAACTCTACTTCCGGGAGGGAGACCACCCATCCCGAGGCGGCGTCGGTTCCTAGTCAATAGAGTTCTCACGGACAACATTGTGGAAGTCTCCAGTGTGTCAAGTAGAGTCGCGTACCTTGTACTCAAACTTACCGAGAGATATACACTTAAGGTAGTACAAGTGTATGCACCAACTTCAGCACACTCTGACGACGAGGTAGAGGCTATGTACGAAGACATAGCCAAGGCCCTCCACAACACCACTAGGGCCCACTATAATGTTGTCATGGGGGACTTTAATGCCAAAGTGGGAGTACAAACTGGCATCGAATCGAGTGTCGGACCGCACGGATACGGAAGCAGGAATGTTAGGGGACAAATGCTGGTCAACTTCCTCGAGAAAGAGGGGCTCTTTGCAATGAATACGTTCTTTGAAAAAAACCCCACAGGAAGTGGACCTGGAAAAGCCTTAACATTGACTTCATTATGGCGGATAAAAGGCGCATATTCAGAGATGTCTCGGTGGTCAATAGGTTCAATACCGGAAGTGACCACAGACTTGTTCGAGGTACTCTGAATATCAACTACAAGCTTGAAAGGCACCGCCTGGTGAAATCTACGCTCCGACCTACCCTGCTCCAAACCGTCGTGGGTTCAGACCGCTTCCAGCTAGAGCTGAGAAGTAGATTCGACGCGTTGGAAACCACAATGGATGTTGATGGGGAACTGGATGCTGTCGTTAACACAATTCAAGAGGAAGGTGTCAGATTTTGCCAAACACAGCGCTCTGGCAAGAAGTCGAAACTCTCGGCAGAGACCCTGGATCTCATGAAGAGAAGGCGTGAAAACACATCGGTAACTTCGTCAGAACAACAAGCGCTCAACAAAGTTCATACGCAAGTCTATACGGAAGGACCTCCGTCTGTTCAATACTCGTCGCATCGAGAAGGCGATCGAGCTGAACAGGGGTTTCAAAGTATTCATGCAGAAGCTTGGAAGAAGCCAGATGACGAAGCTGACCACCCACGATGGAAGAAATGCCACCTCCAAAGTAGAGATCTTCGCCGAGATCGAAGACTTCTACAGCCGACTTTATAAATCACATGCTGCAAAATCTGACCCTAAGAACGATCCCAGAGCCTCACTTACGCGTCATTACACTGACGAGCTTCCCGACGTCAGTTTAGAGGAGATCAAATTGGCCCTCAAACAGCTTAAAAATGGAAAAGCTCCTGGTGAAGACGGAGTTACATCTGAGCTCCTGAAATCAGGAGGTGTGGCGATCTTGCAAAGACTGCAGCACCTGTTTAACTCCGTCATACAGAGCGGGACCACACCAAAGGCTTGGCACAGAGGCGTGGTGGTCCTGTTTTTCAAAAAAGGCAACAATACGCTTTTAAAGAATTACAGGCCTATCTCGCTTCTGAGCCACGTCTATAAGCTGTTTTCGAGGGTCATCACTAACCGACTCACTCGACGACTTGATGACTGCCAGCCTCCAGAACAGGCCGGGTTTCGAGGAGGATACGGCACCATAGACCACATACTCACGGTGAGGCAGATTATACAGAAAACCAAAGAGTATAATCAGCCCCTGTGTGTCGCGTTCGTGGATTATGAGAAGGCCTTTGATTCTATCGAAACCTGGGCTGTAATGGAGTCCCTGCAGCGATGCCAGGTAGATTGGCGGTATATCGAGGTGTTGAGATGCCTATATAGATCTGCTACTATGACTGTCCGAGTACAAAACGATGAAACAGGGCCTATTCAACTGCACCGTGGAGTGAGACAGGGCGATGTTATATCGCCGAAGCTGTTCACTAATGCAGTTGAAGATGTTTTCAAGACGTTAGATTGGAAAGGACTGGGCATAAATATAAACGGAGAACGCATCTCACATCTTCGGTTTGCCGACGATATTGTCCTCTTCTCGGAGTCGCTGCAGGATATGCAGGAAATGTTGGTTAGTCTAAACTGTGCCTCTCGACGGGCCTGTTCAACGACCAGGTCATTCCGAGACCCGTTATTTTGGACGGTGTAACTCTCGAAGTGGTTCAGGAACACATCTACCTGAGCCAAATCCTAAATCTCGGTGGGAACAACTCCGAGAGTGAAGCCGACAGAAGGGTGCACTTGGGCTGGGCAGCGTTCGGGAAGCTACGCCACGTCCTTACGTCAGCCATACCGCAGTGTTTGAAAACAAAAGTCTTTAATCAGTGCGTCCTACCAGTGATGACAAACGGCGCTGAAACGTGGACACTTACAGTGAGGCTGGTCAACAAACTCAAGGTCGCTCAGCGAGTTATGGAAAGAGCTATGCTAGGAGTTTCTCTTATGGATAAAATCAGGAATGAGGATATCGTAAGAGAACTAAAGTCACCGACATAGCTCTGAAAGTTATTAAACTGAAGTGGCAGTGGGCCGGTCACATTTGCCGCAGGACGGATAACCGTTGGAGCAGGCGGATATTGGAGTGGAGACCACGTCTTGGCGCACGTAACGTAGGACGCCCCGCAGCTAGATGGACTGATGACCTGCGGAGGGTGGCTGGCAGAGACTGGATGCGAAGAGCGGAGGATAGGGATCAGTGGCGTGTCTTGGGAGAGGCCTATGTCCAGCAGTGGACTGCGATAGGCTGATGATGATGATGATGATACAAATTCATCTTTGGCATTGTCTATTTTCTAACCGTATGAATTAGCCAGCATAGTGGGAGAGATGAATGCAGTTTAACAACAATGTATTAATCGATTGACTGTAAAAAGCGGCCCCAGCCTAGTGATTAAGTCACTTCGCAACTGATAACAATGTTAAGCAGACGACAACAAGACCGGACCTGGGATAAGTGACCGCTTTATACAACAAGGCTATATCATCGTAAACACCGCAACAAGCTAGCCACTTATTAGGTGTTGCCCCCGAATACCATCGGCGAAATGAGGACGGATCAATCCCCTCTGGGTACCCTGAGGCTGTTTAATGAAATGGTTCTCGGGAGCCATAAAGGCACCTGTGATGGTATTTATTGTCATTTTAATTATTAATCGATCTTGTTAATTAGCTTTGTAGGTTTTCTTACCATCAGGTGGATATAGAGTTACATGTCATTCTTGAAAAAAAAAAAGATGTTAAATTTCAGGTAATGACAGCAAACATTGATGGAAGACCACTGTACCTAGCATTCCACTTTCTTCCCTCCAAGCGTCGCTATCCAGAATACTATAACGTCATAGAAAATCCCATTGACCTGAAGACTATAGCACAGAAAATACAAGCAGGAGAGTATACCAACGTCAATGATTTGGAGAGAGATTTCTTGACCATGGTCAGAAACGCTTGTAATTTCAATGAGCCAGGCAGTCAGATCTACAAGGATGCTAAGGCTTTGAAAAAGGTAAGTTTTTTTAAAAGTTTAAACATATATATATATATATTCTTCTGAATTTATAAATTGCATAACTATTTTAGGTAATCCAACTCCGCAAACAAGAGTTAGACCAGCATGGTCGCGGGGGCCCGAGCAAGTCATCGGAACGCATTCGCAGCAAGAGATGCTTTCGGAACGCGCCCGCACCCTCTATAGCCACTCTGGCGAACACAGAACCCCCGCACAGTGACGACGAGCTCAGGGTAACTATACAACCTCTTAAATTATAAAGGTATTATGTATATATATATATATATAAAACTAAAAAAAATAATCCAATTACCTACATCATCTACTATCATCGCATATACCTACACAAATACAAATTTACATACACACCACATGGCAACACACGCCACATAGAAACATATACATACACATATATCAGCATCGCATACAAATAATATTAATGTAAACAGTGAAACAATTTTTATGATCCTAGATACCTGTCACATATCAATCTACAGTGTGAACTTAAATGTATACTGTGACTGATTTTTTCCTGAAAATAAATAAATAATTAAAATAAGATATTTATGTAGGTATTTCACTAGTTCTTTAACTTTTAAGATATGAACTAAATGTTTTTATTTTTTATTAAGTTTGATGTTAAATAAATAAATAATTAAGACATTGGTTAAGCATATTCTTTTTTTCGTTAGCACTCCGAAGATAGTGCAGTTGAAAGTGACAATGAAGAGAAAGTGAATGAAGATTCACCACAATTCAAACTACTTGACACAGTAAGAAGCCAATTAGGTTCAAATGGTAAGATTTTTTGATTAAACTATAAAAACAATAAGATTATTAGAATTTTCAAAAAACACAAGGAAACCCTGTTTTTACGGCTCTATAAGTTTATAGAGTGGATTTCAATTCAAGAGGCATTCCATAAAAGTCTGCATCTTATTTTAATGAGTAAAAATCAATAATATTTAATGTCAACTTTACAAGAATTTATGAAAAGTAAAAAAAAAAGAATTCAGTCATGTTCACTCAAGGATAGTCTAGCTTTCTTAATATGATATTTGGTGGAAAGAGACAGGCGTTAAGGCGAAATACGACTTAGGATATGTTAGCTAAGTGTGTGTTCTGTAAATGTTTATGTGATATAAATATTTTAAATTTTTGACTCCCAATCACGTGATAGACCTGGCACCTGTATAGCTAAGATCATTAGAAAGGCTCACTGGTAGATAATGCCTATGGCATTAAGGTCGCCTGTATACATTTTTAGATGGGAGGAAGGTCTATAACTTCGTTAGGCCGGTCCCGTTACCACCGCCATGCAAAAACCGTCAAGTGACCTAGTCATGTTCCAGTTTTAGTCTGTGTGCTGTCTGTGACCGGTTTTCAGGAGAGTACTGCATCAATTTCTTGACGAGGTAGTTTTCTTTGAAGGCGCGGCTACGAAACGGGTGGTTGACGATTAGGCAACGAGCATATTAAAATATACTCGTAATGTAATTCGTCCCATTTCGTAATTGCATCATTTAGCCGGCATAGTGTGCGATCAATCTTATTTAAGAACATTTATTGATCAGCCCCATTCATGGACTTTGTAGGTCTGCTCACCACCAGGTTGATACAAAATCACATGCGGTGCTCCAATAAAAAAAAGGAACAAATAATTAAAAAAAATGTCAATATATCTTTAAATTCTGCTCTAAAATTTCAGGTATACCAATGGCAAAACCTTTCTCTAAGTTGCCGTCCCGTCGTTTCTACCCGGATTACTATCGTGAAATAAAAAACCCGATATCCCTAAATCAGATCCGGGGTAAAATCCGTCGGGGAAACTATGGAACCCTATCGGAGGTCGCTGGAGACATGAACATTGTGTTTGAGAATGCTAAGCAGTACAACCAGCCCACGTCTAAGTTATACCGGGATGCTGTCAAATTACAGAGGTAAGTTATATCCTTTCCAAGGAAATAAAATAGGAAGATGCTCATGACCCTTAAATCGCCTCCCCAGTTTTGAGAACACAAGATGGCTGCCGCCATACAAATTAATAAAAAAAGTGAGAACACAAGCAATCCGTGAGCGTTGATTGGTTGAAGTGAGAACAGAATATGGCGGCAACGAACTCGTTCAACATTTTGTTTTATAGTGCATTTAGGGCACACGGCGGTATGCTTTTTAATGATTTTTCGAAAAATATTATGAATTGATAGTTATTTTTTTCTTCTATGGACGTATTAAGAAAACATAAAAATGTTATGAAAATTTGCACATTTATGTAGTTTTCAATTACAATACACCGCCGGTTTCGTAACCGCACCCTGAAATAAAATTACCACCATCTCGAAATAGAAGTCGCTGTAGTCTTATAACAACTGTTTATTACTTCTACAAAACTTTACCTACTTAAGTATAAATCTAGATGTTTTATATACATCAGCCATTTTGTATTGATATCAATGCCATTTTGGATACAAAATACACCTTTTATACTTAATATAATTTTTAACTCACAATTTCTCTTTTAGGATAATGCAACAGCGAGTACAGGAGTTACTTGATATCGTACAGAGTTCTTCTAGCGACGACGAGAGCCTATCCTCAGTCAAGGCACAGAATCCACCTCGAGGCAGAGGTAACTGAAATTATGTAACATAAAAACCTAAAAAAAAAAATCAGCGCCATATTATATTATTTTGTATCGTCTATACACGATTACTATAATATAATATGTCATTCCATTTATTTTCATAAATGCTTAAATCAACACCACATTTTCCTTAAAATTTACGCCATTTTGTATCAAAACTGAAACTTTATAAAAGTCGGCGCCATTTTGTAATCAATTTCGACGACATTTTGTATTATAGGTTGTCGCCATCTTGTATTATAAGTTGGGACTAATGAAAAGATTAGTATACTATATTTTAATTATCTAATGCCACATATTTGACGTCTTCTTGGAAAAAAAAATTATGAGACTATGTTCTAAGAGTTTATCGTGCGTACGACGCGGACGCTGCTTAGGTACATTGCGCGATTGTTTTAGTGTGAGTGAACGCTCACTGATGTCTTGGCGCACGCGCCCGTAGATTTTTTTAAAGTAAGACATTTTTTTAACAATTTGAGTTGTGTCGAAGTGACGACGCCGACATATGGATCAAATATTACCCATTGAAATAGAGATTTTTAATTTAAAGTTACTTCCCTTGATTGGCATAAAATATGATATTCTTGTTTTCACTAACTTTATTAGACTGATTTAAATTTTACTAAGCCTTGTTAGTCATTGGGTACGAAATAGTATAGTCGGATTCCTGAGTACCTAGCGGTAAGGTATAAAACCTTACCGCTGGGTACTCCTGAGTCCGTCTATACTTATTCCCACATTATCGTAGCCGATGGTATTTTGAGTCTTAACCGAATAAGTGGTTAGCTTATCGGTGTTGGACAGACTCTGAAATTATTTATTAATAACCATATAGAAATAATTCCACAAGTTGGTAAAGTGAAACTGGGACCAACAGCTTAACGCACTCTCCGAGGCACTATAGATTTTTGATTTATTTTAACAACCCGTTGACTGAACTATTTGTATACATAAGTTTAAATGAAATCAGGCGTTATATTTTATAACATACTTATTAAATAGGTAAGCGTACCTATATACACCTGACAAATATAACATAGGTACTTATTGAAATAAATATTATTAACATAAATAGACCATTTTATGGGCTATTTTTACTATTAAATTAAGGTGTTTGTTCACTCATGTCCATTACAGAAATCAATCGACACCACCACCGTTATCTAAATTAGGTACTTATAGATGTGGAACAATGTCAGATTTAAAATTATA
This sequence comes from Monopis laevigella, assembly GCA_947458855.1. Lineage (NCBI taxonomy): Eukaryota > Metazoa > Arthropoda > Insecta > Lepidoptera > Tineidae > Monopis > Monopis laevigella. The sequence goes on along the minus strand of OX381599.1, from coordinate 6,119,456 downwards.
TTATATTTTTTACACATTTTCTTATATTTAACGGGAGTAAGGTATAAGTTTAAAAAAATATATACACCGTTGACATCGAGACTTGTGATATCGCAGGGCGAATGCTTCTTGTTAATTCCCATTAAATTCAAAATAACTATAAAAATCGCACTTGCCCTGGTAAAATTACATAAAAACGAGTACAATGACGTTTAATTGCAAACAATTTGTATTGGCTTACAATATATACAATTATTTTTAATCGAATTTGACCTGGTGAGGTAACTTTACTTAAAAACTAGAGTACAATAACGTTTATTTCCGAAAGAGCGAAACCGCCATATTTAAATTCAAAATAATTATTATATAATAAAACCGTTTTCTAAAACAAAAAAAATGATGAAGATGATTAATTTTTTTACTGAATTACAAAGAGAAAAGTTCGGTAATTATGAATGAAAAATAATATCTGGCAAATGTCCACCACAAGCACGCTGGAAATGCGGTAACGGTCAATGGATCACGCTATCGCGAGATGTTAACAATTCAATTTTGGCCTATTATTGATGACGTGGAAATCACTGACATGTGGTTTCAACAGGACGGCGCCACATGTCACACAGCCAATGAAACGATAAATTTATTGCAAACCAAATTTCCCGATCGCATAATTTCACGAAACTCAGCTGTTAAGTAGCCAGATCGTGTGATTTAACACCACTGGTTTTTTTGTGGGGCTATGTGGGACAGAGTCTATACGGAGCCAATCGAAATGATTGCAGCCTTAAAACTCAAAATCTGTGATGTGAATAACAAAATAGTCCCGCTATTTTGTCAAAAAGGGATTAAAAACTTTGATGAAAGAATCGACATATGCCAGCGTCGTGCTTGTGGTGGACATTTGCCAGATATCATTTTTCATTCATAATTGCCGAACTTTTCTCTTTGTAATTCAACAAAAAAATTAATCATCTTGATCTATTTTTTTGTTTCAGAAAACAAAGTTCTTGTTGAAAAACCCTTTATAATAATATATATTTTAATAATTACAAAAATCAGATTTTAAATACTAAACTGAAAAACTAGTATAATGACTATATTTCCAAACAAGGGCCATCATTATCATCAACAACTATAAGAATCAAATTTGGCCATGTAAAGTTAATTAACAACGTGTACATGAACGTTTATCTCCAAACTAGCGAAACCGCCTTCTTTAAATTCAAAATAATTACAAACATCAGATTTTGACTACTAAAGTTCTTCTTCTTCTTCTTTTAATTAATGGCCTCTACTCCTTACGAGTAATTTTGCCAGTGTCTAGTGTGGTAGATTATAGTAAAAGTGGGATAATGGGATGGACAGGAAAAAGGAAAGGACTAGGGTAGAGAAAGGAATGGCGACATGACCGTATGCAAACATACGGTATAGTCCTGCCAATGTCGAGTGAAGAGGAAAAAATCTACAGTAAAATGGGTACCGCCATTTTACTGAAGATTGTGGGATTGTTTGAGATAACACAAACACCGAGATCACTGCGTAAATGCTACACTTCTCACACTTAATATTACTATACGAATGCTTATTCTACAAAATTAGTACACTTTTGCACAATAATATTCAATAAAATTAAATTTGAAAAATATAATATAAACACGTGTCTACAGTGTTCGGGCTACCCTCAAAGAATCGACTACTAAAGTTACTTAACAACGATTATAATGTCTCATTTTTTCTAACGAGCGAAGCCGCCATTTTTAAATTCAAAATAATTACAAAAATCTGATTTCGACTACTAAAGTTACATTAATACGAGTATAATGACTATTTTTAGTGAACGAGCGAAGCCGCCACCATTAAATTCAAAAAGCTATAAATATCGAACTTGCCCTGGTAAAATTACTTAAAAACGAATATAATGTCTCATTTTTTCAAACGAGCGAAGCCGCCATCTTTAAATTCAAAATAATTACAAAATTCAGATTTTGACTACTAAACTTACTTTAAAACGAGTATAATGTCTATTTTTAACGAACGAGCGAAGCCGCCACCATTAAATTCAAAATAACTATAAAAATCGAACTTGACCTGGCAAAGTTGCTTATAAACGAGTACAATGACGTTTAATTCTAAACAACTGAAGTCGCCATTTAAAATTCAAAATACTCGTAACTACAAATATCAAAATTGTAATACTAAAGTTACTTAAAAATATGTATAATAACGTTTATTTCCAACACGAGCGAAGCCCCATCTTAAATTTATTTTTGTATTCAGTAGGTACTTTTATTTAATTTATAATGTCTGACTTTTAATGTTTCCATTTTTTCAAATATTTTATTGTATAAATTTTATTCCGTACTAATAAATTCTCATTATTCCAAAAATCTACTTATTTTGTTTTTCTTTGCCACGCTTTGTGTACACATACCTCAGACAGGTCATGTGGCACGGCTCCGCAAAGAGACGTGATCCCACTCCGAGCTCTCGTGGTCGACTGAATTTTCGAACGCGTTCATCGCGTAATATTCAAAATGTATGGCGGATTTGGGATTTATTTCGAAAAATTAATTATTTAAAATATTGAGAACAAAAATATAAATGTTGCAAATATCGGAGGTGGTATTTTATACATTTGTGAATACTTTTGAATTAATGTTGAGATAAAATGCTACCGTTAAGTTATTAAAATGTTGAAAACGCAAACTAGCCTTTTTCGTTAAATTTAGATACTTTTGATGTTAATTATATATTATTTTATTTTCTTATATATAAGTAAAACATAGCTACATTCTCTGTGGTACTATAACATAAGTTTATTATTCATTATTGTGTTATTTTTCATTAAAATCGGATAAAACCGTGTGTGGTGATTTAGCTTTTCTTGCTCTATGCCAGGCTTAATTTAAGCAGGTCTAGCATTGTTTTGGATTGCGTGTTAGCACTTTATTGCATGTTATTTAATAATATTTAACGTAATTTGGAATAAAAAACATTTTTTTCTTTTAAAATCGTAACACAGCCGGTTATGTTGTATTTTCTGTTAGTAATCAGATCTACGAAATCCATGAACGGGACTGATCACTGTTGTCTAACAAATTTTTTTAGCTTCATATAAATATTCAAATTAATTTTACTAACCATTTTGTACAAATTTCCTAAAACTAGACTCAAATTTAATATAAAAAATACTCATATTTGTGTTAAAATCCTCGCAATTAAATGTTAGTAATTGATGTCATTTTGAATGAAAAAAAAAAGAATAAAAAATAGTTCTTAGAAAAGTCCCAAAATTAAATTATGTTTATTCAATTTCAGGTAGACCTAGAGTGAACCCTCTAACCCCCACAACATCAAATTCCCCGGTCAATTCTCCAACTGTGTCCAAAGTCAATTTTCCTCTAAGAAAGAAACTACATGCTGTTTCCAAACATCTGTTAGAGTTTACTTGCTCTGACGGAAGAAAGCCAATGTTGCTGTTTATGGAGAAACCTTCGAAGAAACTGTACCCTGACTACTACAATGTTATAGATAAACCTATTGATATGTTGGCCATTGAATATAATATTAAGGTAAGTGATTTTTTTAATGCTAAAGATATGTATATTATTTATTTATTCGTGGTGGCCGGGTAGGTCAGACCTTAGACTTAAAAACACTTAGGTTGCTGGTTCCAACCCCGGTGTGTACGGTGAGTTTTTAATATAAAAATGTATGTACATTTGTTCAACAACACCACAAGTGCCTCGTAGAGCATGTTAATCCGCGGTCCCAGTTTCACTATACCAACCTGTGAAACTGTTTATTTATGGGTTATTGAATCTATCCAAACATCGCGACGAGCCACTTTTTTGGTGTAGATTAATACCATCAACAACGATGAGGTGGGATTAAAAACCCCTCCGCTGGGTACCCTAAGGCCTATGATCTATAATTCTATTTTTTTGATATATAATTTTATAGTATGTTTTGCACTATGAGCCCTAACAAAATTAAATATATATATATCTTTTAAATCTGTTGGTCAATTTTGATCAATTAAACAGTAAATGTTACTCCGAATAAAGCTTCTTACCCTAAAATATTTTTTATAAAAAAAATATATAAAATATTATATATAAAATATTTTTTATAAAAAAAATATATAAAATATTATATATAAAATATTTTTTATAAAAAAAATATTTATTAAAAATGTTTTTTATTATGATCTACTACTTGTTTCTCGCGTCTTCGAGGACTTTTTTTATAACTTATATACACGAAATTCTACGGTTTTATTATATGTGTAGAAATGCTATTATCATTAGATATAGAGGAGATGATAACCACCCATACAGATGCAAAAACCGTCAAGTGACGTTTAGTAAGTCATGTTTCGGTTTTAGTCTGTGGGTTCACCGGTTTCTACTGCATCCATTTCTTATCGAGTTTATAGTCTTATCTCAGGGTGCGGTTATGCAACGGCTGGTTGTATTACAAGGATATTAGAATAAATTGATAATTGCATTATTTAGCCGGCATAGTGAGAGTGATCAGTGTTTGGAGAGACCGCATTTATGTACTTTGTAGGTTTGCTTACCACCAGGTAAAAAAAAATAATTAAGTAACGATTTTTTATTTATTTTTATTTAACAGAATGATTGCTACAACTCCCTAGAAGAAATGCTATCGGATTTCCGCCTGATGTTCTCTAACTGCCGTCAGTTTAACGAAGAAGGCTCTATGATATACGAAGACGCGAACCTGCTTGAGCGGTCCATGAATGAGAAACTGCGAGAACTGAACGGGTTGCCTGTGGAAAAAAAACCAATCTCCAGAACGTTTAAAATCAATAAAAAGTTGAATCCGTTGGAACAGAAATTGAGGACTCTGTATGATGCTATAAGGGATTATAGGGATCCTAAAGGTAAATATTTTATTGTACATTTTTTTAAATAATAATAATATAAAGGACATTACACACATATTGCCCGGTCACAAACTAAGCTCTAGGCTTGTAATATGTGTACCAGAAGCAACGATATAATACATACTACCTTCTATATACTAATATTATAAAGCTGAACAATTTGTTTTGTTGAACGTACTAATCTCAGGAACTACTGATTCGAAATTCTTTTAGTGTTGGATAGCTCATTTATCGGGGATTGCTATAGGCTATATAACATCACGCTTCGACCAATAGGAGTGGAGAAATAATGAAAAATGTTGCATAAATGGGGGAAAAATATTCCTTTTTAGAGTAAACGGTTAAAGTTCCACAGACGAAGTTGCGCTGATCAGCTAGTATAATATTTACGTACCTTTGGCGTTGTATCCGGAGGTCTTGGATTCGTTTCCCACCGATGGGTAAAAATATTAGTACGTTTTTCTGTACAGTTTGTCCAGATCTGGATGTCAATAAAATATAATATGAATTTTATCGTTGTTTCTGGTACACATAGTACAAGCCTAGAGTTTAGTTTGTGAACAGAGCAATATGTGTAAAATTGTCCTACATATTATTATTATTAATACAATAATTTAACTCTTTTTTGAAACCCGTTTTATATGATTCTCCATTACGTAATAATCACACTACATTGATATTTCCGGGATGTCTACTCTATTATTAATAAAAATCAATGTTAAAGTTTTAATTTCCACAATGGCGCTAAAAACGCTGTTTTGCAGTCTATGTCAAGTATGACGTCACACGCAAGTAAACAAACAAGCACAGATTAAATAATCTCCTATATATACTCTATTCTATTTCATCCACATGATTTATAATCTGTGTATTGTTTTGTTTACTTGCGTGTGACGTCACCAAACATCAACCAATCAAAGATGTTTTTGTTATAAATTAAATTGTAAAAAATATTCAAATTTATTTCGTGTAATCTACAAAAGATATACATAATTTAGTTTAAAATAAAGTGAAATATGTTTTTTTACGCCATTGTCTGATAGGATGACCACAATTTATAGTATAGTTTTAATGTAGTCAAATAACCTATTGGGGTGTCCCAATAGGCTATTTGACTACATAGTACAAGGAGAGCTTAATTTGTGACTAGAGAAATGTGTGAAATTACTAACATATTATATTTATACCTACAGATGTGTTTATTATAACCTTATGAAATATATTTTATACTAATATATTAAATTATCTTTTATAGTGGAAGCTCTTAGGAAACAATCGAGTAGGTGCATATTTATTTATTTATTTTAAGTAGTACACATCTTTATACAATTATTTAAGCAATGATTAAGATAAACATTGTCAAGTCTTTTTTTTTAACAAAGTTATGGAAGAGAAAGCGACAAAACACTAATTTAATCTTAATTATTACTTAAATTTAAGATTTAAATTTTTAAATCTTACTTTATAGTCCCTCGAGATGGGTTTATTTAATGTTTCATTTCAATTGACAAAATTATTAAATGGGTTTTTTATTGTATTGCCTTGAATATTATTTCATCTAAATTGGTTAAGCATTTTTTAAATGTTTGCAACATAATATGCAGTCCAAAGTAAAGACTAAGTTTTTTTTTTAATAAAAAAATTTCGTAATATTTCCAGCTAATCGTCAACTTGCCCTAATATTCATGAAACTACCAAGCAAAGCAGACTACCCTGATTATTATGAATTAATAAAAAATCCAATAGACATGGAAAAAATTGCTCATAAACTAAAAAATGGCGGATACTCGGCCGTTAACGAATTGGCTTCAGATTTTATATTAATGTTTGATAATGCCTGCAAGTATAATGAACCGGATTCACAGATTTATAAGGATGCTTTGACTTTGCAAAGAGTTTGTTTGCAAACTAAACAATTGTTGAGGTATGTATTTGTTGTTTTTTCCGGCTAGGGCCGCCTGTAGTTAACAAAATAGGTCGTAAGTCTACTTAAGGTTTGCGTAAAGGTTTAAAGTAACATCCAAAAAAAAAAAACGCGTTGAATTGAGAATCTCTTTCTCGTTTCCGATTATCATCGGTAACGGCACCGTATTTTTATTAATGGCTTCTACGCGTAACGTGTACTTTTGCCAATGTCTAGTGATATATATTATTTGTGAAAGTGGGATAATATGATGCAAAGGAATTGGAAAAGGACTATGGTAGATAAAGGAATATCGACATGACCATGTGTAAGCATACGGTATAGTCTTGCCAAGTGTATCAAGTGAAGGAGGTAAATTAGTTAACCAACGATAAAATGGGTATCGCCATTTTATTGAAGACTAAGGGATTATTTGAGATAACACAAACATCGAGATCGCGTTAATGCTACACTTCCCACACTTAAAATCACTACGAATTCTACAAAATTAGTACACTTTTGCACAACAATATTCAATAAAATTAAATATGAAAAATATAACAGAAAAACACATCTACAGTGTACCCTCAAATAATCTATTTACCTTATAAAAAATACAGGTCAATATAGATTTTTAATTTGTGTCTATATTATTATATGAAACAAATAAAGTGTGTTAGGTGTGTTTCTTATTAGGTAAAATATATAAATTGAAGCTATAAAATTTTATTGCAAAATATTTCGCCTCTCTTTAGAGCAGATTAGTAAAAGATAATGTACTATACAGTTTTGTATTTATATTTTTAGAAAACTATCATCGTCACCTAGCCCATCATGGAAAACATCATCGGCATGTTATGTCCATTGTTGGTTTGATATTAATAAATTTACAAAACAAATTAGACAAAACCTCATGCATTACAATGCATTACCAGCAGCCACATTCTGTTTCTTATAACGTGATCATTAGATTATCAAAATTATGATTTCCGCTATTCGCGCTCTCCTCCAATCAGAGTAGTTTTTTAACCTTCGCTGATTGGAGGAGAGCGCGCTAATAACGGAATTCGTTATTTTAACAATCTAACGCTCACGTTATAAGAAACAGAATGTGGCCGCTGGGCTATAGTATGCACCAAGCTGCCATATAAAAGAGCTTTCCCATGTTTTTAAATCAATAGATCAATAGTTTTAGGAAAACTCTTTAATTCTCTTACAGTGAAACAATTGTTAAACGTAGTGTTATGTATACGCGTATGGGTGGGCACAGGTAAAATATTATTAATTTGAGAATCTAGGTATTTTGTCTATATTATTATGTTGTTTCAGAGAGGATGACGACGCGATCCCCGACGTGTCGGCGGCTGTACAAGAGATATTGTTGAATTTGTTCACAATGGTTTATAATCACCAAGACGAGGAGGGAAGGTATGTGATAAATTAATTTTTCACAGTCACCGTAGACTAGTGGTTGTGCCTTTGGCGTTGTATCGATTCCCACTCACGGCTAAAAAAATAGTACGTTTTTTTCTTTACAGTTTCTTTTTTTCCTTGTGTCAAGAACGAAAAGGCAAAACGCCTTTCGTTCTTGACACAAGGAAATTATCAATACCGAACATTCTGGGTGTTTACAAAATATACTATGTGTTATATTGTTGTTATAGTTGTGTTGTACACATAGTACAAGCCTAGAGCTTACTTTGTGACCAGAGCAATATGTGTAATTTGCCCTAGTTATTATATTATTATTATTAATTCTATTGCTAATCTTTATTTAATATATATACGTGGTGGCCGAGTTGGTTCATTTTATTATTCGGAGTCCATCTTAGCATTTGCAGACGACCTAGCAGTGCTAACACGCAATCCAAAACAATGCCAGAATTTGCTTACTCTGGTAGACGAATTCTGTGTATGGTCGAACGACATGAGAACAAAACCATCAAAATGCTTCTGTCTGTGTCTGGGCAGACGAAATACTAGGTTTACGTCATACGACCCAGAACTATTCATAGCAGGGCAGAAAGTAGCCCCAGTAGAGGAAGCCATGCCTTTCAAATTTCTGGGCAGAAGGATCGATTTTAAAGGAAGAACACCATCCTTAGATGTGGTTGTGGAACGCTTTATTAATGACATCAACAAGGTAGATCAACAGCCAATTAGTAATGTCAAGAAAGCTTGGATTTATGACAACTACCTAACATCTCGTCTAACATGGCCTTTTCTTGTATACGACTTCAACAAAACTCTTTTGGTAAATCTGGATGCAACTGTCATAAGAAAACTTAAGTCTTGGCTTGGATTAGCTCAGGGCGCTGACTTCTCTACGCTGTTCAGGGGACAGCAACAATTTGGGATGAATTTTAAAAAACCATCTGAGCTGTACAAACATCTACGTGTAACCAAGCAACAAATCCTGAGTAACTCTCGGGATAATCTGATTGCATCTCTCCCAAAAGACTCATTGGCCTCTGAGATGGAGTCAAGACTTCAGTTTCATAAATCATTTATGAGCGGTGCCCAGATCAGCAAAAGGGGGTTAGGTTGGAAGAAAAAGGAATGTGATAAAGATGTTATTAAATCTTTTCTTAGGGAAGATGAAGAGCATGGCTACAGAGTTCACGCGATGACCCTAGAAGTACAGAATGAATGGCTTACTTTGGGGGAAGTTTGTATTCCTCCAGCCCTGAAATGGCGCACACTCATGTACGATTGGTCTCCGGCACTTATTAAGTTCTATCTGAATGCCTTTCAAATGTCCCTACCTGACCAGAGTAATCTGGTAAGATGGGGAAAGGCAACAGATAAGACGTGTACATTGTGCGGTGTTGCTGTAGGGACGGCCAGACATATACTTGCTGGGTGCAAAACTCTACTTGAAAAAGGTCATTATTCGCACCGACATGATAAAGTTCAAGAAATTATTCGTGAAGCTGTAAGTCTCAGTATTGCTAGAGCTAGAAAAGGATTAACAACAAATGAAAGACTGACTACTTTTGTAAAGGAGGGACAACTCAAGAAAACTCAAAGTAAACCTTTCTCAATCCTGGACAAAGCACAAGACTGGAAAATATTCATGGATACATTTAAAATACATTACAAGATTCCAGACGAACTAGCAGTTTCAGCCTATAGACCAGACATACTGGTGTACTCTCGGTGCTTGAAGAAAGTATTACTTATAGAACTCACCGTTCCGTGGGAAACAAACATACCTAAGGACCACAACATCAAGTCGAACAAATATTTTGATCTCACAAACGAAATTACTAGAAACGGATTTAAAACTCAACTTTATGCAGTGGAAGTTGGTGCAAGAGGAATTCCAGCAAAGTCTTTGCACCGTCTATTGAACGATCTTGGCCTTCCGAGAACAGCCGTCGGAACTTTTATGGAGCGTGTTTCCAGGATGGCGCTAACAGGATCATATAATATTTGGTTGAGTAGAGAGGGTAGTGAACACAGTGCAGGTGAGAGTTCAAAAGTTAAAGGCCTTTACCTACTTCGCGGTCTCAAGTCCGGGAACGCTGAAGTTCATTCCCCTGCCTTTCAACCACGCGATGGACCCGGCACCCGCACGGTGAATCCATGGTTTGCTAAGAACATTGTCTCTCTCTTAGACTTTAAAACCACTTAGGTCCCTGGTTCAAACCCCGGTGTGTTTTAGTTTTTTTTTAATTCATACAAAATAGCAATTGTTTCTAATTTTTTTCAGATGTTTTTCGGACAGCATGGCGGAGTTACCCGAGCACGATGACAGTCCGAGTGGCAACAAGGTCCGCGCTATATCTCTGGACCTCGTGAAGCGAAGACTCGACAAAGGCCTGTATAAGCGACTCGACTACTTCCAGCAAGATCTGTTCTCTGTTTTCGAACGGTAAGATATAAACTTATTGTCGTAAGGAACCTTTATAAATATTATATTTGAAAATATAGCTAAAAATAATTGTTTCTATTTTCTAATAATTTTTACCCCTAATACTTCTTTTTTTTTTCAAAAATCAATTAAATAAAACAAATAATATATTTTTGGGACTTTTCTTTCTTTTCAAACTCAAAACTCATTAAAGTCAAAAAAAATCTAAAAAAAGTGATTGGAAATGTCAGGGAAATTTGTATCCGAAAAAAGTGGCCACCCTGATAGCACAAACTATAACTTTCTTTATAGAACTTTGGCTCGTGCGTTGCCGAAAGAAGATTCGATTTTTCAGGATATAAAAAAAAAACATACATTGTATGCGTACCTCCGTCGACTTAGTTGTAAGGATTTCACAAGAAGTATAAAACCCGACTAAACAGTTTAGTCGATACAATAAGTTGCATGCATGCGCTAAGCCTAACGCGTAATAGCAAAGTGTTCGAGAACTGGGTCGAGTTACCATCGTACTACATACGCCAGCCGTAATTATTTCGTGGTATATTCTAGTTATCTATACTTTATGTATTTGTATGCTTTCCCTTTATACAGAGCCCGTAGACTAACGCTTACCAAGCCAAGTATTCGAGGACTCTGTCGAGTTGCAATCGTACTACATACGTCAACGAGTTAATTTATTTCGTGGTCTAATTTAGTTCTATTAGATCTATACTATTAGATATTACCTTATTAGACCTATACTATTAGGTATTACCGTTCCGTGGCAAACAAACATTTTGATCTCACAAATGAAATTAAATAGAAACGGTTTTAAATCAAAACAAGAGGAATCCCAGCAAAGTGTTTGCATCGTAAGGAGTAAAGGATCTTTGGCCTTCCAAGATGGCGGTCGGTACTTATATGGAACATGTTTCCAAGATGGCGCTAACAAGATCATGTCTTATTTGGTTAAGTAGAGAGGGTAGTGAACACAGTTCGAAAGGCCTTGAAACCTACTTCACGGTCTCAATCTGCAGCGTTCCCAGTGCAGTTCATTCCCCTGCCTTCCAACCACGCGATGGACCCGCACGGAGAATCTATGGATTGCTTTAAAGAATATTGTCTGATGTATATGTATATGTTTTCCTTCATACAGAGCTCGTAGACTAACGCGCACAGATAGCCAAGTGTTCGAGGACTCGGTGGAGTTACAATCGTACTACATACGTCAGCGAGACCATTTGTGTCGGGGCGTTCTGCAGAGCCCAGCGCTTGGGTTTACCTCAGAGATGATGGCCACTAGCATAGAGCTTGTCAAGCAATGCAAGCTTTTGCAGGAGAATGATGAGGATGATGAAACTAGGTAAGTATTTTTTTATATATCTGTGGTAAAGATATAACGACAGTCTTTTCTATCAGAAAACGATAAACTAAGTATGCTATGGTAAATTGACGCTTTTGCTGACCACCATTCGCGGGGAAAAAATTAACGTATTCTATGTTACCTGTAGCTGTACCACATTTTTTTTACAAATAGTTTCTACTATAATCGATAGTAACTATAGATAGGGATCAACGAATATGATACTAGTGACTATAGTCATAACTATATGCAAAAACTTGTGGTACAGCCACTAGGTTCTGTGCTTCATCCAGTATTGGTGACAGGTATCCAAAATCTCTGACCTGGGGCCTATTTCATAAACATGACAATTGTAATTCTATTCTATTATTCGCTGTTTTTTTAGTGCTGGTAATTTCATACTATATTGAAGTTTCTCCTAAAATACTTTACTGTAAAAAAAAAATACATTACACTGTTTTTTTATGTAAAGACCAATTGTCGAGTATACAAATTTCGCGACGACGTGATTTTTTGTTCTTCAAAATGCCCCCCGCTTGGTACTATTCAAGTCAGTTTCATGGTACCCATGGATGGTACATCAATATACAGTAAACCAGGCGAAACGTTTTATGAATAGAACATTCGCTGTTTTTTTAGTGCTGGTATTTCATACTATATTCAAGTTTCTCCTAAAATACTTTACTGTAAAAAAAAATACATTACACTGTTTTTTTATGTAAAGACCAATTGTCGAGTATACAAATTTCGCGACGACTTGATTTTTTGTTCTGTGTAGATTCAAAATGCCCCCCGCTTGGTACTATTCAAGTCAGTTTCATGGTACCCATGGATGGTACATCAATATACAGTAAACCAGGCGAAACGTTTTATGAATAGAACATTCGCTGTTTTTTTAGTGCTGGTATTTCATACTATATTCAAGTTTCTCCTAAAATACTTTACTGTAAAAAAAAATACATTACACTGTTTTTTTATGTAAAGACCAATTGTCGAGTATACAAATTTCGCGACGACTTGATTTTTTGTTCTGTGTAGATTCAAAATGCCCCCCGCTTGGTACTATTCAAGTCAGTTTCATGGTACCCATGGATGGTACATCAATATACAGTAAACCAGGCGAAACGTTTTATGAATAGAACATTCGCTGTTTTTTTAGTGCTGGTATTTCATACTATATTCAAGTTTCTCCTAAAATACTTTACTGTAAAAAAAAATACATTACACTGTTTTTTTATGTAAAGACCAATTGTCGAGTATACAAATTTCGCGACGACTTGATTTTTTGTTCTGTGTAGATTCAAAATGCCCCCCGCTTGGTACTATTCAAGTCAGTTTCATGGTACCCATGGATGGTACATCAATATACAGTAAACCAGGCGAAACGTTTTATGAATAGAACATTCGCTGTTTTTTTAGTGCTGGTATTTCATACTATATTCAAGTTTCTCCTAAAATACTTTACTGTAAAAAAAAAATACATTACACTGTTTTTTTATGTAAAGACCAATTGTCGAGTATACAAATTTCGCGACGACTTGATTTTTTGTTCTGTGTAGATTCAAAATGCCCCCCGCTTGGTACTATTCAAGTCAGTTTCATGGTACCCATGGATGGTACATCAATATACAGTAAACCAGGCGAAACGTTTTATGAATAGAACATTCGCTGTTTTTTTAGTGCTGGTAATTTCATACTATATTGAAGTTTCTCCTAAAATACTTTATTGTAAAAAAAAAATACATTACACTGTTTTTTTTATGTAAAGACCAATTGTCGAGTATACAAATTTCGCGACGACGTGATTTTTTGTTCTGTGTAGATTCAAAATACCCCCCGCTTGGTATTATTCAAGTCAGTTTCATGGTACCCATGGATGGTACATCAATATACAGGGTGACTTTAAAAGGTTGTACTTTGGGCTAATATGAGGCTGTACTGATCAAATCGAATAACATTTTCTATGGAGTTCCATAGAAAATGTTATTCGATTTGATCAGTACAGCCTCATATTAGCCAAAAGTACAACCTTTCAAAGTGTCACAAATGTCAAAAAAATCCCTGCTCCATACAAACTAGTAATGTTAAAATTACCAAATTGTATGGCGAAGCCAAAATTGTTTTTCATTTGCGACACATGGTTCCATGGAAAAAGTTGTTCGATTTAATCAGTAGTGCCTCATATTAGCCCAAATTATAACCTTTTTCACCATGTATATTTTATCTCTTTCTCAAGGTCGAGCAACGAAGACTCGCAAATGTCATCAGGAGCGCCATTTAAGCAATGTCAGTATGGTAAAGGCGACTTCATATACATCCAGCCCGAGAAGGGGAGCAAGGAGACCTCTATAGTCCAGGTGATCAGGATTTGGACCAACAGCGAGGGGACTCCTATGGTTTATGCTAACTGCTTCTTCAGGTATAGTATTTATTAATAATAAATAATAATATTAAGAGGGACCTTGTTCATTAATTTATTAAAAAAATATATATACAAATACTTTTTTTTAAATATACCCTTAACAATGTCCGATTTATCAATAGAAACTACAAAGAATCATAGCATAGTCTAACCGAAATTCTAAATTGAACGAATTAACATGCATTTTAAATATATACCATCACGGGACAACGCACGTTATAAAACATATTATATTTTATAAACACCCAGACCATAAAAAAACAAACATCACGGGTGCCTATTTGGCTCCCGAGAACCGTTTAAACGGCCTCAGGGTACCCAGCGGAGGGATTAACCCGTCATTTCGCCGATGGTATTCGGAGGCAACACCTAACAAGTGGCGAGCTTGTTGCGGTGTTTTTGATGAAATAGCCTCGTTATATAAAGCGGTCGCCCATCCCAGGCCGGCCTTGTTGTCATCTGCGCAGTGACTTAACCCTTTTTACATCTACATTATGGTAAAAATAGGAAATATTTTCATTTAGGCTATAGTTCGATTTACAATTTCTCTACCTACTCCAGTCACACCACCGGGACAAAATACATACAAATATAAAGGGAATTTTGTAGACATACAAGTATGGGGCTTTGTATACATTCATTTGTATATAAAACCCCCTCCCTTGATTTGTCCGTTTAGTATATATTAATTTATTTGTATAGAAATCATTTGTAATTGTATTATTTTTGAGTTGGGTAGGAAACTTGGAGACATGAGTCATATGTACAGGCTCTAAATCAAATAGTTATAATGTATAAGCCTGGCTTAGTTTTTGACATGGGCAATATGTGTGGCAAAAAGTAAGAAAGTAATTGTTATTATAATGTTCAGCGGAAGAAGGCAAATATAATGACTGAGGTTTAAGATAAGATATGAGTATCTTACCTTATATTTAATATTTCAGACCACAAGAAACCTGTCATCTAAGGACTCGAAAGTTTTTGGAGCAAGAAATCTTTAAAACAGAATCTTACAGATCAGTTCCGCTGGATCAGATTGTTGCTCCGTGTTACATCATGAATGTTAAGGAATACTTCAAGTTTAGACCCGAAGGTAAATATATTATATTAAATATACTATATTAATATATTATATTAATACAGGGTTACAGAAAAAGTCGTGCTAGATCCGTTCAGGGCGTGGAGTACCCATCAGTTCTAACTTATTTCTCTATGAAACACCCTACCCTAAATTTAACCCTTTTCGAGATTTTCGACTTTTAATTTTTTTATTAAGAATTTTTGGGCTACTAAAATTAATTTTGTTTATTTTGTGTGCCTTATTATTATTATTGCATTTTTACATGTGTAATAAGATGCTTTAGGACGTCAATCATTAAAATAGTGCATAAGTTAATTGAATAGGCCGTAGTAGACAAGTGAAAGTTAAGAAATTACAAAAATAATTAGCAAGTTTTTTTTTCTCTAAGGGATATCTAAAAAAAAAATTATGGCAGTTGTTCGGCAGATGTATTTTAAAATATCTACGTATCATAAGCTATCTAACGAGGTATAACAATCTAGAATTTGTATTACATTTCGTGAAAAAAAATAGTTGGGACGCTTCAGGTCCCGCACCTATTGTTTTTCAAGTTAAGACGCACCGTGCGAGCGAGACAAGTGATGATTTATGCAGGTGTAAGTAAAAGAAAAAATGTGTAGAGACTGATTAGGGCTGGGAATACAACACAGGATATTGTTTTGGTTGGTATTCTGCTTTTGTGCTTCGTACATAGTAGATGTGATATCGTTTTGCTCTTTTTCTCGACTTGGCTGTGATTCTGGACTATTTCTTCTGATTTGTGACTACTGTGCTTGTTAACCGGACTCTGATTTGTACTTGTGATACGGAAGTGTGAAGATGACGTCCTACACACCTGAGAAATATGCTGATATGCTTATTTGTTATGGATACTGCGATTGTGTGTCTGCGCAAGCTCGTAACGAATACATAACTCGCTACCCAGGTCGTCAAGTGCCGGATGAGGCCGTTTTTGACAGAGTTTATCGAAGACTCGAGAAACTGGCTCTATTTTGAGACGAAGTACAGACATGGGACCACGAATTGATGATAACGAAGAACAGGACAATGAGATAGTGCAACGCTTTCGAGCGGATCCGACTACTTCCACTAATATTGTTGCCCGTGATCTGGGACTTTCGCAATGGAGAGTATGGTTTACAGTGCATACTGCTGGCCTATACCCCTACCATTACACGCCGATACACGTTATTGAAGAAGGAGACCCCGCGAGAAGGTTGGACTTCTGCAGATTCATGCTAAATGCTGACGTAGAAGAACCAGATTTTCTAAGAAATATCTTGTGGACAGATGAATCCAAATTTGATAAAGATGGCATAACTAACTATCACAACGCCCATTACTGGGTCCCAAAAGAACGAAGTAATCCCAATAAGAAAAGAGTGAAGGGGTCCCAACGAAGATTCAGCGTGAATGTGTGGATGGGCATTATCTCCAATCATTTGATTGGACCTTACTTTCTCCCGGACAATCTAAATGGGGAAAGCTACGAAAACTTTCTCAGAGGAGACTTGAATGATTTGCTGGATGATCTGCCACTCAACTTGATCAGGGACATGTGGTTCCAACAAGGTGGCTGCCCTGCCCATTTCAGGAGAAGTGTCAGAGACTGGCTGGACACAAATTATCCAAACAAATGGATAGGACGAGGTGGGCCGTTGCCATGGCCAGCAAGAAGTCCGGACCTAACCCCCATGGATTTTCATGACAACTAGAGTAGTGAAGACTGGTCTCCGTAGAAGGATGCGACAATGTGTTAGAAACAGAGGCGGCCATGTTGAACATGAACTGTAGAGTAAGAAAAAGTTGTGTGAAAACCTGATTTAATAAATAACATTTCTTGCTTACCTATTGTTTTACTTTACTTTAAGGGCTAAGTATTAACTTTCTTTCCCACTGTCGCCTATCAAACTAAGTTTTTGCCACGAAATGTAATACAAATTCTAGATTGTTATACCTCGTTAGATAGCTTATGATACGTAGATATTTTAAAATACATCTGCCGAACAACTGCCATAATATTTTTTTTAGATATCCCTTAGAGAAAAAAAAACTTGCTAATTATTTTTGTAATTTCTTAACTTTCACTTGTCTACTACGGCCTATTCAATTAACTTATGCACTATTTTAATGATTAACCTAACCTAAAGCATCTTATTACCCATGTAAAAATGCAATAATAATAATAATAATAAGGCACACAAAATAAACAAAATTAATTTTAGTAGCCCAAAAATCGGCAATTTTTAATAAAAAAATTAAAAGTCGAAAATCTCGAAAAGGGTTAAATTTAGGGTAGGGTGTTTCATAGAGAAATAAGTTAGAACTGATGGGTACTCCACGCCCTGAACGGATCTAGCACGACTTTTTCTGTAACCCTGTATATTATATTAATATAGAAGGTAAATTTATATATTATTATTTTTTATAAGTGGATAACAATGACAAAATTCGTGAGGGGTGACTGGAACCTGGTTGGCTCAGCGGTTGAGCGCCTTGCCGTGATAGCGAGGTTCGTGGGTTCGAGTCCCAACCACCAGGGTTTTTTTCATTGCATTTTTATCTTTAAAAATTTAAAATAAGATTCCTAATAAGGAATTTATAAAAAATGCATGAAGGTAAATGTAAACAATTTTCAAATTAAAAACAAATGATCGACTACATGGAAGTAAAATTCAGCTTGCGATGGAACAGTATACCGAATAATGTAAAAACATGTGAACATATTTAAAAATAGATTGGACAATTTAAAGGTGAATAAAATACAAGTTACACAGTGATGTACGAATACACGTGGTGGCCGAGTTGGTTAGACCTTGGACTTAAAAACACTTAGGTACCTGGTTCGTATCCCGGTGTGTACCAATGAGTTTTTAATTAAAAAAATATGTACATTTGTTTGACAACACCACTATAGTGCGTCGGAGAGCACGTTAAGCTGTCAGTCCCGGTTTCACTATACCAACTTGTGAAACTGTTTATAGATAGGGTTATTGAGTCTATTCAAAACATTGCGACGTGCTAGCCACTAGCTAGACTTAGCTTAACGCCTAACTTTGCCAATGTCAAATTGTTGAGAACGTATACCGTATACAAACGTACGGTATAGTGATGCCAGTGTCAACTGAAGAGGAAGAAAAACATATAGAGTAAAGATAATATATTACTTATTTTCTTATGTTAACGGCTTCAACAAATAGCGTGTATTTTTGCCAATTTCAAGTAGATAGATGTAAATTTTAACTTTGTAGGTAAGAACAGTTGTCACATTTTGTTGTGGTTTGTATGGCGGGAAACCGTCTTCTGTTTTCGTTTTTGAAAAGCCGATTTAGGCCTTCGGGCACTTCCCTATTATTTATTTCCAAGGCCTCTAGTGAGATAATCTGATAAAATTATAAATTTTATTTATTTTACTGTTTTGAGTCATAAATTAAAAAAATGCATGCGTATGTAACGCATGCATTTTTTTAATTAAAAACTAGCTGACCTGCGCATCTTCGTTTGCGTACGCAACGGAAGCTCTCAAAAGGAACAATTTTCACCTGTTATCCTAACAATTTTCATTGGTGCTCCGCTTCTATTGGTCGTAGCTTGATGTTATATAGCCTTCCTAGATATAGCTATCGAACACTAAAATATTTTTTTAAATCAGTTTAATAGATCCAGAGATTACCCCCTACAATTTCACAAACTCACAAACTTCTACCTCTTTATCATATTAGTATGGATATATTATTTGGGTATAACCTGTTTTTTTTTAATAGTCCATTCGTGATAAAATGCAGGCAAAACCTAGTAACATAAAAAAAAGTTATTTACCTTTTTTGCATTTCAGGATTTTTGGAAAAGGATGTGTATGTATGCGAGAGTAGATACAACGTCAGACATAAAGTTTTTAAGAAAATCAAAATGTGGGAGGGGACCGAAAGAAATGTTACTCTACTTCCGAGAGACGTAAGTTTTTTTTAACACACATTTTCAATAAATAAATTGTATATTTCACTATAATATATGATTTTCTTCTTATCTTAAAATGAATGCATAAAAACTATACATTGTAAATAAATTGAACGCAGCATCATCTTGCATCCTATTTGCACTACAATGCTCTCTCTTTCTAACGGCTGACGTCTTTTCATTGTAATTAGCATTTTTTTCTTAAATAAAAGAAAAATAATTTAAACATTTAAAACGTGTGTTTCCGAGGTCGCCATACAAAATAAATACAAATTTCTTGGTCCTTCGAGCCGGATAGTGAAAAAAAGTGGCACAGTGAGAGTGCCACACTCGATCACGTTTTTCCTACGGCGCGGGCGGCCAATAAATTATTTCGCAACAGAAATTGATTATATTTCTACATCAACATTTATAATGAAATGAAATAAATGAAATCCTAAACTGGTCAAAATTTTGCTAACGCTAAAAGTTTATCTTTTAGGCCACTTACTATACTTAACAATTTTATCTTTTATTTTTCTTCTTAAAGTTTACTGTATTTTCTAAATGTAATACATATTAACTACATGATTAACTGTTCTTTTATTTAAAATAAGGAAAAAAAAGTATATAATTATCTTCATTACTTTGTAATAAAGAAGGTGACTTTAAAATGATGAACTTAGGTCTAATATGAGGTTCTGCTGATCAAATCGAACAACTTTTCCCATGGAACCTTGTGTCGCAAATGAAAAAAAAATTGCCTTCTCCATATTATATATATATATATATATATAAGCTTTATATATTATATTATGCTAGCGGACCTGACAGACGTTGTATTGCAGGAACTTTAGCTTGTTTGCTATTAGCAAGTTCAGCAAACGTTATTTCGATAAAATACTAAGTGATATTTTACATTGAGTTTGACATTTCATTTTATTTATTTATTTAAATTTCTTTATTGCACTAAAAGGTTTGTACATAGACGAGCTTAATGCCTTAGGCATTATCTACCAGCTAACCTTTAGGAGAGTAAAGAGAAATCAAAATACATAAACTGCATAGATGCAACTACATAAATAATATAGCAAAAAAAAAATACATAAATATATGTTTAAACCTAACCTAAATTATGATAATGAGAAATGAATAATTTCTTGAAAATGGCGAGAGCGGAGACTGTCTCTCGCCATTTGTCTGTCTGATGATTTCATCTTTTCGTTTCGTCATTGATTTGCCGTTGTCCAAAGCAAAGCTAAAGTTAAAACCCGATTGCAACCCCATCTACCGGATCTAATTGTGAATGTAAACCGTTCTTAATAAAATCACAAAAAATTATTATCAGTCCAACCGTTAGTGTTATAATTAAAATCAGTCCAACCGTTAGTGTCAGTTCAGTGACATACACACGTAAAGAAGAATTATACATATTTATGTAAAAAGATGATATTATTTGTGCTGTAGATTGTTGTGGCGATAAAATATATATAAATTAGCTTTTGAATGTTTGATTTATGATTTTTTGGATAATACAATGATTTTATTATTTATAGACGCCCCTGGAGCCAAATAGAACAGTATCCGTATTCCGAGAACGAATAGAAAAGCATAAAGACGAGCTGGCTGAACTTGAAATTTTGGAAAATGTACAAGAAAAAAATAGACCTGTAAGTATTAATTAATTAATAGCTCGGACAGGCGGCTTAGCAGGCATTAATAAATAAAATAAAAATGTGTTGCTTTAATATTCCTAATTTTAATATATTTTTTGGTTATTTTTTTTTATTTTGCATTTGTATAAATTTCTTATCAGGATAGTCGTTCGGTATTGATAAGACTGTATAGGAAAAAGATCCTTTTGCCCATTGTGTAGCGTATAGGTTCCTTCTATCCGGGGCGGGGGAATGTTTGGTATTGAAGGCTGTATGGGAAAAAGACCCAATTTTTTTAATGATAAAATGCATTGGAAAAAAACCCTGGTGGGCGGGACTCGTACCCACGATCCTCGCTATCGCGGCAAGGCACTATTAGAAACTAGGATTTCTAACTTCACTGTATGCACTGTAACAATCAATGACAAAATTCGTGAGGGGTGACTTGAACCTAGTTGGCGCAGTGGTTGAATACCTTGCCGCGAAAGCGAGGATCGTGGGTTCGAGTCCCGCACACTAGGATTTTTTTCATTACATTTTATCATTAAAAAAAAAAAAAATATTATTGAGATTTATTTTTTTGTTAAGTTTCCATTTAATGTTTAATATTAAATTATATTGGATATTTAAATGTTGGGTAGGTAAGAAACTTACTATTTAGTCATAGTAAGTTTCTTACATACATCTACTAACATATTCTTGTTGTTTTCATAAAAGAAGCTGTCAAGTGCATTCGAACACTTAGGCTGAGTTGCACAAAAGGGTTCGTAAAAGTAATTCGACGCCATTTTTAACTTTAATCGTACATTTATAGAGAGTATATTTTGGTGCAACTCAGTCTTAGGGTTCCATACAACAACAACAAAAAGAGTACCGAATAGTAGGTATATGAGAAGGTCTTATTACAGAAATAATTTATAACCTAAGCGACTTTAGATAGAAACTTGAAACTATATATGAAAGCAACACAAAAATGCAAAAGGTAGTCAATTATTTAATAATAATAATATGTAGGACCATTTACACATATTGCTTTGGTTACAAACTAAACCCTAGGCTTGTACTATGTGTACCAGAAACAACGATAGAATATATATTATATTTTATAAACACCCAGACCATGACAAACTGTACAAAAAATCGTACCTACTATTTTTTTTGCCATGGGTGAGAATCGAACCTACGACCTCCGGATACAACGCCAAAGGCGCTAGTCTACGGAGGCGGTCATTGAAAACATTGTTCTGGTCAAACTAAGCTCTAGGTTTGTACTATGTGTACTAACAACAATACTAATTAATACATATTATATTTTGTAAACACCCAGACCACGATATATTGTACAGTTTTTTTTTTGCCTCAGACGCCCAACAAATCTACGTAGGCTGTCAAATGTAAATAAATATTCCCTGTATATTACACACCCTTTTTTTCAGGACGTAGTAATGTACAACCCTCTAGGTACGGATGACGAAAACATATACTATGAACAGTACAACACGGTTTGTTCTGGGGTTATCAAAACCGGTGACTATGTGTACGCCGCCACCGACGGGGGCAAACAGATGATAGCACAACTAGATACTATTTGGGAAACTGCCGAGTAAGTTTTTTTTTACTGAAACACGGCATGTGACTTTGTACCCATCTGATAGTAAGCGGACCTACGAAATCTATGCATGGGGTCGATCAATATGTCATTATTATTATTTATTTATGTATGTTTAATAATAATAATAATATGTAGGACAATTTACATATTGCTCTGGTCACAAACTAAGCCCTAGGCTTGTACTATGTGTACCAGAGACAATGATATAATACATATTATATTTTATAAACACTCAGACCATGACAAATCGTACAAATGTACTATTTTCTTTTTGGCATGTGTGGGAATCGAAACCACGACCTCCGAATACAACGCCAAAGGCGCATCCACTAGTCTGCGGAGGCGGTTTATGTATACTATTAAGTATATTGTATAGTAAAATTTACCTAATAATTTATTTATATGAGGATATATAATTAAATTATTAGGTATTTCATTTGCGCCACATGGTTCCATGGGAAAATTTATTCGATTTGTTCAGTAGAGCCTTATATTAGACCAAAGTACAACCTTTCAAATTCATACTGTATATTTTTTTTTATAATAGCAACGTTTTTTCTTTTCAGTAACAAATGCTACTTCCGTGGTCCTTTTCTTATTTTTCCGACAGAAGTGGCTGGAATTATTAATAAGGTAAATACATGGAACATGTTTAGGACAGCCTTTCATCGTTGGCAACTAACAGTATAGCACCAATAGGACTTATAGACTTGTTTGACTGGTAGAGAATGCTTATCGGCATTAAGTCCGCTTTTGTATTTTGTGTGCAATAAAGATTTAAATAAATAAATAGGTCCAGAGAAAAACCACTCCATTCCATTGATGTAATAGCCTTCAGTCTAAAAGTATGGATTTTGACAGTTGACAGCGAACGTCAAGTCTAGAGAGCTGACTGGCAACTGTCAAAATTCATATTAAATTAACCAATGGCGATTCCATCGTTGGCATAACAACTTAATGAGTCCTTGAATAACACTTTTGTTATAGTTTATCTAATGAATCTTATCATAAGAAGATTGTGGCAAATTAAAAATAATTAGGCTATTATCACTGAATTTAATGGAAAGAAACAAATTGATAAAATAAATACGATCACGGGTGCCTATTTGGCTCCCGAGAACCATTTAAACGGTCTCAGTGTACCCAGCGGAGGGATTAACCCGTCCTCATTTCGTCGATGGTATTCGGAGGCAACACCTAACAAGTGGCGAGCTTGTTGATGTATGTCTGAAATAGCCACGAATTTGATACTTTAATAATATTCGTAGATTTTTAAATACGTAATAGACAAGTCTACTAAAATCAATGAGCTCATAAATTGAAAATATTCTAAATAACTAACCTAATACCTTTGCTTGTTTTTTATTACATATATTTTAATAAAATTACACATCAGCATTACTAGGAGCAATGTTTCACTATATCAACTTTATATATTGCTTTACACTTCTGCTAATATCCTTTAAGTTTTCGAAATGATATACATTTTGTCATGTTCAATAAGAAAAATATATATAAAAAAAACTAAACAACAACAACCACCTGCAGATAAAATGATTTCGTCTATTTTTATACTATTCACCATTATATATAATAAGTTACGGGCATTGTTCTAGTGATTTTATAGACATTTTGCTATAAAACTAGATTTGGTGTAGGTATTTAGATAAACAATTTTGGCAAAATCTGTGACAGATAATAAACTTGTCAGGAAAATAAATTGAAGCTGGTGAAAGGATCCGCTAGACAAACTCTAAAATAAGTTTTATCACTATTATGCATATTACTTTTTTGTTGCTAAAAAAGAAGACAAAAGTCTAGGCTAGTCTGTCTGTCAGTCGCAAACATTGAAAACCAGTCAAAAAGTGATCTAATTAATTGGCAAATACAATTATTATTACATTTAATTTGTTTAGCCGTTCTACAAGCAAGAGGTGTTGTTAACGACTATGCACGACACCAGTCCCTTAGTCAGTATCGTCGGGAAGTGCGCTGTTTTGGACTACGCGGACTATCTTAAATGTAAGTATACATACATACCTACATACATACTTACACACCATCACAGCTGTATCCCTGTTAAGTGTAAGCATAGAGCAATGTAGGCCACTTTGCACGATCTTTACATTTTATTTCTAGCTGCCTCCACATCTATGCATCGATGTGTTTTTTTTCGTATTCGTCCATAAAAAAGGGCAAACTTATGTATGTGTTGCTTTATTTACTATCTGCTGCAGTCTTATTTAAACAAACCGTTCTTATTGTGAATACAATGGCGCCGTAATTCAAACAAAATGGCGTGGATTTTTAAATAAAATTAAATGCTATCAAACAAAATGGCCTTGATTTCAAACAAAATGGCGTTTCACAGAGGTAAAATAACCGAACGTAATGTAAATGTGTACATGTATTGCGGATAAACACGCCATTTTGTTTTTCGCAATATTTGTGTTTATTCAAGGCGAATTTATAAGTGTTTTTTTTTTGTCAAATAAAAAAAAATCGCCTTCTCAATACAAACTAGTAAATGTTAAAATTACCAATTTGTATGGAGAACCCACAGAGCACGGAATCGCCGCGCACTGCCTACTCCTAGAGACGGTAGTAATAATAATAGTCGTGGCAAAGAAATGCGCTGCGCGCACATATGAGCGCAATCGGCCGCCAGTTGCTCTTCGTACGTTGCGGAATAAACATTAATATTAAATCGATAAAAATGCCTCATTGCGCTGTGATTTGGTGTAAGAACCAAAGTAAAAACATTAACAAACAAAATTCTGGAGTATCATATCACAAGTAAGTAAATAATGTTAATTTTTAGCTTTTTTAAAAATGTGCGTCGATGCAGCCTTGCGAAAGCCGCGAGTCATTAGTGAATGCAATAGTGAGGGGACGCACGCGTTGATTGGCATCATGTCGATAATGCAAGTAACAATATATTTTAATTGCCATTGTAAAGTTGTTATTTCTATAGTATCTTGTGTATTATTACAAACTTCGAAAAAAAACATTTAATGACTGGCCGCTTCACATAAGGTGGCACTTAGATACCTTGTCTGTCCGCAGGAATATCTTAAAACCTATTGATCCGATTTGAAATGGTTACAGATTTTATTTAACTACATGTATGCCAACCAGTATAATTTTCAATTGGGTTCAGGTTAAACATGGTCTAAGTAAACAATATACAAATAAATTAATAAATGCAATAATGGAAAAATATGTAGATATTAGACTCCACTACCTTACAAAGAAACGCAACTTAAATATTATATCAATACGAAGCCATTTTAATAAAAATGTATTATTTTTGGGTCAATGATGAATTGCGATGGACTTTGTAAATATTGTATTTACATTAAAGTATTCATGTCTTCGGCTATGTGACAATAAAAAGAGTTTTTATATAACATAGCTTGTTTTATTTTGAAGTGGTTATTTTTATTAGAAATCGCCGCCTTCCAGTTCCGGAATTACATCTTCAGTATCGAAAATCAGTTCCGGGATTGTAAATCATTCGATATTGCATACCCTAATTAGATTACCAAAAAACGCAATTCAAATATATAAATACAAGTCTATCAAATAAAAATGTATTATTATTTGATCAAAATATTATGTCTGGGTCTAACTAACTAGGTCACTGTTATATCAAATTGTATTTAAGATTATGTACAAGATTTACTATAAACCAGTTTCAATCACTAATTTTGCCAAATTGAAAAATTATTAGTGTCACTTAACTTCGTCTACCTAAAAATCCGTGTGTTTTAATTATGACTTATTGTATATGACTTAATATATATTTCTGCCCATAAAAAATAATGTCGATAAAAAAAATATCGACCCAGCCACAGCACTCCAAGACGTCACCGGAGTGAGTTAAAGGTAACGCCCACCCCCACGCTTGGTTTGTATGAAATATGTTGAACATGCCGTCTCTAGTAGCGGCGGCCGGCGCGCGTGGATTCCGTGCTCTGTGGGAGAACCGAACATTGTTTTTTATTTGCGACACATGGATCTATGGGAAAAGGTGTTCTATTTGATCAGCATATTAGTCCAGAGTACATATATAAACTACTGAACACTTTTAAGGTTTTCTTATTAGATCGATGTTTTTTTTATTAGATCGGCCAACCGAGGTGGCAGAAACCGATGTGTACGTGTGCGAATCTCTATATGACGAGTCTAACAGAGTGGCGCGCAAGCTGAAGGCCGGGCTCAGGAAGTTTGAGCATACTAAAGATGTCACAGTTGACGAGGTAAGATATATTTTTAATTAATAATAAACACTTAAAGTTGCATGTGTCTATTTTTTGTTTAAAACACATTTAAATTGTTTGTTATGGTAATCAGTACCCCTAGTGTGAGTTTTCTAACTATTACTTTGCGTTTGAGTTAACTAAAATTTGTATGGGAAATGGTTCAGCGCTCCAAGCGGAAATTTTACGAACTAGAAATGAGGTCGTGTGATTGGTGAAAATGTTAACGCGGTAGTATAGTTAACGCGAAAGTAATCGTTAAGAAAACTCACACTAGGGCTACAGTTTATACATTAGAGACTTTCATTGTGTTTATACATTAGAGACTCACTGTGATTGTAAATTATAGACATTCATCGATTTTATTAATTTTAGAATTTTGATTGTGTTTTTACATTAGATACTTTCATGGTGTTTATACATTAGAGACTTCTTTGGTTTATATATTATCGATATTCATTGCGTTTATGAATTATAGACTTTCATTGTGTGTATATATTAGATACAAAAGTGATGCATTGTTCAAAGTCGTGATTGGTGAAATATGGCTTACCACAAGGTAGTGTATTGGGACCTCTACTGTTCTTAATATATATTAATGATTTTCCCAATGCAATAAAGCAACTCATGGTTCTATTTGCTGACGACAGCACTGAAGTCTTTGACATAAGTAATGATAATATTGATGATAATACTACCGATAATAATAATGTAAATAATAAAAATACCACTAATAATAGTAATAATAATAAAATCAATCTTATTAACTATGAAAGGACATAAATAACACACTGATAATATTGATTGACTGGTTACGGAACAATAATCTCAACATTAATATAGACAAGACAAAAATTATGAATTTTAACATTAGATCAAAACAAAACATAAAATTAAAAATGAATTATTCAGGCAAAGACATAAAAAATACCAAAGTAACAAAGTTTTTGGGTTTAAATATCAACCACAATCTCACATGGAAGCAACATATAAACACATTATGTAAAAAACTATCCCAATATTTATATGCACTTTATAGACTTAAGTAAAATGACACGTCTGATCATCTGTATTAACAGCCTATCATGGTTATGTCGGCTCCATTTTAAGGTACGGAGTAATATTTTGGGGTAATTCCACCGACAAACAAATTGCATTTAGAGCCCAAAAGAAATGCATAAGGGCGATTTGCCATTTACAACAAACCGATAGCTGCATACCATATTTCGAAAGCTTAAAAATTCTGACACTACCGAGAATTTATATATTTGAAACTGCCATGTTTGTCAAAGTCAATCTAAATTTATTCACTTGCTTTAGGAATAATTTAAATGGCACAAAAATCAATCCAGCATCCTGTAAGATCACTATGTATAGAAACAGTATATTGGGCATATCTCACCGAATATTCAATCGACTATCTAGAATCATAGAGACATCGACAACGTAAAATTATTTTAAAATAAACTTAAATCATTTTTACTTAGCAGGACATATTATTCAATAATTATATAAATCACAGCACCATTTGAGAATCCTGATAATTATGCAATGCAAAAAAATTATGTAATATTAGCTTGAATTTAATTATGTTTTAAACTGTATGTATTATTAACTCAATAAACCCAACCTAACATTTGCACAACTTACTCCAAAGGTAAATTCTGTCATGAAAGTAGTGTATTTCATTATACATACATTATTTATTAACAAATATTTTGCAAATAAACAATTTAGAATTTTGAACGTTAATTGTGTTTATATATCAGATACTCCCATAATGTGTATATATTAGTTACTCTCATGGTGTTTATACATAAGGAACTTCCATTGTGTTTATAGATAAGACTATTATTTTGTTTATACATTAGAGACTCATTGTGTTTATACATTAGATACTGTCATTGGGTTTATACACGTTCATTGTGTTTATATATTAGAGACTTTCATTGTGTTTATACATTAGAGACTTTCATTGTGTTTATACATTAGAAACTTTTATTGTATTTATACACTAGGCTTTAACTTTTTTATATTATTCTTGCTTTTATCCTTATTATTTGTATGTTTCCAGATTTATTATTTCCCAAAACAACTGGGACCACCTGCGTTAGCGGCGCCAAGCGAAGCCACATCGGGATACGTTCATAAACCATACGTTCCTCCCACAGCTGTTGACACAGTCGTATGTATTGTTTTTTTTTAATTGAAATGTTTAAAGATAAAAATGTATCGAAGATACTGTAAATATACTTGTACTGTCTCATCTTTTTGTCAATATTTTTATGAAAACCTTTTTAATGGTCTTCCTATAAGTAAATAAATAACAGGATATAGGGAACTCATCAATATTAGGCCTTCCAGTCAGCTTGAAATTTTACATATTTAATTCTTCATTAAAGGTTTGTTTAACTACTTCACTAGCGTTATATAGTTTGAATATATCATGATATTATGCTTAGTGTAAAAAGCCTCAAGGGAAGAAAAAAAAAACTATTTTGACATTCGACAGTTGTCACTGAACATAGTCAAGGAATCAATCCATACAGCCAGATTCGTGGGAGAATTTATGGATAAGGGCAAGGGAATTTTACCTAGCTTCAACATGTACCTAGGCGAGCTTAATGCCTTAGGCATATCTACCAGCTAACCTCTGGGAGAGTAAAAATTTGATAATGTAAATAATTAACTATGACCGACCACTCTTATCCGACCCTGTTAAACATAGCTAAAAATTCTCTAAGGAGTTATAAATATTTTTGTGGGTTATAAATATTTTTGTATTATAATTTTTTTTTTTCTTTTTTTAAAAAAAACCCCAACCCACGATAGATTTAATACAATGACCGACAAAAATATATATTTTAATTCTGCGACAAACCATAGTCTAATAATACTGGAAGTGAGAAACTATGAAGAACGCAGACATCGCGATTGCGAATGCAGTGTCTTTAAGAATAAATTATTATTTTGACAGGATATGAAGCCGCAGTTTACGAATCTCATAAACACGAGCATGGGCAGCCAAGACGTAGAAATGATTCTGGAGAACTCTATGGACGATTCCTCTCTAGCATCGCCGGCCACTCCACTGTCTATGGGTAAGGACAACGAACGAAATGGTAGGAGGGGAATGTAAAGACGTATAGAATGAACGGAATAGAATGAAAAAAAGAGAATTTTGGGATGATATATTCACAAGCATTTCTACGTCATGACTGCCTATGACGTAGAAATGATTCTGGAGAACTCTATGGACGATTCCTCACTAGTATCGCCGGCCACTCCACTGTATATGGGAAGGAGAACGTATGAATGAATTAACGGAATTGAATGAAAAAAAGAGGATTTTGGGATCTTATATTCACAAGCATGGGCAGTCAAGACGTAGAAATAATTCTGGAGAACTATAGACGATTCCTCTCTAGCATCGCCGGCCACTCTACTGTCTATGCGTAAGGAGAACGAATGGAATGGTAGAAGTAAAATGTAAGAAAAGATTGAACGAAATTGAATCAAAAAATGGAATGTAAGAATAGGAGGAGTGGAATGTAACCCTACGGCCCGAATGGCAATATCATCTCTATTAGCGATGATGTTTATAATTACCGATCCGATTAATAAATCACTGGTACAATTAATCAAAAACTCACGAGTTGCGTGCTGATAAATTGGACCTGTGATTTGGCACGCCACGCCACAAAAACATTTGCGTCTTTGGCGTTGTATCCGGAGGTCGTAGGTTCGATTTCCCAACCATAGCAAAAAAATATTAGTATGTTTTTCACGTGTAAGTGTGTATGAGTGTGTGTCTAATTAAGTGTGTGCGCCTGAATGAGTGTGTAAGCGTTAACAAATGTGTGTGTTGTGTGATAGAAGTGCCTAGTGATCGTGCCTATGAATCAAAAAACGAGAGTGTGGATAATAATGCACACGATGATTATCATCTGACAGTGTGTAGTCTGATGTGAGTAGAGACTCAATTTGCTCATAGGTTACAGTTTTTAGCCAACTGAGTTTCTTTTTAGAGTCACTATAAGTCATAGGATAGATGTGGAGTTGCCTATATATATATAATAATAAGTTTGTAAATGTTAAAAAAAAGTTACATGGGATTTCTTTTTAAATAATTATCACGGGTGGCTTTTTTTAGCTCCCGAGAACCGTTCAAACGGCTTCAGGGTACCCAGCGGAGGGATTAACCCGTCCTCATTCCGCCGATTGTATTCGGAGGCAACACCTAGCAAGTGGCGAGCTTGTTGCGGTGTTTATGATGGTATAACCTCGTTGTATAAAGCGGTCACCCATCCCAGGTCCCTGATGCTTATGATATATTTTTATTTAATTTCAGGAGGAAACAGCAATCCATACAATCCTAACCTACCGGCCACTCCTGCAGAACGTTTTCTTCCCACACCAGCCGCGACGCCATCTACCGGCGGCAAAAAGAAAAAGGATGCTAACAAACAAAAAATCGTCACTGGCTACATATTGTATTCTAGTGAAGTTAGAAAAGCTATTTCTGCTAACAACCCTGATTCTAGTTTTGGTAAGTCTAAAGAAATTTCTGGCTGAATGGTCGAATCTATACTATACTTAAGGTCTCTACAACTTCGTTAGGCCGACCGACTGGTCTCGTTACTACCAGATGCAAAACCCGTCAAGAGTCCAATACAAGGTTAGCAGTCACGTTTCGGTTTTAGTCTGTGGGTAATAGGCTTTACTAGGGGTCTATTCCATAAACGTGACAATTGTAATTTACCATGACAATTCATAATACATTGCTCAGTTTAGTTGGAATTATTAATTATAACTATCTAAACCAATAATGTATTATAAATTGGCCTCAGGGGCATATTTCATAAACGTCATACCTACCTTAAATCTTAGAGTTAATTAAAATATTAGTACGTTTTTTTCTGTACAGTTTGTCATGGTCTGGGTGTTTATAAAATATAATATGTATTATATCATTATTTCCGGTACACATAGTACAAGCCTAGAGCTTAGTTTATGACCAGAGCAATGTTATTTAAAAAAAATAGCTTTATTATTATACTAGATTATTAACCAGTTACAGATTTTATTAAACACGTATATATAATATATAAATAAAATACTTTTGACTCTGAATTTTACTCCATGATAATAAATAAATACCATAACGGACGCCTTTTTGGCTCCCGAGAACCGTTTAAACGGCCTCAGGGTACCCAGCGGAGAAATTAACCCACCCTCATTTCGCGATGGTATTCGGAGGCAACACCTAACAAGGAGCGAGCTTGTGTCTCATCCCAAGTCCAGCCTTGTTTTCATCTGCTCAACCTTGTTATCAGTATTAATAATTTTATTGTATACAATATTCAACTTATTTCTTGCGGGTTTAGTACTCATAACGGTGCAATTTATATTTTTATTCCTGGTATGATCACTGCCTTAAATTTTTTATTGTTTTTTATGCATGTATCTAATTCACACAAGTGCTAACTTAATATATTTTAAGTTCTAACATAGAATTTTAGCATGAAGTTACTAATAGCATGTATTTTTTCCCCTCTTTAAAACATTAGGCAATAGAAAATTGTTGCCATACTTAAAAAATAAAACCATTAGTAACAAAACTGTATACCTATATTAATTAATAAGTGTGGGACCATATTGGTTTTATTTTTTAAATATTTTATTTGTTTTTGGTCATGACTGCAAAATCGACCAAAAAAATAGTATTTCCTTATTCGTTGCAGGTGTCGATATATCGTATTCTAGTGAAGTTAGAAAGGCTTTGTCGGCTAGTAACCCCAAATCTACTTTTGGTAAGTTTATTTTTTGTTGCATAAAATAAAAATGTGAATTTTCCTTCTTCACTAGCTTTTTACTAACAATTTAACTGTGAGATGTAAGGTGTCGCTGCTGTCGTTTTATAAAAAATAAGAAAAGTTTTATAAGTATGGACAACTAAAACAAATTCCAACATGGCGGCGTTTCTATTATATTTATAGTATGGACAACTAAAACAAATTCCAACATGGTGGCGTTTCTATATAGTTCCTAATTTCGCCACTTCACAGTTAAATTGGTTTATCTGTAATATCTTGATATGTACACATGCTTTATTTTTGTTTTTGTTTATGTACTGGGCCATATTAGTTTTTTATATAGAAAATGTTAGCTTTTCAAAATAACGAAATCCTATAGAAATAACTTTAAACATGATTCTTTGAGTGTAGCCCGAAGACCACAGACAAAATATAACACAAGCAGTGTTATATTTTAATTTATATGAGATTATTGTGTTTGTACTATTTTTTGCTACTTTTGAGCTGTCAATTTCTTAATTTAAACTCTTTATTGATCAAATTGTATATATACTAATTAACAGTGGCGTGCAGTCCATATAGGCACAAAGGCACTGCCTACCCCAGAAATTTGGTAATAAAATCATATTATATTTTGTTATATTGACACTTTGTATTTCAAAAAGCGCCATCTATAGTTTTTTTGTGGTACTATCATCATATGGTACTAGCGCCATCTATCGCTATTTTTTTGTACTATTATTCTCCGTATTATTTTTGGTTGCCTAAGTTTTCCTTACAATTTTTCAATTATTATTATTATTGGATTATGCTAAATGTATGACAGAGTTAGGCGCTGCCTTTGTACCTCAAACAATCAAATATTTGTGATAAATTTAAATCTAATAGGACTAGGACCGCATAAACTGTAGGTAGCAAGTCGTTAGGCACACGGTATTAATGAAAGAACGAGAACTTCTTTGTACAAAACTGTTGAGAAGTACCAGGAGCTCAGGAGTCCTTAGCGGTACAAATAGGAAACTATACTGTGTCCTGCTCACATGACGCGTGCAGAGCGAGATCGCATGCATCTGGGTGGAGCTTGAAGTCGTGAGTTATTAATATTATCCTACTAATTTGCAATGTTACGTAATTCTAATCAAATTTACCTAATGTTTTGATATTTTTCTTTTGTCATTTATTAATAAGGTAGGTATTGTTTTTTTGTCACTTTCGCATTCTTTAGTCACGTTACTTGTACTATTATTTCTTCTGTGAGAGGTTTATGGTGATGATTTTAATTTGTTTGTGTAGTGCAAAACCTTTTAGCTATAATAAGTAATGGCTTTTTAATGCTGTTTCAACTTATCGCAATTTTCGCAAAATATGTCATTGTAGACTACGTTGTGATTTTTTAAACATTTAAAATTGCTAAAAACTCATTTCTTTGGTATTATACTATAAATTATGCCTACCTTATACTAAAACCCTGTGCACGCCACTGCTAATTAAGTTATTTTGAAAATTGTTAAGAAATAAATGTTTTTTATTTATATAAGCATTTGTAGTGATATTAAGTGTAGCAATAACGCAGTAAACTCGGCATTTATGTTATCTTAAAGAATGTCATAATCTTCAGTAAAATGGCGGTACCCATTTTACCCTTGGTTTTTATTTTCTTCTTCACCCCTTATTGGCAAAAGAACCGTAATTTCGCATAATTTCAAGTTGCAAGTTTCCTACTTATAACTTATTCAAAATAATTTACAAATACCCACTTGACGTTGGCAAAATTACACGCAATTTGTAGAAGCCATTAACCAAAAGATATTAAAACAATGAGCAACAACTTTAGAGGGATAAGGCTGCATGGTCGAAAGATCTTCGCCTTCCACACTGTGAAAAAAAAACAACTTTAGGGAATTGATTTGAACTTTTTTACACACTATAACATGTGGTTTTGGTTTGAAAGTTTTTAGTGTGTCATGGCTAAAGGATAACTTTATGTTATTTAAATAGTCTAACGTTATAGCATAGTTAAGCTTTTCTACAGTAAATAATGTTCATTTATTCATTGAAAAACTTAAAAAAAAAAAAAAAACAATATGGCCGCTGTTTAAATAATGTGATCGATATGGTATTGCAGACTAATGTTTTTACATAACTATGTATTAACATAACTTTGATGTTGTTTTAAATTTAATTAAGTATGTCATAACTTATTGTTCACTATCAAAATAAAATATATTTATGTGCAATTTTGAGGTTACAATTAGATAGTTCTGTCTTTTTAATAAAACACTTATATTCCAAATTTTTTTTTTTTAATTTTTTCATTGTTTTTTTTTTAAATTGCGTATGTTTATGTAGTGCAACTAAATATATTAGAGTTCACCCACTCTCGAAAACATTTAAGGTTTAAATGAGTACTTATAGCGATCACTCTGCAATAAGTAACGCTAGTATAGATACATTACAACTTATATTGCACTGCATTCATCACCTACGCAGAGTAACCCCGTTATTCATAAAAACTTATTGAGACATTTTAGTTATGGAAGGTTTTGTCTCTTTTTTATTAGCAACAGAAATGATTAAGCGTAAAAGAGGGAAAACCTTCTATAACTAAAGTATTCTTCAAGGCCTCAAAAAGTTTTTTATGAATAAGCCCATAGGTCTCAGTTACCCAGAAGATAAATTTATGCCCTATATTGTTACCACTGCCCATACAAATGCAAAAACTGTCAAGTGACCTAGCTATGTTTCGGGTTTAATCTGTGGGTTCATCGGTTTTTTAGAAAGAAGAAAAGAAAAGAAAGAAATGTAATTGTCTCTGTCGTTGCCCATCATCATTTAGCAATTCATGGATTTTGTAAAAATATCATTCGATGTCATGTATTTTTGATTAGATGTTTTATTACTCTAGTTAGATCATTGTAACAACATAAATGTCTACACTAACGTCGGGGCCGCGAAACCGATACTCCAAGCGAATTCGCTATGCGATGCAATGAGCCCGTACGGACGCTCAACGCAGACGCTTTCAGCGCAAAGCGAATTCGCTTGGAGCGTGCGTCGGTTTAGTGGCCCCGACGTATTGGTTAGTGATTGTGATATTATTATCTCAAAATGACATTTATTGTGTTGCTGAAAGCGTAGTAGAGTTTAATTCACATGTCAAAATCAGCTTGAGTGGTAAAAATGAACCGATATAATTTTATGTATTAAGAGCGGAGTCTGATCAAACATTTCCCATATATTCACGACGTTTTGGTCCTAACTGTTACCCTGTTTGGAGGCGTTATAAATAAGATCTATATCTAGGCTCGTACGTTTTCCTTTTTTTAAAGTTCGGTATAGGAAAAATAATATCAACACCTTAAATTCGAAAAAAATCCCCAAAAAATCCTTCACATTAAAATAATTCATATAAAATATCAAGGCAGAAAATTAAAAAAAGGAAATCTTTTATTTTCTCTAATAAAATGAAAGCATTTTTTTTCAAATCCATTAAAGTTTAGGGGTAGAAAACAGTTTTGGCCCGAAAATAGTTTTACTGCCTAAATTGTAGGTATAATCTCAGATGTCCTCTTTCTCTTATTAGGGGTCGGGGGGAGGTTTACATAAATGTATGGTAGCGTTACCGACTCACCGTCATGCGGGGAGAGGTAATACTTAGCAGTTGAATCAGCATTAGCATCGATGAGCCTCATCAAATACTCCTCTTAATTTATAATAGTACAAGTCTAGAAGCTCAGTTTTTGACCTGAGCAATATTTGTAAATTGTCTTACATATTATTATTTCTCTTAAAAACTACGCTGATTTGGATTAGATACTACGACGATTTCAGCAACTCAGCTTATGAAATGTAAATTCTATTCAGCGTGCGTTTAAGTTGTTATTATTGCACCAAACGCAACTTAATTAATTGTTTTCCATTAGATTGATATGTAATATTAATATTAAACGCACAATGGATAGGTAAAATGTTACATAATAAACGCACTTTAAATGCAATTAATTGTATGTTGTAAAGGAAACTTATTCTGAACACACGTAGCGGAAACTTCAGATATTGTGTGCTCTTTTTTCTCTTAATAACATTACCATAAGTCTAAGTGAGACAAACAAGTTTCGGTTTTGTGTGTTCTAAATAGGGCCCCAGTAACTTTTGAGGTCAGGGGTAAGTTGATATTTGTTCATATTTTGGTTCGCTCTTGTATAACAGTTTTATTTTGCTACTTTGGGGTTATTAAACAGGCAATAAAGACAAAATTATATTATACCTACAAATGAATAAAAACCAGATATAATGCAAATAAAAAAAAAATTGATATTTTAAGTAAAATCTCTAAAGTTTTTAGTAAAATCTCAAAAATTTTAAGTAACATCTCTATAATTGTAAGTAAAATCTCTAAAATCTTTTATTTTTAATGTAATGATATAATATTATTTACAAAAATTCTGAATTCAATGTTGTTAGTCCATGTACAGAATTTGCCTAATTTGAACCGTACTGGCCCCGTTAATTTTTCCATCCAGTAGGCGTAGCACGGCCACACACAGTCTTATCTTGAATGGTTGTCACATTTAAACGAGTTCGTCTCCTTTAGTAAAAGAACATGAATTTTATTGGTTGCTAATTAAATAGATCAATACTTTTTGAATTAAAAAAAATAACCTATTAGCAAAGTTATGAGCTTCAACAACACCACTATAGTGCCTCGGAGAGCACGTTAACCTGTCGGTCCCGGTTTCACTATACCAACTTGTGAAACTTTATAGATGGGTTATTAAATCTTTTCAAAAACATCGCGACGAGCTAGCCACTTGTTCGGTTTAGACTCATACCATCGGCTACGACGAGGTGGGATTAAGCCCCTCCGCTGGGTACCCTGGGGCCGTCTATGCGGTCTCGGGCGCCGTAAGGCACCCGTGATGATGTATGTATGTTTGTATGAGCTTCAAAACATGTACTTGATGTAAATTCGCGACTCCATCTTGTGTCTTGGGTTGGTTGTGCTAAGACTGCTGTATAATATGTTTCTCTTGTAATAATAGTACCTACCCTCTTGTTTCACGCTACCCAGGGGACATATCTCGCTTATTTGGGAATAAGTGGCGTTCCCTACCCGCGTCTGCTAAATCGAGTTGGGTATCTTTTTTTCTCCCGAAAACCCAGCTTTCTTCCTTCCCTCCCTTCTTTCTTGCTATAGTTGTTTCTTTATTAGCATTGAGATTAAACCATACAGAGTAGTAACTGAGGCCATAACAATTTCCTTACTAACACATGTAAAAGTGTGTATAACAAAACATAAAATGAGAAGTTAAGGAACCGTCATAATAAAATATTAACGCTTATAGCGAAAAATTCGCGTTAAATAAGCAAAATTTAAAATTTTAATAGTCTGTTGACATAAAATTTATATTACCATGTCTCAAATCATGATTAAACAAGAAGAAAAAAAAAATTTCAACTTTGTCGGCTAATTAATGTGTTTAATTTGCAAAGTTGAAATTCCCATACCAAAACCAAATGGGTTAACAACTTCAAACTTCTTTCGCTAAAGACGATCATTTCATTTTTTTAAATAAAAAGAACTTGAGATTATGCTTCACGAATTAAACTCTAGTAAAATCATATCCTGTGTGGAAAGTAAAAAAAAAACGTTATTCAATTAGAATATTCTGTAAGATTGCACCTCCAGGCATTATATAACCTCATTGTTAACGTAAATCAGGGAAGATAATCGCATATAAATAAATAGTGGCGTTTAAGTTCACTTCGACATGCCGTAATCTTTATTCTCGATTACCACCACCTACCCACCTACACCTTTCTCCTTCCGAAAACCCCAAAATCCTAGAAAACATACCAAGAAATTTCCCTGCGCTTCAAATTGTACCTACCGACTGTAACTATATATAGAGCTCTTTATAGGATGTTCTACTTATCAATATGAACAACTTTCACCGTGGGACCAACTCTCTCGAGTAAAAAATAATTAACTGTGATTTACATTCCTTCACACATCCACTCTGTAAAAGTAGGTATATGGAAAAGCTGTTTAATAGAGTTGGTTCCATAGTGAAAGTTGTTCATATTGGTGAGTAAAACACTTTCTGAGGCATTGTATATAGGGTTTTTGTTACACCCTGTATAACCTTATTTTTTGATGATATCCAGGGGAGATATCTCGAATAGTGGGGAATGAATGGCGTTCCCTACCCGCGTCAACCAAACAGAGTTGGGAAGAGAGAGCTGCTAAATGCAATGAGGAGACTGCTGCTAAACTAGCTGATGAAATGAAGGAGCTGGCTCAGCATGTAAGTTTTTTTTTATATGGGTGTTTTTTTTTGGCTCCCGAAAACCGTTGAAACGGCCTCGAGAGTACCCAGCGGAGTATATTATATACAGGATGAATTTGAAAGGATGTATGTACTTTGGGCTAATGTGAGGTTCTGCTGATCAAATCGAACAACTTTTACCATAGAAGCATGTGTCGTATATGAAAAAAAAAATCTGACTTCCGCATACAAATTAGTCATTTTTACATTACTAGTTCGTTTCATTTGCTACACCATTCCATGGGTTTTTTTTCGATTTGATCAGCAGAACCACATATTAGCCCAAAATACATCCTTTCAAAGTCACCATATAAGAAATACAGAAAGGATTTTATGGAAATATCTAAATGCAACCCTAAGTTATGTTTTTTTTTATAGTACATCACCAAAAATACAATATTGATCTCACATGACATTTTTTTCTCATTTATATGTATTACGTGTTTAACTGTGTAACAAGAACCCTATATTTCTTTGTATGTTGGATTTTGTTAGACCCGGTCAAAATGAGCATCTTTTATACATATTTTTTATTTGCAAAATTCAATAAAATCATAGTATTATAAATAGTGGTGGCCGAGTTGGTTAGACCTTAAACTTAAAAACACTTCTGGTTCAAACCCCGGTGTGTACCAATGAGTTGTTAATCTAAAAATGTATGTGCATTTGTTTAACAACACCTCTATAGTGCCTTTAAAAGCACGTTAAGCTGTCGGACCCAATTTCACTATACCAACTAGTGAAACTTTATAGATGGGTTATTGAGTCTATCCAAATACCGCGACGAGCTAGCCACTTGTTCGGTGTAGACTCATTCCATCGGCCACGAGGTGGAATTAAAAATTCGCTGGGTACCCTAGGCCATCTAGGCGGTCTCCGTGATGATCTTTTTTATATTATTATTATTTCCCACAGACCCCAATGGAAATGACATACGAATGTAACTGGGATACCTGCGACTATCAGTTTGAAGACCTTGTCGACTGTATGGAACATTGTATAGGCGAAGGAGGAAACAGTAAGTGTCATAATACATCTATATCATACAGATGCAAAAACCGTTAACTGACCTGCCTTCTTAGCCATGAACATATGGATAGCTATCAATCAATAATCTTGCCTAACACAATGTCGCCATGAAAACGAAATGTCATCTCCATAGGTTGGGTATCAAGATGTTTGATCCGTGTGTTCTTGCCTAAGGGGACTGGTCATGTTTCGGTTTTAGTCTGTGGGTTTAGTGCACCAGTTTTCATGGAGATTACTGCATCGGAGCTGATAGTCTTCTTACGAAACGAGCACTTAATTTGACGTGGTGGACTCGTAATGCAAATTGGCTTTGTCGCTGCCCGTTTCGTAACGGCATCATTTATCGGTTACCGCCGCCTGTACAGATGCAATGCAAATACCGCCAATTTACCTAGTCAGGTTTCGGTTTTAGTCCGTTGGTTCAACAGTTTTCCGGAGACTACTGCTACATGCTTGTCCATGTGGTAGTCTTCTTTCAGGTTACAAAACGAGGCTATTAAAGTAGACTCGTCCATTTCGAAACTGCGTCATTTAGGGGCATAGTGGAGCGATCAATTTTGTTAAACGACAAAGCATTGATCGACCCTATTAGTCAGCTCACCATCAGGTAGATACAAATACATGCAGTGGTTCAAAAAAAAAAAAAAACTATACTAATCCTAGTTTATAGTACTAGATGGCAGAAAAGTCTGTGTATAAGTAGATAGGGTTTAAAGAAATTTCGGTAAGAGTGATTGGAACCTGGTTGGCTTAGTGGTTGAGTACCGCGAAAGCGAGGACCGTGGGTTCGAGACCCGTCCACCAGATATTTTTTTCATTGCATATTATCTTCAAAAATTTTTTTTTCTTCTAAATTTATCTTGATAAGGAATTTACAAAGTGTAAAAATATAATAAGATTAATGAAAACTTTCCCGCATCAGTGCTAACTGGAGGAACTTATGCGGATCTGAAAAAAAAATTGGAACGTAAGTAATAACATTTTTAGGCCCATACAGATGGAAAAGTCGTCAAGTGACCTAGTCATATTTCGGTTTTAGTCTGTGTTTACCGGTTTTCAGGAGACCTGCATCAATTTCTGATCTCCTTTCAGTGTGCAGATACGAAAGGGGCGTTTATTTGACGATAAATCAGTGAGATTATTAAAATAGTAATACAATTGTTTTTGTCAACGCCCATTTCGTAACCGCATCATTTATCCAGCATAGTGGGAGCGATCAATATTAAACAACAATGTATTTATCGACTCTTTGTCAGCTTATCGTCAGCTAGATACTAAGTCAAACGCCATTCTCCAATAATAATGACTAATTTTGACAAAAGAAGTTTAGGCACCCGTGATGGATTAAATAACTTTCCGAATTCAAATCTCCCTGTCCCCACTACGAGAGGGTAGTAACAGGGAGATTACTTTTACCCAAACAAATACTCTATAGTTTTTATTTTGATTCTTTTATGGAAAGCGTTTCCAAGATGGCGCGAATCATATAGTATTTGCATGGGTAAAGGGTAGTGAACATGATTAATTTTGAAAAGGCCTTGCTTCGCTATCGATAAAAGTTCCTACAAATGCCCTCGCTAGAATGAATTTATGTAAATATGGTGTTTAACCTTGTGTCGTGTGGTTTCCCCAGTGGCGTGCAGTCCATATAGGCACAAAGGCACTGCCTACCCCAAAAATTTGGTAATAAAATCATAGTAAAAACCATTTTGTTATGATATTGAAACTTTGTATTTCAAATAGCGCCATCAATAGTTTTTTTTTGTAGTACTATCATCATATGGTACTAGCGCCATCTATCGTTATTTATTTGTACCATTCACTCCGTATTAATTTTGGTTGCCTAAGTTTTCCTTCATTTTTTTTGTTTATATTATATATATTATTATTGTATTATGCTAAATGTATGACAGAGTTAGGCACTGCCTTTGCTTAAACAACCCGGTAGGCCC
This sequence comes from Monopis laevigella, assembly GCA_947458855.1. Lineage (NCBI taxonomy): Eukaryota > Metazoa > Arthropoda > Insecta > Lepidoptera > Tineidae > Monopis > Monopis laevigella. The sequence continues at coordinate 6,077,349 of OX381599.1, read as the reverse complement.
ACGGTATCAATGAAAGAACGAGAACTTTTTTGTACAAAACTGTTGAGAAGTACCAGGAGCGCAGGAGTCCTTAGCGGTACAAATATGAAACTATACATGTGTCCCGCCACATGACGCGTGCAAAGCGAGATCGCATGCGTGTGGGTGGAGCTTGAAGTCGGGAGTTTTTAATATTATCCTACTAATTTGCAATATTACGTAATACTAATAAAATTTACCTAAATTTGTGATATTTCTCTTTTGTCATTTATTACTTTAAAGGTATTGTTATTTTTTTGTCACTTTCGCATTCTTAGCCGCGTTACTTACTTGTACTATTATATCTTCTGTAGTCGCGTGCTAGGTGATAATTTTAATTTGTTTGTGTGGTGCAAAACCTTTTAATAATAATAAGTTATAGCTTTTTAATGTTGTTTCAACTATCCGCAAATTTACTATGTCGCGAAATATATCGTAGACGTTGTGATTTTGTAGACATTTAAAATGCTAATTTCAAAAATTAAAATCAAAGAAGAAAACTCATTTCTTTGGTATGTTACTATAAATTCTGCCTACCTTATACTAAAACCCTGTGCACGCCACTGGGGTTCACATACGTGTCGGCGCCGTTCCCCAACTTACCTTGGTTTCCTTCACGATCCTGTCAGCGCCATCGTAAACGGAACGCGTATTCAAGATGGCGTTGACAGGATCGTATATATTTGCATGGGTAAAGGGTTAGTAAACACGGTGAAGGGGAAGTCGCATTTTCAAAAGGCCCTTATCCCTAGGTCGCTGTCTAGGAAATATTCCACAAATTCCCCCACTAGAACCCAACCAAATACTAAACGATTCTGTCAGCGCCATCTTGTAAACGGAACGTGTTTTTAAGATGACAGGATCATATAAGTAAATATGATGCTTAACATCGTGTCGTGTGTGTTTATATACGTGTCAGCAGCATGATGGGTAATAACACGGTGAAATGGAGAGTTGATTTTGAAAAGGCATTGCTTTGCTGTCGATAAAAGTTCCTACAAACTTCCCCTACTAATACACATAAATATGGTGATTAACCTTGTGTCGTGTGTGTTTACATACGTGTCGGCAGCCGGCCACGTTCAACAGCAGTACCGCGGCAATACCACGTCGGAGTTCCCTTGTCTCTGGCGGTCGTGCGCAAGAGTTCGCAAGGGACAGGCGCCGTTCCCCAACCTGCCGAGGCTACTGAAGCACGTTCGTGACTTGCACATTAATAAGGGGAATGGGAAGACTATGGCTGTTCATGAGAGGTCTAGGTGAGTGACAAATCTATACTTAATATTATAAAGCTGAAGAGTTTGATTGTTTGGTTGAATGCGCTAATCTCAGAATTGAAAAATTATTAGAGTTGGATGACCTATTTATCAAGGAAGGCTATATATAGGCTATATAATAATGACGCTACGACCAATAGGAGAGGAGCATCACTGAAAAATATTGCAAAAATGCGCGAATATTATTCCTTTTGAAAGCTTGCAGTGCATCGCCGTCGTATTCATCTGAATCTTTTCACCAATGAGTTTTTATTTTTTTTTAAATTATGTACATTTCTTTGACAACACCACTATAGCGCCTCGGAGAGCACGTTAAGCTGTCGGTCCCGGTTTCATTATACCAACTTGTGAAACTGTTTATAGATGGGTTATTGAGTCTATTCAAAACATCGCAACGAGCTAGCCACTTGTTCGGTGTAGACTCATACCATCAGCTACGACGAGGTGGGATTAAAACCCCTCCGCTGGGTACCCTGGGGCCGTCTAGGCGGTCTCGGGGGTCTCGGGCGCCGTAAGGCACCCGTGATGATACAAGTCGCAGGCATCGCATAAACAATGCTTCTGCAAGAAGTTAAAGAATATTTTGTGAATAATAATATATTTGAATAAATTTACCTAGTCTTGCCATAAATATTGTAACAAACAAAAAAAAAATTCTCCAATATATATTTAGATTGTTTCGGTACCTACTGTATCTAAAAGCCGCACGTCCCCTTCAAGGCATCAGCTGAAAATCAGCGTTACAGCAATCTATTGCTGATTTCCTGTTTGTCGCCACGCAACAAACTCTCTAATTGATTTTGTATTTTGTTAATAGGCTATTTTACTACATTAAAAATATACTATAAATTGTGGTCATCCTATCAGACAATGGCGTAAAAAAACTTATTTCACTTTATTTTGAACTAAATTATGTATATCTTTTGTAGATTACACGAAATAAAATTGAATATTTTTTACCATTTTATTTATAACAAAAACATCTTTGATTGGTTGATGACTGGTGACGTCACACGCAAGTAAACAGAACAATACACAGATTATAAATAAAGTGGATGATAGAATAGAGTATAATATATAGGAGATTATTTAATCTGTGTTTGTTTGTTTACTTGCGTGTGACGTCACACTTGACATTGTGGAAATTCAAACTTTAACATTGATTTTTATTAATAATAGAGCCGACCTCCCGGAAATATGAATGTAGTGTGCTTATTATGTGATGAAGAATCATGTAAAACGAGTTTTTATTTATATATTATGTAATAATATAATTTTATTTGTGTGTATTCTATGCATGGCTTTTAAATAAAGTTTTTCTTTCTTTCAATCGCCCACTCCGCTATGTTCTAAACCGCTCGCTAACTGCCCTTTAATATTGAAACCTCAGCCTCAAGCCAGTAGTAGAGTTTTTTTAAAATTGCTTATGTAATGTCCTGAAAATAATAGTATCACACAAATATATATTTACAGAAACTTCTTCCCATCATCCAAGAAACCGCCGAAGGTAACTCCTGTCGCAAGACCTGGAATCCTGTCTCCTGGAGGTATGTTTTATGTTATTTTACTATACAGGGTGAATTTGAGAGGTTGTACTTTGGGCCTCTACTGATTAAATCGAACTTTATCCTTGGAACGATGTGTCGCAAATGAAAATAAAAAGGCTTTTACATACAAATTGGTTATTTTAACATTACTAGTTTGGATAGATAAGGCATTTTTTTTTTAATTTGCGACACATGGGTCCATGGGAAAAGTTGTTTGATTTGATCAATAGAGCCTCGTATTAGCCTAAAGTACAACACAGTTGAATGAGACAGCTATATTTATTTATACACAATCGAAAGAACAACAGTATTTGTTGAAAATAAAATTGTCTTTATATTAAAAATATATATATAAAAAATAAATATTGTATGGTGCATATCTTACTACTAGGGGTTAAATTAATATTTTTAAGTATTAAGACCGCAGGAACAAGCTGGATGCAAGCCGCTTCCATCCGGTCCTTTTGTAAATCTATAGGGGGTATATCACCGATGTATCATAATCAGCCGTAGGACGTCCAACAATGGACGTCTTACGGCTGATTATGATGATGATTTATTTATTTTCTGTCACTGTCACTTTTGACGCTGCCCACAGAGAGTCGAAATATTTAGCCATAAATTTTATTACTTCAATATTAGAGGGGTGCAATTTTTTTATATTAGCGGATGACTGAAATGTCAAAATTGACATCGATTTCTAAAGTACGTATTTTTGAATCTCATCGGGTGACTAAAATATCATACCTATGATATAAATACTAGTGTTCCCTACCACTCGTAAATAAGGTCACCGAGAGCTGTTTGTTATGAAATGTATTTAAATAAATTTTATTATGAAAGACAATAACGGCAAACAATATTTTCTTTGTTTAACGAAACGCAAGTAGTTCTTTTCTATGACAAATAATGCGTAAGTAAGTACCGCGCATATGACTTTCAAAAACTTGATAAATCGTGATATATTCTAGTCATTGGTGATATTTTTGTCACTGATAATATCAAACCCATCGGGGAGATTCAAAAATCACACCCGGGTGGAAAAGAAAGGCCGTGGTTGGAAGGAATGTCCCTACCCTAAATATTGATGATGGCAAATTTTACTGAAAGGCAACTATTGTAAAAAATAAGTAATATTGTTACAAAAAAATAATAGGTTGGGTTGTTGCCCAAAACACCATATGTACCAACATGGTAATGTAATTGAAATGTATTGATGGTAATCAATTATTAATTAAATTCTTATTATTAATAGTATAGATGTATGTATAGGTCACATGTCAGCGCTGTCGCCGCTTCGCAGTATGTCGCCCGCGCCATCTGTTGAGCGAGCTGCACACGAACCGCTGTTTGTGGCGGCGCCAGCAAGGACGCAGAGACTTACGCATTCAGAGGCATATATCAGGTAAATAACTATACAAAATGGTGTCAATTATTATACAAGATGGCGTCGGTTTTTTAAACAAAATGGCGCATAAACCGCCTAGTAGTAGCAGCGCCAGCAAGGCTTGGAGACTTACGCACTCCAAGGCTTATATCAGGTAAATAACTATACAAAATGGTGTCAATTATTATACAAGATGGCGTCAGTTTTCTAAACAAAATGGCGCATAAAGCTGTTATAGCAGCGCCAGCAAGGCTTGGAGACTTACGCACTTCAAGGCTTATATCAGGTTAGTTAATAGCCAAAATGGCGTTAATTTTTATACAAGATGGCGTCGGTTTTCTAAATAAAATAGCACACAAGCCGGCAAGGTAACGGCTAGCTAAACCTCTGATTTTACACTTTTACATTGTAAAAACAAATTGACTACCTGGCGTGAGCTTGATAGCGAGGCGTTTTTCAATGAACGATTCAATTTCATTAATTTTAGTTTGCTTATTTTATCAAGTTTATTTAACAACTTTTTGTTTTAAAATAATGAGTATTCAAGACACATTTTGTTCAATGAGGACTATAATAGATGAGGAATCTATATAAATCCTCTGGAGACTATCAGGTTTAGTCTCCAGAGGATTTAGTATAAATAAAATGGCGACTATTTAGAGACTAATTAGAAATAACACTCCAGAGCCGTGTTCGGAAACGTAACACTTTAACACAGGGTAGTGTTACAGAGTTTGATAAAAATATTGAAAAATGCTTAGAGAAGAAGAGATGCATATAGTGTAGTGACATTACCCAGTGTTAAGGGGGAATTCGTATATGTGACGTCATCACCTTCTGTCAGATTTCAATAAAAAATGTTTGAGATTATTTCTTCAATTTATTCTAACTGTGGACAGTTGAGCCCAAAAGTCACTCTGTTAAAATTTTATTGTATGGAGTATGAGTAAGCCCAGTCACATGGGTTTATTGTTTTAGATATTTTATATACTTTTAAAAAGCTTACTATTTTATTTAAAGTAATGTTTTGTCGAAATAGTCATTTAATATGCGAGGATTTGATAAACTAATGTATTACTATAATTTCTAGACATGCATATAAAATATGATATCACCGCTACATTTTATTAATATATATTAATCTTAACAGTTTAAGTGTATTGTAAGGCATTGATAACAGTAACTATTACATGCCTCCGTAATAAACTAAGAATTTATTTTAAAGACATCTTTTTTTTTATTTTGGACTAATTTAGCCAGTCCAAGTATTTATTTTAAAAGATGCTGTCATATGAATGATAAGGATTTGGGTCTGGGTCACTTTATTCTATTTACCTATCTATCTACACTAAAAATATTCCGGAGTTACCTAATTGGAATAATTTTATGTAAAATATTATAAATAAATTGTTTTTTTTTGTAAAATGTTTTAGTAAGTAAAATAATTTAGATAGACATACACATTTAAATTTATATATAACTTCTAGACGGCCTCACGGTACCCAGACTCATAGTATTCACAGCAATCATAATATCTACATTATTTACATAGTCTGGCCATCAATACTGTTACAATTAAAAATGAAATAAAAATTACATTTGAATTTGGAATCTGTAATTTTTATACGATAGTTCAATGTGTTTTCTCATTTTGGCGCCAATACATTATACATTGGTGATAAAGAGAACCGAATCGCTGTGATTGTATTACACAAAGTAGGTATGGAGCCAAAAGCAATTTTTTTTAAACTCTCCATACACTTGGTATTGTCAAACGTTTGTGTACCGGGCTATTAATAGGTACAATGAGACTCCTCTGTTTGTGACAGAAAAAGATCTGGACATCCATGTAGTGTTCATACGAAAGAGGTGGTTATAGCAGTAAGGGAAAGAATTCGAAGAAATCCTGTCCGAAAGCAAAAGATTTTATTTTGGGAAATGAAGATAGCACCTAGAACCATGTCGCGTATTTTAAAAAAAAGACTTAGGACTTGGTCTACTGGTTATTTCTTAACTGATAATTTAAAAAAGAATAGGATAGTAAAATCTAAACAACTACTGAAGCGGTACGCAAAGGGAGGTCACAGAAAAATGTTGCTTACGAATGAGATTTTTTTTACAATTGAGCAACATTTTAACAAACAAAATGACCATATTTATGCTCAGAGCTCTAAGGAAGCTTCCCAATTAGTCGACAGAGTGCAACGTGGGCATTATCCGACTTCAATGATGGTTAGGTTGGGTGATAGCTATGCAGGAGTGTCTGAGCCACATTTTTATGGAAAAGGTATCAAAACATCGGCACAAGTGTATCAAGACACCATTCTTGAGAAGGTAGTTAAGCTCCTTAACAACACCATGTTCAATAACCAAGTATGGTCCTTCCAGTAACACTTGGAGCCCGGTCATAAAGCTCGGTCTACGGAGTCTTGGTTGGAAGCGAACGTTTCGGACTTCATCAGAGCTGAAGATTGGCCGTCGTCTAGTCCCGATCTTACTCCGCTGGATTATGATTTATGGTCAGTTTTCGAGAATAGGACTTGCTCTATACGCCAGAATAATTTGGAGTCCTTAAAACAATCCATACGATTGGCAGTGAATAATTTTCTCATAGAAAGAGTGCGTGCTTCTATTGATAACTGGCCTCATCGTTTAAAGGACTGTATTGCAGCCAATGGAGAACACTTCGAATAAGCTTATTATATTTTTAATTATTTTATGTTTATGTATTAAACTAACACACTGTAGAAATAATAAATGTTATTTGCAATAGTTTTTTTTTCTTTCTTACAATATTTATGGCAAGACTTTACAAATATGACAAATTATCCCATGGAAAGAGTACGTGCTTCTATTGATAACTTGCCTCAACGTTTAAAGGACTGTAATGCAGCCAATGGTATTAATGGTAATTGCACTTCGAATAAGCTTTCTAAATTTTAAATTATTTTATATTTAAATATTAAACTAACACACTGTAAAAGTAATAAATGTTATTTGGAATAGATTTTTTTTTTCTTTGTTACAATATTTATGGCAAGACTAGGTATATCTATTATCTGTCCGTTTGTTTTGAACTTGTCTCTAATTAACACTAATAAGGCTTAAATATAAAAAAAAATACATAGGAAAATATAAAACAAAAATTGACATTTAAAATGTACATGAACTAAATTATAAAGTATCACATTCTTTCATTTTACAAAATATCTTTTGTTGACCCCTGGTCAATTTATAAGGGCTTCAACTTCAGTTAAAAATGTGGAAAGAAGTTCTTCACGGGGATTTCTAGATTTTAGTGTGGTCAACAAGGCTACCTGGCCCCTGACCAAAGAACACGATCGCCAATCGAATCACCGCATCGATCGGTAAAAATGTATAGGAATTTTACTCTATGGGTAGAGCCTGATCGCCGAGAAACGTCAAATCCCATACATTTGGCTTTCGATGGGTATTTCGATTCGATTATCGATTGGCTCTTTGGTAAGGCCCCGGTTTTGTCCATTCTCAATAATTAATCTATCGTTTTTTGACATAACATAATATATTATCATAAATTTGACCTTACTGTTACACCATAGCCTACACAAATACACACATCATACATTACAAACACACAACCCACACACACGTGCACTACCCATATTACTATCAATAATTCATATAAACTTTAATAACTTACCTACCTGTTAGGAATATGTATAAAATTGTAATAAATAAATATATAAAATATTTTCAGTATTTGAAAATGTTTTTTATTTATATATCGTAAAAATGCAATATTATTTTATAAATGCACTATAAAATATATATATATATATATTGGTTACTATAATAGTATTGGGCAAGAGCCCTCCCGAGGTCGCACTAATAAATAAATGAAAAATGTTTATTTTCATTTACAGACAATAATCATATAAACTATCCGTACTTTAGTAGTTACCATGGTTACAATCGGACAAAAAATATAGAGAACGGTCGCTAGTCATGTTTTGGATCACATGTGGGATTTTTGTGGGATCAATAATAGATTGAGGCGGTAGTCTCTCTTTATGGTGCAGTTATAAAACGCAGTAGCAGTTAATTTGTTGAAAACTCAGAGACCTGGCATTCCACCAATCATTTGGAATGTTAATAAATATTTTCTAGCGTAGAATAATTTAAACAATGTTTTAGAAATTGCCCACCGCCAGTTTCTAAAACATTTTTCGAATTATTCTACGCTAGAAAATATTTATTATTATCTCGTATTGTTCTTCTTTATCGCCGCCCATTTGGTAACAGTGTCATTTGGCCGGCATAGTAAATCGGTCTAATACTATTGAAATCACATCATATTAGTCCCTAATTATAAACATTGTATGTTTGCCTTGAGTTAGATACAAACAGTCACACATGCTGTAATAAAAAAATATAAAAAACTTTGATTTGTAATAATATTAAAGATGATAAAATAAGACAATACATTATTGTGTTAGTATTTAAATATTAGACAGGTAATGTTTTTTTTTATAGTACTCTGCCAAGAAATCTTATAAAAATGATTTATTTGATAGTGGATGAACCCTATCGAGTGCTTTGCTTTGGACATATAAAAAAAACTGAATTAAAAAAAAATACGAAAAAAAAAGAAATAGGTGTTTTTTTAAAAATTGTAAAATAATGTGCGCCCGACGATACATTTTATTAAAGATTTAAAAGCGACCAAAATAAATAGCTGTTGTGTACTTTTAGTTACATCGGACAGTCTGTCTTTTTTTTTTGTAGGGTTATACTGACAGTGACAGTTGGTGAAAATTGCATATTTATTTTAGCTGAAACTGTAGTTAATCGTGTTAAAAGGTGTAAAAACATAGAATGTAATCAAAATAAATATGTATTTATCTTATAAAATTCCCAACAGTGAATATTTAGTGTTCCGATAGTGAAATAGAAAAAAGCGACGCGGAGCCACCTTTCACAGACGGGATCGCCCGCACAATGACGGCCTGTCATGGATTTTGTATGGAGATTTCTGTCTGGCAAGTTTTTGTAATTATTTATTTAATATTTTTCTATTAAACTTGCAAAAATCTCTCCATACATTTTTAGAACACATAATAAACTATCGATATCTATTTTTTTACCACTATAAATTGTTGTAGTTTTGTCGCTTGCAGAGATGTTAAAAAGTACAAAATTTTCATGTTTTGGAAAATATATATACATTTTTTATTGAAATAATATATGGGATACTATATTAATCTCGTCATACATTTCAAGTTAAAGAGTTACTATTTGCATAATAATAGTTGTCTGTGAGTATCGAGTAAATTTCTTTAACAAACATTTTTAGTTTTGTAGTTCTAGATTTTCAGAATACAGCCTTAAAGTGTTAGTTTACGAACACGGCCCAGCCGCTGTTTGTAGTTGTATAAAGTCACCTATCATTTATTAATATTTTTTTATGTAACATACGTCCATCCAGCCCTTTCGTAAAGAACACATTTATAACGATGTGTCCAATGTTTTCAGAATATATGTAATCTAACAATATAACAACAGTTTGTCATGGTCTGGGTGTTTATAGAATATATTATATATAATATCGTTGCTTCTGGTACACATAGTACAAGCCTAGAGCTTAGTTTGTGACCAGGGCAATAAGTGTAATTTATCCTAGATATAAAAAAAGATAAATATTAAAAAATACTAATAGGTATTGTCAAATTCCGTATATTCTGCAAGCATTGAGCGAATCGTTATAAATGTGTTCTTGACATATTGGACACATCGTTAAAACTCTTCCGTTTTCCGATTTTATTTCCAAAGTTTAAAGGATCCATTTCTTTTTTGTAAAATTGTTTTGTTGGTAATTAAATTAATTACCCAAATATAAACGAAAAAAATAATGCAATAACCAATGTTTTCTTTTTTAAACCTTTGGATATACTAAAAAAATCTTCTTTCCCCCAGATACATCGAAGGCCTTCACTCCGAACAAAAATACATTACCCCCTGGGAAAAATCTCTGACTCCAATGCCAGTGAATCCTGACCCGGCTCACTATAACATGCATAAGCTACCCGTCCACTGGCTCACAGATGATTCTGTGAACGCTTTGCTGGCTCAAGACAAGAATCTGTCCGAGACTGACATACAGAAGATGGACCAGAACGCTAAAGTGCTTAAAGGTTTGTGTGTACTTAGAGATTATATGATGAGAGATGCTTTGAGTGTTTTTAAGAATATGGGGTAATTTGTTTTTAAGTCAACGGGAAGCAGTTGGTTGCTTAGATTCCAAAATATAAGTAAGCTAGGTGAGAGAAAATATTTAATTAGAATTAAATAAGCAGAAATTAAGATTTTGAAACTCACAATAACTTTTTTTTAATTATTATTTTTGATAAGTTCTTTTTTAAAATGGAGCGCGGCTTTATGCAGACCTACAAAGTCTATTAATGGGGATGATTAATACATTGTTGATATTTAATATTGATCGCTCCAACTGTGTCGACTAAATGATGCGGTTACGAAATGAGCAGCGACATGGACGTATTTTCGCATTTCGAGTTTATTTTAATATCCTCGCAACTTTATCGTCAATTCAGTCGCCAGTTACGTAACCGCACCATGAAAGGAGAATATCCCCTCGACAAGAAATGGAAAACCGGTGAACCCACAGACTAAAACCGAAACATGACTGGGTCACTAAATAACAAGGAATAGTATCATTGTTTTCTATATATATTTTTTTTTCGACTAAAATATTTAAATGTTCTTATGTCACTCTGTAACTAATGTAATTTATGTAAAACTTTTGAAATATCTTTCTTTGCCTTGTTTAAAACATGTTACTTCTTTCATCAGATTTTATATGTAGCTTTTGTATTAGTGTTTTACACATCAATAGAATTAAGTTTTTTTATATAAAAAAATATATTTGAAATAGCGATCTGTAAAGTGTTTTCTGTTATGTTAATTTTGAATTTAATTTGTAGTATTATCATTTATAAATCATAATTTTATTATATAAAAATATTAATATCTATATTTTGTAGTTTTATATGACATTTTTTGCTTCTAAATCCTTTTACTTTTGTAACGGATTGAATAAACATGTAGTTTTAATTGACTCATTTGTAAGTTTAGAAATAAGCTTGAATTTGTTTGGAAAAATATTCTCATTTAACTTTTGAATAAACATTAAGTAATAATAAAAGGTATTTTCATTTAGTTAGCTAATTACCTTAACCGAAGATGTTGCAGCAGCTTCTTTACAACTTTCGTGTAATGCTTTTTAGCTAAATTTGTATCTACCTTGTGGATTTAAGGACACCCATACAATATACTTCCAATATTACAACTTGGCTGTTAGTCAGTTATATTTATACTTTTGTATTATTAATAATATAGTTTTAAAAAATCCGATTAAAATAAATATATAAAAACATCATTACGGGTGCTTTACGGCGCCCGAGACCGCCTAGACAGCCAGGGTACCCAGCGGAGGGGTTTTTAATCCTAGCTCAATAAAAACATTGAACAAAAAAAAAAATTTTAATTCTGCCTCAAACAGTAATGAAGAAATACTGGAAGTGTCAAAGCTCATTTTGTATAGAGAACGCAGACTTCACGATCGCAGAATCCTTAAATGTAAATATTATGTAAAGCAGAGGACCCGACACTGAACCCTGTGGAGCTACTTGCGTAGATCTTAAAACAGCTTGTAAAATTTGTTTCAGAATGTTCTTTGGTAGATAAAATTAATTTTGTTTTCATACGAATTCATTGTTGTATTTATTAAACCTCCAAAAACATATGACAAAGAAGGAATGAAATCGTAACGAAGGCTTTTGAAAGAAAAAAAAATTTTACTTACATTATAAGTAAGCTTATATATATATTTTCTTAAATGACTGGTTGTGGTTATATATAAATAGTATAAAGTACAGAGTTATATTATATTAACGGCGTCTACGTCGCAGGGGTAGTCTGCTCCACTTCTTGTCTCATTATACCTATGAGATGACTCAATTTATTGCCTTCAAATATGAGTACCTGAAACAAAATATTAAACAAAAATTATAAAATGATACAATAAGGGTGAACAACCATTTATTTTAAGCCTTATTCATAAAAAAATATTGAGTCTTCGAAAAGCACTTTAGTTAAAATAGATTTTGTTTATTTTTTCAATATATATTTTTGTTGTTAAAAAGAGACAACACCTTCTATATAACTAAAGTGTTCTTTATAGTTAAAATAGATTTTGTTTATTTTTTCAATATATATTTTTGTTGTTAAAAAGAGAACACCTTCTATATAACTAAAGTGTTCTTTAATAAGTTATGAATACCAGTGTTAATGTGTAAAAAACATGTTTTATACTTTTACTGGAGCAGGCTATATACTTGGTGACTTTGGAAAGTTGTACTTTGGGCTAATACGAGGCTACAGTTTTTATATTTATACTATTTTTAATCTATATATAATCGGGTTTCACTATACCAACTTGTGAAACTGTTTAAATATGGGTTATTGAGTCTATTCAAAACATCGCGACGAGCTAGCCACTTGTTCGGTGTAGACTCATACTATCGGCTACGACGAGGTGGAATTAAAAACCCCTCCGCTGGGTACCCTGGGGCCGTCTAGGCGGTCTCGGGCGCCGTAAGGCACCCGTGATGATATGTATATATAATAAAAAAGTGCCCTCAGCCTAGTGGTTAAGTCACTGCACTGATAACAAATTTAACCAGATGGCAACAAGGCCGGACCTGGGATGGGTGACAGTTTGTACATTGAGGCTATAGTATCATAAACACCGCAACCAGCTTGCCAGTTATTAGGTGTTGCCCCTGAATACCATCGGCGAAATGAGGATGGGTTAATCCCTCCGCTACCCGGTATCCTGAGGCCATTTAAACGGTTCTAGGGAGCCAAAAAGGCACCCGTAATGATATGTATGTATTATGAATCATGCATATGAGACTATTTGGTAATGCATAATGAATATAGTAATCCACAGTTAGTGTAACAGGGTTCTATATTGGTTTAGGGATTATTAGTGGTAGCTTACCTTTCTGGCGGGTGACATGGCACCCCCTTCAAAGTCCCACTGTGAGAAGTCCACCTGATCTGAGACATCTACTTCGAAGCTGGCGATTGCTTCTGGTACTATTGCACTTTCTTCCTGGTTAGCGTATAGGATTTCTGGACTGTCTGAGGGGGGAAAATTAGGGTAAGGTTTTTATTTGAACACATTTCAGATCTTAGGGTTCTCAGAAAATTTCCGTTAATCGGTTTTCAGGAGACTACTGCATCAATTTCTTGTCGAGGTGGTAGTCTCCTTTCAGGGTGTGGTAGCAAAGTGGGTGGTTGGATTGACGATAAGGCAGCGAGTATATTAAAATATACTCATTTTGAAATTCGCCACACATTTCGTAATCACATCATTTAGCCGGCATAGTGGGAGCGATCAATATTGTTTAAGAACAATGATGGATTGACCCCATTCATGGAATTTGTAGGTCTACTCACCATCACCATTGCAATACAAAGTCACATGTCGTGCTCCAATAAAAAAAAAAGCTTAATTTGTTGAATTTCTACTTAAAAAGTAAGTATACATGGTGGCCAAGTTGGTTAGATATTCTACAGTTACCTTGTATGAAAATCTATTATTTATTTATATTGTGATGTCTTATTGATGGTTTTTGGTTGACTTTATTATACATAATTGTAGCCGTAAGTTGTCTCAACAATGTAAAATAAAATAATTTTTGATGATTAAAATCAGCCCTTAGTAAAAGGTTTCTTAAGGTTACCAGACAAATAAATTCCTAAACGAATATGGCCAAAGTTGCTATGTATAAAATAAACTAAAAAAATCCTTACCAGCAGTTTTATATGTTTTAGTTATCCAGACTAAATATTTGAAGGCAAATGGTTTATTTTTCTTTATCGCCTTCTGCAGTTCCGTCTCCAGAGAAGAAAATAATGGAGTGGTGATGCCGGCAGGAATGTTTAGTATTCTGAAAACATATTGAGTATTAAGAGGAGCGTCTTTAAAGATTTCCCAGATTGTTTGTTTAGCCCTCCTCTCATCAATCCTTCATAATTTTTTATGATTTTTAGAGGCGTAATAAATATGACCAATATCTAGGTTCGTACATTTTCCTTTTTTTTTAAAGTTTGGTATATGGAAAAAAAAAATACTCCTAAAATCAGTCATAAAAAGTCCCTCATATTAAAATACCAATACAGAAAATAAAAAAAAATCATTGTTTACTATTTCTCGTACATTGTTACTATATACATGGTGAATTTGAATGGGTGTACTTTGGGCTAATATGATGTTCTACTGGTCAATACGAACAACTTTTCCCATGGAACCATGTGTCGCAAATGAAAAAAAAAAATGGCTTCCCCATACAAATTTGTCATTTTAACTTTACTAGTTTGTATGGAGAAAGCAATTTTTTTTTTCATTTGCGACACATGGTTCCATGTGATAAGTTGTTCGTATTGACCAGTAGAACATCATATTAGCCCAAAGTACACCCATTCAAATTCACCATGTATATAGGCTTTTCAAGTTGCAAATTCACACATCTATTGTACTAATATTATGTATTCAGACTAATTTTGAGGCATCACCATGCTTGAAAAACCCAGCAATATAGGTTAGAGCAGGGATCGGCAACCGGCCTGTGAACCTATTTGGTGCGGGAAGGTTCACAAACGGAAAACGATGTAATGTCTTCAGGTGGTAGTCTCTTTTCATGGTGTGGCTACGAAACCCACGATTATTTTGACATATAAAGCAGCAAGGATATTAAAATATACTCATAATGGAAATAATAATATGTCTTTAATAGTGAGTGCGATCAATATTGTTAAACATTATATTAATCAACCCCATTCATGGACTTTATAGGTCTGCTTACCATCGGGTAGATACAAAGTCACAAGCCATGTTCCAATCATATAAATAAAATGTTACATACCTTTCATTAATGACAAATCCTACATCATTCTCTTGGTCCTGTAGTATGTTCTTTATGAGTTCTTTAGTTTTGGCTGTAGCATTGTCATCTGCCAATGAAGTTAACAGAGTTTGAAGTTGTTCAATACACTTGTCTGACTGTAAAGAAACAATTATTCACTTTTAAATAGAATATTAATAATACTACAAAAAGTTAATAAAAAAAAAGTGTCAACTACCGTCTAATATTTAAAAAATTAGGACTTCTAACTTCACTATAAGAAGGAATAATTAGAATATATATATCATATATCATCTTGGGCGCTGTAAGGGGGCTCCTAATCCCACCTTGTGATAGCCAATGGTATAAATCTACACCAAACAAGTGGCTAGCTTGTTGCAATCTTTGGATAGACTCAATAACCCAGCCACATAGCAATAAGACAGCTTAACATGCTCTCTCTAAGGCACTATAGTGGTGTTGTTAAACAAATGCACCTATTTTTTTAGATTTAAAACTTATTGGTACACACCAGGGTAAATACAATTAAAGTGATGAAATCAATTATTAAATCCATATCTACAACATTTTAACATGATTTCTATAAATAACTTGATAAGTGATTACTTACTTATAAAAAATATGTCAATAATTACAATTAAATTATGATTAAAATTATCATTTATAATTAATTGGTGTCATTAATATTATCATATTCATCATTGATCATTATTATTATCATTATTATTAACATTATCACTAAAATTTTACATTGCTTCTGTTTAATAAATTTGTTATTAAACAAATATATTAAAGAGATTTTAAACTTACATCTTTTTTTGTAATGTTAATAATAGTAGTGATTCCAAATACACCATCACTGCCGTCATCTTCATCATCTTCATCATCCATGCCATCATCTAGGCACTGCTTTACAACACTACCAATAAAGTTTTGTCCTGAAAATAATTAAAAGTTTATATAGTAGTAATATTTTCTTTTGTTCTTAGGCCGACTGAGCGGCCTTGTTACCACCAAAGGTGCAAAAACTGTCAAGGGACCTAGCCATGTTTCAGTTTTATTCTGTGTGATCACGGTTTTCAGGATATTTCTACATCAAAATCTTGTCAAAGTGGTAGTCACCCTTCAAGGTGCAGTTACGAAATGGGTGGTTAAATTAACAATAAGGCAGCGAGTATATTAAAATATACTCATAATGCAATATATCTTTGTCACTGCCCATTTCTTTATAATTGCATCATTTAGCTGACATAGTGGGAGCGATCAATGTTGTTTAAGACTATTATTGATCGACCCCATTCATGGACTTTGTAGGTCTGCTCACCATCAGTACTCATACAAATATCTCATACATATACAAAGTTACTACTCTACTTGTATATGTACAGTTTTTTTTTGTATTATCTTTAAAAAAAAAAAATTAATTTGGTTTGCCTATGTCTTGGTATCTCTTAGTCACATTTGCCCTTCTGCACAATATTATATATTTTGCCTAAACATTGCTTAAGTATTTTATAAAAGGTTAAATAAATAATATAAAATACATACCAATAATAAAATTAGCAAGCTGACTAAGGTTAACATTGGACTTTTTTAAGAACAACTGTCTTAACAATTGCTTGATGCCATGAAAGTCACAGTGCTCTGGATTTCTACCTTCAAAATCCGCCTGTATTTCCTGAAAAAATATATTTAAAAAAATCAGCATTTGAATTAGTTTTCCTAGTAGTATTTGTCTGTGGTTTTCCAAGATTTTATAAAGCAATGAGGATATTAAACAAATTCAACCCAAATTTGTTTAATAGCTTCGATTTGCACTATTGATAGACAATGTAAGTCTGCTTACTATCAGGTAGATGCTTAGTGACATGCAGTGCTCCAATAAATATAAAAGGGTATTTTTTTTTATTAGATATCAATTAAAAACAAATATTGCTGGCAATCTGTAAGACAGAGTAAGTCTTTGTACACCATAGTGCAATATTTTTATATAAATAAATATCACGGGTGCCTTACGTAGCCCGAGACCACCTGGACGGCACTTAGATCTTTGTATGAAAAATTAGAAGGAATAAGTTATCAACCAAACTATGGTCAGTCTACTTCTCTCGTAGAGAGTATTATGTTCCTTGGTCTACTTGAACACAGCTGGTCATGGTAAGCGTAGGTTTGTGCAGTAATTTTCGATCAAAATAATATACAAAGAAGAATCTGTTCGGGCGGTACGTTAAAGTTATTTGCCAGGCATCGTAAAGCATAGGTATATTATACCTATGCTCTACGATGCCTACATCAACAAAACTCATCTACTTGAACATTTAAACATGTTCTTACTAATGTAAAACATTTTTTGTGTAGTTAATTATTTTTGCACGTGTAACAAGAGGTTATAAAAAGCTAGTTTTTACCTTTTCGCCGACATAATTTTCGTCGGAATCGACGTCCGAATTATGGCCACTGGAACTCTGGTCCTCTTCTATATCACTGTCTACGGCTTCAACCTTCTTTGCCTTTTTATTCGACATTTTATTAAAATATTTCACTTACACCGCAAAACAAAAACAATCAATAAAATGAATGAATTATAAAAGAACTAAGGGTCCGTTCGTTTTGGGAACGAAATATGTTCACAATGATCATAAACTTGCGTTTTTTTTGGTTAATTTCAATCACAATGCCACAATTACCACTATCCAAATCGAACGCAATTGTTATCACGAATCTGTCAACTGTCACTTGTCAAGTAAAATATAGGATAAATCGTACAATCCACTTATTTTATATGCCAAATCTTTCTAAAATCATTTCGATTTAAAATACAATAAATTTGATCTTAAAAATATAAGACGGCTGTGACGTTTAAAACTGTCACAAACACAAATGTCAAAATATGTTCACAACGCCTCACCTATCGACTGAGGTCATTGTGATCAGTTCACGGTAGCATTCTGGGCCAAAAAAAACGGCCATTGTGGCAGATCACATCGCCACTTTTGCCACCGAAATCTCAAAAAAAACGCATAAATATACATCGTGATCGTTGTGAACATGTTTATGTCCCAAAACGAACGTAAGCTAAGAAGAAGTTAAAAGAACGAATTAAGTTCATCCATTCATTCAATGAACGAACAATGAGGAGTTTTCCAGTAGTTATTATTTAACGCAACAGATGGCGTTTAGTCGCTATCTACAAAAACTGTCAAATTAGATAGTGGTAACATATAAAATACACCCAAAATTTTGGGTAAATAGGAAAGTAAATACCTTTATACGAATAATTTATAAAAATTACTTAACTTTGTTTAATATATACACTAATATCCAGTAGCCCTAGTGTGAGTTTTTTAACATTTATTTTCACGTTAACTTTACTACTGCGTTAACATTTTGACCAATCATACGCTGGCATTTTTAGTTCTTAAAATTTCCGCTTGGAGCGCTGAACAATTTCCCATACAACTTTTAGTTAACTCAAACGCAAAGTAATAGTTAGAAAACTCACACTAGGGGTACTGAGCACTTTGTCTTACGGCACCAACTTAAGTAATATTATTTCTTTTAAATATTATCATTTAAGTAATTAAATTCATATTTCTAAGGTATCTTGGTCTTTTTACGAAGTTTTTCTTGACAGGGTATCCACTAAATAATAATATTATAGAGTGCAAAAATATAGAGTAAGAAGATACTTACAAAAGTGACAAAATATGGTAAAAAATATAACACGTCTTGCAATACCAAAATTTAGTTTTAAGTCAAAGAGAATTTAGAATCTATATTTGAGTAGTCTATTCTCTCCTGCTGCCATCTAATGAAATATTTTGGAACCGAAACCTAAAAGAAAACTCCTCATTGTAATGACGGTGAACATTTTTTTTTAATAAAGCGTTTTAGCTTTGATATTGTATGACAATAATTTTTAACCTTGATTCATCAATAGATTTTATCTTAAATTACTAAAGGTCATTTACTAAATGTTGTTTTTTTTATCATACCATAGGCATAAAGTAGGTAACAGATGTATTGCCGCAACATACATGTTTGACATTTTGTTTGATTGACCTTCGATCGAGATATTTGATGCAGGAGAAGCGTTACTTGAGAAACCCTAAAGATGTGATAAGAGATAATACATAAGAAAAAGTTCCGAAGGCTTTACATTATTGCACATTGTTTTATTGTCGCATTTAAATCAAACGTACTATCATAATAGTACTATTATGTTAGTACGTTTGATTTAGAAAATTTATAGAGCGGCGGGCGTTGCAATAGGTTTTTTTTTTTGTATTGGAGCAGACATGTGACTTTGTGGGCATATTTCATAATCAATGACAATTCATAATACATTGCTTGGTTTAGTTGGGATTATTTACATATAACTATCTAAACCAAGCAATGTATTATAAATTGTCATTGTAAATTACAATTGTCACGTTTATGAAATAGGCCCCTAGTGGTGAGCAGACCTACAAAAGTCCATGAATGGGGTAAATCAATAATTGTTCTTAAACAATGTTAATCGCTTCCACTATGCCGGCTAAATGATGGGATTACGAAATGGGGGGCGACAATGACGAATTGCATCAAGAGTATATTTTAATACACTCGTGCCTTATCATCAATTCAACTATTCATTTCGTAACCGCACCCTGAAAGTAGACTACCACCTCGACAAGAAATCAATGCAGTAGTCTCCTGAAAACCGGTGAACTCACATACTAAAACCGAAACATAACTAGGTCACTTGACGGTTTTTACATCTCTATGGCCGAGACCGTATGGTTACATCGTTATGGTCGGTCGGCCTAACGAAGTTATAGAGACCTTCCTCCCACCTAAAAATGTAACTATTAGAGTATAAATGCAAAAAAAAAGACACGCAAGTAATGATTAAATATTATTTAATTAAAAAATAACTGGAGGCGCCGGGTATCGATCCCGGTACCTCTCGCATGCTAAGCGAGCGCTCTACCATCTGAGCTACGCCCCCGGATGAAAACTTAGTCGAAAATATCGTACATAGGTATGTGTGACAATTAGCGAAAGGAGATCATTGTAGGTCAAGAAATGAAATCAAATTATTGGATAACAAATAGTTTAATTACAGCTGTTGAATTAATATTATTCAGGCGTTATTTTGCGGAAGTTTCTTTAAAAAAATTGTAGATACATTTTTTTTTTGCATTTTTCCTATATTTTATTTTAATTAGAAAAAAAGACTATTATTTAAAACAGCTATTTCTGTTGAATTTTCGGGTAGGTAGGTATAGGCAGTAGTAACTTTCTGTTCAAAATATCATTAATTTCTTTGAAGGTAATACCTATCTTTATATTCTATTCCCAAAATAATGTACCTACCTATTTTTCAAAAAGTAACATTACCATTTTAATTAAAGTAGGTAGGTACCTAGTTATTCTTCTTAGTAAACATATATAAGTAACGTTAACTAGGTAGGTACCTACCTAGTTAACGTTACTTATATATGTTATATGTGTAAAATAATGTACCTACCTATTTTTCAAAAAGTAACATTACCATTTTAATTAAAGTAGGTAGGTACCTAGTTATTCTTCTTAGTAAACATATATAAGTAACGTTAACTAGGTAGGTACCTACCTAATCTAATCAAAGCATTTATGTGCTTACTAAGGTATTCTACATATGTAGGTACATATATTATAGTTACACCTGTCAGGTATTGAATTCTTTTTTTTTTGTTTCCATCGGCAAATATATTAGAAACAACCATTTACTAGGAGGTTAGTTTTAAATATCCAGATTAAGCCATTCGACAGTCAACCCGTAAACAACTTCATATGGCCACAGAAGAAATAATATGGCGATTGATGAAAAATCTGATTACCATCGTATTTTGTTAGTTATTACTTATTTTATAATAGATATACATGGTGACTTTGAAAGGATGTAATTTGGGCTAATATGAGGTTCTGCTGATCAAATCGAACAACTTTTCCCATGGAACCATGTGTCGCAAATGAAAAAAAAATTGCCTTCTCCATACAAACTAGTAATGTTAAAATGACCAATTTGTATGGAATTTGTAAATTTTTTTTTCATTTGCGACACATGGTTCCATGAGAAAAGTTGTTCGATTTGATCATCAGAACCTTATATTTTAGCCCAAAGTACATCCTTTCAAATTCACCCTGGGCCGTGTTCGGAAACTAACACTTTAACACTGGGTAATGTCACTACACTATATGCATCTCTTGTTCTCTAAGCATTTTTTAATATTTTTATCGCACTCTGTGACACTACCCAGTGTTAAAGTGTTACGTTTCCGAACACGGCTCTGTATAGTACGGTACTTATAAGGGCCGTGTTCGGAAACTAACACTTTAACACTGGGTAATGTCACTACACTATATGCATCTCTTGTTCTCTAAGCATTTTTTAATATTTTTATCGCACTCTGTGACACTACCCAGTGTTAAAGTGTTACGTTTCCGAACACGGCTCTGTATAGTACGGTACTTTAAGAGTAGAAAGCAAACTTCAATTTAAGTTAACTATAGCTTTCTATTTACATATTAAATGAAATTAGTTTTAATAGCTGGTTTGCTAATAATAATTAATATTATTTAGCAATAACTACTTTTTATAGGTATTGAGAAGCAGAGTAAAGTAAGACCAAGAAGTTTTTATAATCTGTAAAAAAAGGTTAAACTTAATTAAAACCTCATTTATCATTATAGTGTGGTACGTAATTTAATTTTAAAAGTTTTCAGGCTCCGATTTGATTTTGTTGACATTTTAATTATATATACCTAGATACGTGGTGGCCGGGTTGGTTAGACCTTATACTTAAAAACACTTAGTTCCTTGGTTCAAACCCCGGTATGTACCAATGAGTTTTTAATCAAACAAATTATGTACATTTGTTTAATAACACCACTATAGTGCCTCGGAGAGCACGTTAAGCTGTCGGTCCCGGTTTTATTATACCAACCTGTGAAACTGTATATAGATGGGTTATTGAGTCTATCCACATATTGCGACGAGTTAGCCACTTGTTTGGTGTAGACTCATTCCATCGGCTACGACGAGGTGGGATTAAATACCCGTGATGATACAATTTTTTTTCTATTTTTTCATACATGTATGGGGATTTTAATTTTTATTAGGTACTGCTTTATTATAATTTATAATAGAATAAGGTTCCAAATTTATAATAGAATAAGGTTCCAAATTTATAATAGAATAAGGTTCCAAATTTATAATAGAATAAGGTTCCAAATTTATAATAGAATAAGGTTCCAAATTTATAATAGAATAAGGTTCCAAATTTATAATAGAATAAGGTTCCAAATATATAATAGAATAAGGTTCCAAATTTATAATAGAATAAGGTTCCAAATTTTACTTACATTTGAATAACTTGTAAGACTTATTACTGAAAATCCGTATGTCGTTATGGACACGTGTTTTTGTGCTCTAAAAAAAGAGTAAATTTCAAAAAAATAATACATTGAAAGGAGGGGGGGGGGGGGGGGGGTGAATGTGATGGTGGGGGTAGAAAGGCTAGGCAACAGATATTCTATGCGATTTTGTTTAATCCTACTTAAATATACCTACCGAAAAATCAGAACTAGAAGCCAGGGAAAGGGTCTTTAATGAAAAAATGCAAGGTTTTTTAATGAAAAAAGAACGTAAAGGTGTAAATATTACTTACCCAATCCTAATTATTTAGTCATTTTACAAAAAATCTATTAACTTTTGAAAAGACAGCCAATGTTTGATTTATGATTCTAAAAATATTACTTTAGTTGACATTTCAAAACTAAACAGATTAGAAATTTTGTAATTAGGATCGAGTAAATAAAATTTTCACCTCCATGTAATAAAAAAAAAAAAAAAAAACTTAGTATCACTGAAAACAACATTTAGATGTTTTTTGACGCGCGAGTTCGCGATTCCTTTTCCTGTGCACTTAAGTTTTATAGTATGTATGAACACAAAAAAGTTCAAACTAAAAGTCCACGAAAAAAATGATTGTTTCAAGTTCCACCTATTATTCTACCTATTCTACTGAGGGCTGATTTTTCAATCGTTACATAAAGTTATTCTACAGTTAACTTTTATGAAGAACTGTCAAAATTGTTTATTTTCAATACAAGTTATCTGTGGAATAACTTTATCTGACTATTGAAGAATCAGCCCTTAGTGAGTTACATGTTTCAGTATCAGTCTATCGGTTCGCGGGTTTCAGGACCACTGTATCAATTTCCTGCTACCCATGTCCTCATGCTCCAGGAGCGGATCCAAGATTTAATTTTAGTTCATTTACATAGGGGGGTTTCTTATAAAAACTTAGATATTAGTAAATTTTATGTAGATTGCATAGTTTTTGGGGCATGTTGGTGGGGCATTCCCCTCTGAGCCCCAGCCACCTGGGGAGCTATTCTACTAAATGCATTGGAAATCAACTGCACGTCAAATAAAATAACATAATATCTACCTAAGTCAAATTTTAACTTTCATACGACGTTGATACACTTGATTTAGTAGAATACGGCCCCTGGATCCGCTACTGGTCCCCACATGGACTTTGTAGATCAGATATATTTGGCCTTATTCAATAAAACTTATTAAGTCCTTCAAGAACACTTTAGTTATAGAAGGTTTTGTCTCTTTTATTTAGCAACAAAAATGAATGTGTGTAGAAGAGACAAAACATTCTTCAAGGAAAACTTCAAACACTTGAAAAATTCACCCTGTATAGGTATAGGTAGGTACAGAGTCAAAAATCGTGCTCTCAGAATTGAATCAGTACCTGTGGATCATAATGATTACACTGCTCCGAACTCTCTTCGATAGGCAATACCACCCACTCTCATATAAAGCATTTCCTATGCCACGACTCTGTGAAGGGAACATATAGAACAGGAGGAATTATTAATAGATGTTACAACCCAGGGGCCTTACCAAAGAGCCAATCGATAATCGAATCGAAATACCCATCGAAAGCCAAATGTATGGTATTATTTGACGTTTCTTATCGATCAGGCTCTCACCCATAGAGTAAATTCCTATACATTTTTACCGATCAATGCGGCGGCGCGGCGATTCGATTGGCGATCGTGTTCATTGGTCAGCCCCCAGGTCTAGCCTATCATGCGCCTGGTACGAGCTTGTTATACATACAGATCTAAAAACCGTCAAGTCATGCTTCGAATTTAGTCTGTGGGTTCACCGGTTTTTAGATTTTTGCATCAATATCTTGTCGAGGTGGGGTGCAGTTAATTCGGCGATAGCAACGCGAACTAAGAAGACTCGTAATGCATTTTTATTGGACCACGGCACGTGACTTTGTATCTAGTGGTATTGTACCTGATGGTAAGCTGACCTACAAAGTCCATGAATGGGGTCGATTAGTACATTGTTGTTTTACAATATTGATCGCTCCTACTATGCCGGCCAAATGATGCGGTTACGAAATGAGCTGCGACAAAGACGTATTACATGACGAGTTAATTTTAATATCCTCGCTGGTTCATTGTCAAATAAATGCCCGTTTCGTAACTGCAACATGAAACTAGCACCTCGACAAGAAATCGGTGCGGTAAACCGGTGAACCCATAGACTGAAACCGAAACGATAAATTCATCTTTGTCACCGCCTATTTCGTAACCGGATAATTAAGATCAATACTGTTAAATATAACAATGTATTCATCGACCCCATTCATGGATTTTGTGCCTGCTTACCAGGCTAATACAAAGTCCCATGCCATTCTAAAGTAAAAAAAAATTGTGCTCATGCATTATCTCTGTGCATGCATGACCCAAAATTTGGTCATAGTCTGGACATTTCTGCGCCGTGCTTGGACACTGCTGTTATCTTATCTTATTGGTTTTTGGGGTTGACACCAGTAAAAAACACTTCGACCCTTTGGGATCTTTTGTGTGTTCCCCATTCCTATTAACCACACACCTCAGTATCGTCCCCAAACATGTTGTTGACATATTTAAGTACATCACTAAGGTCGATTAGCCTGTAGCTTTCTGGATCCGGATAAGCCTGTCCTAGGTATTTGATTCTTTGGATGGCCTTAGCGTCACAGTCGCACAGTAGGTGCCGCATGGATTCGGGCTCCTTACCACAGAATCTGCATGTGGGATCATCTCTTACTCCTATAGTATAGAGGTGTTTGTTGGTTGTATAGTGTCCTGAGAACACTCCTACCAGTACCTTACTTGACTTCTGTTGAATTTCCATATCTTATCCAGGCCTATTGCCCTCATACCAATGAATTTCTTGGAATGTATTAGGCCTTGCTGCGTTAACCACCATCTTGTGTGTTTGTCCTCAACAAACTTCTTTAATGAACGAAGTTTGCTGAGGACAAACTGCACTGCTGTTACTCTAATTTACAAGTTACCTTAAGCAAACAAACAGACAGACTTACTTCGTATTTATAGTATTAGATGGATTCTTGCCTATCATGATCGGTTTGCCTTTGTCTATTGCTGGACTGATGACACCAGTTAATACTCTAAAAGTTTTGACGTAAGGCCCGAAATAAAAAACCCGAAATCGCCCCTGAGAGGTTGTCCCATAATTTGCAATAGATAAACCATGAAGCTAAAAAACACGCCCCCGCGCGGACGGGCACGGTTTTTACCTTCATGAGATAAACTATTAACTAGGTTAGCGCCGCAAAAAAACGTAACCGCAATTATGTTTCAATAACATATAAATGGCTGGTAAATTTAATTCAGGCACTTACCGAATCCAATAATCTCTGTCCATACCAGCAAAATAGCCAGGTCTGCGTCAAAGCTGATATTAAAAATGTTTTGTAGATAAACTCGTTCCATTTTTCCACTAACTGAATTAAAAAAATATTAGGTATGTACGCGGTTTTCAGGAGACTGAAGATTTATTGTCGAGGGGTTCGTCTCTTTTCAGGGCGCGATTACGAAACGAGGCAGTTCATTTGACTATACTAAGAGAATAAAGTAAAAATAGGCTAGTTTTGGATAAAACCAGCTCTTACAACACAGTTCTAAGAGCTGGTTGTATTCATTCTTGGACCTGCATACTGCTTTCGATCAGGTAGATATGGGGTCACATGCCGAACTCCTATAAAAAAATTATAACCGCATCATTTATTAGACATAGTGGCAGCAACCAAACCAATACTTATAACAATAATGTATTGATCAACGCCATTCATGGACTTTGCAGGTCTGCTTACCATCAGGTGAATTTCACATGCCGCATGGCATACTATAAAAAAAAAATTTTCATATTACCAAAATAGTATCTCGCAGAGCCCTCCAATTTCACTACACCAAATTGAGAAACTATTACACCGCGACGAGTTATCCGTAATGTCACATAACTTAATGTTTTTATTATAAATCTATACTTACAATACAGCAAAATCCACAGAAGCAAATGATAATAGAGCTGTAGATAAAGTTCACCAGTAATTGAAAACTGAACATTGCTTCAACATTACCAGACAACCTAAAATAATATTATTAATAAACTTACGTATGAAAGTATACCTATAACAGGGACGGACCCGGGATTTATTTATTTTTCATTTGGGGGAGAAGAAGGGCTCGAACCTTTTGTAAAGATTTTTAGACCATTTTTTTTCTATTAGGCTGTTTTTTTTACTTTTACTATCTCCTCAATTCGCTGGTTTGCGAGAATAACGACGCAATTCAAAAAAAATATATATTGAACTAATATGACAAACGATCACAAATAGTTGATATTTTATCGTGAACAGAGATTTCGCGACAGTTTGTTAGAAAGAGTCATTATTCGTTTGAAACACTCTTGCCACTGGAATACTACAATATTCACCGACTATAAAATATAAAAAAGCGGCCCCAGCCTAGTGGTTAAGTCAGTGCGCAACTGTTAACAAGGTTAAGCAGATGACAACAAGGCCGGCCTGGGATGGGTGACCGCTGTATACAACGAGGCTATTTCATCATAAAAACCGCAACAAGCTCGCCACTTGTTAGGTGTTGCCTCCGAATACTATCGGCGAAATGAGGACGGGTTAATACCTTCGCTGGGTACCCTAAGGCCGTTTAAACGGTTCTCGGGAGCCAAATAGGCACCCGTGATGGTATATTTATATTATTTATTACCGACTATCTCACCAGAAAGTTTTCTGTTTAATATTAAACCCCTACTTTGTTTTTTTTTTTTTTTTTTTTATGAGAGCTCGGCATGTGACCTCACATCTACCTGATGGAAAGCATTATGAAGGTCCAAGAACAAATGCAACCAACAATTACAATCTACGTAACCGTTGATTGACGCTTCGTTTGTTTTCAGACAAAAAAAATGATAAAACGTTATACAATCTAAAATGAGTTAATCTTAATTAATTCCATATTAATAAACATATGAATAAATTACCTAATCAAAGCATGATGTCTAACAACTATATCATGCAATTCTTTCACACAAACATCGTCCCAATCTTTTTCTCCATATAATTCAATTTGCTTTCTTGTCCTTGCCATGTAATTTCTTTCATCTCGTGCCAAAGGATATTGAGCTATAAGTTGTTTGTCTACAGGGACTTTAATCATTTGTCTAATCCTGATAGCTAGGAGCTCAAATTGAGTGGTTATATGCACCAAGAAAGCGCAGAATAGCGTGTCGCTGGAGAGAATTAACCAGACACAAACTAGTGCTGAAATACAATTTAATTTTTAAGTTATAATTATTATATATAGGACATTTCACACATTGCTATGATCATAAAATATGACCTAGGCTTGTACTGTGTGTACCAAAAAACAATGATTCTAGTAGGTCGACATAAAATATCATATTGTCAGAACAGAAAAGTAGACTAATTAATAGACATTGTTTTGCCACGAGTGGAAATCAAACCCACGTCCTACGGATACAACGTCAACGGCGCAACCACTAGACGAAATTAGTTATATTATAAAAAATATAAGTAGGTATATAAGGTACCTTCGGTTACCAACTGTATGTGTATGTCGTCACTAATAACTCTTTCAAATCTTTGAAGAGTATTAGGAGCATTAAAAATGTATTTAGCATTACCCACCTTGCCAACTCTGCAGAATTAACATAAATTCATAAACAACTTTTTTCTGAGCATCAAACGGGAGCCAGAAGAAGAAGGGTAGCTTCAAATCCACTTGCCAACCCATCCATCTCTTAGCCACGTCCACAGCATGAGGAACGATGAAGAATGCCAGAAGAAGGTGGTTACACCAGAAGTATACTAAAATCATTAATGTGATATAGTCATATTCCAGTATTGTATACAAATTGAGCTTACATCGGGATCTAAAAGAAGAAGGGTAGCCTACTACTACATACATCTGTCTATTCATACATATTTTAGCAAAGCCACAGCGTAAGGAAAGACGCATGACAACAGGTGGTTACACCAGAAGTAGGTTTACAAAATATATACTTAGTCGAATTTCAGCATTGTATACTAATCGGGTTTCGAACGGGATCCAAAAGAATAAATAATGAAAGTTAACCGTGGAACTTTCATAGCCTTTGCAACACCCACCTAAAAAGTAAAACGCTGCGCCCTTTAATAATTTTGGTATCATCATTTGTCAGTATTGGTCACTCAGTCACCCATCGGATGAATTCGAATTTGGGAGCACGTTTAGACAGCACCTTAGAATTTAATACATAGAATTGCATCCTTATATTTTTTGGAGGGACGCAGCGTTTTAGATTACATTATCACTGCGATAAATAATGACAGAAGAAGGTGATTATGTCAGAAGTAAATAGTAGAGTCAAATATCAGCATTGTGGAAATATGTCATGTATTTTACAACCTTATCCATACATCTCTTAGGCATGTCTATCAGGAGCAAGACAAGAATGCCAGTAATAGATGCAAAGTTACACCAAAGTATACCTAAGTATGTAAATTCTTCACCAACCCGTACCCCATTCAGCTTACATTTTTTTTCCAAGAAACACAAGTTTTTCAGAATGATGATTTACATACCCCCTTAGTTTCTCAATCATTATATAATTAACATTACGTAACAAAGAACTTGATTGGTGAAAAATTGACGTGACGTGATATTCAGCCAATCGGTTGCCACTGCACCTATAGACCTATTGGATTATTACCTTTACTGATAATATTTAACCGTGCAATAGGTTTAGAAATGTGTAGATATTCTTCTTTGGTAACCAACTTCCGTGGCCACATGTCACGCAACTCGTTTATAAGGTTCTCAAACACTGGACGGTATAGATAGATTTTGTAAGACTTTACCGCAGCTGAAAGAAAGAATAACGAAGTCAAAAGAACAAAAATTAAGTCCAGTGACTTTAATGCGGTTTTAAGGCGGTACGGATATTTTATGGGAATGTAAATAAAGTGTTAAAATCCCTGTGTTTGATCCTTTTCCCCAAGGATCTTTTATTACTTAGTTAGGTAGAGCGAGCACTGCTGATCACAATAGAGGTGAGTGTTGAATTTATAAAGGGCCTTATGCACCCAGCATCCAAACATTCTTGGCTCACCCATGGATGTACACCAAGAACGTTTTGGGTCACTCTCTCTTATTATTTAAGAGAGCGAGACCTAGCTGCAAGGCTTTGGATTTTGATGATCTCATCCGCTACTGAATATAAGCTTACCTTAAGTTATCACTAGGGTTCTTTGATGAATATCTGGGTTAGTTTTATAACTTCCTGGTCACAAACTAGGCTTTAGGCAATAATGTACCAATAATAGTGATACCCAATACATATTATATTTTATAAAATCACAGACCATGGCAAGCTGTATGGAAAAGTATAGGTACTAATATTATTTGCCATGCGTAAGAATTAAACCCACGATACAATCTCAAGCTCTAACTAACTTTCCATCAGTCAGATACCGTCTATATCAAATATAGTTACATACCCATAATTAAGTAACCGCAACATGGTATCATGCCAAAGATCTCCACAGCAGCTTCGAAGGTACCTTTCTTCCCTACTTCAGCCATATAGATGAGTTCCAAAATTACTGCCACAGCCATATTTAGGATACCAAACCAGTAGAGACAGGCCCACAGAAAACTGGCTATCTGGCTGTCTGTCTTGGTAAGCCTTAGCCCTCCCAAAGTCAGGGTTATATGGGGGGTGTCGTAGGTGGATTCGTAGAGGGATATATCTGCTTTTATGCCCTGCGTAGATAGGAACAATATGTAGGACACTTTATGCAAATTACCCTGGTCATCAAAGGCACTAGTAGGTCACCAAAGGTTCGTACTATTTGTAACAAGGTGTTGTAGGTGGATTCGTAGAGGGATATATCTGCTTTTATAATTTGTAGGACATATTACCCTGTTCACCAACTAGGCTCTTGGTTTGTACTATGTGTGTACCAGATACTAACTTACTAGCTTTTTCAATTTGGTTCTGACTGCCACGGAAATATTTAGGATAAGAACAGAAAATCCGACGCGACGGTTTATTAGGGAGGAAGGTCTCTATAACTTCGTTGGGCCGACAGACTCGTCTCGTTCCTACATAAACTGTTAAGTGTCCTAGTCATGTTTCGGTTTTAGTCTGTGGGTTCACCGGTTTTCGGTGGATTACTGCATCGATTTCTTGTCGAAATGGTAGTCTCCTTTTAGGGTGCGGTTACGAAACGGGTTGAATTGACTATAAGGCAGCGAGGATATTAAAATAAATATACTCGTAATGCAATTCGTCTTTGTCGCCTCCCATTTCTAAATGGCATCATTAAGCCAGGACCGATCAATGTTGTTGAAGAACAATTATTGATTGACCCCATTCATGGACTTTATAGGTCTGCTCACCAACATGTAGATACAAAGTCACATGCCGTTCTCCAATAAAAACAAAAAATAAATTATAATAATATATAATTTAGTTCGAGACTTGGCACATACGGTCTCAAACATTTTTTTTTATACTAATATATTTTGATGAAATAAATGCTTAATGTTACTCACAATAAAGCTTTTCAGTAATTAGATTTAAAACGAATTGAGTTACTTTTACGTGATACACACATAAATGAACAAAAAAAAAGGGAAAATAAAAAATTCAAAAAATTACGATTGCTACTAATTCTCGCGTCTTATTTTTATTTGCAAACGGAAAGTCTACGATTTTATTATAATACTAGCGGCCCGTCCCGGCTTCGCACAGGTTTGTATAACTTTAACTATATGCTCAGCGCACGCCACGGAAGGCCTCAGAAACGATACTTTTCCCCCGTTTTTAAAACATTTTTGGTTACTGCTCCACACCTATAGGACCTAGCGTGATATTATATAGCCTATGTTACTTCTGAATAATGCAGCTTTCTAATGGTGAAAAAATTATTGCAATCGGTCCAGTAGTTTTTGAGTTTATTCATTACAAACATACAAAAATACAAATCTTTCCTCTTTATTAGATTAGTATAGAAGATGTAGGTATATATACGTGGTGGCCGAGTTGATCTGACCTTAGACTTAAAGACGCTTAGGTCGCTGGTTCAAACCCTGGTGTGTACCAATGAGTTTTTAGTCTAAAAAAATATGTACATTTGTTAAAAACAACACTATACCAAATTGAGAAACTTTTATGGCTAAGTTATTGAGTCTATCCAAACATCGCGACCTTAAGTCATCACGCTAGCCACTTGTTCGGTGTAGACTCATACCATCGGCTACGACGAGGTGGGATTAAAAATCCCTCCGCTGGGTACCCTGAGGGCACCCGTGATGATATGTATATAAACTTAAATAATCTTACATGCTTAGAATATACTTCATTTTTATTTGCTTTGTTTCGTGTTTTAGTAAGCAACCCCATGTTTAAAACTTTTTAAAGTATCTATAGATTTAAAACATACATACAGTCTTTATTTATATGGAAAGCTATATGAACACATTGCGACTTCACACGGACTCTTTAAAAAATATATTTTTTTGTTTTGAAACTTATGGAAAGTTTGAAAGTGTTTTTTAGATTTTTCTTTGTCACAATATTAGGGTGGTTTCACATTACCTACAATACGTTTTGTTACCTATATTTTTTTATACCTAAGTAAAATATCAGGTTGCCTTATAAATATTGTATGTATTAAATTAATTATTTAAGAAGTATTGATGGACCCATTTATGGACTTTGTTGGTCTACTTACCACCATATATATAAATAATAATATGTAGTGCTCAAATATAAAGATAGGTCACTTGATGGTTTTTACATCTGTAAGGGCAGTTTTATAATTTTTTTGAGCACTTTAGCTTTACTTACACCAGTGTTAATATTATTGAGTTTTCGAAGAACACTGTAGTTATAGTAGGTTTTGTCTCTTTTTTTAGCAACAAAAATAAATTATGACATATTACTATAATAAATAACTTTTGAGTTAAGTACGTGATATTTTCAGGTCTACAATTATATTGTGGGTTACTTCTGTGATCACTCTCAGCCTCAAAAATACTTACCGACCTACTACTAATGTATGCATTAAAATCTCTTAGCCGGTAGAAAATAACCAACTAGCAATGTATCCACGCCCTAACATTTGAGTTGAGTACGTGATATTTCCAGGTCCCAATCATCATATAGATCACGTTAGCGATCACTCTCAGTCAGATGGAATTCTCTGGTTATTTTATATTTATATCTTGCCACCCAAAATACTTTAAGGTTTGTATTTATGTGATTTAGTTATAACGAATGTATCCACGCCCTAACATTTGAGTTGAGTACGTGATATTTCCAGGTCCCAATCATGATGTAGATCACGTCAGCGATCACTCTTAGTCTGATGGAATTCTCTGGTTATTTTATATTTACTACTTGCGACACAAAATACTTTAAGGTTTGTATTTAAATGATTTAGTTATAACGAATGTATCCACGCCCTAACATTTGAGTTGAGTACGTGATATTTCCAGTTGCCTCCGAATACCATCGGCGAAATGAGGATGGGTTAATCCCTCCGCTGGGACCCTGAGGCCGTTTAAACGGTTCTCGGGAGCCAAATTGGCACCCGTGATGGTATTTATTTATTTTTATTTATATGTTTATATATTTATTTGTGGCTAAAAGATTGAGGCCCCCGCCTCCGATTTTGGGGCTGGAGTGTTCTTCGAGGACTGGTTTTTATGAGTGCCGGTGTTGGAACGTAAAGTACCTAAGTATCTTGGAATCAGTGGTGGTGGTTATAATATTTTAAATATTTTTTTTGTATTTGTAAATAGATTATAAATTAGCAACTTTAATTTTATTATTGATTTTTATATTATTATTTTTGTGTATTTAACATTTTTAATTTCACACTTTCCAAATAAACTACTGAACAAAATTGAAGCTTGCACAATATCTAAAAATCATATACCTACTAACACATACATGCAAAATTATAACATTTACATATATAGTTACACGCAAACAGACACAAACTTACACATGTAAAAATATACCTTCGCACACACACGCACGCCAAATACAAAATCACACCAAAACATATTTATAATTTCAACTAATAATTACTAATCAATGGAACAGTGTATAAGCCTGGATCAGTGGGCTTTCTCCTAAGACAGGTTTTTCTAAAACTTAAAAGGAGAAGGTCAAAGAAAATTGTAAAATCAAAGAAAAATTATGTAGATCACGTCAGCGATCACTCTCAGTCAGATGGAATTATCTGGTTCTTTATATTTACATATTGCCACACAAAATATTTTTATGTTTGTATTTAAATGATTTAGTTATAACGAATGTATCCACGCCCTAACATTTGAGTTGCGTACGTGATATTTCCAGGTCCCAATCATGATGTAAATCACGTCAGCGGTCACTCTCAGTCAGATGGAATTCTCTGGTTATTTTATATTTACTACTTGCGACACAAAATACTTTAAGGTTTGTATTTAAATGATTTAGTTATAACGAATGTATCCACGCCTTAACATTTGAGTTGAATACGTGATATTTCCAGGCCCCAATCATGATGTAGATCACGTCAGCGATCACTCTCAGTCAGATGGAATTCTCTGGTTATTTTATATTTACATCTTGCGACCGAAAGTACTTTAAGTTTCGTATTTAAATAATTTAGTTATAACTAAACTTAATTTTATAAAATGGGTACCATCCACCAATAGGAAGGGTGTATTGTGTACTTTCGATTAAAAAAATCCTTTTGGTAGATTTGTAGAGTATAAACTGTAAGTACAGTAAACAAGTGAAATATTTTGTTTAAACATAAACAAAAACTATAGCTCTACCATAAGTTTTAGCAGACAGTTTCTACTATAGTCGCTAGTAACTATAGATAGGGGTCAACGAATAGGATCGTTTTATTATTTAAATAAACCTCTTTTATTGGTTGAGTCCTATCTATAGTTACTAGAGAATATAGTAGAAACAATTTGAAAAAACTTGTGGTAGAGTTACTGATGGTAGAGTTAATGAGTTTTAGTTAAAAAAAAGCAGTCAAGAACGAATGCAGATCGTTCACTAACGGTTCCGTGCAATAGAAAAATAAAAACATGGAATAGAGGGAAATGCCTAGGATATATTATTTAAATAAAGACATTCGGTCATGGTTTTAAAGAAAAGAAAAAATATTTTTTATTTTTTTATTTCCTGTAACTATTTAACAGCAAAGTGAAGTACGACCAAGACGTCTTGATGATCTGTAATTAAAAACAAGTTGTCGTTAGTTTTTATTCAGTTTATCCCAGAGGACCCACCGCTAATGCCCACCAGTGGGACTAATGGAAATGAATAAAAAAATGTTCAATTGCATTAAAATATTCTTTTTTTCAAATATCATATTTACCCTCGTATTCTAAGTCATGTTTTCCACTCCACTTTCGCTTAAGGAACGTCTGCTTCTTTCTACCAAATATTAAATCAAGAAAGATAGAATGAGACAGACTCTTCTTGAGTGAAAGTGGAGTGGATAACACGACTTAGAATACGGGGCTTAGACACTAACACGGTAATCATAAAAACTTATTGAGTCGCTTTTTAAGGACTTTAGTTAAAGTAGGTTTTGTCTCTCTTCTTAGCAACAAAAATGAATATGCGTAAAAAAAACAAAATCTATTATATATTTACCTGTTCTTTAAGGACTTAGTAAGTTTTTTATAGCTTTATTTGATTAATGAAAACAAATAATTGCACATAGGAACCTAAATATAAAACGTATTATAATAGCATTATGTAGATATGTGTGCAATGCATTTCGTAATCCACAGACTGATCAGGTAAAGTACATATAGCAAAATAAGTTAGTCGATTAATTATAAAATTCAAAAGTACTTAATAATGAATAAAAAAAAAGTATTTATAAACATTATATCTAGGATGTAATTGTCAAAATTTCTAAGTTTATTTTTTCAACTGGACGATGGTGTGTAGGTCGGAAAAGGCTCTTTTATTTGAATAGATTAATGACATTGTTTGTTTTTCTTAGATATTAATTTCTGTCCATAAATGTGTGAAATAATAAAATAAAAAAAAAAACAAGTAACATAAAATGTGTATTTAATTTGTACCCATACCTAATTTAGATTATTTTTTTGTAGTGCCCTTGCAGGGTCTTGTTTAATATTAATATTCTATAGTTTTAACAAGGTGCAAATAAAATACTTAAATACTAATAAGGATAGTTATACAGGGTTACAGGAAAAGTCGTGCTAGATCCGTTCAGGGCGTGGAGTACCCATCAGTTCTGACTTATTTCTCTATGAAACACCCTACCCTAAATTTAACCCTTTTCGAGATTTTCGACTTTTAATTTTTTTATTAAAAATTGCCGATTTTTGGGCTACTAAAATTTATTTTGTTTATTTTGTGTGCCTTATTATTATTATTATTGCATTTTTACATGTGTAATAAGATGCTTTAGGACGTCAATCATTAAAATAGTGCATAAGTTAATTGAATAGGCCGTAGTAGACAAGTGAAAGTTAAGAAATTACAAAAATAATTAGCAAGTTTTTTTTTCTCTAAGGGATATCTAAAAAAAATATTATGGCAGTTGTTCGGCAGATGTATTTTAAAATATCTACGTATCATAAGCTATTTAACGAGGTATAACAATCTAGAATTTGTATTACATTTCGTGGCAAAAACTTAGTTTGATAGGCGACAGTATGAAAGAAAGTTAATACTTAGCCCTAAGTAAAGTAAAACAATAGGTAAGCAAGAAATGTTATTTATTAAATCAGGTTTTCACACAACTTTTTCTTACTCTACAGTTCATGTTCAACATGGCCGCCTCTGTTTCTAACACATTGTCGCATCCTTCTACGGAGACCAGTCTTCACTACTCCAGTTGTCAACGTTGTCCTCATTTGATTTGCTGCATCCACAATCCTTTTTCTTAATTCTTTCACAGACGAAACTGGATGTGGCTCGCTGTAGACAAGACTTTTCATGCGCCCCCACACATGAAAAACCATGGGGGTTAGGTCCGGACTTCTTGCTGGCCATGGCAACGGCCCACCTCGTCCTATCCATTTGTTTGGATAATTTGTGTCCAGCCAGTCTCTGACACTTCTCCTGAAATGGGCAGGGCAGCCACCTTGTTGGAACCACATGTCCCTGATCAAGTTGACTGACAGATCATCCAGCAAATCATTCAAGTCTCCTCTGAAAAAGTTTTCGTAGCTTTCCCCATTTAGATTGTCCGGGAGAAAGTAAGGTCAATTCAAATGATTGGAGATAATGCCCATCCACACATTCACGCTGAATCTTCGTTGGGACCCCTTCACTCTTTTCTTATTGGGATTCCTTCGTTCTTTTGGGGCCCAGTAATGGGCGTTGTGATAGTTAGTTATGCCATCTTTATCAAATTTGGATTCATCTGTCCACAAGATATTTCTTAGAAAATCTGGTTCTTCTACGTCAGCATGAATCTGCAGAAGTCCAACATTCTCGCGGGGTCTCCTTCTTCAATAACGTGTACCGGCGTGTAATGGTAGGGGTATAGGCCAACAGTATGCACTGTAAACCATACCCTCCATTGCGAAAGTCCCAGATCACGGGCAACAATATTAGTGGAAGTAGTCGGATCCGCTCGAAAGCGTTGCTCTATCTCATTGTCCTGTTCTTCGTTATCATCAATTCGTGGTCTTCCCATGTCTGTACTTCGTCTCAAAATAGAGCCAGTTTCTCGAAGTTTTCGTTAAACTCTGTCAAAAACGGCCACATCCGGCACTCGACGACCGGGGTAGCGAGTTATGTATTCGTTGCGAGCTTGCGCAGACACACAATCGCAGTATCCATAACAAAAAAGCATATCAGCATATTCCTCAGGTGTGTAGGACGTCATCTTCATACTTCCGTATCACAAGTACAAATCGGAGTCCGGTTAACAAGCACAGTAGTCACAACTCAGAAGAAATAGTCCAGAATCACAGCCAAGTCGAGAAAAAGAGCAAAACGATATCACATCTACTATGTACGAAGCACAAAAGCAGAATACCAACCAAAACAATATCCTGTGTTGTATTCCCAGCCCTAATCAGTCTCTACACATTTTTTCTTTCACTTACACCTGCATAAATCATCACTTGTCTCGCTCGCACGGTGCGACTTGAAAAACAATAGGTGCGGGTCCGTTAGAACTACTACCTGAAGCGTCCCAACTACTTTTTTTCCACGAAATGTAATACAAATTCTAGATTGTTATATCTCGTTAGATAGCTTATGATACGTAGATATTTTAAAATACATCTGCCGAACAACTGCCATTATATTTTTTTTAGATATCCCTTAGAGAAAAAAAAACTTGCTAATTATTTTTGTAATTTCTTAACTTTCACTGGTCTACTACGGCCTATTCAATTAACTTATGCACTATTTTAATGATTGACGTCCTAAAGCATCTTATTACACATGTAAAAATGCAATAATAATAATAATAAGGCACACAAAATAAACAAAATTAATTTTAGTAGCCCAAAAATCGGCAATTTTCAATAAAAAAATTAAAAGTCGAAAATCTCGAAAAGGGTTAAATTTAGGGTAGGGTGTTTCATAGAGAAATAAGTCAGAACTGATGGGTACTCCACGACCAGAGGCTCTACCATGGGTTTGCGCATTGTAGAAACGTAACGTATTATTTACGTATACGTGAGTAACAACCAATAGGATAGCTTTATTTTTGGTAACAGAATTGAATAAAGCGATCCTATTGGTTGTTGCTCACGTATACGTAAATGAATACGTTACGTTTCTATAATGCGCAAACCCATGGTAGAGCCTCTGAACGGATCTAGCACGACTTTTTCTGTAACCCTGTATATAAAATTTTCAAAAATAAATATAAATAAAATAAAACTGAATAATGTTAATATGGAGAAAAAATATTAAATTCGACTAACAACCAAGTTATAATATTGGAAGTACGTTTGTATGGGCGTCAAGTCGACTACAGGGCCCTTAAATAATATTACAGACAGACATATGGACTGTGATCCCAATATGGGTTTTTCTATAAAATATTATTTAATTTTAATACAAAGCCCAAAGTTTACAATATATTTTTATTTAAATGAACTCGCCGTTCTTTACTACATAATATTTTCATTAAATGTAAATTATTTATTGCATTATTTGTAGTACAATGGGTTAAAGATCGACATACAAACTGCAAACTGGTAGATAATATAAACTACATTGTCCTTTTCTTCTTTCAAAATTATCATTGTAAATTCATTGTGCAACTGAATACATGTTTTTCAACAAATAATTACATTTTTAATCATTCACACAGTGTTTTACATTGGTCCTTCGAGCCGGATATGAAAAAAACAATATTGAAAAATGAAACACTCAAGTAGGAAGTATTAGATAACTATCTTGCCTGGAAGTGACATCATGAAAATGGCATTTCATACTAGAACGAGTCACATATCATGTGATAGAAAGAGATGACATTATCTAACATTATTCTAAGAACTTCGTGTGCAATGTACAGCGTTGTATTGCATACTGAAACGTGGTGCGATCAAATCAAAGGGAAAATATGAAATGAAAATAACTTCGAAATTTTCCGCGGAGATTTTCTATGTAAAAATTATTTTACTCAAAACATTTACAACAAACTTTTCGGTATTCATAATTAGGTATCAATTGTTTTTTTTTTAATAAAATAACATTCCACACACTTTGAAATCAAGGAGTTATCTGATATTTTAAATTATAACTAAATTTTAATTAAAACTAAAACTAAAAAAGAAAACGTGGAATGCTTTTGTCATTCTTACAATAACCTTTAAAAGAACCGGTATCTAAAGCCGGCATAGAGAAAGCCACCAACAATGACAATTTTAGAGGGCTCATAAAGCAAATCAGAAATCTAGATCTCCGATTATGAGAATACCTCAAACCCAACAAATATATAAAAAAACATAGTACCGAATAGTAACTATAAAAAAAATGCAAAGTTGCCTCCATTTTTTATCGATATTTCCTATTACTTCAATATAGAACATATTAAAAAGTAATGTTTTTTTTTTAATTATGTAGGATCTAGTGCATGGCCCAGCGATTTAATAAAATTCAAAAAATTATGAAAGGTATAGCAAAAAACCATGAAGGTAAAAACCGTGCCCGTCCGCGCGCCGCTACTGGGGCTTTATTCCGAGTTTTAACACGTTCACCGTCGCGCATTTTGCGTAAAGTACGGGTATTGAAATGTAAGTACTATTATGTTAATTATAAAGTTGAAATTCCAATGCTCAATACATGTTCAAACTTGCGATGAATTCGTGTATTTCAAGATGGCTGCATTATAATAGCCAACCTAATACATTTCATTCCATATTTATAGTTTGCGCAACGTCTTGTCGTGATTAGCGGTTGCAAACTCGGAATAAGGCCCCAGGAGTAAGCATCATTCAATTTGCAGGATGCCGCGCGAGAGACAAATTTGTCACTCACACACACTTTCACATTTTTTACATCCTCAGTCTGTGCGTTCGGCGGAGAAAGTGGAAAAGAGCTCCGCTTTTATTGTCGGAAAAATGGTTAATTGTGCATTAAAGCTGTGTAGAAACTACTCTTTAAAAAAAGTACGTAGTGTCACGTTTTTCAAGTATGTATTTAACATGTTTTTCTTATATAAAACCTTAAAAGAAAATAATAAAACCCATAATTAAAATATCAAAATCTGACGGTAACTGTCAAACTATGTGCATCAGTTAGAAGTTGAAGAACTAGTGATGTGTTTTTATTTTTAATGAGAATTTCGATACTTTAAAATAATTTATAATCATTTAAATTTAATTTAATCAAAAGGTATGGCCACCACGGAACAGTCCAACGAGGTTTGTCAGTTACAATTTAGTGATGTTATTTTATAGTTGATAAACTCGATTTTTGTAAATACTTTCATGGGTATAAGATATTATACAATTATTGTTTTTTTTTTATTTAACACTAATTATATTTTTTATACATACAGTTTCCCGAAAGATCCGGCATTAAAACGTAAATGGGTAGAGGCAATTAAAAGAGAAGAAAATTGGTTACCAACAATCATACCCGTGTGAACATACACATTATTGAGGAATCAAGCTACGATTTAATTGTTTTTCGCCTTTTGTAGATTGCATCGACTTTTATAACTTTCTCTTGGAGGTTCGTCAAAAATGTTGAGATGGCGTTTAGTAGATAACATGTAGTTAGTTGTGCATGTGTTTTAATTTAATAAATAAATTAATTTAATAAAGTAGGTATTTTAGTTTATTGTTATATACATATACCTACATATTTTAAATCCACTAGTATTATAAATGCGAAAGTGTCTATCAGGGTGAATTTAAAAGGATGTACTTTGGGCTAATATGAGGTTCTGCTGATAAAATCTAACAACTTTTTCTATGGAACCATATGTCGCAAATGAAAAAAAAAAGGATTTCCCCATACAAATTGGTCATTTTAACGTTACTAGTTTGTATGGAGAAGGCCATTTTTTTTCTTTTGCGATACATGGTCCCATAGGAAAGATGTTTCATTTGATCATATTAGCCCAAAGTATATCCTTTCAAGTTATTGAGTCTATACAAAACATCGCGACGAGCTAGCCACTTGTTCGGTGTAGACTCATACCATCGGCTACGACGAGGCGGGATTAAAACCCCTTCGCTGGTTGCCTTGGGGCCCGTGATGATATGTGTGTGTATTACAATTGTATATCGATAAATAATTATTAATCTTTGATGATCTCTATAAATCCCAAAATATTTGGTTTATATCGATAAGTTATAATATTTTGTTGTCGGTGGCAACACTATCGAAACTATTAAGTATGCAATTTAATCTTTCGCTTTTTACATGAAGGTAAAAACCGTGCCCGTCCGCGCGCCCCTACTGGAGTAAGCATCATTCAATTTGCAGGGTGCCGCGCGAGTGACAAATTTGTCACTCACACACACCTTTACATTTTTTACATCCTCAGTCTGATTTGTGCGTTCGGCGGAGAAAGTCGAAAAGAGCTCCGCTTTTATTGTTGGAAAAATGGTTAATTGTGCATTAAAGCTGTGTAGAAACTACTATTAAAAAAAGTACCTAGTGTCACGTTTTTCAAGTATGTATTTAACATGTTTTACTTATATTAAACCTTAATAAAAAATTATAATAAAACCCATAATTAAAATATCAAAATCTAACGTCGTAACTATGGTAACTGTCAAACTATGTGCATCAGTTAGAAGTTGAAGAACTAGTGATGTGTTTTTATTTTTAATGAGAATTTCGATACTTTAAAATAATTTATAATCTTTTCAATTTAATTTAATCAAAAGGTATGGCGACAACAGAAGCGTCCAACGAGGTTTGTCAGTTACTATTTAGTGATGTGATTTTATAGATGATATACTCGATTTTTGTAAATACTTTCATGGTTATGAGATATTATACAATTATTGTTTTTTTTATATAATACTAATTATATTTTCTATACATGATACAGTTTCCCGAAAAATCCGGCATTAAAACGTAAATGGGTAGAGGCAATTAAAAGAGAAGAAAATTGATAACCAACAAGAATACCCGTATGTTCGGTACATTTTGACGAATCAAGCTACGATTTAATTGTTTTTCGCCTTTTGTAGTTTGAGTATAACTTCCTCTTGGAGGTCGGTCAAAAATGTTGAGATTGCGTTTAGTAGGTGCATGTAGTTAGTTGTGCATGTGTTTTAATTTAATAAATAATTTAATTTAATAAAGTATTTTAACTTATTGTTATATTATTATATACCTACATTTTTTAAATCCACTAGTATTATAAATGCGAAAGTGTCTATCAGGGTGGATTTGAAAGGATGTACTTTGGGCTAATATGAGGTTCTGCTGATACAATCTAACATTTTTTTCTATGGAACCATATTTCGCAAATGAAAAAAAAAATGTACTTCCCCATACAAATTGGTCATTTTAACGTTACTAGTTTGTATGGAGAAGGCCATTTTTTTTTCTTTTGCGATACATGGTTCCATGGGAAAGTTGTTTGATTTGATCATATTAGCCCAAAGTATATTTTTTAAAGTTACCTATTGAGTCTATTCAAAACATCGCGACGAGCTAGCCACTTGTTCGGTGTAGACTCATACCATCGGCTACGACGAGGTGGGATTAAAACCCCTCCGCTGGTTACCTTGATGATATGTGTGTGTATTACAATTGTATATCGATAAATAATTATTAATCTTTGATGATCTCTATAAATCCCAAAATATTTGGTTTATATCGATAAGTAATAATATTTGTTGTCGGTGGCAACACTATCGAAACTATTAAGTATGCAATTAAATATTTAGCTTTTTATAATAAAAAAACAATACACTTCATAGACACGCGCACACATTCGTGTTTGCTTGTATCTCTTTTTTTCTCAAGCAGTTTTTTAAGTGTCAGAAGCGTTGAGCTGCCATTTGAAGCCACACCTTTTTCCCCGTTCTTCATTTGTTCGACTCGGAAATTGGCGACACCGGTATCGTACTATTATGAAACAATTTATGTATCATGCTTACTCCATTGGCGCGGGGCGCGTTTTTTTAGCTTCATGGCTTTTTATAATAAAAAAACAATACACTTCATAGACACGCGCACACATTCATGTTTGACAATAGTTAACTTGTATCTCTTTTTTTCTCAAGCAGTTTTTTAAGTGTCAGACGCGTTGAGCTGCCATTTGAAGCCACACCTTTTCCCCGTTCTTCATTTGTTTTCCTCAGAAATTGGCGACACCGGTATCGTACTATTATGAAACAATTTATGTATCATGCTTACTCCATTGGCGCGGGGCGCGTTTTTTTAGCTTCATGAAAAAAACTGTATTTTTTCCAATTATTCCGTGCAATATTATTTCTCTCTCGCACGCTTTGTATGAGGCTTATTTTATTTCACCTGTTTTATTTGCCTTTATGCCTCTTAATCTATTTTTTGATTGTTTTTATTCTTTGATTCTACATACTGCTTAGTGCTTACCTTACCTTAAAGTTACATATCGCGCTCTAATAAAAA
Source organism: Monopis laevigella (assembly GCA_947458855.1). NCBI lineage: Eukaryota > Metazoa > Arthropoda > Insecta > Lepidoptera > Tineidae > Monopis > Monopis laevigella. The sequence goes on along the minus strand of OX381599.1, from coordinate 6,033,598 downwards.
AAAAGGCAAGTACTATTTTATTTAAGGTATAAAGGTAGGTATAACTACCTTTTAAATAAATCTGTATACCTACAAAATACTTACATTGGAGTAGCTTGAAAGACCTATTATTGAAAATCCATAAGTCGTTACACAAACTTGCTTCTGTGCCCTATAAGAAAAAAAAAAATCTAAATATCACACATATATTTAAATACGTGATGGCCAAGTTGGTTAGACTTTAGACTTAAAAACACTTTTAATCTAAAAAAAAAATTTACATTTGTTTAACAACACCACTATAGTGCCTCAGAGAGCACGTTAAGCTGTCGGTCCCAGTTTCACTATACCAACTTGTGAAACTGCTTATAGATGGGTTATTGAGTCTATCCAAACATCGCGACGAGATAGCAACTTGTTCGATATAGACTCAAAGCATCGGCTACGACGAGGTGGCATTAAAAACTCCTCCGCTGGGTACCCTGAGGTCGTATAGGCGGTCTCGGGCGCCGTAAGGCACCCGTGATGATATTTATATATTTTTTTTAATAAAAATATCACAATTAGTTAATTAGTATTCAAAAGTATGGATTTTACGACAAAAAGTCCTAGTCATCGGTGATATTATTCTCACTGATCAAAGTCATTGCTGACATTCAAAAATCGTACCCCAGGGGTTCGATTTTGAATATATTTAAGAGTGCTAGGGGCACTCGTATTGATATCATAGGTATGATATTTTAGTCACCCGATGAGATTCAAAAATACGAACTGTAGAAAGACCACCGCAGACGCCTAATAAAACAAAAGAATATTTTTTAAACCGTATATTTTTTAAAGGTTCCATTTGTCGTGGGTCCGATTTTTGAATATCAGCGATGAGTTTGATGTCACCAGTGAGAAAAAGTTCTAATTTTGAAAGTCATATATTATTATGCGGTACCAACTTACAAATAATTCATTCACAAGAGCTACTTGCATTTCGTTACACGAAAAAAATATTATTTGCCGTTAGTTTTTTTCATAATAATAGACATGTCTTTACTAAAACATAAATACTCAATGGTGGAACGGAACTTACATTTTCTGTGATGATTATTATCGGAGGCACTCGTATTGATATCATAGTTATTCAGACATATTCACATTTGGCTTTGAGCCAAACTTATGTGCTCTAAGCCTTGATCTATGTGCGCCTACGTTTGACTTATTGTTCATATTGAATATTTTTGTCTCGTCATGTATTCGTTTTATTATTTTTAAATGTATTTAACTAATATTTTATGTGAAGTTGAGTAAATTCATCAGTGTGCCAACAAAACGGTGTTTAACTTAAATACACTCAAAGTCAAAGTCAAAAATATTTATTTCATGTAAACCTTTACAGGTATTTATGCATAGTCAAAAAAAAAATAAAACTATATTTAGTATAAGGTCTAAGTGTGCGCTTGGTTAGGCTTTTGCATACATAAAATAATTTGAAACCAAACCGAACACACACCACATAACCAACCAGTGTATGACTAGGTGGTTAGCTGGTTCCATTGACCTGTCCATCGTTATCTGCCATGCAAAGGTGCCACCGAGCCGACCAACCTAACAGATTATATCTACGCCCCAAATATCCACTATAAGTAATAATTAATATAAAAGTACAAAAATGTATCAATCAGAGCGCAAACACTAACCGCATGTTGGTCCCCCAGAGACACCCCGGAGAAAAAGGCACCAGCAAGTAAAAAACTCTGGCGTTCCACATATGTACCTGACCATCAGGAGATATGCTTATTTACTAGCTTATAATATGTGACTCGACTGCAATACTACACCACAGCTTTTCTAATAGGTATGTCATTTTAATCACCCGATGAGATTCATAAATACGAACTTAGAAAATAGATGAGTTTGGCCATTTCAGTGATATTTAGTCATCCGCTGATATTCAAAAATTGCACCCTGACCTAGGGTTACCAGATGACAGGAATTTTCCTGACATGTCCGGAATTTCAGCTGTCTGTCAGGAAAACAGGGAAAGTTGGAAATTTTCAGGAATAAAAAAAATGCAATTAGATTCCACAAGGCATCTAACACTCATACTCAGACTCCCACGCGCCGCGCGCGACTTATATTTAATACGTAAAATAATATAATTTTCTCCCAAAATGTCAGGAAAATTATTGCTGAAACAGGGGGTTTTTCAGGAAAACTTATTTTCGGATCTGCTAACCCTGACCTCATAATAACGGAGAAAACTGGGGATTTCGGGAATAACAAATAGACGAATTCCTTAGTGAAAAGAATATAGGATAATTGTTTAGTTTAGAAACTTGTATTGTTTGTTGGCTAATATTATGTTTGTACTAATATAGCATTAATGTTTACACGCCCTCGGGCAGAGGATAGAGAGCAGACAGAGCTCAAGCACATTCTCTGTCAATTATTTTTTAAAATATGTAGGACAATTTACATATATCGCCCTGGTCACAAACTAAGCTTTAGGCTTATAATATGTGTACCATAAACAACGATATAATATTTTATTTGAGTTTTTGTAACTCAAATCCGTAACTTTGTTCCGTTCATAACATAATTTACTTTTTCAATTATGTAGTAAATTAGTATTGTATGTAATGTGAATTTTTCAAGTGTGCCTTCAAGGCCAAATGTCACGGGGCCTATTTTGATAAAAACTAAAACTGCATCATTAGATTAAAAAAAAACAAATCTCCTAGCCGGGAAACAAACCAATTGATTTTGGAAAAAAATCTCACCTGTATTATTGCACCAGCTGATAATGTCGCTTATTAGGATCAAATTCTGGTAAGTAATATTAAACGTTGAACTAAAGGAAAGTGCTCATTTCTAATAAAAAAATAATAATAATAAAAATATTATACATTACCAACAACTAATCAAACTGTTTAAAATAATGTTCTTCAAAACCCATCCTTGTTGAAAACAACGTCATATTTTTTAAAATAATCGTAAGAAAAAAATAATTTACCTATGTATAGAAAATAATAGCTCTGCCATTTCAAACAATTTATTAGTTAGAGTTTCAAATTTTTTAACATATTATCTTAAAAGTTATCACTTTCCTTTAGTTTACCGTTTAATATTACTTACCAGAATTCTATACTTATAAGGGTCACTATTACTATGCATGGTTTATGGCTAGAATATTTAAAAAAAATCTAATGATGCAGTTTTAGTTTTTATAAGCGACACTAACAGTTGGTGTAATAATTTTTTTTTTTTTTCAAATCAACCGGTTTGATTTCCAGCTAGGAGAATAAATTTTTCAAATATCTAATGATGCAGTTTTAGTTTTTATCAAAATCGGTCCCGTGACTCCTTTGGGCATTGTTTGATATTTCTTGTAGTTTAGGAGTTGAAGGCACACTTGAAAAATTCACCCTGTATATAAAAAAAACATTTAAGCGAAATTTGTTTAAATTTAGGTATGCTGTATTTTCGGGGGAAAAAAAACTTTTTTTTTAAATTACTTACCTATGTAGCATAATAAATACGTTATTTCGAATTTTCTTTGACAACATATACCATCCGCTATTATATAAGGCACTCGCCACGCCCGTACTCTGAAAAACATGTTTTGTAACCGCATCCTTTTAAGACATTGACGACTACATAAATTAAAATGTTATACAACAATGGTCTTAGGTAAGCTTATGAAGCAACCTACAATTTTTATTAAAAATATATTACTGTATAAAGTAAGTATACCAACAGGTGGAGTCAGAGTCACATGCTGTCATTAAAAATGTGTAATAATTACGTTAATGACTGCTGTCAGAATGCGAAAACAGTTCAACCAGTACCAGGCTCACAGAAAACCGCAGGAGATATCGTAGCAAATTGTATAATGCTACGAAATGGCTACGACAAAATACTCTTTATAATATATATATGAAAATACAGTGTCATATTTTATATCATACTTTAATTTAACATAACCAGCATTAGTAGAAAGAAAAAAAAAAGCCCTCGCATTTTGCCACTTAAATATTTTATTTATGATTCTACTAATTGTTTATTAAGTAATTTTATATAAATGCTATTATTTTCGTGTTTTTTTTTGGTTTATGTAAAATTATTATTATTTTTTTGCTATAGGTGGGAATCGAACCCACGACCTCCGGGTACAACGTCAAAGGCGTCGTAGGCACTAGTCTACGGAGGCGGTAATGATAAAATCATTTCGAACGATCTTTGCATAATTCCCTAGCTTGCTACCCTTTGATTCATACAACAGAGAGAGAAACATTCTTTGCCATCCATGGATTCTCCGTGAGGATGTCGGATCCATCCCGTGTTTGGTAGGGTTGAACTGCAGAATTGTGACTGCGAAGAGTTTAACGGGAGGTTTTCCACATTTACCGACTTAAATAACTAGTTTTAACCGTAAAGCGGATATCTTTTAAATTGTGAATAAAATATACGTCATAGAAGATAATTTTATTGGTATTTACATCACACGATTGAAAAAATATCCAAAGACAGCGCTTTTTAAATATTTATATTTAAGTTTAAATAAATCTTGGACCACTACATCAAAATACTAATATGGCAAATAAAAATACACATCTTTTACTAAATAGATGTGGGATTATATTTTATTATAATAGCTCCAAATATTTTTTAATCAAAATAATATTGAAATATTTAGCTGCAGCGGCCTACTTGATTTTGATTCACGATTTTGAACCTTATTTCTTAGCACTAATTCGGACCGGAAAACCTGCCGTTAATGGCCTTTCTGATATTAACACTAATATAATAAATAAACGAAGCGTGAATAGGCATCTTAAGCCGACATAATAATGGCAAACAGCGGTGCACCTGTATGCATTCGCTGGTTGCTATCATTCCTGCAGAAGATTACGCGCACAGCCCTAAGCTAAACTTTAATCAATGATGCAATTCTGACGTAATGCTAAACTGGTAACATGTAAAATTTACAGGCAACTGCGTCATTTTGGTTAAAGTTTAGCTTAGCGTTGTGCGGGGTAATAGGCCTACTGGACATTGCATACTACTTAACATCAGGAGAATGCATGGTCACATGTTGAGCACTTATAAAAAAAAAGTAATTCCGTATATATTCTAGTACTATTAAAAACTTACAGAATCCAGCAGTCTTTGTCCATACCAACAAAGCAACCAAGTCTGAACAAGAGCAGTAATTAAGAAAGTTTTGTAAATAAATTCATTCCATTTTTCTACTATCTGAAATAAATATAAATATATAATACATTATGAAAAATATACCTGTGTTGAATGCACACATATTTACTACGTATGTCGTGTATATGTTTACTCTGTCTGCCAGTTAAAAATACTAATAACTTAACTTTAGATTTATTGAGGGTAGCCTGAAGACTGTAGACGTGTGTTTGTGTTATATTTTCCATAGTTAAGTTTATAGATATTATTGTACAAAAATGTATCAAGTTTGTAGAATAAGCATTCGTAGTGATCTTAAGTGTGAGAAGTGTAGCATTTACACTGTGTTCTCAGTCTTTGTGTTATTTCAATGAATCCCTTGAACTTCGATAAAATGGCGGTACCCATTTTATCGTTGGTTATATTTCCTTTCTTCACTAGACATTGGCAGGACCATACCGTATGCTTTCATACGGTCATGTCGCAATTCTCTTTTTCTACCGTAGTCCTTTCCCAATTCCTTTCTATCCTATTATTTTTTTATTGGAGCACGGCATGTGACTTTGTATCTACCTGGTGGTGGGCAGACCAACAAAGTCCATGAATGTGGCAATCAATAATTATTATTAAACAACATTGATAGCTCCCACTATGCCGACTAATAATGCGATTACGAAATGGGCGGCGACTAAGACGAATTGTAATATATTTCAATATACTCGCTGCTTTATCCCCAATTTATCCACCCGTTTTGTAACCGCACCCGGAAAGAAGACTACCACCTCGACAAGACATCAATGTAGTAATCTCCTGAAAACCGGTAAACCCACAGACTAAAACTAAAACATGATTAGGTCACTAAATGCGGTTTTTGCGTCTGTATGGGCGGTGGTAACGAAACCGGTCGGTCGGCCTAGCGAACTTATACGAGACCTTTCTTCCACCTGATCCCACTTTTTCTACTAAAAATATAAAAACTTAAATATGGGTATATTCAAGTTTATATCAAGTATCACTTGGCAAAATTACGCGCATGCGTAGTGGCCATTTATATAAGATAATAATAATAAGTAACTTAACTTTATACTTACAATAGAAACAAAGCCGCAAGAACAAATGATGATAGAACTATAAATAAAGTTAATCAGCAACTGAAAGCTGAACATGGACTCAACATCACCGGACAACCTAAAAATGAAACAAATTTATATAAACACTAGCTAACCCGCAACAACTTTGGCTACGCACACAACGGAAGCTCTCAATAGGAAAAAAAATTCCTAGTTTTCCGAAAATATTTCATTGATGCTCCGCTCCTACTGGCCGTAGTGTGATGTTATATAGCCTTCCTAGATAAACGGGATATCCAACACTAAAATATTTTTTACAACCAGTTTAGTAGATCCATAGATTACCCCTCACACCATCACAGAATCATAAACTTCTTTATTATCTTAGTATAGATAATGTAGCCCTTAATAGTACTTAAAAAATCTACCCCTTTACTCAATAAGCAATTCTTAAGTGGCACTTCCGTACCCCTAGTGTAAGTTTTCTAACTATGACTTTGCGTTTGAGTTAACTAAATTTTGTATGGGAAATAGTTCAGCGCTCCAAGCGGAAATTTTGAGAACTAAAAATGCGAGCGTGTGATTGGTCGAAATGTTAACGCAGTGTATAGGTAACGCGAAAGTAAATGTTAAAAAAACTCACACTAGGGCTACTGGTAATACTCAATTACTATTTATCGCACAATTAAAGATATTATTTTTGTCGGTTATTGTATATTTATTAATATTTCTGTTTTGGGTATTTTTTTTTCGAAAACAGAAAAAAAACTTTTAATATTAAGTATAATACAAACATATTTATTACCCGTAACAGAAAGAGTTTTACGTATAATTTGCAACATAAAAAAAATGAACTTCTAATAGTCAAGTTGTAATATTGGAAATACGTTGTATGGATATCAAGTCGACAACACAGCATTTAATGCATTCAAACATACAAACCCTTTATTATAATTTTAGTATGTACGGATTCTCTATTATAGGTATTTGTGAATATTCCAGAGTAGAAGCCGTATCAGATTATTGCCTATTCTAATGCACAAAAACAGAAATATACGATACGGTTCATAATATGTTATGTGGCATAAATGTATTGTTGTGTATTGATACATTACCTTATCAAAGCATAATGCCTTCTCAAAATACAACTCAATTCCTTCAAATGTTTACGTTCCCATTGTGCAGGCTCAAGAAGTTCCACTAATTCACAATTATTTTTCCTAAACTCCTCACTTTCCTCAGCCAAAGGATAGCCTGGGATCAACTGCTTATCGGTCGGGACGTAGATCATTTTACGAATTTGGATCGCCAGGAGATCAAACTGGATGGTTATATGGATCATAAAGACGGAAAATAATGTATCACAGCATAATAAAAGATAAACTGTGATAATACCTGAAAAAATAATTAATGTTAAATAAATTCGATAGCACTGTTCCTCACAAAAGAGGGAGCTGGGAGCGTACTGTCATATTTATTCGGCGTTAAAATTCTTGTGGTAAATTATAAAATAAATACCATCACGGGTGCCTATTTGGCTCCCGAGAACCGTTTAAACGGCCTCAGGGTACCCAGCGGAGGGATTCACCCATCTTCATTCGCCGATGGTTTCGGAGGCAACACCAAACAAGTGGCAAGCTTGTTGCGGTGTTTATGATGAAATAGCCTCGTTGTAAAAAGCGGTCACCCATCCCAGGCCGGCCTTATTGTCAACTGCTTAACCTTGTTAAGTTACCCTTAAGTTAAGGGTAAATTTAATGTTATATAATGATTAATTATGACTTGGATAGCCAATGCATAACTCCACCGGGGGTCTTTTTGAAGATTTTCCCGCACCTCTACAAAAAAAAAACCTTTTTATCATGCGCAGTGACAGTGACAGTGACAACTGGGCTCTGGGGCCGCTTTTTTGGTAGATTATCTCGCTTCTACACTTAAGTAAGTGTTAGCTATTACAGACTTAAATTTATTTATTTAAAATCTATGAAATGACCAAATTATAGAATAATACAATCTGTCAAATATCATTTTATAATTAGAGGGCAGATTTATATGATGTTGAAAAAGATTTTATCTCGGTCTTACACTTAAATTTAAGTATTAGCTGAGTTAGAGATGTTTTAATAACATCCCACACAATTTTAGTAACACCATTAATAATTAATATAAGTTAGTAAGTGATAAATAAAGTAATAGAATGGTTAGTCTCCAATTATCATTTCATGAGTTTTCATTGTTTTCATTTCTTGTTATATTTTATTTATAATTATTTAAAGAAGTCCTTAATAAAAATCGAAAATAGCCTCACATAATGTGCCCTATGAATGCATGATAAGCAATTAAAAATATACTATAGTTTTTTAATAGTAAATTATTCTAAAACCTACCTAAAGTAACCCACATTTAAAATCTTTTATTTTATAGCAAAAATCATATGACATTACCTATTCATAAAAAAATATTGAATCCTTGAAGAACACTTTATTAAAATGGTTTAGTACGCATATTTATTTTTGTTGCTTCATCAATCAATTTATGAATACTGATTATAGACTTTAACTAATAGACAGTTTTTATATAACTTACCCAACCATGTTTGGTAGAACAGCATAGCTTCATACAAGTAGTCCACATAAGGGTCAAAAGGTAGCCAAAAGAAGAACGGCAGATTCAGCTGGACCTGATGACCCATCCATCTCTTGACCATATTCACCATGTGCGGTATTATGAATAATGCTAGCAGAAGATGATTGCTCCAGAAAATAACTAAACATAAATAAATAATTAAGTCGGAGAGAAGTCACACAGATACAAAACCTAGTCATGTTTCGGTTTTAGTCTGTGGGTTCAAGGGTTTTCAGATGACTATTCCTTTCAGGGGTTTATTAAAGTAGACTCGTATTCTAATTCTTCTTTGTCGCCGTCCATTTTGTAACCACATAATTTAGCCGGCATAGTGGGAGTAATCAATGCTGTTAACAAATAGTTTATGCATTTTGTAAGACTGCTTACCACCAGGTAAAGTAATTTCACTAATAATTAATATAAAGTCACATGCCGTGCTCAAGTAAGAAACCTTTTTTTTACTATCCACGCTCCCACAGGAGATATACCATGGGCACCTCTCTAGGTGCCCATGGCCCTTAAATCGCCTCTCCAGTTTTGAGAACAGAAGATGGCCGCCGTCATATAATTTAAAAAAAAGTGAGAACACAAGCAATCCGTGAGCGTTGATTGGTTGAAGTGAGAACAGAATATGGCGGCAACGAAATTGTTTGACATTGCGTTTTATAGGCCTGTACCCGTAGCACGGCCAAGCTAAGACTATATATGGGGTCGCGAACCAATGTCAAAAGTAACCATTTTTTAATATTAACCCATCAGAGCACTGCAAAGTTGCACCTGATTGACTGAAATAAAAAAATGTTTTGTTTGACATCCGCTCGCCACTTTATCTCTTATCTTGGCTTGGCCGTGCTACGGGTGCTGTTAGTTTCATGCTAGAGGGCCAACTGAAAACTGTCAAAATCCATATCAATTTGACTGATGGCGACCCCATTGATGAAATTGTTAAAATTTAACTAAGGCCACTGCTCTCAGGAAGCTGTGAACATCAATAGGACGATTTAAAATGAAAAAAAAAATTGTTAGATTATGGTACATACATACATATCATAACGGGCGCCGTAACCCTCCGTTAGGTACCCTGGGGCTGTCTGGCCCCAGGGTTCCCAGCGGAGGGGTTTTAATCCCACCTCGTCGTAGCCGATGGTATGAGTCTACGCCGAACAAGCTCGTCGCGATGTTTTGAATAGACTCTAACGCATCTATAATCAGTTTCACAAGTTGGTATAGTGAAACCGGGACCGACAGCTTAACGTGCTCTCCGAGGCACGATAGTGGTGTTGTCACACAAATGTACATATTTTTTTAAATTAAAAACTCATTGGTACACACCGGGATTCGAACCAGGGACCTAAGTGTTTTTAAGTCCAAGGTCTAACCAACTCGGTCACCACGTATATCAGGTAGGTAATCGTCCGATTTTTTTTATCGTTACTAATTATGAATTATCAAGGTAACTATTGAAATTAAGTACGGTTATTCGTCATAAAAACGAAAAAGCGAGTAAGTTTATTAATTAATATATATCAATATCATAAAAAAAGTATAATACAATTCAAAATTTATTTTTGGCCTGTGTTGTTACTACTATAATGAAAGTACCTATCTATTGTGTAATTATTTGAACTATTTGTTTATTAATTCATATAAAGAGTCGATTCACACTGATTTTTTTACTAAAAATAATTATTATATGTATATATGAAATGTAAATAAAGAAATTTGGATAAAAGAAGAAGAAACTACTTATTTAGGCAGGTTAATATCAATAAAGGAGACCGTTTTGAGTTGGGCATTCCATTCCATTAGATACCGTTTTTTGTTACATACCTACTAGTGTGGCCAGACGTCCCGTATTTCACGGGACGTCCCGAATTTCGGTCGTAATTCTAAATGTCCCGCCGGGACTGACATTGTCCCGTATTTCAATCGTGCTCGATTTGTTATTGTCAAGTCAATCGTGCTACGGCTGACAAGATACATACGCAACGTTCGTACGAAATAAATGTACCCCTTGTTTAATATTTTTATTATTAAATATTATATATAATAATTTGGTAAATAATACAATTATAATAATAATTTAAAACGATTATTAACAACATTTAAAAAATATGTTTTTATTGCTCGTTCATCAGAAATCAGATTTATTTTAAATGTCCCGAAAAAATCTGAAATCTCGCATTTATTTCTCGTATTATTTAGAAATCCTCCGTAGACTAGTGGTTGCGCCTTTGGCGTTGTATCCGGAGGTCGTGGGTTCGATTCACACCCATGGCAAAAAATATTAGTACATTTTTTTCTGTACAGTTTGTCATGGTCTGGGTGTTTATATAATATAGTATGTATTATATTGTTGCTTCTGGTACACATAGTACAAGCCTAGAGCTTAGTTTGTGACCAGAGCAATATGTGTAATTTGTCCTATATATTATTATTATTATTTGCCCATTTAAGAATTTGTCCTTGTGGTCTGAAAAAAAAATCTGGCAACACTAATACCTAATACCTACATAACAAAATTGCTTACGACACCATTTCCTGGTATCCTTTGAAAGTAAAGTACCCAGTCAACAACAAAGGGCAACAAAAAAATGGTAATAATATTGTCCTTGGCATTGAATAACGTGATCCCAGAAAATGTTCTTGCGCACTAAAGGTACTCGCAGACATCAGACTTATTACCCGACTGTCTCCTTTTTATTTATATATTTTTTTTACTAAAAAAGGTATGTACTTTCACAAAAAGGTATGAATTCCCCTCTGTTACAGATGCTTTTGCTTTGACAAATTTTAGAATTCCATATGGTGACAAATGTACTTAAAGGATTTCGTTATTTTGACAATCTAACGTTAACGTTAGAAGAAATAGAATATGACCGCTGCGGTCATATTCTGTTTCTTATAACGGAAACGTTATATTATCAAAATAACGAAATCTTATAGAAATTACATTAAAGCTTCAGAAACATAGATAACTAGAAAAGTCATACACCCTTGTATATATTACAAGTCGTAAAGTTTTTGGGATTCCGTGTCGTTAGCTATGGTACATAAAAGGATTTCATGGTTTTGACAATCTAACGTTACCGTTAAAAGAATTTGGCCACTTAACGTTAAAAAATGGAAGAATTTGGGTTGTATTTAAAAAATAAACTGTATTAGTTTATTTTCTCTATCTCTACATAACGTAAAACAAAGTCGCGATCCTGAAGGTCTGTAATTTGTGAAAATGGTACATCGAATGTGGACATTTTTGTTTAAACGAGAATTAATCACTCCCACTATACTGGCTAATCATGAGGTTACAAAATGAACAACTTCAAAGACGAATTTTTTCAATGATACTCAACTTTAACAGCTTTGCTGCTTTATTGTCAAATGAACTGCCATTTAGCACCCTGACAGAAGGACATTATAAATATTTAAAAGATAGATCGTTTGGATTACCAATGTATATGTTTTGGTTGTTAGTCTGTCTGTGGGTTTCGATTCTCAGAAGACTAGTGCATTTTTTATTGTTTTTTTAATAAAGACATGTAACCCTAATTTTACCTGATGGTAAGTGGCAATGTAGCGTACAAGAATGTTCTCAACCAATAGTAGTTATGATGCTTCAAGTGGTTGATTCCACTATGTCTGCTTGAGAAACTTATTCACGCCTCGCTTAGATTAAAGGAAGAAGGGAAGGCATTCTACATTTGTATCATGTGACATACGAGTATATAAGAAACCCCATACCTTTTTGTTCTAGTGGCCTTGTCATCCATTGTATGTGTATGCATTTTATTGCTAGTGCGTGTAGTACAGAAACGAAATGGGGAAGGAGGGATGAGTTCAAACAGTTGTTCAGAGCACTGTCCGTGATATAGGCGGTAGAATACGCTCAACGATGCAACCTCTCTACGTAAGTACAAAGGCTCCTATGTTTAAAGAGCTGGGGCCTTACCAGAAAGCCACATCGTCAAACCAATCGACGCGTCGATGGATAAAATTGTATAGGAAATAGTGTCTATGGGTAGAACTCGATCATCAAATCACATACATTTTATTTTCGCTTTCAGTCGACGTAGCCATCGGTATTTCATGTGGCTTCCCGGTAGGGCCCCTGAACGTCATTAAGTATACGAATTGCACGTCTCTGCAGTGTATGGAGAGCATGCAACATATATGTAGCGGATCCAACCCAAAGGTGGGAGCAGTATTTCACATTTGCTGCTCCACCACATATGATATCAATAATCTCTTCCTAAATTTTTTTTTTTTACAAGAGCTCAACACGTGACCTTGCATTGACCTGATGTTAAGCAGTAAGCAATGTCCAGGAATGATAGCAACAAGCGGATGCACGCTGGTTGCCATCATTATGCCTATTCACGCTTCGTTTAACGGAGTCTAGGTTATAAGAGGAAGGAAACACGCAAGCTGGTAGAGCATTCCACATTTTAATGGTACGGCAGATGTATGAATCGCCAAAACGTTAGTACGAGTTGGTACATCCGCCACGGTATACATATACATTTTGCAACCAGTGCGTGTTGTCCTGTAACAGAAAGGGGAAGGGGAAATAATGTTAAAAAGCTCTTCAGAGCACTGTCCATGGTATAGGCGGTAAAATACGCTCAACGATGCCACATCCCTGCGAAGCTGCAACAGCTCCAAGGTTTTATTGAGCTTTTCGTCTCCTAATTGTCACTGATTGTTTGTCGTGTGCGAGTGCTCTTACATACTGACTAAGGAAGCTTTGACGGGTGACAAAGACGGGGAAATATATTATATTACGCGTATGTGTCATAAAAAATATAGTGTTACATAAACGAGGCTCGCATTGTAATAATTTTGTTGGGCACAAAAGGTGTAGGGTGTAGTAAAGGTAAAAAAGGGTTTTTTATTATTATGGAAAATTCAACAAGTAGGTAAATGTAATATTCTACAACTAACAAGTTGCCAGCTCGTCGCTCTTACTATGCTTTCTAAATTATGCGGTTACCAAATGGGCGACGTAAAGACAAATTTGCTTACGAGAGTTTTTTAATATTCTGAATGAATGAATGAATCTTTATTTGCATAATTCAGAGTTTACAAGTTGTTAAAAAAATATGTATAGATTTTTTTTTAAATTAGAATTTACTCATGAGGCGTGCAAAATCATTATTAAATATTGATGTCAGGAGAAAAACATTAAATATTCTATTGACTCGCTAAGTCAACGTTTAAACTAAATCCGCCGGTGTTATAATATGTTCTGCTTGTGTACATTGATGGCTCCCACTTTGCCGGGTAAACGACGCGGTTATGAAATGGGCGGAGTAAATTTGAACACCCTTGCTGTTTTATCTACCAAATCGACAAGAAATAAATGCAGTAGCCTCCTGAAAACCGGTAAACCGACTGACTAAAACGAAACATCACTAGGTCCATGAAATTGTGAATAATATATGGACCGCCCTAATATCTAAATTCGCCTATAAAATGAAATGTCAAACGTGTTCGTTGCCGCCATATTGTGTTCTCACTTTTTGTTTTGAGTTTGTATTGCGGTGGCCATATTTTGTTCTCACGTTTGGAAAGGCGGTTTTAGGCATTAGGGCTCCCTATATATCTATATGGCTAGGTCAGTTAGATCAGACCTTACTCCAATAAAAATCATTAAATTTAAAAATGTTATAATAATTTCGTAGTATCATGAATCATGAATATTGAACCTAAAGAAGGTTAAAGAGAGACAGTATTAAGTAATTAAAATACTAATTAGAATATACTCAAGGAAATTGGACTTTATTCTAAACAAAATAAAGCTGAGATTTAGTTCTAAATCTTTACATATGACGTAGCATGTTCGTAACATTCGTAGCACTCGTAGCTTATGAATCAGGGAATTTAAACTTTATTGAAAACTAAATAAAGACGATATTTAGTGTCACATTCAATGGCTATCACCCAAAATACTGGAAAGGCAATTAAAAATGCGTCGTAGCACGGTCGTAGTACTCGTAGCTATTTGACCAGTGGATATTGGACCTTACTATAACGTAAAAAGATGTAATTTGATTCTCCATTACCTTCCGAAGTACTAAGTGCTACGTGTACATCTAAAGCTGACTTACATGTAGCGTAGCATAGTCGTAGCACTCGTAGCTTCTTGTTGTATGGATATTAAACCTATTACAAAGCTAAATATATGCTATAAATGGTTATACAACTAAATAATAATAATAATATGAGGGATATTACACCCATATTGCTCTCACAAACTAAGCACTAGGCTTGTACTATGTATACCAGAAACAATGATATAATATATATTTATTTAAATACTTTATTGCACATTTTAAAAAAATGTACAAAGGCGAACTTAATGCCTTAGGCATTATCTACCAGCTAACCATTAAGATTGTGTAAGAAGATGAGTCAGGTGCTTAATAAAAAAATAAAAAAACTAATAAAAACAATGTAAATATACATAAATATACATACAAAACCTATATCATAATACATACATATATACAAATTTACATAAACATATATATATATATATATAGTTATATACGTGGTGGCCGAGTTGGTTAGACCTTGGACTTAAAAACTCTTAGGTCCCTGGTTCAAATCCCGGTGTGTACCAATGAGTTTTTAATTTAAAAAAAAAATGTACATTTGTTTGCCAACACCACTATAGTGCCTCGGAGAGCACGTTAAGATGTCGGTCCCGGTTTCACTATACCAACTTGTGAAACTGTTTATAGAGTTATTGGGTGTTTATAAAATATAATATGTATCATATCGTTGTTTCTGATACACATAGTACAAGCCTAGAGGTTAGTTTGTGACCAGAGTAATATGTGTAAATTGGCCTACATATTATTATTATAATACATACATATAAACAAACATACATAAACATGTTTATGTATGTATAGTTACTTACACTATACACAAATAGATTGGAGAAATAGATACTGTAACCTGCCACACAAAATTGATCACATATTGTACATATATACGAATACATAATACTATATGTTATAAACACCCAGTCTTGAGTCTATTCAAAACATCGCGACGAGCTAGCCGCTTGTTCGGTAGTAGACTCATACCATCGGTTACGACAAGGTGGGATGAAAACCCCTCCGCTAGGTACCCTGGGGCCGTCTAGGCGGTCTCGGTCGCCGTAAGGCACCCGTGATGATAGTATGTATGTATGTAAACACCCAGATCATGACAGAACTGTACAAAAAACCTTTTTTTGCAATTAGTGGGAATCGAACCCACGACCTCCAGATACAACGCCTAAGACGAATATATATTGGATAAGACGTTTATTTTTTATTCAAAGCCTTGTCTTTATAATATATAATTAAATAAATGGGTACCCAGCAGTGGGATTTTATCCCCGCCTCGTAACCTATGGTATTTTCGGTCTAAACCGAACAAGTGGTCACCTCGCTGTGGTGTTCGTTCACCATTAGGTAGATAAAGATTCACATGGCGTGCTCCCATATTTTTTTATATACCTACCTCTATTTATTCTAGTCAACCGTTTAATAGGTTTAGTTATAACTTCATATTCTTCTCGTGTAACTTCTCTTCTGGGCCACATACTTCTTAATTCCTCTATGAGATTTTCGAACACTGGGCGGTAGATTATCATTTTGTACGTCTTTATCATGGCTGTGGGTGAAAAAATTTAAAGTTAGGTTTGGTTTTATATTTTTAACTGTCGCAGCCTGTTTCGTAACCGCATCATTTAGCCTGTATAGTGAAAGCAATTAATGTTGTTAAATAAAAAGTATTAATCGGCTTCATTCATGGCTGTAGATCATCAGGTAGATACAAAATCACATGCCGTGCTCCAAAAATAATTTAAAAAAATCAATTTTCTGTTTGTTTTAAAGGTGACGTTAGATTGTCATTACAAACGAAATTCTTTATCATCAATGACAACGACATATAATACCAAATACTGTCAAGCATATCACAGCCTCCGTAGACTAGTGGTTGCGTCTTTGGCGTTGTAACCGGAGGTCGTGGGTTCGATTCCCACCCATGGCAAAAAAAAAATAGTGCGTTTATTCTGTACAGTTTGTCATGGTCTGGGTGTTTATAAAGTATGATATGTATTATAGCGTTGCTTCTGGTACACATAGTACAAACCTAAAGCTTAGTTTGTGAACAGAGCAATATGTGTAAATTGTCCTACATTTTATTATTATATCTAACACAAGTGAATAAAATGCATGCCCTTTTTTATTATTGTTGTAGCTGATTGTTCAATGTATTTTTTAATGGATTTCTCGTTATTTTAACAAGCTAACGTTTCCGTTATAAGAAATACAATATGGCCGCTGGACATAAATTAAGCTCTAGGCTTGTACTATGTGTACCAGAAACAACGATCATCATCATCATCATGCCAGCCTTTTGCGCGTCCACTGCTGGACATAGAGGCCTCCCCCAAGGATCGCCACAATGACCGGTTCTGCGCTGCCTGTATCCATCGGCTTCCCGCGACCTTTTTCAGGTCGTCGGTCCATATTGTGGGGGGCCTTCCTCTCCTGCGTCCTCCAGCACGCGGTCGCCACGTCCACTCGAGAACCTTAATTCCCCAACGGCCGTCCGTTCTGCGAGCTATGTGGCCTGCCCACTGCCACTTAAGTTTGGCGATTCTAGAGGCTATGTCGGTTACTTTGGTCCTTTTACGGATCTCATCATTTCGAATATGATCCCGCAAGGAAACGCCGAGCATAGCGCGCTCCTTCGCCCTTTGTGTGACTGTGAGTTTTTTCATGAGGCCCAGCGTAGCGACCACGTCTCTGATCCGTAAGTCATCACTGGCAACACACACTGCTCGAACACCTAGGTTTTTAAACACTGCGGTATTTAAACAACTGAAACAACGATACTAATACATATTATATTTTTTTAACACCCAGAGCATTAAACTGTACAAAATTCCCTTTTTTTAAAGGAGCACGGTACGTGACTTTGTATCTCCTGATGTCAAGAGACCTACAACGTATATGAATGGGGTCGATCAATAAATTATTCTTTAACAATATTGATCGCTTCACTATATCGTCTAAATGATGCGGTTACGAAATGGGCTGCGACATAGACGTATTTGCATTACAAGTCTATTTTAATATCTTCGCTGCTTTATCGTCAAATCACTCGCCTGTTTCCTAACCATGAAAGGAGACTACCACCTCGACAATAAATCGATGCAGTAGTCTCCGGAATACCGGTAAAAGATGACTAGGTCATTTGACGGCTTTTGCATCTGTATAGGGGGTGGTAACGAGTCCGGTCGGTCGGCCTAGCGAAGTTATAGAGGCTTTCCTCCTACCTAATAAATATATGTTTTAATAATAATATATGTAGGACAAATTACACAAATTGCTATGGTCACAAACTAAGCTCTAGGCTTGTACTATGTGTACCAGAAACATGATATAATAAATATTATATTTTATTAACACCCAGACCATGACAAACTGTACAGAAAAACGTACTAATATTTATTTGCCATGGGTGGGAATCAAACCCACGACCTCCGGATTTAACGCCAAGGGCGCAACAACTAGTCTACGGAGGTTGTCAAAATAAATATTCTTGTGGGTATCGAACCAACACGACCTTTGAATACAACGAAAAAAACGCAACCGGAAGACCGTCACTTAAACATTACTAGATTTCTAGAAACTCAGTCTGGAATTAGTTTTCAGGCCTTTTCGTTTTTATGCAAATGTATACAATGTTTTCAGGACAAGGGTTTTCTCATTTAGTTGCGCACTATACTTGTCCAATAGGTTGCAAAGTGTTAAAATAGATAACTTTATTAGTTCCTCCTTGCCGGTAACTTGTGGAGTCCCGCAAGGCAGCATCCTCGGCCCAACTTTATTTTTGATATATATGAACGAACTTTGCCTTCATTCCCCCATCAATGGTAAAATATTTAGCTATGCTGATGATACAGCACTAATATATCAGGCGAATACCTGGAGAGAGGCTCGACAGAATGCTGAGCGCGGACTTCACAAGGTATTGACCTGGCTTAGTGTCAACTTATTATCCCTTAACCTAGATAAGACTAAATGTGTGCCTTTTAATATAAGGGACAAGTGCCCGCAGAACTTAAACGTATACGCACATTTCTGTTATAATCCTGTCAATGTAAACTGCGATTGTCAACCGGTACCTAAAGGGTCAGTTATAAAATACTTAGGTGTACTTATAGACGAGCGCCTTACATGGACACAACAAATCGTCGCTCTTTCATTACGAGCAAGAAAACTTATTTATATATTTAGAAAGCTTAGGTATATAGCCGATAGCAGTACACTTAAAACTGTGTATTATTCTCTAGCCCAGTCAATATTGACCTACTGCATATATGTTTGGGGGGGTGCTTGTAAAACCAAAATAATTATGCTGGAACGGGCTCAAAGGTCTATTCTTAAAGTACTCTCATTTAAACATTACAGGCACTCCACTACCAATCTTTATATAGAATGTAACGTCTTAACAATAAGACAATTGTTTATACTCCAGATAATTTTAAAACAACATAAATTAACAAAATTTTATCCATCGATATATAAAAAAAGAAGAAATGATATTGTTTGTCCTCCTCTCAAATACAAAACAGCCTATACTAGGCGACATGCTTGTTTTTTAGCCCCTTTTTTGTATAATAAAGTTAACAAATCAATCAAGATCTATCCTAAAAATAATTATGAATGCAAATCTCTCACTAAACAATGGCTACTAAAGCACGACTATAACGAAACTGAGTCATTGCTTAATATTTTACAATAACAAGAGGATACTGTAATTTATATTATAGTCCGGTATTTACTAAATATTATTATTGCCTTATCGTTCTCTATTATTTAATGCTAGATATTTAGTATGAATGTATATGTTTTTGTGTAGATGTATAATATGTATGTATATGCATATGTATGTACATGTATTTATCTGTGTATATATTTGTTTGTTTTGTATGTATATAATATAAATATATTGGATATGTTTATGTATATATTCTTACATTGTTCTGTGGGTCCACTATTCTTTCTGCAACTTCGTGGATTTGAACCAGTAATATTTGGTTGATAATGTATATTTTCCAATTCTTTACTTCTATCCGTTTAATGGATTTTTATGTATATTTCACCACGAGTGTCCGTGGGAAGACGTTGAATACTATAACACAGGGAAACCTAATTTAGTATCCAACGCAACGTGTGTTTCTAATTACTTAAATTAATAACATTTTATTTTACTTCTTATATAAACACCATTTTGTAATAGTTTGTAAGTAACGATTGTGATGTTTGTGTGTGAATAAACTTATTATTATTATTATTATTATTACTATTTGTCTCATGTACAGTCGCCATACTTTTAATACATTATACCGTCAAATGCTCTAACTTTACCCAGTGTTACTAACTTTGCCTAAGGTGCATAAATAACTTTATAAAGCAGACCAGAGCAATGTGTAATTTGTCCTACATATTATTATTATATTACTTGCACGAAGGGGTCCTAGTAAAAAGCTAGTTGGTGCAGATCCTTCAAATTCCTGGAAGTCTGAATCGCCTCGTGCAAAAATATAATACCTAATGCAATATATTGATAGTCTATACCAGACCAGAGAATATAACTATAAATTAAAAAAAAAAGTCACAAGAATTAGATAAGATTTCTCAAGATTCAAGATTTCTCAAGCATTATATATATATATATCTTCACGGGTGCCTTACGGCGCCCGAGACCGTCTAGACGGCCCCAGGGTACCCAGCGGAAGGGTTTTAATCCCACCTCGTCGTAGCCGATGGTATGAGTCTACACCGAACAAGTGGCTAGCTCGTCGCGATGTTTTGAATAGACTCAATAACCCATCTATAAACAGTTTCACAAGTTGGTATAGTGAAACCGGGACCGACAGCTTAACGTGCTCTCCGAGGCACTATAGTGGTGTTGTCAAACAAATGTACATAATTTTTTAAATTAAAAACTCATTGGTACACACCGGGATTCGAACCAGGGACATTAGTGTTTTTAAGTCCAAGGTCTAACCAACTCGGCCACCACGTATATATTGTATATACATAAAGTTTTTATTTCCTCCAAAAGCGGTGCCGTCATTTAGCAGAAGATAAAATGCTGTATCGAGATAGATATTATATATATTTATAATAAAATAAAATAGTATGGCGACTGTACAGTACAGTCGCCACGGAGTCCCTTGAGGTAGGTAATACATTTTAATGAGGGTAAATGTAAAAGTGTACTAAGTCCTTAAAGTTTAGTCACAGGTTACCTTGTGTTGTTATGTGAGTGTATGAAACCTTTAATGTAGTCACCAAAAGCTTTCTAACGAATTGTTTTAGGTCATTTAACGGTCTCCGTGATCTAGTTGTGCCGTTGCGTTAGCGTAGTATCCGGAGGTCGTGGGTTCTATTTTCAATTATGACAAAACAACATTAGTATAGATAGATCTGGATAGAAAAGAAGATAAATGAAGAAGTTTTAACTATGGTGAAAATCTTAAAATAATTAAATAAAAATTGTTTGGACATTTGGTACTCTACATAACACATTGAACGATTAAAGGAAAAAGAGGAAAATGAAAGTTGAGAAGAAGATACATAGATTAAGTGAAAAAAAATATCGTCTTAAACCGTTTACGCAGATACCTACTCCTATTGGTCGTACAGTCGTACGTAATGTCATGTTTAAATATCGCCTATAGCTACGTGGCTATTTTTATTTAGACTCAAAACGGGATATTGTATTATTTTTTATTATTATTATAAACGTAGTCCGCGTTTGACCTCAATCGTGCCTGATGAGGTCGAAGAGATAACACTCTATAAAAATGAGACCACTCCATAAATGAGAGTCCATAGCTACTCAGGAAGTTGGTACTGACAAGGCGCCAATCTAACTCCTTGTCAACGGACCGTTATTATACTTTATTCTTTACTATCTCGACAATAAGAAATCAATGCAGTAGTCCCCCGAAAACAGGTAAACCCACAGACTTAAAATTACAATAATTAAACCCATATTATTTTTTAAAAGATCGTATAGAGTTAATAGAAGAAAGCGGGCGAGGGCGTCTGTGTAGATAATAAGCAATGACAAAATTCGTGAGGGGTGACTGGAACCTGGTTGGCTCAGCGGTTGAGCACCTTGCCGAGATAGCGAGGTTCGTGGGTTCGAGTCCCACCCACCAGCTTTTTTTTCATTGCATTTTTATCTTTAAAATTTTTATATAAGATTATCCTATAAAGGAATTTATAAAAATGCTTAACTAATTAAACCCTTAATATATAACCAGAAAAAGCTATTTTTTATTATATTACATAAATGGTGTGACTTTAGATAGGAATTAAATACTTGGTAATTTTTAAATTTCATTTTCGTTATCAATATGGGTCTTTGAGAACGATATTAAAGATATGGTTACCAGAAGCTAATTTAAATTAAGTTCAGAGGCTCTACCATGGGTTTTTACATTGTACTAACGTAACGTATTCATTTACGTATACGTGAGCAACAACCAATAGTATTGCTTTATTCAATCCTGTTACCAAAAATAAAGCGATCCTATTGGTTGTTGCTCACGTATACGTAAATGAATACGTTACGTTTCTACAATGCGCAAACCCATGGTAGAGCCTCTGTACCCCTAGTGTGAGTTTTCTAACTATTATTTTGCGTTTGAGTTAACTAAAATTTGTATGGGAAATGGTATAGCGCTCCAAGCGGAAATTTTGAGAACTAGAAATGCGGTCGTGTGATTGGTCAAAATGTTAACGCGAAAGTAAACTTTAAAAAAACTCACACAAACGGGCTACAGGTGTCTACAATTTATTCGTTTGCTATCGAAGACACAATTAAAATTTATTGTACATTTAGAAAGGCCTATATTCTCTTTAATAAGTTTTGAGTTTATTGTTTAATAGTGTTAAATAGAAAATGGGTCATTTTGGCATCCCAAAGCTTTCCTCGGAGACACCGGGACTGAGCGTGTAGTGTGTAGCGAAAAAAGGGACCAACACTTTGAAACGGGACATATGCTCACGTTATATAACCTTCCTTGATAAATCGGCTATCGGACACTAAAATAATTTTACAATTACACCATCAGTAGCCCTAGTGCGAGTTTTTTTAACGTTTACTTTCGCGTTAACTATACTACCGCGTAAACATTTTGACCAATCACACGACCGCATTTCTAGTTCTCAAAATTTCCGCTTGGAGCGCTGAACCATTTCCAATACAAATTTTAGTTAACTCAAACGCAAAGTAATAGTTAGAAAACTCACACTAGGGGTACTGTAGCTCCTGAGATTAGCGCGTTCAACCAAACAAATTCTTCAGCTTTATAATATTAAGTATAGATTTATTAATTTTAAATTATTTTTTGCACAAAATTAGGCGAGGTCAATGCCTTAGGCATTTTCTACCAGCTTACCTTTGAGAGAGTGAAATATGCTTATGGTGCAGAACTGTTTCGAATAAAGAAATAGATTAAGTTATCAATGATGCATACCTAACAATACTTAAATACGGTATATAATAATACTTAATACTTCTATACTTAATTAATGATCTAATGTCCTGAAGGTTCGACTGTCAGATAATGCCCAACGGTATTAAGTTCGCTTTTCTATTATGCAATAATAATAATAATAAAAATGAGTTTATTAAAATAAAAATATCACACATTTACACGAATTACAAAGAACAAAGCAACAATATAATAATAGTAAAACGTTGAAGGTGTGATGCCCCGAGTGCTTGAGCCCTGACCCCCGCGCTAGGTATACCTGTGTTACAGGAGCCAGTCTTAGCCGTTCCACAATTGATTCATTTATACAATTCCATTTTTTTAAGATTTATAAGTATGCTTATTCTAGTTGTGTAAAATTCATTCTGTGTATAGTGTATGATTTTATGTGTGTGTATGTAGTGTATGAGTGTGGGTGTGTATGAGTGTGTATGTATGCAATAAAGCTCAATAAATAAATAAATATACGTAATAAATAAACAAACATACCATGCCAAACAAAAATTGTCACGAAGATCTGGTTAAAGTATTCAGATAAGGAGTTGTGAGCAAGCGTTTAAACACTCCAATGGAAGGGGCTGATCTTACAGTCAGCGGAAGAAAATTCCTTTGGCGAGCACTAGACACCGAAAACGAATCTGAACGGTTATTGACAGAAGAACGGAGGGGACGGTCGTGCAAATAACCAAGAAAAAGAAAACGAGTCTTAATATAAGAGGGATATTAGGGTTATAAAGTATATTGTATAAAAAGGACAGCAGATATACTGATTTATGAGACCGGATATTAAGGCACCTTAACTGTTTGCGGTATTCGGAAATATATACATATATATTACTATTTACCCATTATAACATATCCTAAACAAGGTATCATTCCAAAAATTTCGACAGCAGCTTCGAAGGTCCGTTTTTGACCGACTTGTATCATGTATCCTAGCTCCAAAGCAGAAGCCAGGGTCAGATGGATCACCTGGAACCAGTAGAAAGAGTTCCAGAACTTGGTGAGTGTTTTGCTGTCTGGTTTCCTTAGACGTATCCCTGTGCCTGAAAGCAGGACCTTGGACGTGTCATAGGTTCCATCGTAGATTGATATGTCTATGTTGTAACACTGTGGATTAAATGTTTACAATTAATTTTACTGATGGTGTCACTGTCGTACCGTGTATTTTTTTCAACAGTCCTCTTAGAGGAATGACTCTAGCGTTATGTAGCCCAGAGACTCTACCATGGGCTTGCGCATTGTACTATCGTAACGTATTTGTATAAGTATACGTTAGCAACAACCGCTTTATTTTTGGTAACAGGATTGAATAAAGCGATCCTATTGGTTGTTGCTCACGTATATGTATACAAATACGTTACGTTGCAACAATGCGCAAACCCATGGTAGAGCCTCTGGTCGCATAATACAAAGGGCGGCCATCTGACAGTTAAACCTTCAGAGGCTCTATTATGTATACGTATACGTATTCGAACACGTTACGTTTCTGCAATGCGCAAACCCATGATAGAGCTTCAGGATATTTATATAATTAACAGGGAGAATTTGAAAGGTTGTACTTTAGGCTAATATGAGGCTGTACTGATTAAATCGAACAACTTTTCTCATGGAACAATGTGTCGCAAGTGAAAAAAAAATATTGGCTTCTCTAGTATACAAATTGGTCATTTTAACATTGCTAGTTTGTATTAAGAAAGCGTTTTTTTTTTTCATTCGCTACAATTGAAACAATGATATAGTACATAATATTGAAAGCAAATTATAAAACTTTGAAAAAAGAAATACATACTTCTGGTTTTTTTCTTTTATTATTTAACTTCATAATCTTTTAAAAAACTCCTTTCAGTTAGGTACTTTACAAACGTAAGTAAATGATAATTTTCGATAAAGTAATGACGAAATAAATTTTGTTACTCTTTTTATATAAGTTGTTGGCTTAAAATTACAGTAATTGTAATAAAACTGTAATCTGTGTATTATTAGTAGGTTAAGTTTACAAAAAGTTTTTTATTTGTTACAAATTATACTTTTAACTGTATATTATCTTAGATAAACGAAAAACAAATAGGTACTTATTATATCTAGTGTAGGTATTATTTGACCGCCTCCGTGAACCGAGGTCGTGAGTTCGATTCCCACTCATGACATAACAACATTAGTACGTTTTTCTGAACAGTTTGAAATGGTCTAGGTTTTTATAAAAAAGGTTTTCATCTGTAAGAATAGCAGTTGCGGTTCGTTTAGGTTCCCAAATTTGCCAACTATATATTTGTATATGCGGTTCTCAGATGTATAGTGATGGCCACCACGATAGAAGTGCTGGAAGATTTTCTCGCCATCATGCTCTTAATGATGCTATTAAAAGAGCTTTGTCAGCAGCAAATTTTCCATCAGTCATTGAACCTCCTGGCCTAAGCCGTGCTGATGGGAAGCGGCCTGATGCCCACTTTAGTGCCATGGCGTAATGGTCGAAGTCTCATTTGGGATTCAACTTGCGTTGATACTTATGCCGCTTCCCATATTCAAGGTTCCTCTGCAATTGCTGGATCAGCTGCAGAATCTGCCAGTAAGGCCAAACACTAAAAATATTCGGGCCTTAAACAAAATTTATTATTTCTTACCCTTTGCTGTAGAAACTTCTGGGGCCTATTTCATAAACGTGACAATTGTAATTTACCATGACAATTCATAATACATTGCTCAGTTTAGTTGACATGATTTACATAGAACTATCTAAAGCAAGCAATGTATTATAAATTGTCATGGTAAATTACAATTGTTACGTTTATGAAATAGGCCCCAGGTGTTTGGTCTACAAAAGCTAAAAAGTTTAGTTGTGACTTAGGTACACCAGATGTTTCCTGAAAGAAACATCTGGTGATGTCCGAGCTCGGTATCATTTTATTCAACGTATTGCATTTATCATCCAGAGAGGAAATGTTGCAAGTATTTTAGGACCTTAGGCCCACGGAGTAGCTGGGACATAGAGGATTAAATTAAATTTAGTTTTAGTTGAAATGTTTTAAAAATGTTTTGTAAGTTAGAAGATATTTTAATGTAGTTTTGTGACATTTTATTTTGAAATGAATACTATTAGGTAATTTACATCTAGAAATTATTAAATTAAAAATGCAGTTTTTATAAAATAAAATTATATTGTTATCGTTGTTTCTGATACACATAGTACAAGCCTAGAGCTTAGTTTGTGACCAGAGCAATATGTGTAAAGAATTTCCTATATATATTTATTATATAATTAATAATAATTTATACGTGCTGGCCAAGTTGGTTAGACCTTAGACTTAAAAACATTTAGGTCCCTGGTTCAAACCCCGGTATGTATGAATGAGTTTTTAATCTAAAAACGTATGCACATTTGTTTAACAACACCGCTATAGTGCCTCGGAGAGCACGTTAAGCTGTTCCAGTTTCACTATACCAACTTGTGAAACTGTTTATAGATGGGTTATTGAGTCTATCCAAACATCGCTACGAGCTAACCACGCAGTTGACGCACTTTATGCTATTACGTTTTTCTAAGTGCCAGTTACTTCTAAATATCTTGTATTATTGCTATGTTTTTTTTATATATTTGTTGGATGTGAGGTAATCTCATAATCGTAGATCTAGATTTGCTCTTAAATTTTTGTAAATAGAAAAATAAATCAATCCTATTGTTGGTAGGTACCTCCAAATTTATGGGTCCAAATTCCTCAGGATACTAAAGGTACCCAGCGGATATTTCTTCTCCACCTTGTCGCCCCGATGGTATTCTTACACCGATATACCATAAAAACTTATAAAGTCTTGAGAAACACTTTATTTATAATAGGTTTTGTCTCCTTTTTTAGCAACAAAAAATAATATGCGTAAAAGAGCAATCACAAATGCTTTTTGGTTATGGCGTTATATTACAATTTTCACTCTCCTAAAGGTTAGCTGGTAGATAATGCCTAAGGCATTAAGCTCGCCTTTGTACAAACCTTCTTAGTGCAATAAAGAATTGTAAATAACTAAATGGCGATTGGTTAGCAGAATTAACCGATTGTGATTCTATTACTATGCGATTAAACTAAAGTTAATTTAGGGAATTGAATCCTAGATGCCTGCTTTTACTAAATTAACACACGCCGTTCTCCAATAATAAAACATATTTTTATAGCTATTAAGATTTCATAAAGAATAATTTATAAAAATACTTTTTAATAATAACTGCGTAATTTTCAAGCTTTCTTCATAATAATATTATAATGTGAGACACGTCCAATGCCACTTGGGAGCTGATGGTGTTTTCTAGTTTTCAAATACATTTGCATTTAGCGACCTTCCTGGGAAAAGGAGGGGTAAGGAGAAATGTATGTAGGTAGCTAAATAATAGATATGTATCAACACGGGTGCCTTACGGTGGCCGAGACCACCTAGACAGCCTCGGGGTAGCTAAAAGCAAAATGTGGTATCTTAGATAGAAAACAGTGTTCTACGGAGTAAATTTTTTTTTTATACCGTCACGAGCCTATTTGGCTCCCGAGAACCGTTTAAAAGGCCTCAGGGTACCCAGCGGAGGGATTAATGCCAGCCGATGGTATTCGGAGGCAACACCTAACAAGTGGCGAACTTGTTGCGGTGTTTATGATGAAATAGCCTTGTTGTATAAACCGGCCTGGGAGGGTGACCCCAGGCCGGCCTTGTTGTCTGCTTAACCTTGTTATCAGTTGCACAGTGACTTAACCACTAGGCTGGGGCTGCTTTTCACTAGGCTGGGGCCGCTTTTCAATAGGCTGGGGCCGCTTTTCAAAAAAAAAGAAAACAATTTCAAAATTATTTTTACATGATGAATAACAAACTGAAAGATTTTTTCGTACAATTACCGACTTAAAAATAATTGTATATATATTGTATTATAATAGCCAAGTTGTATTATTGGAAACATATATACTTACGTTTGTACTTTTGACCCTTAAGCTGCCTCTATAGATTTAAAAATCTATGGCACTTTCATACAAACGGTCAGGGGGATGAAAGAATAAATTAAAAGGGAATTTTATCTAAAAATAGTTAACGCTAAAACTTTTCGGTCGAAAATTTAATGATATTTATCTACTGAACTCAAAGCCGATTTTAATTTAAACTTGTTTTGGATTTTGAGGGTA